>OX493328.1:11647258-12272258 GCA_950371115.1 Anania fuscalis
TTAAAATATTTATCACCATACATAGTACAAGAGATACCTAGGTACTTACATTTGCAAAACAAAACCGCAGCGATAGATCCCATAACAACTTGATTTTGTTTTTGATAAAATCCAAGGATGTCTCAAAATTTTCCTTTTTAAATTGATTTAGGTATGTCATAAAACTTCCCCGTTATCAGCCATAGGGCTTTAAAGTAGGTTGCATGATATAATAGGAGCAACTTTGGTCAGTGTTCGGTAAGATAGGATTATACGAACCTACTTTTAAAAGTTTTTCTTACTTAGCTCATTAATTCGTTTGTAAAGTTTTAACTAAACTCGTTTTGGAAGTAATTAACGTTGTTTAAAGAAATATAGCCTTACTTAAAATACTTGGAATATTATTATTTTAGGGGTAGAAACGTTGTTTAGGTAGGACCTTTAGTCCTACTTAGTAAATAAGACTGGCTATTTATTGTACCTAATAAGATGTTGTACGTACTTCCTGAAATGAAAAAAATATTGTGTTACCATTTATTACAAAATAAAACTTATAAAATACAACGTTCTAAGCTTATAAATGTTTGTGTTACAGAGTAGTTACAATTATAAATGGTTTTGAACTTAGTCAATTTAATAATGTTTAATCTTGTTTGCGAATGTTGGGCGAACGAATTGTGTGGGTGATTTATTTGAAGCGGAGTTGGAAGGTTGCCCGCAGCCCGCACCCGCTGCCTGCGGGCCGGCCGCCCGTCCGCGCCCGTCCTCTGCGACACGGCCTTGCTCATCTCTGTGTCTATTCTACTGGAAACCGTTCCACGCTGACCGAATGAAAAGTGTAATAAATAACTAGTCAGCATACGTTACATAGTAGGTCAAGTAATTATGTCTATTATCGACTGTCGCTACCATCAACATTGTACGAGTAATTAATGATCAGATTGGCGCAGTTGCACGGTAATTCACCTTAACGGAAAAGCTCCTGGATTCTATCAATCAATCTAAAATACAATACAATTCAATCTAAACAACTTTTTTTTAAGCTACCATTGGTGTCCTTTTAAAAAATATATTTTTTTAAAAAATATAGTTTATTCCTTACTTCGTGACCATGATGAAAGGCGTTTTGTCTTTATGTACAAATAAAAAATTACTTTTCTATCTGGTTTAGAAAATCCTTGAATATGATGTATTATGTTTACCCTTAATTCGACGCGGTGCAGTATACTTCCCATTGAACGAAAAAAATTCTACGTTAAAAATAAGGCCGTACATCTAGAATTCTAGGTGCTATTATGAACCCTTAACTATCTACCTACTTTGGCAAAAATCAGCAACGCGTGAACATAGACAGGATTTGAGCAATCGTGCGCGAGATGGCGGGGAAAAGGACATACTGGTCGAGCGTTCAGTAAGTTGCATTGTTTTACTGATTATTTACTTGTAATATCAATAAAAACTAAAGTAAACATACCTGCAAAGCTACTCATAATATTAAAATTGTAATACTGATTTTTGTTGAGTCTCTATAACGCCCATAACTTACATGTCCAGTATATTTCCCATCGTCGAATTACTAGTCATGTAACTGCTAAATTCTATGTCCAGTATTCTCCCCTTTGTCAAAGTAATAGAAAAGTAATTACAATATAATTTGTGTAGTATTTTGTTACTATATCATTAGAAAATGAACTTTAGTTATTTCTCGTAATAAATTATTAGGAATTAGTATTAGGTAATTTTTAACCTACACCTTACTACTTTTCATTTTTCAAAGCTTCAAATCTCATTTATGTCGACTGAAATTGCTCCTTCAGACGTAGATTGTAGATAGTGCTTCTGAACGAATAGTTTGTGAGCTGGGACTACCTATTTCACCATAAGCCAAGGGCCATAGGCATATTTTGCAGTCTCAGCTCTAAACCTAAGCTAAAAGGTTCTCGAACGGGAAACTTGCCAAGTTAAAAACTGGAAATCTTCTATTTAACTCCGATACACGTTCGCGTGAACAAGATGGAAGAATCCGGGACTAAAAATCTAAAAGTTTCGAGCGATCTTATCGATGCCGCATATAAATGAGTTGGGACTACGTATTTCACCCTAAGCCAGTCTCAGCTCAGCTGTGATTAGCTAGCACCACCTGGCTTAGAGGGAAGTGGAGCCTATCCCTGTCCCCTACGAGAGGTTTTGAGCGATGCTATGGAGCCCATTAGGAATAGGCAAGTGGAGGTGTAACTTCCTGGTCCGCTGTCCAGTACATCTTTGTTGGATAACGTCAGTTGAGGCTTTCCGCACTCTCTTCGCTCAGCTGCTTCGCTCTGCGAGATAACAGCCTCGTAAAAGATGAATATCGCCTGCCAAGCGGAGGCTTTCATAGCGAGGATGGTACCCAACGACTCCTCGTTACTCGTTGCAACTCCTTGCTAGAGACCATCCTCAATATGATAGCGACCAAAGAAAGACGACTGCAACAAGGTCACCAAGCTCATTTTCCCAGGTTGGGCATGTTTTGTGGGTGTGCTGCGCAGTTTTCTCCTCACAGTGCCTCCAGTGCCGGAATACAGCTGACGGTTAACGCCCTATCAAGGTGCGAAGTACTACCCGAAGCAGCAGTGGAGGGACAGAATTTGGGTCAGCCTAAAAGTAAGGCGACCATGCTGCCGCTCCACCCACTCCACGACCACCGAGTGGATTGTCCCTACTGGTGCGATGACCAGCGAGGCTGCTGTCGTCGCAAGCCTTTGCTCCTGAGACCTTTGGTCTCCGAGTTGATAAAATAAGTGAGTTATTTGTACTTATTATTCGTTTTTGGAGTGTCCAAGACTATTTTTTTTAAATCATATCGATGATTTGCCTATGAAATCTCTTGTTTCTTTTATTGTGTTTTTTTGACAATGGGAAGTATACTGCACATAGTTGGAGTGTATTAGTTTCTCATGAACTTGGCAATGTCCAGTATAATGGACGTGTTTTTTTCAGGATACTGAATTTTTTTTAGATTTTTTTTATAGGATCTCCTTCAAACTAAAAACCATAATCTGTAAAGATTTTACACATTTAATTAAAAAAATATTTCATCGAATTAAGGGTTAAACAAGGCATTAAAACATACTAAACAATAAAAGAACCGGCCAAGTGCGTGTCGTGCCACGTGCATTTTAGGGTTCCGTAGTTACCACAATATATTTCAGCAATTACACTTCATTTAAATCACTTTAAACATTTTCGAACGACTATTACAAACTAACTGGTCTATCTTAACCGTTATAATTTTTCTTGAAAGTTCATGAAAAGCACTATTATCGTGAATTTTTCTAGATTTTTCAAGCCAATAGTTTAGCTTTTAGAGGGGAGGGGGTATGATCCTATCACCTAAACACAGGTGTGCAGTCAATATATTTTTTAAAATAAGGGTCAATTTTGGGGTGAACATAAGAAAAAAAAATGCAAACCTTACTGTGCCATATATGAAATAAAAGGGCTCGTCATGTGGATTTCAAATATATTTCTTTTATTATTGTAAAATAAATATTTTTGATTTTATTCATGAAAGAAGACTGACCATTGCCCCTGATCTCCGAAATTATAAAGACCCTAAAATTTGAACAAAAAAAATTTTTCATTACTTGTAGTTTACGAAAAAACCTATAAAAATTATATCAATTGAAAATAAAGTGGCAAGACGCACACATTTGACTATGGAATTGTACGAACCCTCTCCACACGAGTTCAACTCCCACTTGGCCGGTTTTTATATTTATTTTAAGCATTACATGAAAATAATTGACAACTCAAGATGCCAAGTGTGTATGCTTATAAAATTAATGAAGATAAACATCCTTTCATTTAATAACCTTGTCACGATGTCTGGCGCTGTCATGATCTTTCTCTCCCTTAATGGAAGTAGACCTGGCGTAAATGGTCCCAGACAACATGAGAAAGGTTTTTTTGGCGTGCTCTCGTAAATAAATCGTGGCGAATTAATCAACGGGCTTGTTTTCCCGACAGCGAAGGAAATTCGGGATGAATGCAAACAAACATGCCCTAGGGACGGATTGTCTTTCGACAAAAGGAATTGATACTTCTCTACTAGGTATATACTTTAACGTATATCTTCCATATGAGCTCTGTTGTGTCCATATATTGAGCTAACTTAAAATGTAATGTTTTTGTTCTGTGTTCCTAACTAAAGTAAATCAATATAGCTGCTTAATAGCGGCAAAATGTTTGGTTTGTACATTGAGGTATAATGTACTGTACGCTAGTACATTATACCTCAATGGGTTTGTAGTGATCATAAACGTAAGTATATTTGCACATTAAATACTTAAGAACATTAATTTAGTTCTTTTCTCGCTTGGTACAGCAATTTTGAAACATATAAAATTATAACGGGGAGGTTCTAACTTTTAAAATAGAGCAATGTCAAGCTTTTTCTCTATTAGCTATCTTGGGATAGTTTAATAAGATTGTGCTAAAAGGTTCTCGAACGGGAAACTTGCCAAGTTAAAAACTGGAAAACTTCTATTTAACTCCGATACACGTTTGCGTGAACAAGATGGAAGAATCCGGGACTAAAAATCTAAAAGTTTCGAGCGATCTTATCGATGCCGCATATAAATAGTCGCGCAACTCCATTTTTAACCCCCGACCCAAAAAGAGGGGTGTTATAAGTTTAACGTGTCTATCTATGTATTTGTTATCTGTCTGTGGCACCGTAGCTCCCAAATGAGTGGACCGATTTTGATATAGCTTTTTTTGTTTTAAATCTGATATTACAGAGATTGTTCTTAGCTATATTTTGTAATGATCTGTTCAGGCGTTTGAAGGTTATCAGCTCATTTCCTACTCGACAAAAGGATTATCAGCTTGAAGCACTTCTTTTACAGATCTGATAGATTTAAATTTGATTCATTGTTACTTAAGTAGTATTTCCAAGATATGAGAACATTGAGCTGATGCTGTAGCATCAAGGAATCTGCGGAATTTCCAACTCCTCAGCAAATAACAGCAGATGCTTATGCCCAAACACGCTATATCTGCTGTTATTTGCTACCATTCTTATAAAAGAATGGTATCAATGAGTAGGTGCTAGATAAATGATGATCAAGACCTTGAGCTAATGCTGCACATCAATAAATTTGCAGGATTCCCAACTACTCGGCAACTCACAGACGATATAGCATGTTTGGGCTAATAGGCATAGTTTAAATGAGTAAGTGTTTGATAAATGATGATCGAGGCCTTAACCTGATGATACACACCAGAGACTATTGGATTCCTAACTTCTGAGCAACTTCTAGCGGATATAGCGTGTTTAGGTGCATAAGAATGGTTTCAATGAGCAGATGTGATAGATGATATCAGAGGTATTTAGCTGATGCTGGACATCAAGTAATCTGCGGGATTCCCAATACCTGGGCAACTTACTACAGCCGATACAGCGTATTCGGGCTCTTATAAATTGTTTGAATGAAAAGGTGTTAAATAGATAATGACTGAGGCCTTAATGCTAGTAATTTAAAAAGTAAGAAATAAAAATTAAATTAAAAATTAAAAAAAAACACATTACATTTTCTTTGTGACTTTATTTTTTTTTGTCGAGGGTTTTTAAATTTAATTATTTAAAATAAAAAAAGATTATTAGCTTAGAAGGTTTTAGATAATCGGAAAGCGCACAGCTAATGGACTTCAGACTTAGTTTTCGAAATTCTGTAAGGGTAGAATTAAGTTTACTAGCTAAGAGTCTATAAGACAACATCAATATTCCTTTGTTCTTCATTTATTTATCGTACCGTGGAATAAATTTGAAATAATATTTGTTTCCAGGGAATATTAAAGTTATAAAGCGTTATTAAGATGTTTTACTTATTTTCAGGGAGTTTAATAACCAATGTACCGTAAGATTTTCCATATGACCAGTGGGTAAAAATCTGTTAGTGACTAGTGATAAAATAGATGTTACTACTAATGGACTTAATTAAACAAAAAACTACTAGGGCTTTTAAGCCTAGGAACAATAATACGAGTAATAATTAAATCAACGGAAGTTCCGAGACATTTTAAAAATTATAAAATAGTCTTAAGGGTTCCTTGATATTAAACTTATTACAACTCCTTAGGGCCGGGTCGAGTAGAGTAGAATAAAAAAAAACACCTTTTTCATGCTTTTTTAGTTATTAAAATATTGTAACAATTACTCCTACTAAATTAAACAATAGTTTAAATATCCTATTTATTTTTTTCTCTGGTATAAAACCGGCGTAACATCCGTAGCAGGGCTTTTAATTTGATGACAGTAAAATATGTGTGTTTTGAAATATCTGAAATTATTTTTCATATTATAATACCTACTGCGCAAAATCCATCATTATTTAAAATTTTATTTGAATGATAATTATTTATTTAACCAGGTGACTTGATTGCCGTATTGGCACAGTGATAGGTAGAGGGTTCCCATTCCTATTCCTGGTTCGGATCTACTCAGAAAAACATCGTCTCTAAGTTGGTTTGGCTCGGTGAGTTAAAATATCGCTGTCTGGTACCCATGACGGTCCCTTAATACGACATGGGATATTAATTCCATACTTTGATACTCTAGTTCTGCAGAGCTTATTATCTTCCCTTTCGCGTATGATAAGACGAGATATCCTCAGGGATTCTATTCCTAGAGCTCTATGTGATGAGTTGGCATGTCGTCCTACATTATAAATTATTTTTTAATTCAGAGCTCGATTATGAGTCATCAGTCAAGACAATTGACTGATGTTGGAACGGCAAGATTGGTATATTTTAGCTATTTTCACAGCATTATGTCATATGGAATTCTATTATGGGGCTCAGCAGCAGATATCGAATCTATATTTATATTACAAAAGAGAGCTATACGAGCAATTTATAACCTTGGACCTCGTGACTCGTTAAAACAACTGTTTAAAGAAATTAATATACTGACAGTAGCTTCGCAATTTATTTACGAAAATATCATTTACGTTCGCAAACATATGGATCAGTTCCCTAAGAAAAGTGACATTCATAATTTTAACACCCGGAATAAGGATAAGCTTGCCGTTCCAGATTTCAGACTGCATAAAGTGGGTAATTCGTTCATGGGTAAATGTATCCGCTTTTTTAATAAATTACCAGCATCTATTGCTGAACTGCCCATGTTTAAATTTAAAGCTCATGTAAAAAAGATTCTCATGAAAAAAGGGTATTATACTGTTATAGATTATTTAAATGATAAAAATGTTTGGATATAAATACTGCCTTGCTCGCACAGGTGCATTTATCTTGTAATTTAATATTTTGTTATGTATATTTAAAACTTTTTAAAAGAGGCTGACAATAGTGACCGAGTTTCTTGCGCTGCTTCTTCTCGGCGCTAGCCCAAACTTGTCCCGAAGCAGTGGTAGGGAAAAAAATAACAATGGGACGTGTAAAAGTGCTTACTTTAAGCCTATTTGCAAAAATAAATTGGTTTTATTGGTTTTTATTATTGTCATCCCTCTTAAGGCTGGTACTTTTTTAAACAAAACATATAATGTTATGGGAAAACTCAATTCGTCTATACGTATGGCATTTTTAGGAGTAAACTTCTTGAAATTTCAGCTATCGCAATGTTTCAGGGTACACTGGCGAGCGCTGTGAGTTAGAGTACAACGAATGCGAGTCGTCGCCGTGCGCGAACGGCGGCACGTGCATCGACCGCATCGCGAGCTTCGCATGCGCGTGCGGCCGCGGCTACACCGGACACCTCTGCCAGCTAAAGGTTGGTGAATTGGAGTACAACGAATGTATTATATAGAGTACAACAAATTATATGAGTTGGAGCACAACGAATGTGAATTGGAATTTGGAGTACAACGAATGTGTATGGAGTACAATGAATGTGAGTTAGAGTAGAATGAATATAAATGGAGTAGACCGAATGTTAGTTGGAGTACAACGAATGTAGGTAAGAGTAAAACAATCTTTTATAAACTGGCTTGAGTCTGGAAATGCTGGTAAACGCCAGATAAAATACTCTTGCCTAGTTAGTACCTTGTAACACAAGGATGTTTCCTAACTTCGAGACCATGACAATTAGTGTATAGGCTGGCACTTATTTAAACATCATTTGAGTGAAGGAATTAATGTCATATCAGTAAATAAAATAAATAAAAACTCTACAAAACTTCTTTGTCCTCAAACCTGAAACAGGTATAATTGCTTATTTAATTAAAGGATTAACCTCTATCTTGGTGTTCCCTAAAAACTTTGAATCCCCGATTCACCCCTTTAGGGCGTGAATATTAGAAAATCCGTTCTTAGCGCACGCCTACTTAATAACTTATATATAAGTATGTTAAGTAGTTTTAGCTGTGCTTTGATAAATCAGTCAGTCAGAAACGGTAGCCTTTAATATAAACAGATTTAAAATAAAATAATTATTCATATTTATATTGAATGGCTCAGGTGGACCTGTGCTCGCCGAACCCGTGCCCGCCGCGGCGCTACTGCATGGACCGCGGCAACAACTACGCCTGCGAGTGCCCGCGTGGCTTCATTGGCGACGAATGCCACATACCTACTAGATCGGTAAATAATAATTATAATTATTTACCCTAACACACTGATTTTAAAACAGCGTGCATTACATGTATGTAAAGGACATGTAGGTAAGTCTCATTAACAGGAGTTAACTTATTGGCTACCGAGCGACCGCATGAGACAGTACGGCGTAACAACTACTAAAGTGTCTTGTTTTGCGCTAAGGTGTTAAACAAAATCGTTTTAGGAGTTGTACTGCGATTTAACCGTGTAGACTACGATGATAACTTTAGTAAAAGTATAAAGTCACCTGTATATTTAAATCATATTGTTTAATTTTTGTGATTAAAATAGTACCATACTTAACTATGGTAATATTTGTTAACTATTTTGCATATAGAGCCACACTGATCTTTTTTTAATTTACTTACGTGCCCATATTGTCAAAGCTCATATTGTAACCGATATGACTATATCGGTTTTTCTAATTACTGGCTTATTGCACGGGTTGCATTTTATCTATTTAATGTGTTTTATCAAGTGGAACTAAGTTTAAATAAGTATCTAAGCAGTGCTTACACATAAACCTAAAAAATATAAGTAGAGGGCTAGTTTATTGCAAATGCCGTCGTTTGAATTTTTTAATCTTAAGCTACTAATAAGAAATTACATGAATATTGAATGATTTCAAAGGTGATGATTGTAGTTGTTGTAGTCACAAGAGCGGTATTTCAATAATCGTCACTACATAACGTCCTATTTATAAGATAAATAAACATTTCAGGCTTGCGATAATAATCCTTGCGCGCACGGCGGAACATGCTGGAGCGGCGTGGACTCATTCTATTGCTCTTGCCGTCCGGGATACACTGGGAAGCTCTGCGAAGGTTAGTAATACCATTTTGATTGGAAATGTGTTTTTTTAAAGATTTTGTGACAAAATCGAATTCGCATACAATATGGAAAATTATCAAATCGTTTTTAACTGTTTAATGAAGGTAGGATTTTTGAGCCTACGATATTTAGCTTTTGCCTGAAAAATAGCTTATTTTTACCTGAAAACTGACTAAGAGTTTTATCTAACCTGATGATAAAAATGGTAAAATGAAATTATAAGGGTCAGCGCTCCTACTACATACCTACACTGCCTATCTGCACCTTCGAAGAAATACTTTGCAGATGTTTAATTTAGTGAGCAATAAAAATTCACTCTTTCAAATATTATGGGTCCTATTTCATTAGGACACCGTATCTTAGCATATTGCTATCTATTGTACTTCAGAGGACTTCATTCTGGAGTCGGTGGTGAGCGATAAAAGTAGCATGAGCGAGTCCCGCGGTGGAGGCTCGGTACGCGAGGTGCGCCTGCCGCTGGGTCTGTACCACGACCGGCTGCACAATGTATACATCGCCGCGGGTACGCTGGGCGCCGCCATTGCGATCGTCGGCGTAGTGGTGAGTCAGAGATCTATACCTTGCAGCAACAATCCGCGACCGGCTGCAAAACGTGTACGTCGCCGCGGGCACGCTGGGCGCCGCTCGTAGCTATCGTCGGCGTAGTGTTGAGTCAGCGATGTATACCTTGTAGCAACAATCTACAACTGGCTGCATAACGTGTACATCGACGCAGGCACGCTGGGCGCCGCCATAGTTATCGTCGGTGCGGCGTAGTGGTGAGTCAGCGATGTATGCCTTGCAGCAACAATCCACGACTGGCTGCACAACACAACGTGTACATCGCTGTGGGCACGCTGGACGCCGCCATAGCCATCGTTGGCGTAGTGGTGAGTCCGCGATGTATGCCTTGCAGCAACAATCCACGACTGGCTGCAAAACACAACGTGTACATCGCTGTGGGCACGCTGGGCGCCGCCATAGCCATCGTTGGCGAAGTGGTTAGTCCGCGATGTATACCTTGCTGCTGCAACCTACAATCCACGACTGGCTGCACAACGTGTAAGTCGCCGCTGGGCACCGCCATAGCACAGTAGATATATATCTATACAGTAAAGAAACTACCTATAAACGGTCAAAATGACGTACACACACATATGCACGGCTCAACAAGAAATGTCAGTAAAATAAGAGTGCTCAGAGTCGTGGATGCCAAATACTGCCGACACGAGACGAGATGCTGTCAGATGTCAATGTCGCTGCAGAACTTAAAAACGTAGGATTTATATCCTCTTTGGTCAACGCTTTCATTTCTCTTGTTTTCAGTTCGCGCGCCTAACGCTCCATTGACGTATTTCACGTATTTCGATAAACAGGCCTAGTTTCCATACTGTATATATATATGTGCTGTGGCCATAGCCATCGACGGCGTAGTGGTGACTCAGCGATGTACCTATACCTTATTTCACGGTCCAAATTATAATGCACCTTTAACCTAAGCCTTGTGATTGGCTTACAGTTAGCAGTTAGTTAGATTGGAAGAAAGGAACTAACAATAATGTACGCCGTAGCATCGTAGCATCTGCTACGACCTTACAACATAACCATAAAATATTTTTGCTAACAATAAAATAATATGGTTCTATTTTTTTTAAACTATCTAATAGATGGCTCCGGTGGTTTTTTAATTACCGGCTTATTGCACGGGTTGCATTTTATCTATTTTATGTGTTTTATCAAGTGGAACTAAGTTTAAATAAGTATCTAAGCAGTGCTTACACATAAACCTTAAAATTATAAGTAGAGGGCTAGTTTATTGCAAATGCCGTCGTTTGAATGTTTTAATCTTAAGCTACTAATAAGAAATTACATGAATATTGAATGATTTTAAAGGTCGAGCAATTGTTAAGCTTCAAATTGCAATATGTATTGCAACCAGCCAAGGACCTTGGATGGTTAGTCGATAGTACGTTACTTAGTAGTAACAGTACACAAAGTTAAAACACACGTGCACTTAGAAGTTAAAGACTTTTTTTTAATGTTCAGCACTTTGATCTGCACTAAATCCAAAATAACCAATATTTACGATTTTCCTTTGTTTATTAAACTTTTCAGGTCACTGCGTGTCACTGTCGCGTAAACAAGACATATTCTCGGCTGCTATCGCGGCTATCTCGAGTAACAGAGTCGGGGCCTCCTCATCACTGGCTCCAGGACAAACGTGCGCCCCCCCTTACCGCACCCTTCCCTCCACCCTCCGCCACCCTTGATACCTCTGACATGTATTACACCCTCGATTTCAGTGACAGCCAGAGTTCCCCGCTCATACAATAGCAATCACTTCAGAACTGCCCCGAAGGGGAACGGTTCAAAATTAAAATATAAATACGATAATCGGTCTGCCACATGTCCGATAGTCTTGATCCTAAACTCATATTCCCAAATTCGATACTCAATACTCAAAGATGTCTGCCTGTAAGTTATGGGACATAAAAAAACCTAATTAATTGCTTGGGCTACCATGCACATAGATTAAATACTTCTAAACTTAGTAATAAACAACTAAAACGTACGAGCAAGATAAAGTGTGTAAAATGGGTTGTTTTCTGGGAAGGGGCTTATAATATGTTTGATTTTAGTGTAGTCATTACTTAAGACAGGAAAATTGTGGTCGTTATTGGACTTGATAATTAACAGGAATGACTCATTTATAAGACATGTATTATCTGTCTATCTATATATTTATTAAATAATAATATTGTAATAAGAATTCAAATGACAGAATTCTTCTGTTTTCTTGAATTCAATGCATTGACAAAAAATAACAGTACAAAATGTTACCTCTTTTGCCTGACGTTTCTATCGGGTTACACCGACCGTGGTCACAGGCTGACTGGAACGGGTTCACTACGCCATTTCGAAAACGTTTCGTCGAATTACAATTGATCAATGACACCTCGTCGATTACTTATTTTATCGATGACCTAATTGGAAGAATATTCATCACATCAATGGTTCATTTCATCGAATTTTAATTCGACATATGTTATTACTTCGATGGGTCATTTCATCAAATTTTCTTTAGTCCATGGCTTATTTTTTTTTAAGAGTCGATTTTTTTTTTCTTGATTTTTATGGTTGATGATCTAGAGGAAGACCCAAGACAAGATATAGGAGAGTGAAGTGCTGAAGGATATGCGAGAGTGCGAGGTCTCCGAAGACCGTTACTATACTAGTAAACCTTAGAGAATCGAATGATCTAAGTAGTAAACACATAAACTTTAACATTTATAAAATATCGACTTGACTATTTAGATTATTCACTAAGCCATGGACTAAAGAAATTTCGATGAAATGAACCATCGAAGTAAGAACATGCGTCCAATTAAAATTCGATGAAATGAACCATCGATGTAATGAATATTCGTCCAATTAAGTCATCGATAAAATAAGTAATCGACGAGGTGTCATTGATCAATTGTAATTTGACGAAACGTATTTTGAAATGGCGTTGTGAACCTGACTGGGGAACAGCGATGTCTTCACTCCGTATGAGAGGCAGATTCTTCATCTACCTTCATAATATTATTTTCACGCCAAGTACCGTCACACACTACACTCACTGTGTCCCTTTTCTGCACACTAACCGCCGCGTCCGTATTCAGGTGAGCACTCGATCGCGAAACAAAACGAGATTGTCTATTTTTAATCACTGGATTCCATGTCGCGGATAATTTGAAACCGTCTTCCCGATTGAAATTTTTATACTTTTTGATTTCAATAGCTTCACGCACAACTCTTGAATAAAAGTGGCGATCCGTGGAAACAACTTGCGTTTGATGAAATTCAACCCAGTGATTAGTGCCCGATTCAAGAAGGTGTTCGGCGATCGCTGATTTTTGCCTTACGTGAAAATAGTGACTGATAAAATTGACTCCCCGCTAAAGAAATGGATGAATGGATCCCACGATTTACACCCCGGGGTTAAAAGTACAGACTTTACTAGGCACACAGAAGGATGTCTTGCCGTTACAAACATCAGGTGTTTACAAGATAAACTGTATCTGCGAGAGTTCCTACATAGGCCAAACGAAACGAACCATCGCTGTTAGGGTTAAAGAGCATATATCTGCTGTGAAAAACCGCCAAACTGCGAAATCAGTGATTGCCGAACACCTTCTTGAATCAGGCACTACACTGGATTGTATTTCATCAAACGCAAGTTCTTTCCACGGATCGCCACCTATATTAAAGAGTTGTGCGTGAATCTGTTAAAAATCAAAAAGTATAAAAAATTCAATCGGGAAGACGGTTTCAAATTAGCCGCGACATGGAATCCAGTGATTAAATATAGACAATGTCGTTTTGTTTCGCGATGGCTAGTGTGCAGAAAAGGGACACAGTGAGTGTAATGTGTGACGGTACTTGGCGTGAAAATAATATTATGAGGGTAGATGAAGAATCTGCCTCTCATACCGAATGAAGACATCGCTGTTCCAGTCAGCCTGTGACCACGGTCGGTGTAACTAGATCGAAACGTCAGGCAAAAGAGGTAACATTTTGTACCTAAATTATGATCGCGTTAATTCCCGTTTCATTGAGTTTTAAATTATGCAACTCGAAAATTTAAAAGTAATTAAAAAATAACAGCTTTTAAAATGATAGACATTAGGTAGCTAGCGCTAGGGGTAATAATAAACCTGTAAGTAAACTTAACAAAAACTTGAGATATGCCGTTTTGTTTATAAATATGAACTGGTCATCATCAAGCTACGTGCTAATATCAATAATAATTATTCGTCTTTGATCTGTCTTAATTTCACGTTATAAGGTAAATGTCATTAGAGTTTTGGTTACTTCACGGGCCCATAGACGCACTACCATTTTTTATGTTGATTTAGGAAACGTATGGTTAGTGTTCTACTCAAGTACACAAACGTCGATTGTTAATCTTGGGATGCCAAATAAATATTAGCTTAGATTACCACATTTTATTCGTGATCTCGTTGTTGTGTTAAGTTTAATAAATTAGATATTAGAAGCTGTCATGTTCATTAAAAATTGATAGAACAAACCAGTTATAGGGAGTAGTAAAATTGTAGCAAAGCCTAGAAATGTTCATTGAGCCAATACGACAATTTATTTTGTGTCACACTAAGTGCCTGTTGATAAAAGCTGAGAAAATTAAATCATTTTGTAAGACCCATGTTGATTTCGGCCATCAAGTAGATAGAACCATAATCTATATCAATCTGCCTACTCATGTTGTAATTTGAACTTATAAGATTTGTCTAAATCAAACTACATTATATTTAAATAATCTTTAAGTTAGATATTGTTACAGTTTTTTCTTATTTGCTTTTAATGTGTCTATTTTAAAACTACAGCTAGGTATAAAATTTAATATAAACATTAAATAGGTACCTGAAGATCTAATTTCAATCATAAAATTTAATGATCATTAAAATTGATGAAATATTTTACTTACGTAATTTCTTCTAACTATCTTGATCTTGACGCTACGCAACATTATAAATAAAGCTTCTGAGTGTGTATATATTAAGATTATTGTCAAGTAAGATTTCATTAAAAATAACAATGACAGTTAAAGATCGTAGTTTTATTGGGGTTTCGTATCTAAAGGACCAAACAAAAACCAGATAAACAGACAACAAAGAGATAGCAATAATCTCTTTAATGTCAGCTCGTCCGCCCGATGTCACGTTTTTTCGAAATTGGGTGTTATAAACATAAAACAGGTATCATTATTGTATTCAATATGACCCGTTATCGATTGGAATCTAAGTGGTATAAAAATGAGTATTTTTTTGTTTATCCCTAGCATGTGGGTTTTTTAATGACTCAAATTAAGAATCGAACCCAAACTGAACTACGATAACTTTTATGTCCAAATCAAGTTACCATGCTACTACGCCGTTTGGGTCGTAAAATTGGTAGAGTTTAAAATACAAACTTTTTTAAATAGCAACAAAGAAAGGACCATCAATTTTATAATTAACCTATTATTAAGTAAAGGTCAGAATAACGGTATAATGTTTGTTACTAGGAACAATAACGATAATAAGGGAACAATCAAAACAATAAAAAAACTAGATTGACGTTTTGAAGAAAAACATTTTTATTTAGATTATAAACTTTGATAAAAATAATTATATTAATAATATTTTATGACAACTTACAAATATTCATATAAAAGAATAACGTAACATCTATTCAATTTAAACTTAGTACTGATGATTCTAAAAACGTAAAAGTGCTACCACTTTCTGTTTGTGTTTAACTAGTGTGACTAATATCTCAGCGGATCGTGCGGCTGCCGCACGCCGCCGCCGCTCCTTCGCTCCAACTCCGCCCCTACCGTGTCCAGACCGTAGCGTAACAAGAACATCGCAAAAATCTCGGCTATATTAATTAATAAGACTATTTAATTATCAGGGTTTGATGGTCTCGCGGAGGGATCAAAATTTGAGTAAAACTGCAGTTATTCACACCTTTAGCGTGTTGTAATTACGCTAACACATCTTGGACACAATCACAATTATAATAAGTAAACTCTGTATACATTGCACAAGGCGAGCGGGCGGCGACAACCGCGACCATTAACTAGCTACTAACTGCTTCACTTTTATTGCTACTGACATTTGTGACTTATGACGAGATTCAGAATCACGATCTAACATCATTTTATGTAAAAATTAAAGCTGCACAATTTATAATAATAAGTATTATAATACGTAAGTACATAAATAAATATCGTTGTGATACGTAGTTAAAATTATAACAGTAAAAGTTGTTACAGTTAACACTGCAGACGTGCGAACTTTGAGCAAACATGTATTTTTAAAATTTATAAAAATAGAATACATAATTACTAATATGAATAACTAAAGGAGTGGCGAGATATTAACAAGTGTAAGCCGAATGGAAGAAATAGACTGTTGCGATCAGGAACAGTTACAATTTGCAGCTTAGTTACGAGAACGAAACAAAAACAATAAATTCCCAGAAAATATACGTAATATATCAATAACATTACCTTAATTAAAATTCGACGCCTACCTGCAAGTCATGGGACACAGTAAAACGAGCTACAGTTAACACTACATCTTAAATCAATAAGTAATCTAAATTATGTCATAATATGGCAGTTAATCGAACCGTCCGCACTAGGCACATCTCTAACCGTATCATTACGTTATCATGGGCGACTTCTCATCTATTATTACACTCCAAGTGATAGAAACTTATTCAGAATTTCGATGCTAGGTATATCGGTGGAAAATCAATGTATCTTTCTGCGTTGCATATATTTGCACTTAATATAATGACCACAGAAGCATAGACAACAGGAATATAAACTGAATATTGATAATTTAGAAAGAAGTCTAGAAAGATAAAAAAAATGGCGTTTATGTGGTTCATGACATATGTTGATTTATCATTAAAAAGCCGGGAAAATAACTTAATTAATGTTTAAGTATTAAGTTAAGTTCTCCAACATTTAGGGCGGTCACATGCAATAGATTTTAGTCGAAGTCGACGATATGGAGCGAGCGTCTTTCGACAGACAGAACTGTATCGCATCAGACTAATACCTGATGCATGTGAGTTCTCTTCAGCAATTACATAGCTTTAGCAACCTGATTGACTTTAATCATTAATTATCTCTAACAATTGTATGTAGCATCAATTTTCCAGTTAGCAAACAAAAGTTTTACAAGAAAATGTGATATTCAGCATATAAAAATGTACTTCAAAAGGAAACCTTAAATATAAATAAGTCTTGGACACAAAATACTTTCGTAAACACTAAATCGTTGTCATGGCCCGATAACTATCGTATCAATATTCAATTATAATAACAAAAGGTATAATCTATGTAATCTTAAAATTAAGTATACACAAACCACTCCCATCGATGATAATGTTAATGTTGTTCCAATGGACGAATTTTGTGACTACGTTTAAATGACTATTATTTATCATATATTATGCAAAATTGCGACTCTGTCTCATCTGAAATTGTAATTTTTAATCCGTTGCTTCCATTTGATGGTTCTAAAAGTTAATTTATGTATTGTCGATACCGGGTTTGAAGGTGAATGGTATAGGGCAAGGTTCGAGAAGAGAACATGAGGCGCGAAGTGAGACGGAAGCAATGGACGCTGTATGTAACCTAAATCTACAACTCTACTACGTGAATGAATTGAGCGAGCTTATATAGACCAAACTTACGTATATAAAACTTAACAAAGTGGATGGCATGTAAATTGACTTAACTCACTTAAAATAGATATAACATTATAATGATGAAGGCACTTTATGATTTAGCTTGTAGACGAATAACATCTACAGATTTAGTTTTGTGACAAGAATTCCTTACTTTATCATCATGGCAAGATTAAAAGGTACCTGTTGAAACGATAACTACATACGAGTACAACTAGTATGATAACCGAGTGAATGGCACACGCGTTCATATTCCGCAACATTATCCATTTACAAGACACAAACGATACTCTCGTCACCAAACATAGAATAACATTGTCATTATAATACAGGTCGTTGCATCACCTACATTCTGTAATTTCATAAGGCACTTAATTAGATATATACAACAATGATCTTTAACATTGTTTATCTAGCGACCCACGAATTTGTGACGTACTTATTGTTTCATCGAAATAATGTTATGTGATGAATCGCTTAAAAGTAATTTCAATCTGAGATCGACATAATATTTAGAGAAGATATTTTATCTCGTTTATAAATTAATATACATATATTTTAATGAGTGCATAAAGGGATTGTTTAAACGATTGTCCAAATGTGTTAAATATAACGCCACATGTCGATAGTCCAACACAAGGTAGGAGCGCAGTGAGAAACACAAAACACCTAGAAAGCAGCAGCTCGGTTTGGAACACGCCAAATAGGTGGCACTCACGATAGTTTTAAACGCATAGTAGATAATAGAGTTTCTAAGCGCCACTCGAAAATCTTGTTTGCCCTTTATTAATAGTGCGACGGACTTGTAGCAGCGCTCGGCTCTGGTAACATGCCGCCGCTAGACTACCGTTCCCGAGTGCGGTCAGCGTCAGGGTTGCGGCGAGCACCGAGGCAGGCGCTCGCTAGTGCTCCACCGACAGCTCCACAAACGTGATGTCGTACAGAGGCTCGTCCTCGCTCACGCCCGCTGGTCGCACCTCAAGTAGGAAAAGATCCTCGTTGCAGTAGTACGCCAACATTTCATCATCAATTTTGGCCGTAATCCTGTAATTAAATTCATGAGTTAGTAAACAGTCAAAACGATTAAAAGAAAACGTTCTAATTAACTATCACACCGTTTCCTAATTATGCAAAAAGGACATAAAATGTAACACATTGTATTAACCTTATTCATTATTTAATTAGCTAATAAATATCTCCAGGTGTAGATTAATGTTGCTATAAAGTGCACAGTCGATTAATATAGGTAGTGCGAGTGCTAGGTCAATATGCAAATTAAGTTTGTGGGTATTGATTAAGTGTCAGGTTTAGGAGGGGTGATTAAATGATACTTATATGTATAGTTAAGTCATCGACTGAGTCGTCACGGGGACCGGGTCTTATTGCAAACACAAAGCGTTGCCGAGTTAGTGGGCGCCCTCCGGATAAGCTCCATTAACGCGTGGCGGCCGGCGCGGCGTCTACACTAACAACTGTTTGAGGCCAATGAAAACCACTTACCCTTTCTTGTTCTTTCGATAAAGATTATTAATTGCCGAACTTGAAATTTTGTACTTATTCTCAATCTGAAAATAAGCAGAAAATAATAAAAATTACAATGGGCCTTTACTTTTTGAACGAGACGTCTCGTCTGTCGGAACGTAACCGGTGTAGTGGTTTCGCAAGGACAAAATTTATATCGCGCGAACTTGTTCGTAGATTCGGTGCAGCGGGGCGGCCGCGCGGTGTTAATTACAACATGCAGTTATGATGATCGTGGGGATTAGACGGGGTTATAAAGCGCCACGTATCGGTTACAATCGGACGAAGCGTCTCGATTCCTTTTCCATTTTAAGCCCAGCACACATTTAGTTAAGCCACAGTACTCTCGCAAATAACAATGGTCCGTATTTGATTACCATGTCTTATTTTGCTGGTTAACAAAAATATATATCTCTTTTACTAAAATCGTCTTAATTTTTTAGTTCCATCATGGTTAAACATAATGTGTTCTGGACTTGGAATTCGTGTAATTATGTTTGAATATTATTGTTTACGAGCAAACGAGAGGTGTAGTCTCGCTCGGCCGTGCTCTGCGGTTAGACGCCACCAGGTTATTCTCGTGCTTTCGCGAGAGCGACGCGTCTTCATACGTTACTTTGACCGGGGTAGAGTAACCTTTGGTCAATGTGACGTATCAAGTACTTATAGCATTTAGTTAATATACATACTTATTTCAGAACCTTACCGTTATTTAAGTATAGTGTAAAACATAAACTAGAGTGACAAAAACCTTAATTTTTTTTAATTTAAAATATTTGGAATTCCTTTACAGTTGCATGTAATTATATTGCAAATAGTGTCATCTAAATCATTTTTTAATTATTATATTTTGTAACTACATGGTTATGAAATAAATGTCAGAATACAAGTACTTGCACTAATGTGAATGTGCTCAAATTGATGTATTATTACTAGGAGTAGCTATAAAATGGTTATCGTGCTCTAATGTACAGTCAACAGCACGTCGACCTACCCAAAAAATAAAAAAATCTCCAATAGATTTTCAACTTTAAGTCTGACATATAGAGATCATTTTCATATGAGAATATTTGACATTTTGTGGTAGGTCAACGAGCTGTTGTCCGTACAATGTACGTGGAATAACCAATCCTACAACATGTATGTGTTTAGCCGAATAGAGCGCTAACGTGTTACGTGTACGTGTAAGTACTCACAGCGTGCAGCAAGCCCTGCGTGGTAGGCGGCGCGACGTGCAGCGGCGTGTACACCTCGTCGGTGTCCTGGCGCACGTACAGCATCACGCGCTCGCTCAGCGGCGGCGTGCCCGTGCGCGCGCGCTTGCCCAGCACGCCCTCCAGCTCGAGAGAGTCCTTGCGGTCGCTGTATGGCGATAGCCCGCCTACGTCTGGACGATACCTGTTACCGGTCACCGAAATAAGATAATGTTCCACGCCTTACATACAAGACCGTCATTAAAAACAAGTGATAGATTCTGGTTTTTTCCTGCATCCGTATTAGAAGCAACTTTTGTAATAAATACTTGGGTAAACATCCTAAAAAAAATAAAAGACTACCTATTGCAATTTATTAGGACTAAGTTTTAAATGAAGTGTGTACAATGTATTATAGGTATAATTAGGTCGACAAAAATACAAATGTATCCTGATAATAAACTGCTAAAAATATAGTTACATCATGCTAATCATGAAATTTATTGTAATGTGTAGCAATTTGCATATCCTACTACTTAATACCGCTAGGAATATATAAAGGAAATAAGAACTTTCTGCTTGTTCCACTTAGATATACCTACTTCAAGTTACCTACATCAATTAAATGCGTTTATTGATATCGTGAAGGCAATAAGCAGCTAGCTCATAATCACGTATCGTAGCATACATACGATAAGTACTTACGCTGGGGCATCAGGTGGGAAATGGTTGTGAAATTTGAGCGCCGGAGCTTGTGGTTTCGCTGCGTGCAATAAGAAGGGTGAAGCGCCTTTCAGATGTGCCTCTGCTAGGGTGGCCTCATCGTGGCCGTAGAATCCTTGAATGTCCATTCCGGCTAACTTGTCTATATCCTCCGCTGGGCTAAACAGCACCGGAGGTTTCGATAAGTCCGCCATCGAGTAAAACTCGCTTCTCTCTGTCACCGGATGGTATATCTCATCGAGCTTCTTTCTATTCGTTGCTGACATTTTCCGTTTTGCTGCTCTTCTCTCTTCGTCTCTAGTCTTTCTCTCGGCACCCTTCAATAAAGCAAAAAGATAGTCGATTAATATCTTTGCCTATAATTTTTGTAACAATTCGACATTAATGAAACACATTTTATCAAAACTTTAATATGATTAGTACCTTATCGCAAAACACTTTGATTTGACAGTATCCTCGGTGGTAAACTTGAGTGTCTCGTGGATCTTCAAATGTGTCGATCTGAATGTGCAGCGGTAACCCCTGAAACAAACAGTTAATCATCAGTCACGGTCCCTGCTGAAAAACAGCGTAGTGATAAACGACAGCCACCTGGCTGTCACGATAAATGCTGAGCAGGGGGCCTTTTTGATACATTTTATTTTCTTAAATCCTGTTATGTATTTCTTTTGTATTCTGTGTGTGTAAAATAATCATTTTCTTTTCTATTCTATTAGTATGCTGTAGGTTGTATTCCCAAATGTATATATGGAAATAGGAGATTTAATGAATGCCAATAGAGGTATATTCAAACATCAAAGAGCAAATTGGAAATATTTCGAAGATCAATGTTTTATAATTCTGCAAATTCACGTGTTCCTCATATGTATAGCCTCATGCATAGTCAATATAAACAAATCAACAAATTTTTGACTTAGGCAATTTCACGCTTGAGTTTATACGCGTGTCTAGGAATCAAGACAAAAAATGGTTTTAATAATTGATCATAAGGGATAATTGCGATAAATTAACGAATAAGGAAAAATATGCACGTGTCTGGATCGAATCGCACTAAAACGTCTTAATTGCGTCGGTTCGAGGTCGCGGCGCAGCGTCACCGTGTGTTGGATAGGTAATCGCGAGCCTCTGATAGCGGACAGGAGGCGTATTTTTGAAACGTTCGAATTCCAATTTGCATACGAAATCTTAAAATCGTATACGATTTCCTAAGAGTTCTTATGCGATTCTTGTGCATTCGTATGCGAATTGGAATTCGAGTGCTTCAAAAATACATCTCCTGGTTCGGTTTAAAACGCAGGGCGTGCGTCTCCCAAACTAAGCGCCGACAATTATACTCTTACATGCCTTACATTTAATACTTATGTATTCATTTACGCGGTAATATTCCACACGAGCTATCAGCACCTATAAGTGCTCTATTTACATACCTACTTACACCTATTTGGGCTCCTAATCGCCCAACTCGATGTAAAAGAGTATTGTCATATTTTTTTTTGTCGAGGTATTTAAGCCTTTATTAAAGTTTGTGGTAATTTTAAACCTTTTAAGAAGTATTTAAAAGCATTTTTTGAGTGGAAAACAATTTGAGCCGCTAAAGCTTTTGGCTTGCGCGTCGTTGCCGCGCGCCGCCCAAGCGTCGCGCGTCACTCCACGGCTATCGAGGAGTCTCCGGCGACAACGGGTTACCGACCCCGTGCCTTTAAGTCCACGCATCGTAACATTAATTTACATACTTTCAGTGTGGTAAACCTAATTAACGTTTTGCAATACAAAATAAACTTAATGACACTCGTAGATTGAACTTACCTTACCTACTCATCTTCGATTTCCCACACTCATTAAAAATCCTATTAAACAAGGCTCGCCGTTCATTTAATCATGCTCCAATATAATTATATTTATAAATTAATCGAAGCGCCATGAAGCACAAAGTTAAAATACTTATGTTAATTATTGCCATCGAAGTTTTCCTCATCATGTTTTAACAGGACATTGGCGTATATCATTATGTTTATAAAAATTGCAACAACATGATAATTGATCCAGCGTGCACCTGCGTTATTGTTCCGATTCACTTAATTATACGCACCTTTACGCCTTTTTGACTGCTGAAATCCGTACTTAGACACTGCACGGCGATATTGATCTGAAAACAAAAGTTTACATTAAAGTTTTTTTCATTATGTAGGTACTATCCTTTAAGGGACTTCATTGGAGACAATTTATAAAACTGCGCATGGAAATTACAAAGTTATTACTGTATTAATATTCGCGTATGTCGAAGAGAACACACATCCTGCTGACCACGGAGACAGGCGCCAGGGTTGTCGGGATCGTAGAGCGATACGGCGCGGCTGCCATAGTTGGCAGCCGCGCCGTATCGCTCTACCAACCAACCGTAACCAATCATAAACTTAGTAGTTTATGATTGGTTCTAAAAGATTTAAGCGACCAGTAGATTTATATTTAAAATCTAGACGCAAGTGTGTAATCGCGTAGGGTGTTTTTAGAATAGCAGCCGGCGGCAGGGCGGCGCTGGCGCGGCTGCCGCCCGCTCATTACCGCGGTCTATGCAAATGACCCCCTCGCGTTTTTACTCGCCGCCGCCACCGCCACTGATCACTGTACGAACGCATATTATCTGTCGCAAACAACTCGCATCCGCTACGGTTTTGCTGTCCAACAATAAATAATTATGGATATCGATAACCGACTCTCAACCGCTAAGTAATATGCGCCAATAAAAGAAACCCTAGGAAAAACACACATTGTAGGACCGCATAATGACGTGAGATTTCTATTCACAACAATTTCAGCTAGTTGCCATTTTTAACCTCGGAGCTTAAAAGGCTGATGTGATCATGGTACAGACAGAAGTCATTAAACGCTTATTACTACCTCCTTCGAAATTAGCATATTGTAATATAATAGAGTCGACTTGAGGCGGACCAATAATTGTTTGATGAATATTGAAAAGGCGATATTCTACGTACATAATATTGTCAATGGATTCGAGGTAGGTACCTACATGTATGTTTGTAGTTTTATGTAATGTAAACAATTTAAAGGCATACTTTTGTTATTATTCAATATTGTAATGAGCGTACGCGCGGCAGCGGGGAACCGAGCTGGCGGATGCGCTGACTTTTTGTTTCATTTGCCAAAGTCGCCTCTTGACCGAATAAGGTGGAAGAAGTCTATTTAATTACACCGTAATAAGTGTAATAAAATCATGCCTTGACTTTTCTGTATTCTGTAAATAATGAGGATGATGGGTGGCTACAAATAATTCTATGCATACATATAAATATGCACATATCTTTGCGTTTCTGTAGTCATTCGCACATTCAATAAGAAGTACCTATGATTGTATTTGCTATTCAGGTTTGTAAATAAAAGGCAGGTGCTCATTTACACACTTAAAGCATAACTCTGTTATTTCCTTCCAGAGTCGCTTTTATTATGGGGCTGGACCACACATACAAGATTTTAACGAGATATTTTTTCAATACAGCAACTGATAATAAAAAAACACCCATTCAATAAATAATTGACTAGGTACTACTAAAGAAAGGTCGTCTGTTATGTAGTAGTAAGACTCACATCAAAATCTAGAAATGTGGTTAAATTCGAGACAGCCTTTAAGCAACGAAGGCTCCTTAACATCCATTTCTTTTATTAGGGTCTGTATTATTCTTGCCTAACGCGACGTACAGCAAAAACTATCTATTAGCTACAATTTATCTAAGCGTTTCCAGATTTTCTCATATACCTAATTATGCTCTGAATCCTTGCTTTTTGTCAAATTTCATCGATAGGAAAAATACGTCCCAATATAATTTCTATATATCTCGTTTTAATGGCCTCCATTTGAAATTTTGTTTAATGAGTGAGTTTACGGGTGTTAAAATATAATACTCACATGACCTTAATACTTCTTTTTAATCTTTTGATTAAGTTTGATTATTACAACTTTTTTTTAATCAATTGTGATTTCAGTATTTGATCGTTTCAACCCGTTACCTATACAAAATAATGGACGAACCGTGTAAGACATACCTTAGCAGCGCTCTCGAGCGGGTTCCAGTAGACGGCGATGGCATTGTGGGCCACCTCTTCGATGCAGCCGGCCAGCCCGATGCTGTTCTTCGTGTCTGCAACAAAACGGACCATTGTCATTAATCTTGTCTTCGAGTAACTGTGCAGTAATGGCGGCGGAGATTTCGATTAAGATATCAACGCACAATACGTCATCGGTGACGGAAATTTATTTGCGGGGCGTGAATAATCACGTGATAGTATCGATTTATCAACGATTGCAATGTTTCCACTTCTGTCCCTACAGGGCTCCTAGCAATTAGTGTCCATTCAGCTACCGTGGAACTGAACACGATTCAACTCGTGGATATTTGTTCGGCATCTCTTCATAGATATATATCTCTTGTTGGTAAATGCCCGTACCTAATCTACATTTCGCGAAATGATTGAGATCTAACTTTAGTACATATTTTCAACAAAAAACCGTATTTAATTACAATAAAATATAAATTGAAGTTCTAATACAGATTTATTTGAAGCGCTAGCAAGAACGTGATATTACCAATGTGAATTACTTCCTTTCAACAATTAAACTAATAAAAACTATAATTTGTCGAATGAGTGAACACAAGATTACCTACCTACATTATGCAGATTAGTAGGCGTAGGTATCATAGTTATAAATAATTCAGTGTTTATTTCGTTACAGTTGTTTATTGCGTTTTGTGCAAAGGGGCTGCGTTAGCGACAAGCGCGGGAGGTTAGTGAGTAATCACCGCGACGATGTGTTAGGGTTACCATTATTGAGATAAGTTTTAGCCAAATGTCAAGCCGAAATAAGTAAAAAGACACAAATTTTGGTATAAAGTAAAAAAAAAATGGTTTACATTTTTAATGAATGTGTCGTTAGAGCATGCTGTAATCTGAATGTTTAAAATTGATAGAGCCAACAGTCAGTCTGAATTTGGAAAATGGCAACCCTGCCTGCGTGGGCGCCGCGTATCGGTCCGCTCGCGATCTGTGCGGGCGCCGCGCACGCTGACGTGTTTATGGAGCGCGGGAGGATGGCCGCCGCCCGCCCTCGGGCTGCCTTATTGTTTTAACAGCCTTACGGCGATTTACGATCGACGTCCTGTTGCGTGTCGCATGAACATTTCTTGCCGTATCGTAGGTCGATGCAAAATTGGATTTTAAAAAGGAATTTGCTTAATAACATCAATGGCAATGATCAGATTGATTCTCAATTATCGAGGAAAATAAAAATCTGAATAAAAATAAAGCGGGCACATAATTTCGTTACAAATCAGAAAAAAGAAAAGCACGCATTAATTTTATATGTACGGCGTGTATAAATGTCAGTACAAATTTAATACCATCCAAACAAAGATTTACAGTAGATTAATCCAATGAATCAGTGATGCGTAGTAATAAGCGAAAACTGTCAAAAGGAATAAGCGTGGAGGCGAAGAGGCTTTGGTACGACGAGCAGCGGCCCCGCGATGCAAGAAGACACGTAGGTAATCGGAGAAGGCATTGTGCGGGCGCGCAGTGCGTTGCGGGCGCGCAGTGCGTTGCGGGCCCGAGCCCGGCTGACCCCCCCTCCCCCCCTTCTACCCCCGCGCGCTTTCACACGCTCGCCGCACAGGTGTCCGGTGTCGCCCTTGACGATTCCAAGTTCGTTTCATGCATTTGTATACCTACGAAGTATGACACATCCCTCAAACTTAACTGATCACCAACGATTTTTCACGGGTCCGTTACTGTGGTATACAGTATACGGTGTTTCTTTACACCGTTTTCAACTGCTTTTCAATATAAGTGAACTGTCACTAAATCGTAATAAACTAAGTATTAGGTGTTTAGTCATATTGTGTAGTATATAAACCTAACCTTAAATAATTATAATTATACCATACCGACAGTTCTATCTAATTATTATACTTACGAGTAAGATGGAGTAAGCTTATTAAATAAGCATAAAATATGAAAAGTTAAAATAGTTAATTTTAAAAAAGGCACAAGTTTAAAATCACGTACGTGTTACTTTTTTGGAAATATATGTCAAAATGCCGCCGTGTTAGACATAACTTTGTTTTCAATAATAATTACAACTAAATAAAAAATAAAGTTAACTAACATCGAGATAAGCTAAAAAACCTTGACATTAAACTTGGCCCGGCCGCGCGAATTAATGGCTTCCATGTTTTTATTTTCCTTGAGATTTAATTTATAGACATTGCTTGTGGCCACGGCGTCACTCATTACAAATGCTACAGCCCTCAGTTAAGTAATGTTAGAATGTGTAAAGTGTCATATATCAGCGGTGTTTACTCCGAGCCGGCGATTAATAAGCGAGCATTCCAGCGATGACGCAAACAGCTATTCGACCATCGCAACCTCGGTCCCGCTATAAAAACAATTTTTCTTTAACTTAAAACATTTAATAACTAAAATTTTAATAAATATTGTGTGTAAGAGCTATCAAAATATAAACAAGGCTAAATCAGTTGGAAATCTTAGTGGACGCGCGTTTATGTCTATGGAGATCCAAAACGTCCCTTATCCCAATAAATAAATAAGTTAAATAAAGATCTTAATGAAAAATATGTTTCGAGTCGTAAGTTCTGCAAAGATAAGAACGAAACGACTTTGCAGAATTATCAAAATATAATATTTTCCTAAGGTTTGTTGCTACGATGCGAGCGTTGCGCGGGCGCACGTCGAGGCTCATAGCGCAATTAACATGCTAATGAGCGCGCTCCCCGATATCATCGCGGTAATTATGTCCGTGCGCGGCTATATTGTACCATTGCTTATATCTCCTCGGCGCCTTTTAGACAACTCGACACGCATGAGCTAACGTCCCTCGAACTATGTCGTGTTTATGTGCAACCTCGGCGTACTTCGCTGCCGCAAGCAGGTGTTTTGACTTCGATACTAGGACGGAGATTTCTCACGAATTTTTACGATTTCCTGTTACTCAACGACGTACTTCATAGAGCTCATGTCGTCAGATATCTCTATAATGGTTTTATTTAGCCTCGTCTCTCGGAAACGCACCGTACAATGTTATATCTTTAATCAGTTTACTGTCGGAATGTGTCATTATGAGTGACCATGTGTAAATGTAAACCTAGGGCAACAGTGGCGTGTCGCTAGACTAGCCGGGCGGCGCCAGAGATGTTTTATTTTTAGTCCGGCGATTGATAGGTAAGGCGGTCGGTGAGGGCTGGGGCTGTGGTGCGCGTTATTTATGCAAATGTCCTAACGAGATATAATGGTGGGCAGCGGGGTGCGCGGGAGCGTCTCCGCGGCTATCCGCCCGCAGCACGGTAATTAGGTCCTGCGTGCCCGCGCCCCTGCCCCCTCCCCCAGCACGCAACTCCGCGGCGTGTTACTGTGTCGCCTCGAGCACGACTAGCTTTTTATGTAGTAAATATCGTGCCTCAAACGTTTGTAGCTGCTACCGGCTGATCGTCGCTCCCGTGCAAAAAGCAACCAGTCATTGTTTTCGTACCAATCATCTTAATTTACTCATAATTACATAATCACGCAACCGTGTAGAGCATGTCAGCCGGAGGTTCTTATCTTAATGTCAATATTGATGAGCACTTACCGGCATCTAATATCCTCTGTTTGACTGAATGTTGTCTCCCGTGCCAAAATTGCCATGCTTTGATTTCATCCTCTGGAGATTTTTCTTCTCGAAACATAAGCATCACCACGCTCTGGAACAAATTAGAGAACATTAGACCGATGCAAAGCCTAAATTTTCGTATAGTGTATTTACGTATACTGCACCTAAGTATGTAGGTTATAAATAAATAAATTAAATGTTTATTGGCTTCAACAAGTTTCATATCTTAAACTAATAGTAACCAGCATCTTCTTTTAAGCTTAAATAGCGCGGGCGTGTTGTTGTTTGTGTGTGTGTGTGTGTGTGTGTGTGTGTGTGTGTGTGTGTGTGTGAGTGAGTGTGTGTGAGTGAGTGTGTGTGTGTGTGTGTGTGTGTGTGTGTGTATGTGTGTATGTGTGTGTGTGTGTGTGTGTGTGTGTGTGTGTGTGTGTGTGTGTGTGTGTGTGTGTGTGTGTGTGTGTGTGTGTGTGTGTGCGCGCGCGTGTGTGAAGGATTGTGCAACAATGTATTTCCTTGTTCTGTTCCTATGGTCAAGGTAATAAGGTAAAGATTTGTGTTTTTTTTATACTATTTGTATAATATATAAGGTCCGATTTTATTAGTGTTCATCCTGTTAACCTGTGACTATATAGGTGAAAAGCAATCGTAAAAACCAATTTTCAAAACTGTACCATAAAAACTAAAAAAGTTAAAAATCAACAACATTGACTTCATATTGCATAAACTCGTCCTATCGTTGCTACGTTTGACCATCTGATTATCCGTCTTATTCCTTCCCCTTGTACAGAGCGAGAAAAAGTTGAAGATAGGACGAGTTTATGCAATATGAAGTCGATGTTGTTATTTTGTAATTTAATTTCAACTTTTTTAGTTTTTATGATATACATTTGAAAGTTGGTTTTTAAGATTGCTTTTCACCTATATAGTCACAGGTTAACAGGATGAACACTAATAAAATCGGTCCTTATATAGCTTCCTAACTGATAAAAGGTTACTAAGGGTAATTTGGTAAAGGCATTCAGTTAAGAAGCGCATTTTTTTAAAGTACAAAGTACAAAGGTTATATATTATGACTATACACAGTGGCAGTTAGAAACTGTGAAACTACGTCACGTTATTTATTACTAACTTTTAATGGCGAAAGTACAAACGAGTGCCTTGAGCATTTCGCGAATACGCAAAACGCTATTACCGACGCACGTTCCTCAGCTATTACGCTAAACGAGCGCGATTACGTCGTTACGGCGGGCATCTTAATATACTACACGTTTAAACGCAGCTAAAAAAAACACGTGAAATCTTTTGACGGTTTCCGTTCAGATGAAAAAGTAAAATATGCTGTTAGGACGATTTCTATAGACGAGTTAGAAAATGAAGTGAAAAAGAAGTGGCGCGCGCGAGGCGTGGTGGCAGCGTGGCCTTATAGGGCTAACGACGAGAAAGCACCTCCGATCGTCGCCTCGGATTGATGGATCGGCGCGGCGCGATGCGGCCGAGCCGCGAGTGCAGCCGCGCCCTGCCTCGCGCCCGACTTCAATCATTGCGATGCAATACTTTTAAATCAGATGCAAATACGCGTCGTATTGGACTTAGACGTCATTATAAAGTCATGAATATGCAGAAATGGTGATAAGCTGAACGAGATGAAGTATTCGGAGGGCAATTAAGCTCGTACTGCAATCAAATGTAGCAAGGACTCTCGCTTACAATGTTTGTAGGATTACATACAAGAGGCCGTTATTTTTCCAATGATCATCGTCATTTAAGTCGCCGGAAACAAGCATTAGACAACGCGCGTATAAAATTGTAACAGGCACAGCGACGTCCATCCCAAAACGAATAATAAATAAATATAAACATTTACTGCTTTATTAGAATTCCTCTATATGTTGGTATTTGTTGAATACATACATAATACATGCGTAACTGTAAATCGGAATCGGTATATTATCGCAGCTTTACTATTCAAATTAGTGACAAGCTGCGGTGGGCATTAAATTGAGGTTTATTGGACGCTGATATTTTTATTATTTGTGTTAAAATACATAACCATTATTTATCTAAATACTTACTCAAGTCTTAGGTACTCTACTTTTGTTTATTGTATTGAAATTAATGATTCATAGACACTTACAAGCGAATTTATTGTCTAAGTACTGCCTAATGGTTTACGTAATTTAGAACCTATTTTGAAGTTGCAATTTAACAGAACAATCTTAGCTATTGTTGCATGACAAAGACACATTGTAGTAACAACAATCATAAACGTTAATATTATGCAATTTATCGCAAATAAGATCAATTTTGTTTAAGCTTGAAAGTAGTAATTGGTTAATAATTAAAAGTGATAATATAATCCTTCTAGCTTTATACGCTGAATGAGGATACATATCTTATTTGATAATTTTCCCTTAGATAATAGAATAATATTTGACTTGATTTAATTTGTAATACCTTTATCGTTACACTTATTTAAATTTAAGGTATGTTTCCCGATTGATTACTAGCCTAATTCTACAAGTCCACCTGCGTAAATTTCAATTTGCCATAGAAAGGCTGTTCGCGCATTCCACAGGAATTGTGCATTTCTCAGGGTTTAAAATTATATAAAAATAAGGCCAAAAACTATCTAATATGCAAATACCTCGTCATGTATGTAGTTCCATGAACAAAAAATACAATCGTTCGTTGTTGTTGATGGTGGTACGAATAAAAGCAAAATGCAATTACTTCTCCTACATATCGTAATCAAAGCTGGGATGGCGAATATTGTTTTTTAAAATTTTGGCTTATATTTTACGCTGTTGGTTTTTTAACTGCACCACCACCTGCAATTTAAGAATTGCTTGAATTACCAATAACCCTATATTTTAATATGGATATTATTGACATATTGTTAAGTGATTACTATGTAAATAAATGCAATAAATTTCTACAGCACCAGAACATTGAACAATGGATAATATTTACAATTCATTTTTATTTTTCTGCCAAAGTGTAAAAGTGTCACTATTTCAACCTTAAGTTAAAGCACAGTAAATATAATTCTGTGTTTAAAGTCTTGGAAATATGAAACCGGTACTACATTATTTACCGATATAATAATTCCACCTTCCATTGAAAGTGGTTGTCATGATCGTGAGCGCCGAAACGGGTGCACATTTATTTTTTGATATAAATATCGAAAGGCTTGTTGTTTTTTGAGCGTGTATATAAAGCGTCGCGTTTCACAAGAATACCTACGTATAGTTTTGCCTTCTCGGCCCAATTGGCTTCACGTTTTCGGCCCGTCAATTAATTAATCGAGTGTATCGACATTCGACCCGATTTCAGGAGCTCGGTTGACAATCTCAGTTATCTGATTAAGCACGCTTTCTCTCCGTCGCGTGTGACAGCAAGCTCTGTTGTGCCCATGCATCGCCCGCCGATTACGCTTTGACAGCCACTCCACATTAATTTCGTCACTCTATTTGAATAAATAAGCAATTGCATACGTTTCACATAGAACTGCGCAATCAGATGATCTGTATCTTATGCTCATGTGAGACAGCTCATGATCATTAATCTATACTTTTACATAATGGTTTTGTACCTATATAAATTACAAGGATTCGTTTTTCAATTTCTGTACAAAAATAGCTACCTTATTAGTTAATCAAACATAAGTGTGGTCGTGGTTGTTTAAAATGATAATTATATATTTTTCTCGTGACAAATAGTGAATTATGCGTCGGTTGCGTGATAAATAGTATAATTAAGAATAGTGTCTGTACATGTACCCACTTCATCCCTATATTGGAGTCTATTTCTCATCGATGCTGTCGTTGTCTACGAGAATAAGAGAGGATACTCGCTAAGGCTTCCCGCACCTGTGTTATTGTTAACCATAAATCGTAACTTAATGACGTCGTTAACGTATCAGCAAAACAATTAATTTAGATATTATCTCTAAGCGTTACGCTCTTGTGGATTTTTATGTAACCGACTAGTGCTCACGGTGTTGAGTCGATCGGTACGCGCTGTGAGGTATTCGAAGCCGATCATCATTATACATCATCTGTTTGCAAACAAACAATGCGTGCAGCCGTTAGATAACGTTGCGTGATATGCGTCGCGGCCGACCGCCACCGCATCGCGCTAAAGGCCCTGTGGTCACTGGTCGCGGGGTTTTTGCCCCTCACAAAGCTTCCTAGTTATTTGCTAGGCCGAGCGGGGCTCATCCATCAGGGCCTATCTGTTTTATGACAATTATTTATGTTCGCTGCGTAGCAAAACTATTTCGCTTACCGTTGAGCTTTATCGATAGAGCAAAAGTAATGTCCTGCAGTCTCGATACGCTGTATCTGATACGGATACGTCTGTTTGTTAAGTGCACCAGTTGTCTGTGCTAGTTGTTTTAACGCCTAGGTTATTTGCTGCGAATGTTCTCCGCAGTGAATGTCGGTTTCGACATAAATTCTGAACGGAACTGTGGGTGTAACTGCCGAGCGGTTGCCTACGATCTGCGTGTCGGTGTTTATTTCACGTCAGGTGAAATATATCAATGACATTTTTGCTTCGTAAACAAAGCTTAACTTTGTAGTGTCTAGCCCGAGTAAGGAGATCCCGTCAAGTATCGGTGGTTTGAAGTAAGTTGCATATATTAAAAGGGAGAGCGGTGCCATTGCTGACCGTTTTGCGCATCCGCCGCTACACCAACCTCCCCCCAATTGAATATAAATTAACATCGTATAGAGCCTATTTTAATAAGTATTTTTCTATCGAAGTGTAAAAATAGGAAAAATGAATAAATTGAAAACGAGTAGGCATATCGTTCAAACAGTAATGATAGCAATTAGCTTATGGACGAACTAACATGGATGATGAGGTATGATAATATAATAGGAAAATGTTCATTAAAGTGAATATGAAATGAAATGATTGCATTAATTGCAGTAGTGTCTACGTATGTCCACTGCGACCGCTAAATCTTGATTAAATCGGAGCAATCCCGCAATCCGTCGAGTGTCGGATTAACATCCAACGTCGCGTCATAACACTAATCTGCTTAAATGTCGAAAGGAAATTTTAGATCGTAAAGTGCAGGGTTCTGGATAAAGCGTGATGCGGCTTAATACGCTATACCTACCGCTAAGAGAACAGCTTTAAATCACACTTTGATCCAATAGATTTAATAGGTTTGGAAGAGTCGCACTTTAAGCAATCCGAGAAATAGGACAATAATGCATAGGTATACAAATAATTTCTTCCAATAATAACAACAATTATTTAGCTCAATGTTTGGTCTAAGTACCGTATGTAACTTGTATCTACCTTAGTAACTCGAGATAGGCACAACGATTTTCCAGGAGCAATTTTTAATATCGTTTATTTGCAACTTGCCTACTCGGATTTTCAAATAAAAAAAACAAGCATTAATGCTATTACAGATATGTGTCATGCAGGTTGCATAATTGTGTACCTATTGGATCGCCTAATGTCGCTGATTACAGGCGCTTGCCTCGGCGAGGCGAGCGGCTGCGCAGTCGCGATGCTATCGCGAGTGACGCTAAATACGCGCGCGCTGTGACAGCTCCAATATCGAGACAATGACGCACCGTTACGTAACGCGTTTGCGTCCGAGCCTCTGTCACTGCGAGGAATTAAAACTATTAGTGAAAGTTGTTCTGTGAATCATTATAAAATGATTTGCCTACAACGCAAGGTATTGACACTGTATCATTTGACTTTAGTGTTATGCAATTATATAGCTCAATAAAGAAAAGCATCAAAGAAAGATACGTGTTCATTTATGACTTTGTTTCATAAACGACACAATAAAATTTTAAAACTAATAAAAGAAACATTGAGTACTCGTCCGTTGTAAGTTATTACGGGATAATTAATTACAGGTAGTTACGCAGTTTCAGGAGTTACGTGAATATTATCGAATAATACGTAATATTTCGAAAGTGTAACAGTTATCGAGTGGTGTTATGCGAACCTGAAACCGAACGTGGAAAATTCATGCTCGGTCGAGCGGCGCAAGCGCACCCGCGCCTGAAGTAACTGCAATACTCCTTTGGCTTTTTACAATAGGGCCATGTGTACAGTAGCGCTTCTCAAATACTAAAGTATTGTAACTTGTACACATTTTTAAATAATGATAAGCTACTGTAACTAACTATACTTAACTGTTAAAAAGGTTTAGCCAGAATAATACATCAATTTTCATCGCTAACGGTATTTTGAAACTTACAGCGAGCGGTAGGTAATTACCCTTTTTTGTTTAAAACTCAGAATGGAATTACAAGAAAATATTATTTGGCTGAAGAACAAAAAAAGGAAAAAGCAATTAGGTACATTAAAATCACATAAATTACTCTTTTAAAAAATCTGGGAAGCCATAAAAAGTACATTAAATTAAGGCGAGACCGCGGCTGATAAATATTTTATAGAGTAGGTACGCCAATAAAGGAGATATGTTTCGATGACAATAAAGTGTAATTTATAAAAACAATTTAAAACTGTTAAAGTGGTAATAAAATCTACATTAGTGACACGACAACTTGGCTAAAAATAGTGACAACCAATGGAGTAGGTGCAACAATATTTTAGTGCTTTCTTCACTATATTATATACTGTCTAAATTTTAATATAAAGAACTTTTTTCAATCGTCGTGGATCCCAAACTGATTGTTAATTATACCTTTTATACGAGTATTAAAGACCGATGCTTACGATAGCTGTGACTTTTAATATAACATATAAAACCGTGGGTACACCCATTACAGAGACTATTAATTTTAAAACTACAGTAATACCGTTGCTGATATTGCCTATACTTTTATTGAGTAGAACGTATAATTCTGCTATTTATAATCATTACTTTTATCATGATGGCTTGAAGCGGCCGCTCGGCGAAGGGCTTGAGAAATAACGTAAGGGTGCAAGTTAAATTGAGACATCGCTACGAGTGATTGATCGTAACCGTGATTGGCAACTCCGAAATATATACGCGCATGCAAATTACGGAACCATTTTTTGTACGGTAAATTATCTTTTTTTTAGGTCTTAAACGAAAATTTCATTACACACGAGTACCCTATGTGAGAAATATTCGATCTGTCTCACAAGACAGGCCTTCACTCGGCTTGGCTGAAAGGTGCGCGCCGCGGCAGGGACCGCGAGTAGAATGTGGCCGTTATAATAATCCCTCATCAAGCGTAACGTGTCGAGTGTAAAAAGCATCATTAACGATCGCCTTAAAAAGGCAAACGGGAGCAATCATTAAAATCGCAAAATATTACAAAAAGAAAAATAAAAACAACAAAGTGTCTCGTTACGCGAGTTTCCGTTGCTACGAAAGTGAACACAATGATGTCAGTGTAGCGATAAAAACTCGAGTAAAAAATGCTCTGAATGAGTAGGTGCACTTCGGACACGCAAGATACGGTTTAATCGAAGCCAGGAATAAGTACATTAAGCGGAAGTTTATCAGCGCCGCTTAAATGGTATTAAATGGCATTGGTATTTAAATTACACCATTACCTATGTACATTCTTTCAACATAAAATTTAATTACAGGTATATTTATGAAGTAATCTAATTTTAAATTTCCGAATGCAAAATTAGTTTTGTGTACTTGGACTTTGTATAAAGAAAGCCGTTGGTAGGTTTATATAAGGGTACCTATACGGCCTTTGTCATTGCCTCCTCTTTAGCATCTAAATAAATTACAGTAGTTATAAATTGAACTAGAGTCACAACTTCATTATTTTTATCATGCATTTTTTGCTCTTGATGTTTCTACACTATTATAAAAATCATGGTATGACCTTTTATCAGATTGAAGATCATCAGATCTTTATTGGTAAAGTGACATTTATTAATGCGCTTAATAATGCTCACCGTAGCAACAGTGATTAATGAATAGCACCTACCGTTATTGAAAATGGGACTTTATTAAGAAGCGCGAGTTGTAACCCCTAAGTTTGCGAATATCAAATAAGGAGACAGTTTGCTAGTGAGTTGATTAATTGCCTCTATGCTATAAGATTGATCGCTCTCGTTTTTGACAATGTATTTTATACAAAAGGTACGAAAGTGATACTACTTATTATGTTTAGCTAACGTTTCTTTAGATAACAATTTAAAATGTTATTTGTCATGCGGTATGTAAAATGCAAATAAGTGTTTTTATAGCGTGCGAATGTCGCGTCAATACACTCGGTTCCGATTCCGATAGTGAGAAATTGAGTCAATTTTGTATTTGGAACACGGCAGCGGTGTTTAATTAATTACGAAATCTCGAATTCGGTTTGTATGTTGGTCGGAGGCACGCGGGCGGACTCTGCGGGCCGCGGCCACTGCGATGGTATCGCGAGGCAAAGCTGCCCCGAAACAAGGGCGGTGCCGCGCGGTAATTACAATCCCACCACGCACACCCCGCGCCGACCGAATCTCTGTGTTTACTATAATTCCTTATATCTCTTAACCGCTTTTTGACACGCAAAATGCATTCGCATCGCGTGTGAATTTAAAATTTTCAGCCATGTTTGTTAATTGTATGTGAACGATTGTACGAGTAGGTGAAGTTATCAATTTTTTACATTATAAACAGATGCGTACTCATTATTCATGTAGCATACAATGCTTTTACTTTCTAAGGAAAAAGAGCCTGAGAGAATAGTTTTATTGTTAACGAATAAACTTATGTTGTACAGGACTACTTATTTTCTGTTCTGTGATTCAACAATAACCAGAAGGCCTAATACGAAAGCACATCGTTCGGTCGGTCGTATTATCCGATCAAATGAAAACATCCATTTCCCCGTATCAAAGGTTTGACAATTTATGAACAATTCAAAATATCATCAAGTCATATTTTATCAAGGGATTGACACATGAGACTATATCCGTTTTAATTTGTTAGGTTTATACGACCGAATGAAAGATACATTTTCGTGCTAGGCCCCCTGTACTCATGTGCCCTGGCTATGGATATCCGAACCAAGTTCGATGCATGAAGCTCAAAAATGCTCATTAAACGTGCTGTTTGGTGCATTGAAATTATTTTATCATAATGTAGACTGGTTATTGTTTAAAAGCAGCGATATTATCCGAGCGGAGCGCGGACTCCCGGGGCGGTCATTGTATTCCTATATGGCGAATGTCAAAAGCGTCGTCTTAATTATCGGGCGCGGCTATACAATGCGGACTCGATTGCGCCGAGATAAGCTCTCTGTACCTAACCTAACCGCGCACTGAATGCGATAGCGGCCGTCCCGCCGGACCCGTGGCCCACTTATGGCCTTAATAATAACTTTAAACGTATGTCGCATTGTATCACTGATTATTCCGATCTAAGCCCATTGAATCGAGATATAACGTGTTTGAATATGTTACTCTCAAACAAAAAATAAAGGAAATTCACCTTCGGGCTTTATAATAGTGGCGTCCTTATCATAGCGTCTACGTTACACTTTAATATGACTCAGGAAACTTGTATATAGTAAATTTAATTTAGAGCATAAAGTAGGTTTAATAATGCAAAATTGATTTCTGACGAGGTCTCCAATTATCTCAACATGATTAACAAGATTACCGAAAGTGGATTTTCTAGTTTTTCCAGAATATCCAGTGCATTGTAAAAAATAACGCAATTTAATTGTATGTAGAGTATTATTTGTCATCTTGTTTTCCAAGAAAGTGTCAGGAAACAATAATAAGAGGGGATTTCCGATTTTCACGCAACACGCGGGTGCCCACGTAGCGGCGCCTTTTGTCTGGGAGTAAAGTTTCCCATGAGTTAATAGCCAATTCCAGTCACGCTATAGTGTATCATTCTTTACGATTCGCTAATTGGCTGCACGATACCTATCTATCCATAAATATTACTTCGAATGTTTTTGATAACTATGCAAATTATTAAGTTGCAGAATTCTCGAGGTAACTAAACGTTAAACATTATCTTTCCATAGTTACCTAAAGTTAGCATATTCAAGTCTTTATGGACAATGACAATCTGTCAGGAGATATTAAATTCCTATAGATACTGCATAATACTGATTAGACGGAATAATATTATAAAGGCTTAATAATATATTTTATTGTTTTTGTAACGTTCTGAGCACCGATGTCTTAATTTCAAACGGTAAGCATCTCTTATCTTTGATAAACATATACAAAGATTTAAATGCCCATATAATATTTATTTTATTAAATAATACGTACATAATTTGCGTTATATGTACCTACTTGTGACTGAAACCATTAAAGCAAGACCATAAAAATAAACAAAAACGGTGAAAAAGGTAAATATGAAAGTGAATACGCGACAGTGAACCAGAAGCAGTGACCAGGAGCAAGGTAAGCTGACCGCGAGGCTTGTGGTCGGAGGGTCCCGGCAAGCGAAGGACTCGCGTACCCGCTTACAAAGGCAACGCGAGTCGCTGCGACTACTTGCGTCGCGCGACGCTACATCGTGGGCGCTCATGGTCCGACCAATAAAATTATACGCGTTACATTCAGCTCGTAAATATTGAACAAACATCGATTACATTTCCGCACAGAAGCAATAATTTTGTACGTTTTATTCTTACGGTTGAGGCTAGTTATAAATTGAGATGTTCGAAGAAAGACTGTTCACGATCGTGTTTTACGATTGGCTAGTCCTTTAACGGCAGGCTATATAGCTAACAGTCTGAACAATTTACAAAAGAGTTGATGTAGATATACATTTACTATTGTTTATTAAGATTATAATCCTCGTGTTTAATTTTTTAATGAAATCCATAAATAATACTTATACCGAGTGTAGGGAAACTATTGCCTTTATATAATAGAAATACACACTGCAAACCTGAAAATATTGTTGTCAATGTTTTATGAATTGACAATTTATTTCAGGGGATGAGCTTTAAACTATCCCTATACTACTATGCATAGTACGAATCTGAGCGATTCAGTTAGCTGCTCAGACACTGAACTGCCTGGAATTTGCCTGGAGTAGATAGTTTAAAACTTACGGTAACCTCCCAGTGGGGCACATTATGACATCACCCAAATTCGAACACACACAACACAAGTAAAACATCGTAAACTAACTGACTACTATCATGTGGCCGCGCAACCAGCCGGGCCGAGTTTTCAAGAAGCAGATAACTTTTATTTGACCAATAAGTTTGACATGATGATATTTTTACAAAGAAAATATGTCAAAACGTCAATTTTATTCGTCGATTAATAAATATGTAATATTGTAGTACCTACATATTTGTATACGAGAAACCGAATTTATGCTCTGTGCGTAAGTTAAACTAACCACACTATTTATTATTTAGGCAAGTACTTATTCATGTCTCTACAACTTAATTAAAATTTAAAATGGTTATATACGCATAGAAAACCAGTAGGTACCTACCTAAAAATAGTCCTATTGAGATCAACCTACATAATATAGTCCTTTTGAGATTTGATTTACAGTAAATAGAGTGCGAATAAGCACTGTACTGGTCTATTAAAAAAGTAAAATTATTCAACATTTAACTGCACAAACTATGCAGCACGTTTGGCATTTTGCTACCCATTTCATTATAAGATTTTACCGTGTTGGTTAAAAATTTTATCGTCTGCAGCTCATCGAGTCGCGTAAGCGCATCGAGGTTTTTATGTCAATCGCCCCCTAGGTCATAGTGCCAGAAGAGATTGTAATTATTTACACGGCTTTAGTTATGTTTATTCATGACTCTTTAATGTCTGCGTGCGTTCCGTTCAGCTGACCACTTGCAAGATGCCACCTGAGTTCTAAAAGCACCATTTAACTAAATGTGAAGATGACTTAATTATTATTATAGACCTTCATTATGAAGCAATCTTCAACATTTTAGTTTCTTTTCGGTGTTCTAAATCGATAAAAAATATTTATATTTAATATATTTATTTATTTATATATTTTTTAACAAGGTATCCTAAAAGAACAATCTTGCGTCAGATTTTTGACGTTAAACTAAAACCTAATTATCTATTCACGTTAGTATGTTTTTTGTAATTAAGTCTATGGAGTGCAATTTTTAGAGCAGAGCACCTACTACGATTTATATACATGTACTTTCTTGTACAAATGGCAAATAAAATCTGCTCGTGGCATTTAAACAGTCGCGGAGTGCAAATGCAATCAGATGACTAACTCGTCTCGGCTCCTCACTTATTTGTTAATACGAAACACTTACCTTTACGGTTTGATTCTTTAGAGGTTTGTCCGGGTCGTGTATGTACTCCAAGGTGATGCCATAGAACTGGCCTTTGTTGATGTACGTGATGCGGTCATCCTCCCGGCGCTGCGAACTGCTGCTCGCCGTCTCCAGGTGATACTTGAACCCGTACGAGGAAAACCTGACACAAACACACAAAATAAGTATTATTACGCATCTTTGTTTGCCATCGAAAATAAACGACAAGCATGACACGCCGAACACCATTGCGTGTGTTCAAAATAAAGATAAACATCCAAAAACCTGCGCGTTACGGAGTAGCGCAGTAGGAGAGTCATTCTAAATGACCGTTGAAAAATAAAACGCACATTAAATCTGGTTTAAAACATTTAGAAAAAGTGCGATTTCTTCTTTAAGATACTTATCTACGAATACACGTTCTCCACAATAAAGTTTCCATGAAGTAAGTAATAAAAGTGTGCAAAAAGTGGAAATCTTAATTGCACCACCTGTAAAGCTTGTCAGCGGCATCGTTACATAAAGGCGTGGAGATCCAGTTCGTAGTGCGCAATGAAAAAGTGTGTTTTCTCGCGATTTCCTGCGAGTGGGACCGGCGGAAGGAAAACCCCGCTAAATTAGCGGCGATCGCGTGCCAAAGCTCATTAGCGACGCGGCGCGACGCGCGACCGCGGGCCGGCGCGGGCGCAACCGCCGCGGCCGCGCGCCCACGCCTGCCACAGCCGCACAAAGAGAAAATGCACTAGGAAGGGCCGATGTCATTATCAGCCGACTCTATTGTACCCCGTTATAACTTATGTAACACGATAAGGAGCTATAAATCGTTATGAAATATTTTAATCCGCTAATGAAACCTCTAGGTGGTATTTAGGTATGCCGGTTTACGTAGGTACTGGACGGCGCAGCGGTTACACCATTACTTAAGCTTTATTGGAAACAATTTGGTAAACAGGACCGCTGATGTTTGCGATTTAAACCGAGCTTGTTCAGATAAATGCCGTGTAATGCAAACGCGGGCCGACATTGACGGATCGGCCGCTGTGGCGTTCGGCTATCTGATGCTCTCTAAGTGATTCCAGTCGCAATTTACATTTGCAGCGTTGCTCTCCACTGTCATTTCGACTATCCTTTGTTTGCAAAGATGATCTATTCTGATATTTTCTCTGTGCAAGTTTACCTTAATTTCTTACAATAAGCCTAAGATGTGATCCGCAACACATGACCGAATGTATCTTTTAGTAGTTGTAGTTTACAAACACTATGCGATTAAAAGTATAAATACGTGAAAGTTTTGGTCATACGACGAGCAATTAAGTATTTACATAAAATGTCCTATCAATTTACACGGGAATAGTCTCACGTATTCAATGTACATTAAAGTACTAACCAAAAGCACACACATAATCCTTTCTGATCAGAAATAAATAACACATTGTTTTCGAATGAGCTTCATTACAAATTTCAGCGACGACGCAGCCGAAAAAAGGTACTTCCTGCGTGAAGACGAGGGCCTTTCATGAATAAATCAATCGACAAGGCGAGGAAATTGATGTGTGCGCAAAAAGTCTGAACGCAGCGACAACAAAGTGCTCGCGGTAAAAACGCAGCGCGATAAGAGTTGCGGCGTCCAGCGCGGCCGAGCGCGCCCGCCCCAAATTAGATGCGCATAAATCCGGCTTCGTTACTTTAAAGTAACTACGCGCAGGAACCGAAGACGAGTCACATCACACATCATAGTCTAATATAGAACGCTACAATGCACCTGCATCAATAGAGATCCATACATAATAAATTGGTAAAGGCGACTCTATCGCTGCGATCATCTCATCTGATCACAACTCATTGTATTGTAAACAATGCAATTTAAATAATATTCAAAAATTACCTTTTTTCTATATTATTAACTTTTAAACAATTGAAATACTTGCTGTTTTTATAATAGGTCTTATCTCAGATTAAAATTGATAGTGAAGAATAATTATACCTAAGTATGCTTTGTATAAAGAGTTGGTATTTTGGTTCCGAACGTACAGGCATTATTGGAATCTTGTTTATTGATGTCAACAAACAAAATATACTTTTGCTTAATAAAACATGATTTGTATAGAGTAAACAAAATCTTCTCTTACGTAACATTTTGCTGATGGAAATTGAACACCATTGTGTGTCACAGAACTCAAAGATGAATGCTCTGAGTGACACAATGCCTGAATATATTTTCTTTGTTTTAATAAACGCAGAATTTACGGGCTGTACACAAAACAATACAAACACCATACCAAATGTTGTATTTTAAAAATATGTGAATATTAAACTAAACTAACAACAGCTTTATGGCTCTATTTAATAGAGCCATAAAGCCTTCGCTTCCTAGTATTTTAGAGATTTTCCGACCTCTAATGGGTACAACTCAGTATAAGAGAGCGTCAAGAACATCTCTTACCATTCCAAATTCATGGAAATTAAAAGATACTATCAGTTAATTCATGTGGGATAGTTGATAGCATGTTACAAAGGAGCGTACGCAGCACGCCACGCGGCCCGTGGTTAATGAGAACGCTTAGCCAGCGTAATGGCGGCGCGGTGATTGCCGGCTGCGCCCGCTCACCCAGGGCTACCATTTTCCGCATTAGACTGACATTTAAACATAAAAATATACCGCATCTCAATATTTTTACTCGCCAGCCTACATTAAAAAAAAGACTTCCTTCACCACAACCCGACACTTCAACGCAATTTAAATAGCCAACAATGTTTTTATGGGAATGTTAACCCTACGCGCCGCGCACGGAACCTCATCCTTGCTACACTGTAATTACTCACTGCTACCATCCCAGTAAACGATCGAAGAAAATCATTCGAGACCACCGGATAGGGGCGCTGCATTAAGGGTAAACGCCTCATCACGTGAGACGTGAAAAGAATCAGAACGCGAGAGAGTTTAGTCTAACACGAGACACTAAATGTCATTAGAGTAAATTACTAAACCACTGTATTCACATATAAAGCATTAGCTTTAAAGACTACTTTCGATTGACAAAGTAATTTGATCATTGATAAATATCTCAAAGATTTTTTAACTAAGATTCTAATCGAGTTTACATGCTATGCCGTTTGTTTCTTGTTTATAAGACATAATATTTATAGATCTACCTAAACTTTTAACTTCATAATTCTACCACATTATGAACCAAATCAACGCTAATGCTTAGCTCTCTCAATTTGTTACTAAGAATACAAGTAGAGCGTGCTAACAATTTTAAGATCGTAATTTGTGATTGGAGGAATGGAGTCTAATACTCTCATAAGTGGTAAACACATATGCATACATTAGTTGATTAAGTTACTGCCTCTTAAAAGCCAATTCCAGTGTTGAGCAGACAAGTAAATAAAGTGGCTGGAGGCATCGAGGGCTTTTTGAGTGCCTAACTGACTGGTAAGTAATAGTTCAAACATTCGGCGGGCCATTGGAATGACTGTAGGTGCCCGCGCGGGCGCTGGTATCGCCGAAGAACGAGCCCATATCAACATCAATGGTAATTTAAGACGGTAGAAGCGACCGAGCTATTTGGGCCAAATGCAAGCAAGTAATTATCGAGATAATAATGCTAATGCACTTATCATGTCGACGACTGCTTCCGCCGCGTCGCTTGAGTCGTTTCTTTGACGATTTGTTGTCGATAGTACTACTCGCCCTCTTTATCCTATATATACTGGATTAGTTATGTGGTAATGCACACTTATCACTTCAAAAAATAATTTTAATAAATAAGTTTTATATTGATCCTGTAATACTTACCAATCGTCTTTTTATATCCATTAGAGTTTGCGTGAAAATAAATTATCATCAATAATTACATAATAAACTTCGTGCAAAATATCTCCAAATAGCTATGACTATAGACACTTATTTAGCCTAGTTAAATAGTTATTAGTCATAAGTACAATACCATCCGTATTATATTAGTTAATTAATTTTACTAGATGGTAAACAAAGACAGAACGATATTAGTGTTTCGAAATCAAAATGGATGAAGTTTTGTGCGTTATGATTATTTATTTATTTATCTTAAACTGTGATGGCCCTAGAAATATTCAAAAACATTTGTATTATAGCCGATACATAGTTTTTATGTGCCTAATATAACATACAAGTGCGAAAAAATAACGTTACAAGTCAAGTTTTCACGCCAATAATACGTCTTCTCTAGCAGAGCTAATAGATTTTATTAGCTTTAATCAATGAGTGAAATTAAGGAAATGGTCACTTTACACACCCTTTTACTGTTGTATTCAACACTCACGAAACACAGTTTAGCATCACTTATGTAAGTATCCCGCTGTACGCATGTGCTTACGCATACACTCACACTTGCCTCAATCATCAACGTAAAAAAATGTTTAAGGCTAACTCGCACTCTTTGACAGGTAGACGTCGATAATCTCGTTTTTGAGTAATGTTCATTGCATCCTTCAATGATTTCTAGAGTTCAGTTATTTCGCGAATGCATCATTCGGTTTTGTGATTAGTATTTTGTAAAAAAAATGACTATGTTTGACATACTTTGTCATCAATGATCATCCTTCAAACTTCTTTATGAGGCATATACAATCTTATTGCTTTTTTTAAAGTTTGGATAATTATTACTAAATCATGATTTAAAAGCTAAACGGTTTATTCAAATTTTTTATGTTTTTATTTATGAATGAAAACATACAATGGGATCAAAATCATCCCTTATGCTTGTGACAGGTGTGCAAACATATTTTACTTCCTCTGATAAAATTTATTAGAGTAACACTATTTATTACGTTATTGGTTTCAATATATATACCTTTAATGTTTAGTAGGTATGTACAATATACATACCTAGACAACCTTTTTTGTTGCGTCCGGTAAAAATAGATGTAAGTTTGAAAAAAATAACCGTTTAGCTGTTAAATCATGATTAATAACAATCATTCTAACTTTTTTTAAACTATAAGATTGTATGTGCCTCATAAAGAAGTTTTACTTAAAACATAAAATGTTTACCTATCGCAGGATTTTTTTTATTATTAATTATCTCATTCATATTAACCGTTAAATAACATATTTGAACTTAAAATGCCACATTAAGATACGTCGGTGTGTGTGGGTAACCGGAACGTATTTTTCTTCGAAAGGGCTGCATGCACTACACACGCGGTGAGGTGCAAATTGGTCGGTCAATAGTTTGCCTGGCTTGACCAGCCTACTCACACTTAAAATTTGAATCGATGTCTACTCTTGTTAACACTATAAAATTGTTTTGTTATGTTTAGCTACTTTAATTGACATTATTTTTTTTGTATCCTTTTTATTTTAATTTACTCATTTTTTTTACTCAATTGAATTACCTAACTGTAATACGCATCAAAATAAAGTTTTGATTGCGGAAAAAAATAACCATCAGTTGGACAAAAAATAAGTGCCAAATTATGTAAATGATACATGAGTTATTGGTTTTATGATTTTTCCGCGGGTGTTTAATATGTTATTAGTAGTTTTTGCTACTTTTAATGTTAGTAAACATTTTAATTACTCTGAACAGTATGTTTTTATATTAGACTAGCAGCCCGTCCCGGCTTCGCACGGGGTAGACAATTATCGCTAATAGTTTCGGCAGCGCATTCGACGAAAGACATTTTAAGACTCATTTTTCTACACCTTCGGTTACATTGTTCAAATTTTACCAAGGATCCCAATTTTTTTTTCAAAATGAAATGTAGCCTATGTCAAATTGGAAGAATGTAGCATTCTATTGGTGAAAGAATTTTTTAAATCGGCCCAGTACTTTTTGAGCCTATTCATTACAAACATACAAACGTACAACAATAGGTACAAATCTTTCCTCTTTATAATATTAGTATAGATTTACTAAGGAGACTAATAATTTTTCTGTTGTTATTACTCCAGGAATATTGGTTCAATTTTTTCATCTCATTCAATATTGCTTAAGGGCATCTATTAAGATATAAACACTCACATTTGCAAGTCTTGGCAGCCGGTAACTGAGTCAACACTTAGCTAGTATTATATAATAGTTATTACGTTTTGTATTGATGTAAGATTTGTTGGTTGCTCGTATTAAATAAAATAAAATAAAAATCTTAGTACGTCGCCGGACGACTGTTTAACTGAAAGTTATTTTTCTATCATTAGGGAAAAGTATTCTGACTTCTGACAATGTGTATGCAAAGATTTATAATCAACGATTAAGTTAGTTAAGACGTGAAAGCGTATCAAAAAAGTAAACCCACTTTCACAATTATAATAGTTGGGATTAAAAACGTTAGGTTAAGTGTTACTATACCGCAATAATTACTTAAGCATACCTAACACCCGCGTAGTATGTTAAGAGATACACATTTCCGCATAGTATACAAAGGGAAAATTAATGGAATAAATAGGACAACATAATAACTTGCGATTAATCACAAGAATAATAAAGTATTTAAATAAAATTGCGCCTACGTCTCATAGTTATTAGGCATATTAGGTGTTTACATCCTAGTAAGCTATGAGAGTTAGATGACTACCTACACGTTCTACGCACGTATTTTGTACCAAAAATAATATCAAGCAGGAGAAACAGTCGCACTGAATTGATTAAATAGTTCATTTGCAACCATTTTTAACAATAACCTATTGGACTAAAATCTATTGGCAAGCCTGTAGATGACTATTTGATAATTTTGATAAAAGTTTATTTGATAATCAAACTTTATTTACAAACCAAATGAATACACATTAAAAATACCATTCAGTAAAATTTTTATACGCGTTACAAAGTCTTTTGGCGTATTACAAATATAAAACATACAAGACATAGCTTAAAATACTTACAGTTTAGCAATTTGTATCTTGTCAGCATCGTTCTGCCTGCCAAAGTCGTGCCATGGCCTGGTCCTGGGCGGCTGGGCGGGCGAGTGGTGCGCCGACGGCGTGGCTCGCCCATCCTCTCCCACGCCGGGCTGCTGGCATATTACCGTGTAGTCGAACGACTGCGCGGACAATAAACATTCTTTACTACTTTATCCCTTACAATTTCAGAAAGTATTTTCATGTAATTTACAAAGATGTAGATACATTACTGCAATCTGAAAGGCAATATTGATATGTACAAACACTATCAAGTCTAGCCGTAATCTATCTAGTCGTAATTACATATACCTAAAGGTATATGTAATTACGACTAGATATCATTTAACACTAAATTGTAAGTTCATGCAAAACTATAACTTTATAAAGTAAGTCAGTCGAAACCTAAAAATCTTTTAAATTCCATTTTGTCTGACGTTACAAAAGTTAAAAAAAAAAACATTGCGACACTGAAAACATTGACATTGAAAAAGACAAAGCGATGTTTATTTCGGTTCCAACTAGGAAACTAACCTAAATATAAACAGTACCTATGCACTTATGCAGTGCTATTTTTACTTCAATCTCTATTCAGTAAAACATAAAACAAAGTTAAAGTAATGTGATACGGCTGCTTATTAATTTACGTGGTCACACGTTTACGCAAAATTGACAACGTAAGTGATTTAAGTTATTAGCTTGGAAGATACGAAGAATGGGATTTCATACTTTTTGTTTTTGTATCTAATTAAATAATATTTTCTATTTTCCTAAAAAATAATAATATTGACACATATGAAAAGGTCAAATTAGTTAGGCAGAATGGCCAAGATAATTTGGCCATTTAAAAAAAAAGAAGGAGAAAAGAAGAAGACTATGACAAAGTATGAAAACCCATGCGCTTGTTTCTCCAAACTCATTTGAAGCACCCTAAACTACGTTATTACCTAATATAACTTGTTTGCTGGTTCGGGCTTTGGAGTGAGCAGTAACATTGATACTCTATCTATTTTATATAAAAATAAATCCCTATTTTCCTTGGTCACAGCATCACGCGTGAACGGCAGGACCGATTTCGCTATTATTTTGTTTTTTTTTTTAATTTTTTTGTTGTGTTTGTTATAGTCCCAAGAAGGTTCTTATGAAAGAAAAAAATAAGACAATTGCAGGGAAAATTGGAGAAGACTACAGATGACGGAAACGAAGTCGCGGGCAACATGTAGTCAAAAAGTAAAAAAAACACTTAATATATGCAAAGAAAATTGCATAATGCTGTTGGTATGTGTTTTTTTATATATTTTTAATATAGTTACATGTCCATTATGTTAATATGACTAAAAAAGCAAAACACCTCCATAAATAAATACCTACTCTTGGATTCGCTATACCATGCAACAAAATAAACAATTCAGACATACATTTAGATTAAAGGAAAAAATATAGGCACTATTATTAAACAGTGCGCTACTAAATGTTAATCACTTCGCATGACTAAAAGGAGAAAGAAATACGTTATTGGTGTTAGTAAATAATTTTAAATTAGAATATTAAACGTTAACGATTGCAAATTTTAAAGCTTTTGGTCACTTTTAGATGTCTATTTTAAACTTTTGATTCGTAAATTGCTTTCGTCTATTGTTATGTTATTAAAAAATCGTTTTCGTCAAATACCTAACTTGATGAAAAAACCAACAACCACGGGTTCTATGGGCAATAGGTATAAACCAGCTTAGTTTAATTAAAACTTCACATAATACGATTAACTAGCTGTTGATCGCGAATTCGTACTCTTGGTCTTTAGTTTTATAAATTTTTTTGCGCAACATTTTTTTTTCGTAAGACCTTTTTCCTGATATTAACAAACAACAAACAAATAAGAAATGGGCCCAGCTGTTCATGCGTGATGCCGTGACCTAAGTAAATATGAATTCATTCTTAGAGTCTAGATTCTGCACAATACATCGACTCTTAGTTGAGAATGGAGCCAAAGAAGATTAAAAAATCATCCCCCTTGAAAACATGAGTACTGATATACGAAGATCCCGTGTTTATCTATATTATTTGCATTTTTATATTTTTTATAAGTAAGAAATTATGTAAACATGTGTTTTATTGTGTTTTCCATGAGTTGGAATAGTGACACATAACTTTAATTATATATTTATTTGATAGTCTACTGAAAAAAGACGAATATTATCTTGTTCAAATTAAGTTGGACTTTATATTACATTCCAATTTACTTATGAAGTCACCATTTTATAAGATAAGTCTGGCTGGAATGTTTTCTCACATAAATGTACACAAACAATAAAATAACTAAATATAATTAACTACTTGGAGTCATGTTTTTTTTTTTAGACACATTTTAATTAAACTCGTCTGTTAAAATAATTGAGCATTATAAAATACAAGAAAAGCCAAAAAAAATAAGTTTTAGTAAATATCACAACGTCATTCACTAAGCAGTGTGATTTTTACGACACAATTTTCCATAAATTATACCTAATTAGTTCTAATTTATTATTATGGTTTCACATTAAAATAACATTGTTAATACGCAATCGTTGTAGGTAGGTAGGTATCCGCAATTATGGGACTTAAATTGCATACGAATTCCATTATTTGGTTTGAGGTCTAAACAATTCAAAAAATCGATTTCTGGTGTTTATCTACTAACTTGTACGTTAGTATTGAAGTTATTCCTAACCAAATGACTCGGAAGCAAATTAAAAGCACAAGACTGTGTCTAGAAATAAATATTAGTGTCAATTATTTAGATTGACTAGTTACGTCAAAGTAACAAAAGGTGAATTTAATAAATGTTAAATCTAGATTATTGTGGTGAATTGCTCGTGATTGCCACACCTCGGCACCACGATGTCCTTCACAACCACTTAGCTGTAGCCTGTAACTCGATTAAAGTCATGACAATTTGTTATTTTAATGTGTAAACGCATAAATTCTATGTCAAATGCGGGGTGTTACAGCTAGATCTGTTCGACGGCCTTGCGTGGCGTTAGCCTATTGTCTGTTCATTTACGGAGCCGTAATTAATAGGGCCCAGTAATTGTTATGCTTATTCTTCTGCCTACTTAAACCTAGTCGTTAGATGCAGTTGTTAACATAAAACATTCTAATAAGATTCCTTGCTATGCATATTTGATTATCTGGTTATCATATAGGCATTCTTATTAGACTAAACAGAGCATTTACAATAAAATAGTAGTTAACTAATGCTGATATGTAAGTGTGTAGTTAAAAATAAAATAAATTAACTGAGCGCGGGTGGGCTTCAGCGATAGTGAGTATCTCAAAGTTAAGTTATCGATCTTGATAACTTCTATTATTCTCATAAATATTGTAATGTAAGAGGTATTAATGTTCGTATATCTTGTTCTATATTTCGACTATGTAAGGTATGGCAACTTTGTAATCAATAAATTGTACACTAAATAAGTAATGTGGTCCGCAATGTAATGTTTTGTTTGTGTTGTAAGGTGTAGTAGAAGTGTGTGTCAAAGCCTGCCCGCCCGCGCCCAAATCTCGTAGCACCGACCTGCTGAACGGCGGTGTGGTCTCGAGGAGTGACAGCGTCCGCGCCAATGCCGCTGTCCGGCGATGGCAGGTCCACGGTCAGACCAGCAGCCGCGATAACACTTTTGCTATGATAGCGAGGTGCTGCATATCGCTCCCCAAATGCAGAAGTTGGCACTGACTCCGCTTCCCCGTATGGCGGTGCAGCCCTCTGCTGATAACCATCACTAACGAAGTAATCTCTATAGTAAGATTCGCCTGCGAAGGTGGCAGGTTGGCGAGGGTACTGTTCACCATAGGGGGTGGGACTGGGGGTGCCTGGCGGCGCGAACATTTGCGCAGCGTACATGGCAGCGTCCGGCAGCAGTGAGCCGGCCGAGGAAGCCCGCGATGGCACCGGCGACGGTGATGCCGCTTCGCCAGGCTCGCCGACCGCCACCTGCGGACACACGCGCCTGTTACACGCGTTCTCCCACGACAACTGTCCGCTTCGTAACGTCGACGCGTACATGCCGCGTCAAAACACAGTTCACAGCTTCACGTACACTAGTCGGTTCGCTAATAACACGATCACGTAAATTAATGAATTCAATCCCGGGTTGTGTGTATGGTCCTTCGGGGTCGCCTGGTGTGGACACTGGGCGGGCAGCGCTGGCCGGCCGATGTAGGGCGCGGGCGGGCGCGGCTAGTGCGTCGCGAGCTCGGTGCTCGGCGCATCGTACGCTAACCGCGATAAATAATACATGAGTGACCGGTAAGGAAAGTGTGTGAGTGCGTGCGCGCGCGACGGCGGCGTGCGGACGTGTGACGCACCTTGTGTCGCGGCGGCTTGAGCGCGTGCGGCTCGGGCTCCTCGACCACCTTGCGGCTGAGGTCCTCGGGCTCGCGCTTCACGAGCCCCGCGTGCAGCAGCCCCGACAGCTCGCTCAGCTCCGCCCCGTGCGCGCCATTGGCCGCCTTCAGCGTTCCGCCGGCCCTGCGGAGGGGAGACAGGCGTGATTGGCGACAATGCGCGCGCGCACCTATTTCTACGCCCGATCTCATCGTGCGCGCGCAAAAGTCGTCACACTATCATTCTCACTCTACCTGCAATGCACTATCATAATATTTGCCATTAGTTAGAAATAAATAACTCTTAGATGTAAGGAATTTAATTTAAAGATGGTAGGCTTACTAGTCAATTCATCATTTAAAATGGCACCTCTCGATAAAAAAAAACTAGCATCTTATTATTTTTATAACAAAACAATAATTTATTCAAATTAAATTTATTATCACTACTAAGATTGATATAAAAAACACAAAAAAAAATCGGGCGCTTTATGTGAAAACCAAACTCCTTAATAATACGAGGATTTTTTCCGTATATTACATAATTTTCAATGACGACCTACTTTTTATATTTTGGGGCCTAACCCTGAGTTTTCGAAGTATTAATAAAATCTTCTTGTTTTACATTAGATTTTGACATAAAAACAACATTTTATAGGTAGTGTTCAGAGTACCAGAATTATACTACATATAATTAATATAAGATTTTGTGTCTGTTAACTTTCCTATCGAACACATACAATGCTTAAGTATTGTGACAAACATCTAAGGTATTTTCGTAAAAAAAAATTTCGTTGAAATTGGAAAAACTCCTCCATACCTATTTTCCAAAAATAAATCGGTACCCAAAACCACATACTCTGACTAATCTGTGCCCAAAACTAATTTGGCTCGATTTTCTAGCCTGTGAACTATTAAACTATCTATAAGAACATATTTTGTGACAGCATTAAATATTCTTAACACTCATTTTAAACAGAAAATTAAGATATTAAGGGCCTGTTTCACAATGTACGAATAAAGTTATGTAAAAGATAAAAATATGAAGATGATAAAAGTGCTTGAAAATCGTGTCAAAAATCGTGCTTTAGATAACAGAACAGAGGCCTATGTTCAGCAGTGGACGTCCTGTGGCCGAGATGATGATGATGATGATGATAACAGAACTTATCGGTACATTGTAAAACATGCCCCAATAATCATTTTTGTAAAACTGCTAAACAAATGTCTAACGGTAGACAATTTACACTATTTCGTAGCATTATGTCGTAGCGTGTAGCAATTATGAAAAATAGATAAAATCCTTTTTTGAAACCACTTCGTTTTTTTTTTTATGACTCTGTAGTAATGCGACAATTGACACTAGGCGAAATGGTCCCGTGATTAATTCCCGGTTCAGGTGAATTCAGAAACCGTCCTTTTTTATTCGACTTGATTCTAAGTAAGCTGAGTAAGACGCCCAATGCAAGATTTATTTACTGGTACATCAAAATACAAGGATTTTAGTTCCTTAATTTGTGACCATGGTAATATACGTATTGGTATTTCACGGCAATTTCGGCATATTTGTACGCATTGCAAAGATTGTGATTTTTTAATTTTTTATATACCTGACTAAGACAAATTCGACGAAACGTTGAGTTATACCAGTTCAGCTATTACGAATATAACATAACTCATTGAATTTACTCTTTGATAAATTAATTATTTTACGTTTTACCAACTTACTTGAAGAAAACACTATTGAAGTGTGCATAATGAACGAATGTAAAAACGTACTTAAATCTATAAAACCCATTTCTTCCACGACCATTCAATTTTGTAGGATAATAATATAATAACGATAATAATAACGATAATAGAGCGCCAATGCCAATAATTGACATACCTAGTTGTCAGTTTTAGGTTGTCAATTTGCTCTTTACTCGGCCAAAATCACCCGTAAAAAATATGCTCGTGTTTCAGGAACTCAATCTTAGATGAGTCGTTGGTAAAATAAAAAATAGCTTTATCTAGATTAAACAGGGGTTACTCTCGAGTTAAAACTTACTCCAGCTTAATCGAATCCGGGCTAATAAAGATTTTACAGGGTAGTTGGAATAAACTGGTTTTAGTGATGATCACCAATGTCGGTTCACATAAATCAACCACAAAAATATTAATTTTATAACTTAAACTAACACACATAAAAATTAAAAGCAACAATTAGTTTCTTTTAATTATTTTGTTTCAACACCACCAACTTACTCCCGTTTGTAAATCCCGTACTGTAAATGTTTTTTTGGATGTTAAAACGAACCTATATACGAAATTTATCTATAACATTTAAATAATAACCGTAGCTTGATTGGTAATTATTTCAAAGTTAACAAGTATTTTTTGTCACCTAGCCAATTGTGTACAATTTAATTCTCCAATTCATATTTAAAGTTTAAATGTATTATTATAGGTACTTAAGTATTATGATTACGAAATGTTGAAGATAAATAACACTTGAAAAAAATCATCGACCTGAGGTGGGACCTTCAATTAAACCTTGCATGGAATTGCTAAAAACAAAAATTTACTACGAAATGTTGCTATTATTTAATTCCAATTACTTTCTATCATGTTACAAACAGTAATCACTTCAAGAACTAATCAGTTCCAGTTATTGTCTTCATAAATTAATAAGTATGTTTTTTTTCGCAATCAAAGCGTGTATCATTAAACGTTGCCTAAACACTGGCGGTGGTAGTGAGGGAAGGCGTGTAAGCGAGCACATTAAAGTCATTTGATTTGTTTGCATGTGAATGCAGCCACCTCCGCGAGAGCGCGGGGCGCGGCTTTCGTCGGCCGTTGTCAGTGCGCGCCGATTTATGATAATTGAAGACATGTTTCATTGGCGCTCAGATGTTTATTTTAGATAAGCGAGTCGCGCGGCACTATTTCATGCGTCCGAATTGGCCGGACGCGCGACCTCCCGCGAGCTGGACGCACCACCGTCCGTGTCGGATTGCAATTCTTGCTCCGCTCATTCTTCACGATTTATGCATGCGATTTGTGAGAGAAACACAGCGAGTGTGAAATCGCTCATCCGATAAGATAAAGCTCGGCTAAATAAAATATTTTGGAAGTCATCGTTAAATTTTCCGTTGACAGCGCTGCGATTCTTAACTTGTCGAGTTGTGACTCGATGTTGTCATATTTCGAAGGGTTGGATCGAATACTTTTTGCGAGGCATGCAAATTGAATTCGTGCTAATCCGGGCGCGGTATGCCGGCGGCAAGCAGCGCGGCTTCGTTATTCATGTTCGCGCAGCACAATGCCGTGTTTGCTTGTCGCTCATTGTTGGCGCCTACAAAAACCCGAGACAAAGCGCTCGGCGCTGACAGCTGAGAGAACGCGCTCTGATCCACCTCTCTAGCTTATTACGTTTGCGGCTACAGACATCACTATTTCCGTTTACCTAGAATGGGTAGATACAACAGATAATATTTATTATTTTTAAATAATGTAATTTTACCTACTCTACATATTTTTTTCATAAGAGGTTCTCAGTTTGACCCATACGTTTGTATGTATGTATGTTTTTACGAGATAATCGCGGGAAAACATAATTACGGTCTAATGAGAAAAAATTCGGTCATGAGGTCGAACACTTTAAAAACGAAATTCAGTCTAGCCCAGTTACAAAAGTAGTAATTAGATTATATAGTATAGATTTTTTCATACGTTGTGGAAATAATAGTGTGGAACGAATCTTTTGCAGCAGTACTACTCTGTCAAGAAAGTACCGGGAAAAGATTAATAATACACAAAATGTTAGTTATTCATCCAATCACCTTCAAACTTCAAAGTATGCTCTATCAGAAGCGATACACTTACGCCAACGAATAATCCAATCATCAAAACATTTTTTTAATGCTTTTTCCGGAATCGAGTTTAGTTCTCGCCGCGAATTCTCCTTTATGTCTTCTACTGAATGAAACCGGGTGCCACGAAGTGGTAATTTGAGTTTAGGAAAAAGAAAGAAGTCGGCTGGAGCCATAGCTGGTGAATAAGGTGGCTGCTCGATGGTATTTGTAGAGTTTTTGGTCAAAAATTCGTTCACAATGATGGCATTATCGTGGTGCAAAATCCAAGAATTTTCATTCCACAAATCTGGCCTTTTTCGTCTAATTTGCTCTCTTAAACGCCGTATATTGCTTAAATAATACTCTTTTTTATCGTTTGACCTTCTGGCAATAATTCTCAGTGCACAACACCGCGACAGTCAAAGAAAACAGTCAACATGACTTTGACTTTCGATCGAGTTTGGCGCGGTTTCTTCGGTTTCGGTTCAGTTGGAAGGCGCCACTCCGAAGCTTTTTGACTAGTTTGTATGTCAACTCGTAAACCCACGTCTCGTCCAGTAACAATGCGTTTCATGAATGTTGGGTCGGAACTGACTCGTTCTAGCATGTCCTCAGCGACTCTTTTGCGATTGAGTTTTTGGAGAAAATTCAGGTCTTTTGGGACTAGCCGAGCGGCAACAGGTTTCATACCCAATTGATTATTTAAAATGGTACAAATCGACTCATGTGACACAGAAAGTTCGACGGCTAGCTCACTCAAACTTGAATGAGGATTTTCAGTCACTATTTCCTTCGCTTTTGCAATGTTATCTTCAGTAGCAGACGTTGATGGCCTACCAGAGCGAGGCAAATCTTCCATCACATCTCGACCGCTTTTGAACGCTTTGTACCACTCATTAACACGTATTTTTGATAAAGTCGATTCACCGTAAGCCTTCTGTAACATTTTCAGAGACTCCGAACACGAAATCCCATTGGCGATGCAAAATTTAAGACAAACTCTTTGTTCGATGCTTTTGTCCATTATGAAATTCGCAATACACACTTAGATACAGTATAACTAAAAACAATTCTGTATTTAATCTAATTATCAGGCCCTAACCATGAACTGTTAAAACAATCACAAATCTGTCAAACATTATCATTTCTGTCAAATTTTGTATGAAATGACGTACCAAAATTGACAGATTTGACAACTTTGAGATTGTTTTTAGAGTTCATGGTTAGGGGGCAGATGTAACTCAAACTTCGCGCCAAAATGGAAAACAATTGTGCCAATCTAACAACAACAAAAAAATATATAATTTTGAATTTGGAACCATAAACAAATCATCAATTCCCGAAACTTTTTTGACAGAATGTATCAAGCTGATTAACGCTTTATACAAAAATCAATATTAAAATATATTAAAACTTATTGATAAAGATTAAAAATATACTCAGGTAGCAAAGTTGGATTCCCAAACCTTTAATCTGATATCAGTGTCATGTTGCATGCAGATTACCATAACAGTCGAGAAGTAATAAAGGAGGCGAATGAGCATCTTATCTAGCGACTCAGCGCCACATTTTGCATGCAAATATAAATTTTCTTATCAAAGTGAGATCGGTGAGGCAGTCGGATGCAATTGCTATTATAATTATTTGCAATGTTTACTTAACACCCTTTCACACATGACGAGATCACGACAATGCGATGCTTGGGGTGCAACCAGCCCCCCGCGCTACCTACTCAAGCATCGACGAAATATATCTTATGAATAACAAAGAATATCATTAAAATAGCTACATTTGATATTCGATCTGCGCTTTACTAAAATGTATCTCGGTGTTAAAAGTAATCTTGTCTCTTATAAAAACTAATTACTTCATGATCACATTTACTAATATTTTTGATTATGAACTTAATGTACCTAAGTGTAAATTAATACTGAAGTAATAACGAAAACTAGCATTACAACTTAATGATAGCAAAGTAAGCATCTTAACAAAAAAATATTCAACGAAATACTAAGTTTAAATTTAAGTTAATTATAATAATTCGAAATTGCCGTTAATTTACAAATAGATTCAATTTTACTGACTTAATGTGGAGTTTATATAGACTTTCTGCGACCGGAATAATACCTTGTTGCGAAATAATGTTAATATTATGTGCTAAACCCGGCCCTGCATTAAAAATATCCATCACTTAAGCGCGGATAATATTATCGCAATCAAGATCAAAAGCGACGACAGTTTATCCATCGTTTGACGAACAGATTAGAATCTTTTGGGCGATAAAATGAGTCGAAGGAGGCGCTTGCAGCGGATGCGGCAACGTAATTCCATTCTATTTGAATATATCATTCGACTAAATGTAGGTTTATTGCTACTTTTCTCACGGAACTAATACATTATCGAAAAATTTAATTGAAAAAGATTTCGCCATTTGTCTATGTCATTAAAATGAACGTTTGATTACGTATACTAAGTTACTATCAGTAGTTAAGCAATTAATTTCCCGTTAGAGTTTTCCTTAAGACCAATTAAGTTTTACTTTGTGAGACTTTGCCGGTGAGTAATAATAATATATGCTAGTCCGTTAATAATATCTGCGAACCTATGAACGATCATAATAGAATTTCCTTTAAAAGACCCTTTGAAAAATATTCGCATGTAAAAAGATGGTCAGTGCCTATAATACTCGTAATGAATGGTCAAGCCCCATATTTCCCTACGCGATGACCACGACGGGGATATAACGATGTAACCATCTTTTTATTTATTATCTCTGTAAGAGGGTTGGATGTATACGAGAGAATTGAATGGCATTAACTGCTGTGCCATTAACAATGCGACGTATCTTCAAGAAATAACCGGTTCTGGATCTAAATGGGTCACACGGTTCCAGCTCCCTGAGTTCTTTGTTGGGCCACCGCGGCAACGTGCGTTGCCGATTGCTTGCCAAATACCATACACATCTTTTCCCAAATTCTTTTTTCATAATTAACGGATATATAAAAAAAAGTATTAAAAACAGAAAAAATCTATCAGTGGTACAACCATAAATTCTAAACTGGACCTCAGCAGTGTACTGGGGTAACGTCAGAATATAGGTATAGGGAAAAGGCAAGGGTAAAAGTAGGTAATAATACTGTTTTCAGAGCTCATGGTTAGGACTTGGCCCAGTAGTGTATTGTAAGAAAACCTTGTTTTCAATCCAAGCCGCAGTAAAATTTATTAAGTTCTTACACTGCGTGTGAGATGTTCCGTCTTTAATCTTGTGATAAATATCTTAAGGATATTGATTTAGCTACGCACTTGTCCATATATATAGATGTTTTCTATCATTACATCGTAATATAACTTTAGTGCGGAGAAACTGATTTCCCGTTAGTGCTGCAAGTGCGAACAGTGACAGGGTCAAGAGGGCGCGGCCCTCCCTGGTGCCATCCCGCGGCGCGTTTCTATGCTAATCTCGGCGTTAGCATTCGACAGCCTCCGACAACTATTAATGATTATAGCCGCTATTTCCACTTAATACCTGCCATATATTAAGTCCTAGAGGAGGCAAGCTTTGCGGGGGCACTGAGCTGAGTGCTTACGTAACCCATTCACACCCACGGCGGATTTGGAAGGGACCTATAGGCGGAACTAGTTCATTTCTACATCTATCGAGCATTCAATTCAAATAATACGAGCGATTTAGACAACAAATACAGTGCTCCAAACCTGACGATGCACTGGCGCTGAACGATTAGCATACAAACGCATTCGGTACACAGCGTACCGATGGGTGCGGGCGACTCGCAGCGTTCGTTATAATTTTGAATGTATGAATGAGCAATAGCAGCGCGTTGAACCGGGCGCGTGGGCCGCGTGCCGACAATGAGACAAGTCCTGGGCGTCCTTGTCAATGTGAGCCGCTTCCAGCCACATCCGTCTATTGTCATTATTTGTATTTATGCACTCCCGTGAGCGGTGACGAGGATGACAGATCGAAAACGGGTCGCCTCTCCGCATTCCCGGACGCCCGCGACCTCTGGAACAAGCGCAAGCGCACAGCAACGTGTGCGGCGCTACGTAGGAGGACTATATTTACCACTTCGCTCGTTATCTAAATAGGTAACGCATAGCGCCCACCCTATGCCACAGTTTCTATTATGAACACCATTTAGATATGTGCTTGCATCTTAACAAAAAAATATTCAAAATGTCACCCATTCATAAAATTAGCATTTTCATGGATTTAAACGATTTTTTCGTTTATAAAGTCAATGTTTATGGAATATAATAAAACTTCCATAAAAGTATAAATGGATTGTATGGGGTCAAGTTAACATTATGCACTACTTGTATTAAGAATGTCACACGGCGTTTGCTCATTTCTGCGCCTCCATTCAAAGGATGCTGTTAACAACCTCTTTCAAAGAGCGAGCATAATTTGATCGGGGTCGCATTTCTATGGGAATACGGAGAATGCGTTCCTGTCTTTTTATATTCATAAAATTATATTTTTGATAACACAGTTCAAAAATTCTGTTTTTGTTCTGTTGTCAAGGTCAAAAAGTAGAAATCAAAATTGCTTAGTTTTGATTGACAAATAACTAATTGCCGATTTAATCTTATTTTTCATTTGCTTGTTTACATAATATTTACTATTTAAAAACCTATATTCAATTAAGAAATCTTTGTAAGCCTTAACAAAAACAAACTTAATAATGCTAAAAATAAATCAGTTATCCAATAACAAAGATATGATCATAATATTCAAATGGCATATGCGGGCAGGTACTCCTCATACAGTGCAAGGGGATCCGCACAGTTGCGAAGTCTTATTTTGTTAATCCCGCTATAGGTATTCAAATGAGCACCTATGATTTATTGAGTGGAACATTAACATTTTTATTATTTGTTATTCTTACACCTTTCGCTGGGGCCGGAAGCCACGCGGCGTCTTGTCTCAGTGTACTCGTCCGTGAGACTCAAGTAACACACACCCTGACTACAATTTAACACACACAAAAAACACTATACAAAAAAATTGCATATTATCATAGTTTACATATAAATTTTACGCAAATTCATTCCGTATTCACTGCGCCTCGAAATTCGGTGATTATAATGATAATTGCACCGATACACGAACGTTCGATTTGATCTACGGCCGTGAGAATCGAACATCGATTTTTCCGCAATATTTACCTTGATTGTTGGCGATGCTTGGAGGCTGTTTTACATATTTGAATATATAACGTGCGTTGATAACCTTATCCTTAGAACATTATTCATGATTATTGTAAATTAAAAAAAAAAATAAAGGTATAAAATCTCATTTAGTATTAAACTAAAATTACCCTTGTTTATTATTGTCCTTGTTTTATGAAGTACCAATAAATTATTTCAATTATAATTGTATCGCAGAACACTCAGACCTGAGCCAATTAAAAAAAAAAGGTTTCTAAACTGAGACGAATCGAGAATCAAACCCGGAAACCACTACGTCAAAGACAAGTTACTGCGGGTCGTTTTTGATAAAAATATCATTTTAATAGAATAGCGTATTCATTTATCAAATATATATTGTTTTTTCTAAATACTAATTTTATAATTACATGTAACATGATGATATATATTTTTAAAGCATGTCTTGATGTTCAAAAGTCGCAACAAAGCCTAATGGCGCAAACACGAGTCACTTACAAGTTGTTGTTTTAGTTCTTGTAATGTATAATACTGGTACCAACCTGCTACAATTCAGCTTTAATTGTTCGTAGCACTTGTAGCGTCTACAGTATTGTTTTGACAGTATTCTTACTAGCCTAAAGCTAGAGCTAGAGTTTCTAGCCTAAATGTAGAGTTGGATTAGATTGATGTTAATTATTAATAAAATTCCGCAATTTAGGACCAATCAAATGCAGTGTCCCCATGTGGCGCAGAACCGACGAAAGGTAGAGTAAACGGGCTCTCAAACGGAGTAGGAAGGCCTTAGTAGGAACTTAGGAAGCCTGATGGACCGTCGGCCTTAGGAAGATGGCTGCCAGTGGTTGGATAAAAAAGCGGGAGATCGTGGTCTTTGGGAGGCTTACGCCCAGCAGTGGACTGCAATAGGCTAAAAAGATTGATAGATCGATCGAAAATTCAGTTACAAACCTTGACTTTGATTTAGGATCTTGTAGCTGTTTCAAGAAGAATTTGTTTTTTTTTCTTAAGTAAGTATTGTCTATAATAGTATTTATTTTTTGTAGCAATCTTATCATTTCACAAATGCTCTTGTAACCAATAGATTGACTAGAAAAATTGAAAATTTGTCGTTAGGGAAGAAGGTGTGTAGTGGCCAACAAGAACTAGAAAACCCAACATATTGAGGCCCCTCACGCGGTGGATTGACGGCCTAGTCAGGGCTACTGGTAGCCGCTGGAAGCAAACAGAGCTTAAAGCAGCTCGCTGTGACATTCTAGAGGGGAGGCTTGTCCGGCAGTGGAAAGCTCCAAAGGCTGATGATTACGATGATGATGATTATGATGATTAGTCCAAACTTACTGCCACACATCCACTAGCTTGGCATCCTTGTGCAAGTTGAGGTGCGTATCCTGCGCGAGCGGCGGCAGGCGGTAGTACTCCATCGGCTGCGACTGCGCATCGTCTGCGACGTCGAGCACGGCCGACGTTGCTGCGCTCAGCGGGTGCTCAGCCCCGCTATAGTACGCGCGCCACTGCTCGCCTCCTACTTCCATCACCTCCTTGCGTCTTCTGTTGACAAAATTACATTTCAATCACTTATCCTGTTACAAAATAGCAATAAACAATTGAAAATCTCAGTCTTAGTTGTCGTCTTGTGAATGATTTTGGACACCTCAAAACAATTTAAGTTTCAGGTAGATTATGAAGATTAGACAAAAAAATACAATATCATAACTCTCTCTAGCACTCTGCATCACTTTCCCCTTTCTTTATAGTTGTCCTCTACCTGAAGATTGTCTGGAAGAGATCGCTTTTTAGCGATAAGACCGCCTAAATTGTACATCTTTCTGTAAATATCAACTGTAACTTCTTTGTTTGGTGTGAAATAAAGAGTATCTATCTATTATAAGTGTCTAATCATAATCATGCTTCGTAGCTTAGATGTATGTATCAAAATTTTATAGTTAATGTAGCCAACTCCAAAATCAATCTTAGATCATCAAACACTGTTAACTCTCATGTTAACTTGTTAATCATATATAACTACTATTGCACCCATTTTGTTTGTAAGGCAATCAACTTATATTCATCTTATCAATTCCGTGACCCCGAATATTATTACGTCTCGGAGACTATCAAGATAAATCTGTGTTAGACAAACAGCTCGAAGCAACGCAAATAGATACAAGATCATTTTCATTCACTCCATCGAATCAATCGAGTAAACATAACGTAAAATACTGGTATCCCAAGCCCGTAGTTTTATGACTAGGCCGACTACAACTTACGAACCAGTTATTAGGCGTGACCATTTTGGTACGGATACTGACCTTTGATGGTACCAAGCGGTCGTCGGCGCATAATGCGACGCTACGATTGCTAATTGTTGCGTACACGCAGTAGCGTGAGTTAGCAGAGCGAGTGGCCGGTTTAAGAGTGAAATGAGGAGTCCGTGACTGGCGTGGAACTGGCATAGGTGCGGGGGCGTCTGACCTGCTCTAATTCGGGTAGTTCGCGAGTGCACGTGGCCATACGTCACGCCGCGGGTCGACCGGCATCTGTAACCTGATGTAGAACAGGTCCAAACCACTCGAAGAACCGGAAGGATACAAGGCAAATCCCTGCTCCCTCACTAACCAGTTTAGGTCGTCTGACGTCACGCCCAGCGGTATCCGACGATGCAGACAAATAAATAAAAAATGTTGGAAGCACGCGTCGGACGGGTTTGACCGGATCGTAGTTCTACCTGATTCCTGTTCCTGGTGGTGCAGTGTTGGTATCTCGGGAGGTCATTATTTCATTTGTAAAAAATGCAATGGATATTAATGGAAGAGTCCAATATAGTCAGAGATGCTGGCGCCACTCGTTTTTGAGATGCAAATTTTAATTATGGTTCCAGAACCCAACTTATACTTATGCGCCACCCAAATTGGCATGGCATCTCTCATTACATACGCATATTATCATTCCTACATTTATTTATTGATCAATCCAAATAATCGGAATCAAGTAAGGAAACTAAAATGGGGATGTTGACATTTCAGGAAAACGTAGATAAAAGTTTGAGCTAAATTAAAAACAATGATTATTATATGACGTTCATACTCTTCTTACGAATCATATTCTTATTACTTAATCGATGAACTATTGCTACCAGCATCGTGTTAGTGTCAAGTGAGAACACGAAGTGCGAATTGGTTCGAGAACTGGAAAAGCCAGCTTCTGGCATTTAACCAGCCGAAGCGTGAGTCATTTGACGAGTTAACTGGCAGGGGCCGGGCGGCGCGGGTGCACCACGTGAATGAGATTCCGGTAGGTGCGCACGTAAAAATCGTGCAACGAATCTAACAGGTTTACTGGGTCCTTGCGAGGCCACCGGGACTGGTCTAACCTGCCCTGCGCAGCTGAACCTCGAAATTCCGAACGTTTCCTATCACGTTTGGCGCGAGCCAATAATACAAGTAGGTAAACATATGCTTTGCTAATATCTCAATTCATTTTAAATACGTAATTAAACGATTTTTCACTCGGTTGCAAAACAAAAATAAGCAAACCTGAGCACTTTAATTTGTTTTGTTTCATATCGACTTTGTTTTAGACATCATTTAGACATTTAACCCAATATAATGATATTTTTAGACACCTCTTTACCTCTTATGATATGCAATTAGAGCATCACGATTTATGCAATAGATCGACAAAGCGTTTGTTGACTGGCATGGCACCTCAATAAATAATTAATTGATTACTCTTTCTTTGCTGGCAATTGTTCGAGAGGCATTTAAAGTTTCGCAAGTTGCCTACTCGTCTGTTTGTTTGGCGTTGTCTGTTGAATTGAGCGATTAGAAAGTGACGCGCACAGCTGTCACGGCGCGACGTGACGTATGCTGGAGCGGAACGGATGGCTCCGCAAGGGTTGAAGAGCTGCGCTACACAAACAAAGCATTCGACACGGCCATTCATTGCACGACCGTTTCTCAGACAACTTACGTGTGCATAAACCCTTGAATAAATACCACTATAAACCGATGGCACTGATAGCGATAAAAGTAAAACTGTTTTTTTAGTTACATCAGAAGAGAGAGAAGCAAAATTGAGTAAGTGTTTTACGTTCACGCAATTAATGGCACAGGTTTAAAATAAATGAAATTTTAACTCGCGAAATGCCAAATTTACCTTTAAAAGAATTTCAGCCGAAAGTTTAAAACTTTTACATTAAAATCAAAGAATAAGAACATAAATATTTCAGAGTTAAATTGTTCGGTATGACCCTATATAAATCTCTCTGTAGGTGATGATACGTTTGGCGCTACTTAGCATGTAACATGATTAGTTTTGAGGTCGATTGATTGTGGGGTCAATTTATTAGAGGTCCAGAGCGTACACGAGGCGGCGGCGGCGAGTTTCGAAAGGCGTCGCTCGTCCACGTCTACGTCCGGTGACGCGTCCAACTATCGATCATTCGGTTCGTTAATAAATAACACGTTGGCGTCGCTCGCCGCTTATCTGCTGCTCGGGCATGTGGAAAAATTTGGTGTAGGTGTCGTAACGGAGCGGCACGCATGTCTCGTAGGGCTGCGCTGGCCCGCCGGGGCGCTGTCCTCCGCGGTCGTTGCCTCGCATCTTCTCCGGATCGTTAATTGTCTCTTAATTAAAAGCCAAAAAGCCGCTACAAATAAAGGAACTCTCCTTCGCCTATTACTTACCTACGTTGATGCCTAGACATATTTGACGTGTCTCGATGACCATTTATTTTGACTTGTAAGGGAAACTTTCTCGTGGGGCTATTTAACCTGTCTCATATGCAATAACCTCACGTAGCAACATATCCATAAACGTTAGCTGGACTGTGGAATATATTGAATCGCGCGTTAGCGGCGGAACAGGCTGCGCAGCTTCACCTCTCTCACCCGGCAGGTGTAGAGCTGCGGGGAAAGTGCAGGGTGTGGCTAAATCTACGCATGTTTTATCATCGGTGATAAGAGAAACTACTATCGATCGCAACGACCGACTCATTACGCCGACATAATGCGAAGCTAAGAAAATCTATACATATAATAAAACTGTAGAGGGTAAATTCTGTACATTAAAGATAATAAAAAAAAATACTACTAGGGGTCTTCAAATGACCAACAGAAGACAAAAATATAGTTTCTGAAATTTTTGCCTGTCTGTCTGTCTGTCTGTTGTTCGCCTTTCACGCAAAAACTACTGGACGGATTTTGATGAAACTTTTTTTATTATATAGCTATTAGTCCTCGGCAACAAATAGGCTATAATTTATTTTGAAGGTCTGAATACGTAATGTGGAACACCAGTGGCCCGTCAAATTTTTAATAGTAATTTATATATCGCCTAAGGAAAAGTTGGTCAACGTCATCAGCACTTACTGTTGACATAAAGAAAAACGAGGGTCTGGTCTACCTGATGTGGAACCCTAGCAGACCAGCTAAACTTCGAGAGCTATTAAAATAACGTCTTAGGAAAGGTTCTTCAGCATAATGAGCTCATGCTGATAACGTAAGAAAATTGTAATTATAATAGCTTCAACATGTTTATGACATATGTACTTAACTAGCAAGATTGCTATACTTATTCAATGTACCTAATTAGCAACATTTTAGGAAAATCCGGCGCCCGACCCGCCTTTTCTACTCCTGTCCTGTCGTAGTGACCAGTCTGTATTAGTCCAAATTATCTGTTATTTTTCGAATACATTTTGGAGACAGCCAAAGGAGCTGCTCAATCTTATAACTGTTTGACCGCCTAACGAGGAGAGTCACAGTGAAAATATTCAGTAAAAATTCGGGAGCAAATAGCTTTTTTTATAAATAGTGATTCACCAGTCCAGTGTTGCTTGATATGGCAACACCACTCGATTCCTGTAGTCCACGCAAACGAAGTTGCGGGCACAGCTATATGCTATATACTTATTTTCTTGTCGAGAAGCGTTTATATACGGGCTTAAAGTAACTGTCAATAGAACTCCTAATGCATAGTTAGGGAACTACATTAGGAGTATCAACTAGAAGAAAAGTGTTACAAGACTTTTAACACTTTTGTTCTAGTTGAGAATAAACTAAAAAAATTGAAAAATTAAGACAGTAAAAATTAAGTTAATAGTTTTAAAGTGCATGGTTTTGGATTCCTACCAAACTTAGTCAGCGACGTTAGTTATTCGACTCATTTAAAAAATTACGATTGATTTTTGTTGTATCGCTTCTTAAATTCTCCATTATTTACATGTTTACTCCAACTAATCCTAAATGTCATAAATACCTACCTAAAATATTATTGTCACATAATTATGATTCATATTTTGATCGACTATACTACTCGGTAGGTTTATTTAATTCGACCTTTAGAAATTAGAAGGCAATTATCTTTTCTAGAGCATTTAATAAACCAAATGTGTTGTTTATTAAAATGTGATTAATACTAAATGATTAGTCATTAACCGAGGACATTTAGTTAACAATAACGATGTTAATTTTGCAACAGTGAAAATGTGTCATTATTAATCCATTTTGTATTCCCACATTAAAGCTAACGATCCGATGTGGAATGCCGAGTTGCTACATTTCGTCAATTAAAGAATTCACTGTCTTGGTTTGTTGCTGCGCAGGACGCACGCTGTTATGGGGCCACAAAAACGGTACATTCTTCATACATTCCTCATACCATAAATAAATAAGGGATGAGTACAGACAAGGGCCAGCGGGCACAGAGCCGCGCACTGAGCACCAAACGAGAAGCATTTTCGACAAACCTCTTTTTGCAGCGAGACGAGGAACGCATATGCGATGATTCATTTACGGACTTCTTCACCATACAAGTATGGCTAACATTATTACTTCTGTTTTCTTGGCAGCATTATGTACGGTCAGCAAGAAATGTTTTCTCAGAAATATGCGCCCACGCAGATTAAAGATGGAAACGCAACATGGGCACTAAATAAGTCATGTCTCCTGTCTGCGTAACTAGTAGCGCTCGAGTAATCTGAAAATTTAATGGCGGCAAATAATTATACCACGAAGGTTTCAATTATTCGCACTAAACGATGCCGATGAACTGTAATAACTTTTTACAAGAACACCGATACAGTAACAAAATCGAACGGATAAACAGTATTTATAGCAGCGTTCCATCCCGCCACTGTATATTTACAATATTTTTTTGAATCGGTTACCGTTCATAAATAAAAGGGGTGTTACTGATACTTGTACGTTCGATTATGCACCTCTTTGTAGCATTCTCCTTTATTATCTTTAACACTTTATAAGCTATAAACATTGCAGTGCTTTTTTATTTATGGCTCGTAAAAATGCCGTCTTTAAACAATAACGCCTAACGGTCATCGTGTAGTTGTGTGAACAGTTGAATGTATCATTGAATAATATTTGATCTCTTGACTTTCAAAAGACGGCCTAATTTTGATTGACAAGGTGATCACCGCTTATGGACTCGATCGGCTACCAAATTTTAAATTGACATTTGACATGGATGTAAAATCTGATAAAGGCGCAGAGAATCCCTTTTGGATTTTTTTTTCTAATAAAACCGTTGGCTGACCGTTGAATGACATCACACGCCAAGGTTGACACGCTCTCAATGAGCCGGATAAAAAGTATGTATGTACATACTCTACTCGTAGTATATTATTGTGCTTAACTGAATTGTTATTTCACGATGATCCTACGCAAGGTAGGATCATCGTGAAATAACAATTCAGTTTTAAAGAATAAGCACTTACTCAGCGGTGACTTTACACATCATTTTGATTGAATACATGTTAAAAATAGTGTTGTTTGGAAAGTTTTTTATTTATTTTTATTCTTTTATTTATTTAGGGACTTTTACATGAATGTATGTCAGTCCCATCATAACCTAACAGTTTATAATAATAAAGTGATTTAACATTTATACAAAAATATTTATCATTGATCAGCTGGAAAGTTTTGCATTTTAATTTTGGTTTTGCAGGAAAGGAGCTTAATAACTTTGTACTTTATGTCCACATGTTAATCATCTTAATTAAAAAAATAAATGGCAAAGCTTTTTCTTCAACAAAAACAGTAGATACCACAATACTAAAGTATTTATTTGTTTATTATCGAAAATAAATGCTGTAAAATGTAAAGCATACAACTTTGTACCGAAATTTTTAAATTTAGTGCGATCGTAAATAAACATAATATTAACATTAATGCAATTGTGAATTGTAAAAGTTAAATGGGCCAATTTAACGTAAGGACATGAGAGAACAAATTATTATAACGAACAGTACATGTTTGTGTTGGGCCGTAAGTGGAAGTACGGAAACGAAGACGGTTGAAGGCCGAAGCGTCTGCGCAGCCGCGCCAGAAACGCTCGCATGCCAACACGGGAAAAAACATCCACGTCATTATCATTGATCATTTTAAAACGAATTATCTCCATCTACCGTTTAACCACAATAAATAAATAACCACCTATAGTTATTAAACGTAAAACTACACAAAATTATTTACATTCAGTAAACTTAACGTAAACTTGTGTTTTATTAACACAAGTTTACGTTAACTACAAAATTGAGAACATTTTATATAGAATAGTAAACAGACCCACAAAAATTATTACACTAATCGTCTTAACGGGCGAAACTCGAAACCGACATCTGTTTCGGCCTCACCACAAATCAAAATGATATATTTAATCGAAGTTGCACGCATTAAGCTCTAGTTAAGCTCGCGTAAAGTGTCTTATTAGAAGAGTTACGAGCTTAGAAAGAAGGAACGCCCGCGGCGCCTTATACACAGTAAAACCATAATAAATGCATCATTTCCGTTTTGTCGGACTTTTCTAATTCAAAAACCCGTGTGTGGTCCATGTTCGCCGCGAAGGCGTTACCTAATAGCTTGCATCCTTAGCATAAATCAATAAATGTTGTAGCCATTACATTCGTATTGTATATAATATAATATATTAATAGCATTGGGAGAGAATTTTTAAATTCAGGAAAAATAAACAGTTACATGTATATTGTTAATGTTACTTACCATTTTCTATTAATTATTACAAGAATAATGTGTAAAAAAAGAGTATTGGTTTCACCTATTTCGGCTGTCTCATTATGGACAATTCATGAGAATCATAGACATAAAGTTAAAAAGCTCACAGATAAAAAAAACAATTGTGGATAAACTCGCTAAGTTTATTAGGAACCTATAACCCAAAAGATTAAGATGTTCCTTTTTAAGAATCGTTCTCAATTGAAATCAGTTTAACTATGCAACATTGTCAGGAGGTACCATTGGGATCGGGTCGGCTGAGCTACTCTCGATGCCGATTGCGGGCAAGGGACGTGCACTTCAATGGAAATGTTAATGCTCCCGATTGTGTGCTAAACGGAATACTTACTTTTTTTCAAAATGGAGATCGAACAAAGAGACGATACCCTATAAATCTCATATTCCTCAAATAAAATACTCTTAAACGACACCATAAATGAATTTGCAATTCTTTTCAGCGGGAATAGGAAAAACTTTGATACGTTACAATTTTAGCCGGATTCGGCGGCTGTCTGTAAATAAGCATGAAGGTATAAATTAGGAGCGATGTCGCCTGCGCCGGCGCACAATGCTGGCGGCGGCCGCTGCGCATTGTGCCGTGCGAATTGAAACAGGTTGCGGCTGGCAGGTATCTATATAGCGTGATTTATGCCCGATTATGTTATACTCGCGCGACTATAATTAAATCGCGAAGCTATTATACCCGAAAGATCTGCGACACTGCCCACGGAAATTTGTTGATTTAATGTGCTCAGCTGTTATATCGCATTGTCTAATCTCATATTTGATTAACCGGCGGCCTATTTCAGCCAACTAAATCATTAGTGGCAAAGATTCTACAAACTAACCAAATACTGGCAATATTAATAAATTCATCACGTACAATTCACCCCGTATGCTCAAATAGTCTTATTAGAAATTCTTTTAACATCGGAATACCGCTACACAAATAACCTCATTCACCAAAAGTACTTAATTTCTACAAAAACCGTTATAACAGGACCAAAATGTACAAAACGATTAAGAACTACAAGATAGACGAGTCAATACGCTCTGTGAAAATGTAAATATTTGTCGTATTAAGATAATTTATCTGTAATCGCGTTAAAGAAGAATAAACGCAACTGTTAAAAAAAGAATTTCGTTTGCAAACATGTGCTTCAGTGCTGTTATGTGGACATACGTCGGCGCCTTGCGACAAGGCAGCTTTAAAAAAAATCGCAAACAGCTTGTCAGCAACATGACATTTGTGAGAACCCGATCAATTATCCTGTGCAAATAAATAGTAATTGTCTACATAAGATATTCGTATTAAAATGTGAAGGAACGTTTTCATTATCGGACGGCCGTTAAAATAGCACGTCAATCATTTTACGGAGCAATCAGCGAGGGCACGATGGCAGGGCGCGAGATAAGCTTTTAATTACCTCCGACGCCTATTTACATATTGTAGGAGATACTCGGAGATATCGCAATTAGGGGCGTAAGCCTCCTCCTTTTACGTCCTTGAGTGGTTGAGTTTGTTACGTTGGATAACATCTATCTGACGGCAAGATTAAACGCTTATGCTACAGAAAAATTTATACATTTTCGGCAGAACTCGCGTTGGTGAAGGTATCTACCATTGAGATTATTAAATTACGACCAAAGACTATTATTAAATGTATGAATTATGTTCTATTTATAAAAGGTTAAAGCTGCATAGCATTGTTTGTTATAAGTATTAAGAAAAACCTTACATGATTATTTCCAATTATTAAAACAAAATTTAGAGGTAAACGATAACTATTTATTATACTGGACTCTTGTTGGGCAGTCGAAGGAAACGTATAATGCGCCAAATTGGCGCCCGCTAATTGTGGAGGTCTATAATTTACGACAGAGTATGAATAACTGCGCGCCAGCCTTCCGTTAGCGCTGCGTAACTGCCTTAGACGAATTGCTATGTCATACCTAGACACAAGGATTGAGTGTAATATCCTTAAGCGTTTAGTATCATAATGTCAATTATTTAATTGACCATGAAATCGTTAGATAGATTAAAAAATGAAGTCGTCCAAATCATGAATTGCTATAGAATAAAAAAGTTAGTCTTTTTAAATTTATTAAATCACTGTGTTAAATAATGAAACAATCATCTATATTTTTCCCTAGTAATTTAACATTACATTATTACGCAGCTAATCAAAATCGTTTAAGTAAATGTTCGTAATTTTTCTGCAGAAAACATGGAGACACTGGATGATTGGACGATTAAATCTCTCGTTATTGGAATTGGTCGTTCGTTTTTTTTTTTGCACAAACATAATTTTATAGTTAATTTACGTGCGATAGAGTAAAGCGGCTGACCGATCGCCCCGTCCCGCCCGCGCCGTCCCCGCCGCGCTATCTAAATGCAAATCGGATAGGTTCGGTGGATGTCCGCGATAAATCAGCCTCGCGGCCGCGCACCGTTATGTGCGGCTCGCTCGCCCTGCGGCGCGCGCGCACCGCCCCGCCCGCCCACCACACGTCACACGCCGCACCCCAGCGACAATACATCACAATTTACAAAAACATCTCACAAATTTTCAACAAACTGAAAGATGTTCCACCTTGCAATGCACTCTTACATTTATGACTATTACAGATTGTGGTATAGGTATAGCTCCACAAACGATACCTGATAGAAATGTTTATTTATGCCCGAAGCTATCCGTTATTAGCTAAAGTAATGGTGACAAGTGAATTATATCTATTCATTCGAACCTTGAAGTGAACCTAAATGCAAAAGGCATTTAAGGAAACGCAATCCGCGGAATCGTTTATCATTTAGAGTACCATAGCTAACAGAAAACTAGAATCCGAGTACATAAATACACCTTATGTTCAGTAACCACACAAAATAAATACCAAGGGATATCGAAATATTATTCAATGTTATGATATTTTAGGTAACATTGTAATCGATCGAAATTACTGTTTAATATAGGTGTTCAGTTTACTTTTTGAAACCGAAACAAGCTTTACAACAATAAATGATAAAGTGGGCAGCGCTGTTAAGACCACCGAATAAAACTTTAAAATTGAATATTTTATTTAGGCGTTTTTGTTTTACTTTTTGTAATATAAGTTTTTTTCTGTAAATATCAACTGTAACTCTTTGTTTAGTATGCAATAAAGATATCTATCTATCTATAAGATCGTGATAAACTCTACTTTTGTAAAGCAATTGTATTCAATAGGACGTAATAAGGTGTCTAGAGGTGCATATTAAGCGCAGTGGCGGTCGTGTAGAAATAATAAAAGCTCTCTGTTGGCACAGTAGCAATCAGATAGCGACACGTAATTGTCGCCAATCGCTGTCTCCATTCCAACTTCATAACAGTTCTTATGAACTAGTCTTACAAGTCAGAATCTAATTGGATTAGTAGTGATCGAGTCTTTATTTAAAAATATATCTAATCGAACGGAAGTGTCTCAGCGATAAAATGGTTTTCTGTTACACTCATATCTCTCATCAGTTCCTTTTTGGTAACTTTCCGAAGTTTTATGACAACTATGAATACATTAAAATGACACTGGGTATGCTAAAAGTATTTATCTAAGTATCTAATAGAAATTTTGTTTTAAGTTCTACCTTTAAATTAGACGTACTTTAGTCTCCAACCTTTTTTTTTCATAAAATTCAGTGTGGTCACAGAACACGCACACGCTCCATAGTATAATAATATAAGGCTTATTTTTTTAATAGGACGATTTGTCTCTATTTTTCTAATAAGAATTTCTAGGTCCAATCATATTATTACGAATAAAATTACGCTATTGCGAGTGCCGAGCACTTCTGTGCAAAACAGACTGAGTGTTTGTTAATGGTCTATACATTTATTTACATCTCAATCCAGAACATTATTAATATTCATTGGCAGCTTTATCTAAGTGCCAATAGCGACGGGCAATCGGTTCCAATACGGCATTTAAATATCAAATGTTAAAAATAAGTACTTAGTTGATTACTCCCTAATTCGATCATATAAAGTTTATTCACTATGTAGTTACCGTAACTAATAGGTTTAACAATTTTTAACAGCAGTAAAATTGGCGTTTTTAGAAATCTAGTTTAAATAATATATAATTAGGACTGAAATAACATTATAAACTTAGCGTCGGACAATCGTATTCAATTATACTTTATGAAGTCACAAAATATAACACAAGAAACAATTGATTCAAGCCGTTTCTTCGTGGTTAAATATAGAGGAGTCGCGAAAAAGACGCAATTTCATGTAGATACAGACACTTAGTGGGCCCAATTATGCAAATACAGGAACGTCGATTATTGCTTAGTAACCACCGACTAGTTATGAGAATTTATGGCTTTGGCGCAGCCACCGCTGGTGCACCTCACAGCTCCTGCTAATTACATCCGTGAGCTTCGAAAATAGATAGATAGTACTCTTTATTGCACACCAAACAAAAAAGTTACAGTTGATATTTACAAATAGATGTACAATTTAGGCGGACTTAGCGCTAAAAGTGATCTCTTTCAAGACAACCTTCAGGCAGAGGACAACTATAAATATGGGGAAAAGTGGCGCAGAAAATAAAACAAAATTTAAACCTAATTAGAACACATTCATTGACTTATATATTACTTCGTAAGGACAGGGCGGACCACACGTCACGGTGTTGGATCTAAAAAGACCCGAAAATGACCCTACCTAAGCCGAAGTGACGTAGACAGTGGTCGGCGGTCAGAGGGATCAGTCATCTATATGAAAAAATAAAAATGCCTAGATGTTCACTGAAAGGTTGCTTAAATCTCGACAGAAAGGTCATTAAAACAAATTATAATATTACATCTCACCAATAAGCCGCATATTTGATAAATACTAAACTTATAAATTTTCTAACTTGTTTGTCAATTTTACGAAGCAACGCCATATTTACTTACCGTGCAAAACTGATACAACTTTGTAGCGGCGTACATATTGCCATAATAGTGCTCACAGTTCAGTCCAGTATATATGCATTGTAATATAAATATTTAATTTTATGATGATATATTGAATATTTATTTTAAGTTTACGTGAAAAAGCACTACGAGTCTAAAATTGAAAACATGCAAAAAATAACAAAAGCCATAAGTTTAAAAAAATGTTGTATTCGAAGGACAGTGAAATGTAATTAATAAAAATATATATTTTCTGATATAGTTTTTTTAGAAAAGTTTTAAGGTATGATTCCGTAAAAAAAATAAATTATTTCCACAATCACCGAATTATCTAGCCCGAAACTAAGCAAAGCTTGTGCTTTTGCGACTAGATACGGATAAACATACTTAAATACATTTATAAACATCCATGACTTAGGTGCAAATACTCTGCTCATCACACTTGCCCCTACAATATTGCCCCTTGCGGGATTCAAACCCGCAACCGCCAGGCATTGTAGTCCGAAGCGCGAACCACTACACCAGACGGTCGTCGATGTAACCTCATATAAACTCATAGAGAAAATATAGGAACCAGCACTACCGCGTGTGGCTGAATTCGGAATCATACCTTTTGTTTCATTTCAAGAGATAATTAGAGAGAGAAATTGTTTTTTTTGAGCCTTAAAAATTTTATGTATAGAATAGTCATCACAACTTATAAGAACATATAACAAAAGCTGCGATTGCTACCTATCATGCATATGTAGGTTCTTAATTACGCTACGGTTTACTGATTTCGGGCAATAGCACTAATATAAATAGAGCTTTTATTGCCCAAAAAGATGCATAAGAGTAATATGCGGTGTCCCTCCACGAACATCATGTCGTCCTCTATTTTCACAGTTGCAATTACTAACATTGACGTCCCTGTATATATTTGAAACATGTGTATTTGTAATGCAAATTATGCAACTTTTTTAAAAGGGCATGTGACATTTATCCGCGGAACACAAGAAATCCAAATATTCTGGTAATACTAGAAACTCCAAACACAATGCAGTATAAAAAAGCTGTGACGAAGCTATGACTATAAGCATAAAAAAATCTTCAATAATATTACCTAATGAATTCAAAACATAAAATAATAATCAATTTAAAACAAAACTGAATAAGTGGCTAATCTCACATACCAATATTTTTTTTTAATAATAAATATTAATTTTAACATAATTATGATATAACTGACATCTATGTATGTACCTAATTTATTTTTTTCAATTTTAGACTCAATTTTATATTTAGTTTAAGTTTAATTTTAATTTTATTTGCATGCCTCGTGTTGGCTAAACATGCTTGGTACGTTCATTTTAAAACACCTCTTTATAGCGTGTTTAAGCATATAAAGATTATTTTATTTTACTTTAATTTATGTTGCCGTATTTTATTTGAATAAGCAAAAAGTTATATTTACTCTGATACTACTTTAAATATAACATCTATGCAATTCAAACTTTTTTCTTGGTTCCTCTTTCGTTATAAGCCGCTCCTACAAGGTTACATCGCGACGCCGCTATGGGTAATTTGTGGTTACTCTATGATGCTGTTGACAGTTGACATCAAAGTCTAACAGATGGGGTTAGTGTCAGTCAGTGTTAGTGTGTCTAATAGTATGTATGGAGGAAATGCAAGGCGATTTGTTCTGTCAGCCGTATCTTTACTTTTTACATCAATGAACACATTAAATAATTTTCCCAAATGTAATAGAGCGCCAGTGACCTTAACATTATTATAAGATAAATATTTCAACCTGTTAACCAATGAGCTCAAATCAATGATGGATGAAAATGCAACCGTTTTAATATATACTTTCATAAGAAGGAGGTATTTTTAATTTGAAATAATTCTACATGTTTGAATTCCGCGTGATCATTCCAAGCGTGCACTAAACGCTTCCTTCCCTACGACCCGTGAGAGCACCACCATAAGGCCATATACATGATAATTTTTCGCCAAAACTCTTTGTATATGCAATTATAAGTGCATTTTGCCGGTGTGTCTGTCATTAACTTAAACGTACGATGTTATTTTAAGGGCCGTAATCGCCGTTCGAGCGAGCCTCTGAGCTTTTTTGCAAACGCTCACGGAAAGCTATGCATTTAAACGCTTGAATTATGAAATTACGGTATTGAGTGTAAACAAGAGGCACTGGGAGGCGAAGCCTGTCCGCAAAAAGTTTAAATCGTACAATCACGTTCAGCGTAATATTCGCAAATATACAGTTATGTTGATAGCAAACTTACCAATTTCATACCATAATTATGCCATTGAAATTCTGAATGTGTCGAAGTATTTATGTTTAGATATTAATTAATTCCAAAAAAGAATATGTACTCTATTGAACTAATATTTAAATTTAAATGATCAAATATAGTAACGTATTAAAATATAAATGCTTCGTTATTGTCTTAACTAAAAGTATCCACTTACTAAACAAAGTTATGGCCACATTTCATAAGTTACGTAACCTCAACACCTAGAAACAAAGGTAGACTATGGATAGAATCACTTTATTGATTCACAAAGCGTAAATTCATTCTGTTATGACAGGCGAGCATAAATTCACGGCAGGACCCTCGGATGCTGCGAAACAATAGATATTCCCCAGCGGCCGATTGTCAAAACTGTGAGACATTATTTTAGCTCTTCTTGGAGCAGAAGGACACACGGCTAAGAAAGGGGTGAAGATAACAATAGGTTGGCTTGCAATTTTTAGTCTAATGATAGGGAGACAATGGTCAGCGTATTGCGTACCGTGTGAAATCCTCGAGCCTAGTTACGATGTGCGATCGTTTTCGAAGCGACGGAATGAATTACGACGTCAATTTTATATGCTAGATGCCTCTACTTAGAGTCAATAAATAACGGTATTAAATTCTTATGACGTGTTGAATTCATCGTGTCGATTGGCAATGCCTAACCGAGGCATCTTGTCAACTATTAATACACTAAACACGTTCATTACCCTAAAATACAATAAACACCTGCAAGTAACCGCAAAATTATAGCCTGCAAGTCTCAGCAGGCTAGCTCCGTCTACGCGCAGTACAATGGCCCTGGAGCTGGGCGTATAAACTTGATTGCCAAATTACAGGTTAAAGTGTCATAAGTGCCGGTTACGGACGGCGCCAGGGAGAATGTTTATTATTCATTATTGTCGTTTACCGCACCAAAACGATGTCTAACGCAAAAGTAAATGACGTGAGAACGCTAAATATTGCAAATAGTCATAATTGACACACCACTTTTGAATGCAATGTAGGTAGGTATACTTCAATATTTACTTTGTTGGTTAAAATAATGAGTATTTATGACATTTCTTGTTACGGCCGTTATCTATCACACATAGAATAAGAAAATCCTCCCACTTCCTTTTTTGAATTTGTTTTCATTATAAAATTTTAATAACATTAACGATTTTACTGAAAATACAATCGAAACTTTAAACTAATGACAACGGAACAAAAAGCCCTAAAGCGATACGAACCCTAATAAAGAGTGCGTTATAAGAAAGCGGCAAAAATTAAGAATCGCCCCGATGAACCATTATCTTTGAATGTTAAAAATAATATGGTCATAGGGTAATGTACATTCATGCGAGCCACGTCCAGGAGCGCATTTGAATATCCTTTGTACCGACACCTCACCCCCTGCCTGCACCGGACTTCACACGCTCCCGGGCTCGGCAGGTACCGCGACCCTGTGCCACCCTTCGGCCATCATTTAATTTACAGTAATACGTACCGCGAACACAACGTCTTGATACTAGCTATAGCTAGCATTTAATTAAACGAACAGATTACTAGATGAGTTGCTCTTCTCATTTTTATTTAATCGGTATTAAGCCTGTATTGTCGCTTAAGCCAAGCTATTACGAGAATAGCTTTACTCCTTGAATTTAGTCTAAGATAACTTGAGAAATACACAATACTCGTATTGTTGTTCTATGTTTCAAGCCTGAATGATGAACGAATGTATGAACCTACTAAAATCTATGAAATCCATTTTCTTCTAGGTTGTCTTGAAATGCCAAACAATAATTCTTATAAAATAAAAAGCACTAATAATAAAGTATCAACGATAATTATTTCAACTACACGAAGGACGTGCAATATTGTTCGCTAATATAATTGCTAATAAAATGATTATTAGTATTACTACAAGCTTGTATTTAGGTGGAAAATTAACAACTAAGTTTTTTATTTAACCTGCATAATAAATATCAAAATTTGCTAAAGATTTATATTAAGTATTATAAATGACGTTGATAATATTCGCAAAAAGGTTTATAACGAATATAGCGAGGGTAATAAAAAATCAATTAATATAAACTTCCTAATTTTATGGCTGCCTGTCTATGTATCTAATGTTAATTACCAAGCAATTCAATGAAGCTGGACGAGTGATCATGCGTTGACTCGTCGAATCGGAGCAAGATAAAACTTTGTATAACGTTAACGCAGGGTTTAATATGTATAGTTGCTTTGCGTTGAGGCCGACATGTCGTATTTTCGAATTGAAAGTAATTTTAAAAGAACGTAATAAATTTTAAATTCCGATTCGTTACAAAAGACTTTTCATCTACGATTTAAATTATTTGTTGCTTTAAAACAAAACTTCTAATAGTTAACGATAGAACAGGCATATAATTTTGATTATAATATTGCCTAAGTAATAAAGATATACGTTACGCCAACTAATTATATAAAGATAAACATGTTGTTTTTCTAGAGAAAATAATGACAAAAGAACAACACAATGTTGATAAGCCATAAATCAACCCGATTTTATATGTCTGATTTGCATAAAACAGTATTAAATTGTATATACTGATGATTTCACCATGAAGTCGTGTCGAAACAAAAACTAATGAAACTTAGATGCAACGAGTATCACTAGACGATGTTACAACTCGGTAATGTAGACGATTTTGAAACTTAATAAAATGTGTAGTTGGTGCATAACATCGCGTGTCCGTTGACATTCGTGGGCATTCAGCTTTAGCTTCGCGCGCAGAGCTTTAGAAAGCGCCCTCACCAATAAATACTCGTCCGATTATGATCTACGGCGTAGCCCGTAGCCACGTGCATTCAGTGCTGCATACCGGCCGCTGCGCATTATCATAGGTACATCCCATCCTTGCTAATCTAACAACTTTATGAACGGTTATATGGATTTATGTATACTCTACTGGTTATATATACTCGTAGATTTCTCTATTGCATTTTTTAACTAAGTCTATCCCCATTCTGTAAAACTCGAACGAGAGACAGCGGAGAGTCGTAGGCCGCATTCCGAGCTGCACTCACGCATCATACCTAGAAAAACTTACACGTCGTGCGTGGGATTCTCAGGAGGATGCTAAGAAAAAAAAAAAGTGGTTTTACGTTAGGATACAATGAACACCGAACATAATTACGACTTACAAGTTTTTATGAACTTGAGAAACACAAATGTTTTACATTAATGACGACGGGCAATTTGTTTGACATCTAAGGGTATGTAAACGTTCAGTAATTTAAATAATGTTTTAAAAATTCAGAGTACGTAAGAATGGTGATCAGCCACCAAGCTTCTAAAAGTAGCGTAAGTAAAGATAATAACAAAAGCTTGATACGTGTTGGTTATGACCGGCGTGCGTGCGACGCGCTGTTGCGAGCGCAGCCTGAGGCTCATATTAGCTCATAAATCAGGGGTATCAGTTATTTTTAGGAAGATAACATTAACATATTACTCATAACCTAGTCCATTTTATTAGGGTTATTTTTATGCTCTGCTCGTCTATTTTTGTCTTGTTATTTCGGAGTTCTTTTCTTGATTGATCAAATCATAAAGCTTCTACGGATATGCTGGTTTTGAAACCAGACAAACAACTTTTGTGGTATGGATTCTTTTCAAGGGTTCAGCAGTAGCATCATAAAATAAAAGCATGGCAAACCGCAGTCAGGATAACGTAGTTAATACTAAAAAACCTTGCGGAATTCAACAAATATAAAAAGTCATGTGTGTTGGATCAACTTACGAAATGTACATTCTGTCAAAAAAGTTTCTGGAATTGATGATTTGTTTATGGTTCCAAATTTAAAATTATATATTTTTTGTTGTTGTTAGATTGGCAAAACTGTTTTCCATTTTGGCGCGGATTTTGAGTTACATCTGATAATTAGATTAAATACAGTATTGTTTTTTGTTATACCATATCTAGTGTGTATTGCGAATTTCATAATGGACAAAAACATCGAAATTTTGCATCGCCAATGAGATTTTTTGTTCGGAGTCTCTGAAAATGTTACAGAAGGCTTACGGTGAATCGACTTTATCAAAAACACGTGTTTATGAGTGGTACAAAGCGTTAAAAAGCGGTCGAGATGTGATGGAAGATTTGCCTCGCTCTGGTAGGACATCAACGTCTGCTACTGAAGATTACATCGAAAAAGTGAAGGAAATAGTGACTAAAAATCCTCATTCAAGTTTGAGAGAGCTAGCCGTCGAACTTTCCGTGTCACATGAGTCAATTCGTACCATTTTAAATAATCAAATGGGTATGAAACATGTTGCCGCTCGGCTAGTCCCAAAAGACCTAAATTTTTTCTAAAAACTCAAACGCAAAGGAGTCGCTGAGGACATGCTAGAACGAGTCAATTCCGACCCAACATTTATGAAACGCATTGGACTGGTGACGAGACGTGGGTTTACGAGTTTGACATGCACACTAGTTAACAAGCTTCGGAGTGGCGCCATCCAACTGAACCAAAACCAAAGAAACCGCGCCACACTCGATCGAAAGTCAAAGTCATGTTGACTATCACGGTGTTGTGTACTCATAATTCTTGCCAGAAAGTCAAACAATAAAAAAGAGTATTATTTAGCCTATCAAGCTTCAATCGCCCCACCGGTTGGAGCGCATAATAGATTTTTTATTGTGTCTCTTGACCTTGGCCTGACAGGTTAAGCGTTATGCGGCGTTTAAAAGAGCAAATTAGATGAAAAAGGCCAGATTTGTGGAATGAAAATTTTTGGATTATGCTCCACGATAATGCGCCTTCTCACAATCCATCATTGTGAACGAATTTTTGACCACAAACTCAACAAATACCATCGAGCAGCCACCTTATTCACCAGATATGGCTCGAGCCGACTTCTTTCTTTTTCCTTAACTCAAATTACCACTTCGTGGCACCCGGTTTCATTCGGTAGAAGACATAAAGGAGAATTCGCGGCGAGAACTGAACTCGATTCCGGAAAAAGCGTTTAAAAAATGTTTTGGTGATTGGATTATTCGTTGGCGTAAGTGTATCGCTTCTGAAGGAGCATACTTTAAAGGTGATAAAATAAATTTGGATGAATAACTAACATTTTGTGTATTATTAATCTTTTCCCGGTACTTTCTTGACAGAGTAGTATGTTTAAATTAGACATACAATTTAACAATCTTAAAACGTAAACTTGCACGAAGTAACGCACACGTAATATTTTTAAATATATTAAATGCTTATTAGAAAGCCATTTAGCTTTCAAATATTTACAGTTTTGTACAATTCTAAGTTTTTGTACAATACAATATCTGGCTGGTCTGGCCATTTAAAATGCAAGTCGTAGAAATGACACCAAAGCTACGTAAATGACAAATATCGACATTACGAGTATAATTTAATACAACAGTGCCAACCCTAAGAAAACTTAAAGCGATTGCTACCATAGTTTGTTGAGGCCGTATTCAAATCATACGTATGCCAATTTCGATATGTCGTCCATTACGCGTAGGAGGTTCTATCGCAAAATATTTTTAATGTAGGTCGACCAAATATCAGTTCAGTTTCAAATAATTGAACGGAGGTAATTGCACACCTATGAAGCGTTTATATTCTACCACACCCTATGATTATGATACCCCGACCATGATTTATTACTTATTAGCTGCAATTCAGAAAGATATATGTTCATCGTGAAATACTTTGAGGACACGACTGTTATAATAAAATACATACTCAACTTTCATCGAGTAAAGTATATAAGCTAAGTACTTAGATTTTAGTACAACCACACTTTGGTAATGAGAGTTTAAGAGCTCCGTCCTCAGCCATCAAATCATCTGTCGGTCTGCTGATTATTTTACACCAAAAAGTTATTTTTAAAAATATTTATTTCTTTAAGATCATATCTGAACCCTATACGTTGTTGTAATTTTCTCTATTAAGCTTTATATTGCTAATCTTACGAGAGTTCTTGTTGGTGTAAAGTTTAAACACGCGTATCTACTCATTTCAGCTGATGTGCAGGATGGCACCCATCATTTTGGCATAATTTAACATACGTTTCTTCATAATTAATATCCAATAAATAAATCATAGTAATTGGGAAGTTTGTAAAAGATGTAGTTAAGACGATGTTTATTAAGAGTGGACATACGTGGTCGCATTCAAGTGTCGCCGTCACACATGTGGTCCACCAGCTACTTTCACGCGCGACCGGCGCGCCCATATTAATTGCTCCCGTTCTTTGGCGAAGCTTTATTTATTGCCCTCACCGGTGATTGTGAAAAGCTTTGAGTGTACATTAGTTTTAATTTTATCTGGTATATTTGATCTGACGGGTGACACACGAGCAGCGGGCCGCTTTACTCGCAGCGGCCCGCAACGTTACATTCAATAGCTTTTTCGTAAGAAAAGTGTAACGGACAGCGAGTCGCGATCCGCGTTCCGTGAGAAATATGTCCCTAGCGCTATTTGCCGTTGTCATGGCGGACCTCAGGGAGTAAATAAAAAATCAATCATTAGCTAAACAAAAATGTGAGCGCTCGCGCCGATGTTTTTAAAGAAATAAACATTAATTGTTTGCACAACGACCGCCGCCAAAACCAATATTTAATATTCGAAAATACTATTCTAATGTATGTCGTGGTACATGGGTACCACTCGAAGCATCTGGCACTTTAGCGGCTCTTTTGGTCTCTGTCCATATTACGTGACATCTAAAAGTTATTAGAATTTTAGAAATTGTGCTCTTTCTAGGTACCTACTTAGTTGGGAAACAGAAGTTAGCTGGTCACAGTTTCCGCATAAATTATTCTGTAATTGCGATCTTTTAAAACGCAATACACTTTAATAAATTGTTGGGTATCGTACTTAAAGATTAAAATTTATTATTTTACTAATACGAGATTATATATTAACTCGATGTAAACAGTAATAAAAAAACGTAGCTAATGCAACCAGTAGGTACCTAAGTTGCCAAAGTGGCCTGCTTCACGACAATAAGTATGTGTTCCACATTTGTATGTTTTAGTTAGTTTAATGCAAAATTACCCAATTCCTAAGCTTTCTGCTAATACTAGAGTACAAAGTTTCCTGAGTAATAATTAATAAGCTCGGCTTTGGTAATTAGCTAGATTGAGGTCTCCCGATATGAATAAGCAAACAGATATCTCGATACATATTCATTAACGCAGCTAATAGACGGCGGTATTTATGTATTATGTTCTGAGTTTTGACAAGACGCTAGCTTATAAGATAAACTTCGGTTGTTTTATAATCAAATTTTCATAAATAAGGCATTAGACAAAAAAAGGCCACGCTTCAGGTCTCACGGTCAAACGCGCAATAAAATTTTGTTGACGCGCCCTGACGCGGCCGCCACGCGGAAGTGCTCACACACATATTACTACTTATTTATATTATTTATCAGAGAACTACACCCAGGAAAACGTTAAAACTAATGCCAAAGAAGGGACATAAATAAACACATTATTTCTACTATCACGTCAATTATCTAACCCCACCAAACTAAGCAATGTTTGTACTTTTCCGACGAGATAATAAATAATATTATACTTTAAAATGTTTAGAAACATCCATGGCTCAAGTACAAGGGCTCATGCTCATCACAAAAATATTATGGGATTTGAACCTGGAACTCCTAGTTTTATACTCCGGGTCGCGCAATACTAGACCAGAAGGTTGCTGGGTAGGTCGTCAAATACGTTATATTTAGGCAACTAAATTGTTTCATCAAGTAAATTTTAAGTTTTTTTATTTTTAAATTCATTGAAGCCATATAAAGCCTATTTCATACTATATAATTATGTCGTTGTTGTTTAACCTCATGCTAACTTGTGCAATAAAGTTTAAATAAATATTGCTACGTAAGTACATGTAGTAGTAATGGATATTAATTCCGAAAAATCATAAAGAAAAATGAAAATACTTTTGATAATTATGAATTCCTTAATGAAAGACTTCGTAAAGTAATCCTTTTATGTGTTGTTTATATGAATGTGCGCATTCACATAATTAGGTTAGGTTAGGTTAGGTAGGTAGAATTGGATCTACAATTCGGTCCTTAAATTTAACAATTAAGTATAAAGAATTTGATCTACAATTCGGTCCCTAAATTAAACAATTAAGTATAATACCTACATAATACAATGAATTATACAAACTATAGTGTTGTGATAATATAAACATATCCGGAAATATTTAATTGTAATTATTACACACATGTTCCGTTACAATTGCATCATAATGATACAATGATTTGAGTGTGGTAAAGAACAGGTCATAAGAATAATCGAAATACCTGTGGAACAGGTCGAAAACTGGTCGCGGGGGGCAGCTGGGATGCCCCGCATCAGAGTCCGAGGGCGTTTTGCATGACGCGGCGTACCGGTCAGTTGGCTGGTTCGTCCGGCAGGGGTCACTAGTGCACAATGGGGTATTCGGTCCACCCCGCGTTGGGGCGATTTGAGTGTCCGGCGATGTAACAAGGACCAACGACGTCAGTGCGCGGCTGGCGACGGTGCGGTTCGGATGCGGCGTCGCTCGCTACTGCTGCGCGGCCGCCTGCCCCACGCGGCTGGCTAGCTCTCTCTCGGCCACGGAGAAGGGTGACATAGCAGCTCTTCTTCTTTGTTCGCGACTATAAGGGTTGCCGACCGTTAATGCGGGGTCCTATTGTCCTACCTTTCATATGTCATGTCTTAATGCAGGGTAGTGCATGATTGAAATTGTTTTAGCGGTACGATTGGGGTCTCGTTTGTACGTTAACTACATAAAAAGACGAAACACCTGAGCAAATAACAGGTATAATATTTAAATATTGTTGTTATATAATCTAGATTTTTTATGAACTAACCAGAAAACATATAGAGCTACAAGTAAGTTTTATCATACTAACGTTACAGGCTGTAACGGCAATTCACGACATCATGCAAATACGGACAATACTAATATAACTTAAATACTACGAATTGAAATACAAAATAATCATATTAAAAGCGCCTCCTGCAGGGCAAATTGAATTAAACTTCAAACTTTTTTTTATTAAAAGTATCTAATGGAATTTCAGACAGTTAAAACTGATACTGGTAGGCACACTCGTAAATAAAATAATGCTTTTGACGACAATAGGTTTAGTAATTCGCACTGCGAGCTAGAACGCTATATAGCTCGCAGGTTAGAATCCCGCAAGGGGCAAGTGTTTCGAGTCTCATGTGAACGAGCGTTGTTGTACCTGAGTCAATGGTGTCGTGTTAATATTTTTATGTCACTCCATTATAGACAATTGGTCTTGATATATAGCCAATCACTGCATGTTCCTTTTTTGTCATCTACAATGTTATTACAGCTTTGTGAATAACAAAAGAGAAACATGAATTTAATACCCCTTACTTTTCTAGTGGTAGTAAACAACGAACAATAAGCAATAATTATTTAAAATTCATCTGAAAATTTTAGATCAGACAAAGCCATGATTACCTACGGTATCTATCATAATTGGAACAAGCTGTTCACCGATATTCACAATGCTTAAGTAACTTTAGTACCTACCGATGTCCTTGAATCAATATCTATGTAATTAAAATTCCATTACTAACCAGGCTTCAAAGTAACGTAGCCCTTATATTATGTTTAACTTTAAGCGAAATCAAGATAATGTTTTGTTAGAGCAGCAAAATACCGAATACAATAAATATTTATACAATTTTAATATAAATGAATTAGAAAAATTTACAATATTAATCGCGATCGAGAAGAGCGTACACTAGTAAGAATTAATTAAAATAATGGCCTAAGGAAACATAAATGTCGGCAGTAGTGAGGTAATTAGAAGTTAAATTTGAGTGAGCCCGCAGAGGCGTGGAGACTACGGACGCTAGAACGCGACGCGGAAGGCGTCCGCGCGAGCTTGATAACTGCTATCGGCCACTACGTACCTACCATTACTCACCTATAAACACGAGCGTATTTGCCCCTAACTACAGATAATTTATTTAAAAAGCAAATACTTATCAATGGGGACAATCGATCTTTACAATTTCTAAGTAACGTTACACTAAATACTCCTTTAAAACAACCGCAATCACAAATTTAAATATCATACGATCATAAAATATTTCATCGCAAATAGTAATTGAAACGATCATGATTAATAGTCATCTGAGCAAAATTTTCTTAGCAATCCGTCGCAACGTACTTACACATCTATGTTACATCCATTTCGCCTAGGTTTAATTGAATAATAAAAGTGGAACACTTACGTCAATTGATTGGAACCAAAACAGCTTTAAGCATTTGCCGTCTCCGAGTTTTATTATAACAGCCATTAATTTATATTGCGTTACAGATAGCAAACGATTTAGACTTGTTTTTTTTACCGTTTTACATAATTACAAAATTATGCCTTATATTTACGAGTATGTATACCGGTCGCCGCGCCCACTCACAGCGGCTAATAAGAGAATTAGAGGAGCACACTCGGCAAGATGGATTGCTGTAGATACTGTGCCATGTTCGTTTTTTTTAAGTAGCCAAATGCTAACTAGTCAAGCGAATTGCTAATGGGCCGTCCAATATGACTCTTATTAGATCCAATTCCGACTAGAACAATACGTTCAACTTCAACTACTTTCGAGGTCACTTATCGTGAGCTTATATCAGCTTACTAAACTGTGTTGAAAATACCTACTAGATAAACTAATCTATGTTAAAGACTCGATATGATGTTAACTAAAACAATAAAACTGCGTTATAATAAAGATTGCGGAATAATTTATCCCTTTAACAACTTAATATGGTCCGGCAAATAATAATTTCTTATCAAAAAGTTTGATTTTTAAATTCATGCGTGTGTTGAATATAAAATCTTCGATTATGCCCTTTTCCAAGATATGATGAACGTGAAATTAACCGTTTGAGTGGCACGGCTGTCTCTACACGATGGAGGTAGGTTTGCCCACCGCAGGTAGGTCTCAGCTCAGTGTATGATTGGCGTAACGAGCACAGGTACCGATTTTGGTCAATAATCGCCATAAGTATAGTGAGTACTTTCGCGTACCGAATGCAATAATAATTGGAGGGTCCGATTTATCACATTGCTGTTCTCAGAAACGGCTGAAGTTCTTGTGCAAGCCCTTCGGATCGTGCGCACGAAAATATCTCGAGGAGTCCATGCCGAGTAAACTTAATTATAGGTAGAAAAATACATACATGGGAATTTTGCTCGCGAACATTATTTATATTTTTTATACCTAACCGTAAGTAGCGCAAAAAAAACAATCGCAACCGAATTTCCTTTCATCGCACAAACCCTTTCTTTTAAGAATATGAAAGATAGCCTTTAGCTGCACAAAGAAGGGGTCAAGCTCAGACAAAGCAACAGCGGACCTTCCCACACTGGTCACTCGTGAGTACTGGTCATCGGTGGCCATCGGGCGCTTTGTCTATGTGTTTTCCTCCCTTACACATTTCAACCCTTTTGCTTTTGTGTTTGAAAGACATCACTTAGATGTATGGACACCCTTTAAATAACGTTCTATTCATCGGGGACTTAGTGTTATTATCAGAGGATTGGACAACATCGTAGCTAGCGATGCAACTTTAAACGTTTTTTTAAGTTAGTTCTAGTTTGATTATGGAATCACATCGAATGATAAGAGATGACAAATTGTTTTCTTTACTATATATTTATTATAAAACGTTAAAAGATAAGGGTTAAAACCAAATCCACAACGTGTTCCACATGAGAAAATGGCGCAAGGAATAAAAAACATAATATCGTGGGTTCACGGGCTATATTTGTATTAAGCGACATCTTGGCCGAAATTGAGTTATGAATACATATGGTCCCCTCTCGCAAACATGCCTAAATTATTCCGAAGGCTGGCATCTGGACTTCCAGGACAAGACTCTGAAGTCTGCCTCTATCTAATAATTGGATAACAAATTCCGACTGACGTTTTTTATGTCAAGGTTTTATTTAAATTTGTTACTAATGGATTATTCCTAAAATTGCAACAAATAAAACAAGGTTGCACCTCAAATCTACATTAAAATTAGATTGAAGAGATAATGTATCATCTGAAATTACTTAATTAAAGTTAAAAAACCAAGTCTAAATTAAAATGCTTACATTTCATAAAAATGTTCAACCAAATGTACTACAATGTATACCGCCGTCCTCGCTCCGGGGGTGTCCGTGTGATGCGAGCGCGCCACTCGTATACCTCTTAAGAGTATTGACACTGGGAGAAAGTCGCCGTGATCATGATAAGCCACGCTGGCGATTAATTTATGCGCCCTTTGTTTCTTTTCGACAATTTATCAAAAAAATATTCTTTGTTCACGTAGTTATACAGGTTGACTTTTTTATCACCACTCAAACCTTCTGATAAGACTCCCGTGATACAAACGAAAAACTCTTTCTATTGGAACCAACTCTCTAACTGCAAAAAAATCTGCTGTTCCATACAAAATATTAAGATTCATTCGACCAAAATATAAGCATAGCTATTGGCCCGGGTCAAGCCGTCATGTCATAATAATAATGTAGTTTCGAATTTTATTGCCCTACTCCTACTGCTATTAATTATGCAGGTTCATATTAGCATTGAGCTTTATTATAACAAAATTGAAATTATTCTTATTAGGTTGCTATGTAGAAATTTGACCTCATTAAAATCACGTTTTAAAAACCTTTTTTATTAAATTGATCTTACATGCCATCAAATTGAACATACATCTTTTAACTTTACACGGTAGTTCAGAATCGACTGAAGAAGACAGAACAAGAAATCTCAGTAAAATAAGAGTACTGAGAGTCGGGGATGCCGAATACTACCGATATGAGACGAGATGACGTCAGTTGTCACAAACGTAAAAACGTAGTATTTAAATCCTCTTCGGTCAACGCTTTGTCTAAATTTCTATTGCTTTCAGTTCGCGCGGTTTTTAATCAACTGTTTCAAAAATCAACCATTGAGGTATCTCGACAAACAGGCCTAGTTTCCATACTGTATAGATATATGTACTGTGTTAGAACTGACGGCCGATGGGGCAGAAAGGTTCTGGAATTGTTATATAATACCTATAATTTAACAGTCCATAAGTTTAACCGTGATAGATTCAGTTTGCTTCAATATTAATAGTGTGTTGATAATAGTTTATATGTGAATCAAGTGACAATAAGTCTTGCCATGATGTCAATGGTCGTTGTAAAATCCGTAGCACATTAATATAGCGTTGTGGCCGCGAGACGGGCCCAGCCGCACTGTTATTACTGCGAGAAACTCGCTGTAACAAGATAAGCAACAGAGTAGAATAATAATAAAAACCGTAATGTATCGAGTGCCGTAAATTGCTTGTTTTGTTCACATAGGCCGCAGGCGGGTCAATTTGACCCTTATCGAGAAAATAACCGACGAAAGCGCAGTCCCATTAACTGCGCCGAGAAAAAATTAATTGTTTGTGATTATGGATTGTGGATAATTGATTGTCTGCAAGGACGGGATGTGTCGCAGGCGTCCTCGCGCTGATGAAGCCGCGTAGCATAGCTCGTAGTCTACGAAACCGCGAGTCAAACCTATGGCTTAATCTAAGGCATGAGAGGTATATTCACGACGAGGCGTCATCTATACAGCTTGTTATGTTAATTCAAAATTTCAGAAATATAGTAAATAAATACATTTAAATTTCTGCAAACGGTAACCTGATAATCAACAAACAAGATAAGATACACGTGATGGCAATCATATTATGGTTATCAGAGAAATGCATACTAATGCATAGCCATGCAATTAAATAACTTGTATATCTAGGTACTTACTACGAGTACTATGTGTGTATGTGCATAAGAGATAGTTTTCGATAAAAACTAAAAACCGACTTCAAAATTAACATAATTAGTTCTTTTTGAAGTCGGTGCGAATCAACACATTTTAACTCTCAATGGCTGGCACCGAATCTATTTAATTTTGAAGTTTTTTTATTAAACTTACTTCATTTTACAATTTTAAGTGTTAACTTTCCTTAACGAAACTCTACCTTTAAGAATCTATCATTAAAAAAGTCGTTTAAAAAGATTATTTTTAACAGAAGCGGGGTCCAGTTTAACAAAGCCTGCTGTTCTGGTGTCGTAACCATATGATAAGGTCTTGCTTGTCTGCACTCTCAATTTGAGAAAGGAACTTTAAAAAAAAACGTGTGCTAGTTTAGGCGCCCCCCCCCCCCCCCAACTAAATAAAAATTGGCTGTCCGGTACCCCTTAAGCTCCACGTCTGCTCAACAAATTGTCGACAATTGCAGTATTATTATCTTCTTAGTTTTATTCGTTAAGGAGTTCTGTGGCTTTCATCATCAACAACATGAGGTGTTAATCAACACCTAATGTTAAGAAATATCAGCATTGAGTCAGAAAATATATGCAAAACATTTTGTGTGCCTATAAAAATTGAGGGTTAACCTCGATTTCAACAGAATCATCAGATTCTGATTGAGTGAAAACTACTTTTGACTTTATTTTTGACTAACAAAAATCAAATTTTGAAATCAGTCCATAATTGACGGAGAAATCGTGTAACAAACATACAAATAGAAACATTCAGTCGAATTGAGAACCTCCTCCTTCCTTATTTTGAAGACGGATGAAAGAAGGAAATTTAGAGATTTACAAAAAAAACGTCAATGATGTAATAAGTACCTAAAGTATTCATATTTATTAAGCTAGACAAACTTAGAATACAAGGTGTTCAGAATAATATTACCAATACAAAAACAGTGTCAATATTATATACCTATTAACTCTCCTGAACGCAGAAAATTAACGACTACCTATAATTAGGTTCTACACCCTTTAATTTTTTAAATTATTCTTGCTATCTTACTTTGTAGCGCTTATAACTACAGTATAAGATAAAATTTGATTACCACATCTACATGGACACTAGTAATGCCTTTATACATAGCTAAGTAGAAGCTTACGCTGTATTAAGGGCAATGCATGTAATCGAAAGAGTAATATCTTTCTCGTAAACAATGTAAGTTATTTAATCGCCGACGTTCTCGATATTCATAGAAATCGTAAAAGTAATTCAGCACTAATATTGTCAGGAATACTTAACTATATTCCTAACGGGGAATGTAAATTGACACACTCGCATTTATGACAAAGTAATCGAAGTCCGATTGTTAATTGCGTACGTCGTATGAATTTAAAAATGCATGGCATTTAAATGCCAACTCGGTCGCCATTTTAGTTCGACACAAGAGTATCACCTTGAACACGACTTAAATCTGACAGCCTCGAATGTCACTCTCGCTCGAACCAATTAAATTAAAATTAAAGTATCGATGTTTTTGTCTCGCTCGGAATCATTTGTGTTGTTTTTTTATTATATTACTTATATGTATTTTTACACAAGACTAGCACCGTAATTTTGGACACACAGCATAAAAGCACCTTGGTAGGTACATATATATATATATATATATAAATAATATTGTTAAATGTAGAGACGACTGACGAAAACGAGTCAAAGTATTGCATATAACTCGTCCATTACGTGTTGCGAAAGTTTTTATGTACCAAGAACAAGGCGGGCAGATCTGAAAATATGTCCATAACAAACAGTTACCGACATGCGCGATTGAGAGATAAGATTCCAGAACACCTTAACCAGAAAAAATGTGTGACGGAGCACTAACACTGCTTCATTCATCTGAAGATAGTCATCGTTTCTTTCTCAGTACCGCTAAATTACATTTCTAGTAGCTGTGTAGCGCGTTTACGAGGTACTTTGAAGATGCTACGGTGTGTCCGTAATGGCTATTGCAATATTATACGGTCAGATGCCCGAGTGATATCAACATATTCTCTACTATATAATTTTTGTCCATGGTAGATAGTGCATCCAGGGTCAAAGAAAATTGTAGGGGTACGCGGTATGATGCCTAACAACAGCAGCGTATCTGATTTGAAAATTTCTAAGAATCCAAGCCGACAGGACTTGCGGTTTATGACTTCGACAGTCGAGATTATCTTTAAAAGAAAAGGATTTTTTCATTTCACTACCAAACTTTAAAAAAATAAACCCGTGTCTACACTTCAATCATACCTCGATAAAATAAACAAGCCTTAAACCTGCGGAGAAGAACTTTTTCTTAGTCCTTATTAAATGTAAATACCTATTTGTTAAACAACAATGCACCTATAAATACGAAGAAAGGGCTTTAGTAGTTGTAGAATACTTGAATTAAGCCTGAAGCCACTATTTGACCTGTTATATTGTTTTGTCAATAACTCGATTTCTGCCTCGATCAAAGTAACAAACGGACAAAAAATATATGCATATAGCATATAGGTAAGAATGTTAACCATCTGGCTTAACGAACCCTTATCGTCCCCGAGTGATTTCCAAGGCCAACTTATAAAACTAAAATTGACTACTGTCCTTACGCTGTCTAATGATACATAGCTAACCATTTGTACTTCTTACCTTAGCTCCTGACTGATGAAAGTCCTAAGAGCATAGCGAAGTTTTACTGGGGTTTTTTTTAAGTTTGAAAATAGAAAATATTTTTACTGTTTATAAAATAATAAGGCAGTTTGTAATCAAAATAAGTTTAGTAAAGTAATACAAGTGTAAAACACTCAATTACAAGTGTAGAGCAGGTCAAGAAAGGATAAAATAAATAATAAATATATCAGAGATAAAACAAAAGTTTTGAAATAGGCGAGAAAACTGGCCTAATTAGTAGACGACTTAAATTTAAAATTAATTATGCCCTTGGAAGAGAAAAAAAAATACAACCCTTCCGAATGTTGGACGATGACGATTGCAAGTGCAATACGGGGTACAAAAGCCACGATCAAGACCTTTGGACGATTCTATGCGTAAGTAATCCAATCTATGAATTTCTTAAAAAGACTGTCATTAGAATTGAAAAAAAAAACAATCAAATACTAAATTAAATTAGATTAGGTTGTAAATAATATAATATTTTGAATTTAATTTCTTGCTACTAAATAATACGTCTACAATTTATTATTAGTATCAATTAAATTAATTCTTAACGAGTTATAAGTCTGACAATTACGTACCAGAGTGATGGATCGTGCGTGCAACAAGCACACTTATCTAAATGAATCAGAATTACGTTGTATTGTGGTATTAAGTGTGACTAAAACCAAAGGAATATGGAAAAGCATTAGCAGGAAATTAAACACAATAGTTAAACCGTTAAATAGCTAATAGCAAGTGTCAATGAACAGCACAGAAATGTAATGAAAAATCATTAAACTAACCCGATTGGCAAAACTTTTTTTTTATTGTTAATAAATAAATAATAATAATAAATATTGGACAACATCACATACATTGCTCTGATCCTAAGGTAAGTAGCTAAAGCACTTGTGTTATAGAAATCAGAAACAACGACGTTAAATAAAGTAATTAAGTGTTAAATTCTGTAAGCGTACTACTTTAAATTGTAAGAGACATCAATTCCATGTAGGCAGTTATAGAATGTGACTCCAAATTAAGTGTGTTTTGCAGCCATAAATATAAGTGCGGAAGCGATCAAGCTGGGATCAATGATTAATCAGTGATAGACGTTGTCGTAAAGTTTTAATCCGAAATGAGCGCCGGCGGCGATCGCGCAGCCGCAGCTCACGACCACGCTACACCTCTACCTCACTATAAAATTTATAGAGGCACTATTTTTAAAGCTAATTTAAAAAATGGTGATGGCCGTTAGAAAAGTCAGACCGTGAGAGAGCGATAAAACTTCCAGAGATGTAATTTAGGTAGCAGGTATTATATGCCATAATTAGCATTCAGTTTTACTTCTCAAAATCATTTGGTTTAGTTTATAACTATTAACAAACTTATTTGTAAAATATACTTTTGACTACTATAATCACGCGTTTTATAGACAAGAGTTTATTGAATTCGAATGAAACATTTCTTCTAAATCTTTTCTAGTTGTTTTAATGTTTAAAAAGTTCAGATGTGACAGTGCAAACATATTTCATTGATCACGATACTTTGTGATGGAAATTTACACACACACTTGCGCAATAACGAGCAGCATGTCGAATCAATGGGGAATTAAAATGAGATTGAACATGGCAATATTTATTGTGACCCGGCACGACATCCCGCGACCGAAGCAGGATCGGACATAGAACTGGTACCTACCCAGTTAGAAGCTTTGAAATGCCATTGAGTCCAACTTATGACGTTATGTAGCTGTAAATTACATTACATAGTTAGAATCTGACGTGGCTATCAGATAACAAGTAGTGGTAACAGGGGCGTGCGGTGCGTATAGGCAATTAGGCAGTGCCTACCTGATAAATGAAATGAGGTAGGCAGTACGTACTTGTAAGTGTGTGTTATTGATGAAAACCACTGATTTTCATTTATAAAACACATTGGTAGGTATCCACTGCCTACCTTGAAATGAAACCAATGCCCGCCACTGAGTGGTAATGAACATTTGACAAACACTTCTGCTGAATGAACAACAGAACTATATTTTTGCAATTCGTTAAATGCAATCGTTATGCTTACTTACTTACTGCTTATTTACTTACTGTTTTTTTTATGAATAATACAATTTTAAATAGTTAGTCAGAGTCCAAGCAGAAAAGTAATTAGCTATACTTTGTCCTCTGATTTAATTATTCTTTATGATTATTGATTGAAAGAATTCAAAAAAGTTTCTTATGGCACCTGGCTTTCGCCGAAGGTGTGGCTAAAAAAAATACGGTCGTACGACGCCAGACTGAAAAGATTCAGTATGGTTAATAAATAAACAAAGGGACGCTCTTGATCTGATCTTCATATCCAAGACTCTTGGGGGCAATATTGATTGCCCACAACTATTGTTGAAATTTAAATTAAAGATTCCTTATCGCTACCCTCGCAACAAAATTCTTAAAAGGACTAAGCTCAGCCGGAGCTCGCCAATCCCACGTCTCTGCAAGTTATATAATAAGTCGTCTGAGCTACTGGATGTCTATTCGGACTCGATGCAACAGTTCCGGAAAAATATTTTTTTTTAAAACAGTTGAGTTTACCTTACAAGCATCCACTAATATTTGTGATTTATTATTAGTCTATAACTATTTATTATAGTATGCGTGTGTTTGTTTATCTATTTGTCTAAAATCATTCTACTAAACGTGTGTGTACAAGTTAATAAATAAATAATAAACAAACTGACTTGTAACCTTTCAAAATTTAAGCTAGAATTATTGTATCAACAGTTGATAAACCTAATAAATTAAATTAAATAATTATTATTGACAACATCGTAAAAAAAGTTCAGCTGATTAATGGAATAGCTGGACTTGTAGCAGTTATAGCAGTGAAACGTAGTTAGGTACAGTTCAGATTTATGCCGATTATAGTGCGTACCGACCCCAAACGAATTCGTTTCTAATATATATAGCCTCATTAATTACAAAGTGGCTCGACGCGAATGAATTGCGAACCCGATACAGTACTCACGTCCCAGAATTTAGTCACGCAATTATTCCGGGCGGGCTACATCGACCCGCCGATGATCGAATCTTTAGATTTCTATTACAATCAAAATAATTGGCATAGAATCAAACGCCTACAGCTATTTTCTTTGATGCACTTTACTAGAAAAATTCAGCACGATTATAATTAATCAAAAATAGTCCTGCGTTCGACATTGCAATCGTATCGAATTGCTATCGAATGGATTGAATTTATTTAATGAGCCGTCTAAGTGGTTCGTTTAGTGCTTTGTGATATGCAAATCACGTTCGTTTTTTAGTTCTGGGTCGTGTGTCGTGACGAATGGCGACAAGGCATACCGCTTGCTCCTCAGAGATTTATGCGCGAAGTGAGTTAGCGCGAAGGGCAGAACGGGGATTGAGCAAAACGCATAGAGAGCGCTCGCGTGAGCGACTTGACAAATAGCACTATGCACACTGCAGATAAAGTCTCTCCGCAAACTTTTCACTCAAGCAAACTTTTGTTACTAACGTTCTCTTTTTAACTTGTAGATTTACTCTTGAATTTTCCCCAATTTACTCTCCTAACTTTTCCACTACAGAGTATGTACCCTGTACCATACAGGGTACATACATTCACTTTGCACTTGGCGTCAATTAGCTCATCATAATGTTTAAGAAAATATTAATGGCTATGGTAAGCTTTACATTTATATAACGCCATGATTACAAAAAAAACCAGCCGCAAGTAATACATCATCTGTGCAAATTTTAACTCACTATCACGGTTCATGAGATACAGCCTGGTGACAGACGGACGGACAGATAGACAGACAGACAGAGAGACGGACGGAAAGCGGAGCCTTAGTAATAGGGTCCCGTTTTACCCTTTGGTTTCGGAACCCTAAAAAACAAACACAATAATAGGTTTTTACCTATTATTCTGTTTGTTTTTTTTAATACTAAAATAATACGTCTGAGTTCATGTGGAGTTTCGGCTGTAAACCTGTTATGAAAATATATATTTTATGTAAATGCTATAAAATTTACTTTTAGATAAGTCATCATCTATTTAGCGTCTTAAGGCGGAATTTAGCGCCCTAGTAGAGTCGCGTGCTCGCGGGTTATCACAGTGACGATCAGAGGCATGCAACCATGCACTTTGTGCTCAGCGTTACGATTTTCGCCTCCCACGTCTCTGCAGTATTCTTAATGTGAATGTGCATAAATAATCAGTATTGACGTCCCGATATTGCTCTTGGTAATTATTCAAAGTCTATCTATCATTCAACTGTGTAACTGAATAATAATTACTGGATATCGTGTGTTTTTGGTTCTGTATAGGATTTTAGAGTAGGAGTAGTCGCGTCATAATAAAGACCAACCATGACACCTTTAAATCAAAAAGATATAAATTAGTTTACTACAGCCAACACAACCAATAAAGTAGCTGAATGAAAGAAAAGAAAAAAGTTATTCTTTATAAAGTCTGATATCTTGAATCCTGAAATTGAGTTCCTTAAAGGGAAAAGGTAGCATATCAACATTCAGATGCAAAGGTGCTTAATAGCATTTTAAATTTTCTAGTTTCTTGCAAAAAATCGCAGGCGTTCTCTAATCTTTAATATATTAATCTAACTAACTCTTAAACCTCTGCAAGAAGGTAGGTAAATATTTAACTGACCTTACTAAAGCTGGATGATGACTTCAAAATATCTAACAAAATCTTGCGATTATGATATTAAGAAACATATGGTAGGTAAGTTAATAAAATTTTATATCTAGTTTAATTTAATGTATAAAGCTATAACGTCAATGGTAATATTTACCAATCGTACAGGGTTATGAGCATAAAGATGCCCACTATAACTGTACCTAAATGATAGCATCTCTAGCAGAGATGAGAATAAGATTAAACAATTATGACTGTTTAATGATTATTAAGCATTAGTAAGGCTATTCACCCATTGGCAAGGTTGTAAATTAAAGCTTAAAAGTAATTAACTGTAAATCTGAATGAACGTAAAGCGGCGAGCGCGACGCGTCCGCAGGCGTGCGTTTGGACGCGATGACTTGCGAGCCGTTGCGACTGCGACTTGGCCTGCACTGCCACTGCACCCTTTCAATAACTAGGGCTGTTTTATATTACTAATTGTTACAATTAACCATAAGCATATAAGTAATAAATTAACACAAGAAGAAAAGGAACTAGAACCACGATAAAGCATTGACACTGATGTTTCCTTACAAATGCCTATGTTGCAGTATGTTTCATTAGGTAAGTGGCTAGAAAAAAACATACGCTTATGTGTTTGTTGTATCACTTCTAGCGATAAGACCGCTTAAATCGTAAAGCTCGAAATGCATTTTCTGTACCTTATTTGCTTTTCATGGTAGGCAATATATTATCATTTAATTAGAAAATAATTAATATTTTAATATATTTCTTTTACCGGAAATCTTGGAATTGAGGTATTTTATACCAAATCAAATTAACTAATAGTAAAAGTAATTTTCTGTTAATACATTTCTCTGGTTTGTGAGTAAACATCGTTAGCATGTCCCTGTTGCGAACTACGAGTAAGAACATATCGCAAACTTGCATCAAGTTTTACTCTACTTTTACTTACTCGGCGTTGTAGATTCTTCAGTCTGTTAACCTAAGACATATATGTCACTTTATATAAAACAGACTGTTGCTTTTAAATCTAGTGTATGTCGGTGCTAACAATATGAAAGGTAGATAAAGGAGATTAACCTGTTACTTAGTCTCCATTTTTAATTTATATTAATAATAAAATACCTAAAATGTTTGTAACAGATAATATTAATAAAATGATTATTGGAGATGATCATCCATACATATTTATATTATATATCTCTATATGTATGTACTTAGGTATACTTAGGCATGCTTCCCACTTATTTATTCATAAGATGAGGCAAAAAAGTATAATTGTGAATATCATGATACACTGATAGATTACTAAGTGGGATAATGTAATAAAAAACTAAAGGATTGCAGCATTTCTAGCTTTATAGCATAGCATAGATTGTTTAACTACAATTTTTAGGTAATAGAGAACATGTAAATTTATAACAACTCTTATAAAATATATTAGCTTCACGTTACGTAAATTAAAGTTTAGATATTACGATTTTTATACGAGTACGACCTGGATACCCTATTATAATTATAGTAATGGTTTGTGCAAAAGTATGATATTAAATTATTACAGTTATACTTAAACCTATTTTAAACATATTTACCTAAATAATAATCGCATATTTATGTCATTTTAAAGGTGAGTATTCCTTTAGTAATAAACACAAACTGTCGTTTTAATTATATATTATCCATTTAATGGCTATGATGGCAACCCTATTAAAATGCATAGAGAGTTATTTTATGAGTGCTAATTAAGCTTCTTGTTTCGCGAGCCCATTCTCGATCCTGAAACTAATTATTAGTTCTCTGTGAACTTTTTATCTACCGCCCAGGAACAATGGAAACGTGACTGCACTGGCGATCTCGCTGCCTCTGTTATTTCATTTCGTCCTCGCCCCTCGAAGCCTTTGCCTTCCCATTTGAAAGAAAAATCACTGGAGAACCTTTCATACGATAAGGAAACGCCAAATTCGCCATTGTCTTTTAATTAACATTTGAACGTTGAAACTCGATCCGGCTATCGCATTCCTTCCCCGGCACAACACAGCTGTTAAGTACCTTCTAAAACAATAACAAACTGCTGTAGCGTTATCTCTGGATACAATAGTAATTACTTCAGCGCCGATTTCATTTCGTAATAATCTAATAACACTTCGTTATCTCCTCAAAATGCAGATTTCCACGCTATTGCAATAAGACCGATTACGAAACTAAGAGATAGGTGGTTAGTTCTCAATTTAAGCATTCCAGGTCTTAGTGCCGACAAAAGATTTCTTATTATCGATATCTCGTATCATTTATTTATTCACATAAAGAGTTGAAAGAAACATTTTAACACGCGCGTAAATTAAAATGTAATGATGCAATCGCCGAGTTTTTATCTTTTTTGTAAATTTATTGTGGAATTTGGCGAGTGACAGTGTGAATTTGTATACGGCTGGTAGTACTCTACCAGTGTAAATAAAATACGTACGGCAAATTGCTATAAAACCGTCTTATCCACGGGTTCAACTAACGACTGTCAATAAAACGTTTATGGTAGTGTGTACTGAATGACCATAAATTGTAAAGATTAAGGTCAATAACGCGATGGATATGATAACTGCTAAGAAAACGCAGAGGGTTTACGTTCTACATTCGTAGACTTTTAATTTGCTTTTACAGATAAACAGATGTATTATATATTAATTAGATAATATCTCACACGAGAATATTGTTCTAAGACAGATTTATCATGCTGCTTTTTCTCTGAGTAGACCCTATACATTATTTAGCATTTCACCTTAGTAGGAATCTGCCTTATCAAAATATTTAAGTATGCTAAGAAAAAAAGTTTATTATTACTTAATAATAAACTTTTTTTCATTCAACCTTATTAACTAAGTTCCTTAATTAATGTAAGTATATCCAGGTATACCTAATCAGCTCTTTTTGGAATCGGTGCCAGCCATTGTAAGTTAAAATGTGTTCATTCGCACCGACTTCAAATAGAACTGATTAGGTATACTAACATTAGGTCTTTTTTTATTATCGAATTAACCTCGAAATTGACGGAGGAAAGTTCTCAAGGTATATATACGCGTCGACTTGAGAACCTCCTTCGTTTTTTTTCGTCAGTTAAAAATACTACAATACAAAGCGTAAAAATACTTTCCGTGGCCATAACTCATAGACGTATTCTACCAAACGAAAACAAAATCTATTATGAGTGGTCAATGACAATTTTATCATGAAAATGACTGTTCATTATTTTTATTTGTTTAAATGAAATGAAAAATTTGGAAAAGAAAACAAAACTCATATCATTATGTGATTTACCACTCATGTGGTCAAATTCAATCGTATCATATTAAAATAAGTTTAATAAAGCGAAAAATACTATTGACTAAAACATACTTTATCAGTTCTTTTTGGAGTCGGTGCCAGCCATCGAGAGTTAAAATGTGTTCATTCGCACCGACTCCAAAAAGAACTGATTAGGTATGTTTTAGTCAACATAATTTTTCGCTTTTTAGTTTTATTTTGAAGTTGGTTTTAAGTTTTTTATTAAACTAATTTTATTTCACAATTTAAGGTGTTAAGTCCTCTTTTTTTCCCCTCCTAACTCCGCCAAAAATGCCTTACAGCAAAGTGACCTAGACAAATGTTGGTCTTCTGTGGACCACCCACCCAATGGTATACTAAAAATAGCTATTAATGATCAATTTTTCGACGAAATTTATTTTAAGTCCCAGACGCCTTCAAAATAAGCTTCTGTTTTTTACCTTCCAACTCCGCCAAAAATGACTTTACAGCAAAGTAACCTTTACTAATGTTGGTCCTCTATGGACCCCCTATCCAATGGTATGATAAAAATAAGGTGTTATATAGGGTCAATTTTCCGACGAAAATTTTTAATTCTTAAGAAAGGGTTTTTCTACACTCCAACCGGAATGGCGGATATTTTGATGTCGTTACCAGACTTAAAAATAAGCATTGAGTCAGAAAATATATGCAAAACATTATGGGTGCCTATAAAAATTGAGGGTTGCTCTCGATTTCCCAGGGATCCCATTATCAGAACCTGACTTGGTGTAAATGGGACCACCTCGGGAGTATACCCTTTCACACTAAAAAATATATTTTGAAATCGGTTCATAATTGACGGCGTAATCGCGTAACAAACATACAAAAAAAAGCAACATTCAGTCGAATTGAGAACCTCCTCCTTTTTCTGAAGTCGGTTAAAAATAAGACTATTCATTATTTTTCTTAAATTGAGAATAGGCTAGCTCTTGATTACAATTTGTTATAATGAAAGAGCTATTAATAATTTGTAAAAGAGATAGAGAACCCTCGTCTAGAAGACCTCGAATAAGAATATGTAGGTTATGTAGGGACTATTTAATTTAAACATCCAGTAAGGGTCACAAAAAGTACCTACTTAGTAACAAAACTCCGATTTCAAAATAATACTAGTAATACTATTGCAACTAACTTTTACATGCTCTACTAAACTAATAAGCGTAGCAGGTCTTCTATAAGCAAGAAACTCATTATGTACTAGAACTAATTGAGTTAATTTACAGAAACACAAGGATCTACTGTCTTTTTGATACTTAGTCAAAAAATTAGGAATTTTAACGGGGCTGATTATTATGAATCTGAATTACATAATAACTTTAGACATTTACAACGCTTTAAAATCACTCTTTACTATACAGCAAACACAAACCATATTTTATAGCACTCAATAAATTGTATTTAAAATGTATTTACATATTTTAATAGCAGCAATATTTAATATAAAACAGTGTGATGAATCTCAGTAATTCAGTATCTTTACCAGCCGAAAACGCTCCTAGCGTCATCTTGTCACTGTTAGTATAACAACGATAACACGTTGCTTTGTGAGACATCTAGTGGTACAGAACCAAACTAATTATGTTACTTAATTTAATAACCTTACAAATCATATTTGTATAAAGCATTGGACTGAAATCTTGATGATGATACGTATAAACAATACATCAAAAGCTATCTGCTAGCTTATGCTATGTAGTTAATATTAAAACATATTTAGTTATTAAATAATTATAACGAAGATATTATTTTGACCTATAAGTTTCACACACAAAAAAACATACGTAGAGGCATGAGTTTTAATGCAGTGATCATGATTATAAAGCATTGGAGGGTCAAATAAAGCTTATAAGAATTTATAGTAGGTACCTAAGTACTTTATAGAGCACCATTGATTGGCAGAAGACGAGTGTGTCACAGCGAAGCCGCCATTTTATTCAATACACGTCCACCATTGTTTTAAATAAAATACGGTACGTGTTTAAAAGCAAATGGACTGAAATTGATCGCCGCGCGTCTCGTTATTATATCCATTATAATTTTATTCTTTATTGCACGAAATAAATGTACAATTGGCGGACTTAATGCCTTATGGCATTCTCTACCAGTCAACCATAGTGCGAGGCAGAAACATTGAATGGCGGTGTGGTAATTAACTACAGAGTTGAAAGAAAAATATTAAAAAATGTAGTACATATTATACAATAAAAATAATATGACAAAATATACACATGCATTTATTATACACATATATGTTAACTAGACATAGAAAGTAAATATAGACATACATATAGATAATTATATAGATAGGTACGCACTATATACAACGGGCGAACAGATCCAGAGCTGAACCAGAAAAAAATCTATATCCTACGATAAGGAAATACATTCAAATCTAACTGCTTTCAGTTCTGTCATTAATTGAAAAATAAGAATGTCATTTACAACACACGATTTTTTTAATGCTCCTATCCTTGATCTTTATCTAACTGAGGTACGGGTGGATTGTATTTCGTAATAAGTTTTTATTTATTAGACATAGTGTTTTTTTATTGTTACAATGATAGCATTTTGCATTAAATATCTGCCAAATGTACAACGTACTTCATGACTATTTTATTACAATGTTAAATGACACGTAAGTAAATAAGTTTTGAATAAGACATGATGTGTAACTGTTATCAAAACCGAAGAGTCACTTTTTTGGTCCGTGCACCTATTTAATTGTATATTTAGGGTTTTTTGCGAGCGTCTCATTACTAGTAACTTAATAAGTTTAATGAAACCCCATACATTATTAATGGATACCAAAGCTTTTGCGGTGCGGGCTAAATAAAAGTGCCTTTTGAGATAGTTGGGAGCTCCTGGAATAAGAACGAAGACACTTACGGGTTACTAAGTGAATTGCGATCACGTACATGCTCTACTTCCGTAATAATGAGTTCTGTACGATAAATCGCATAAATAACGTGGGGCTTATAAAATTGCATTGGTGCCTGATGTTACTGCATAAGTTTGACTGTATACTATAATAAATCTGTAACGGGTCGATGTCTGTACATTGAAGGTATTTTAAAAATTGATTTTGGGGAGCACTCTATAATCGATACTGAAGCCAAAAATGCAATTATTTTAATTCTTGTCTGTCTGTCTGTCGCGATGTATACGCTCTCCGAAGATACTGCACGGATTTCTTTGCGGTTTTTACAATAGAGGTCACCCGTGCGCTTATATTAGGCTTTGATTCATTAAATTCTGATGCCGGTAAAAACAAGATTTCTGAAGAAACATGTTCAATTCGCTGCGCCTGCCAAAAAACTCATGGCAAAATGACACTGGAAGGATTGATTCCGATATAGAAAAGAAGGAACCGAAAATATATTATTTTATTAAACCGTATTACGAGTACATTGAAGATATTTTTAACCGACTTGAAAAAAGGAGGAGGTTCTCAATTCGTCTGAATGATTTTTTTTGTATGTTTGTTACGCGATTACTCCGTCAATTATGAACCGATATCCAAATTCCTTTTTTTGTTTAAAAGAGTATACTCCCGTGATGATTCCATTTTCACCAAGTTAGGATCTGATTGAGGAATTACACGGAAATCAAAGAAAATTCTCAATAAATGTAGGCACATAGAGTGTGTTTGTCAACGTAAAATAACTTATTCAGATGTTTGCGTCTGTCAGTTATCATAATCATACTGCTGAGCTGAAGATGAAAGTCACAAAAATCCTTAACAGACGTCGACAGATAATATTTTGCAGTTGTATTAGGCAGACGTGGCGCTTACGAGGTACTGACAAGAATTTTCAGCTCTTTTCTTAATAAATAGTGCTTCACGCAGTCCACAGCGTTGCTTGATATGGCAATCATCCTGTAGTCCACGCGAACGAAGTTGCGGGCACAGCTAGTGTGTAATATATTTAATTGATGCAAATACAAGGTAGGTAATATTGGGAGCTCGTTATATGATTTAAAGCAGTGTACTCGCTAATTCAACAGTACACTTTTGACTGGATTCTTATTAGGTACTTATATAATAATAAAGACGTGTTGATTGCAAATTTAAATAAATATAAAATTATAATCTTGTTTATTAAACATTTGGAAACGATTAAGGGTTTAAGTCAACAATATATTCCCCAATTTCATTTTTTTTTGTTGGCCAGTTTAGTCCCAAAACTCTCAAACGACCGGATGGTGGAGTGGTGCACAAAATAATTTTGCATGACGCAACAGCTGCTCACTTTTCCGTATCATTCGATTATCATTGGTTCGATTAATGTAACAGATTGAATTCCGGAATATGTGTAGAACTTTGGTGGCATTATAACAAAACACCCTGAATAATATATAAAAAAGTTGATAATAATATTTCATATCGGTTCTTATAACCTATAGCCCTTTCGAGAATAGGTAAACAGCTAAAGTCTTAGTTCGTTTAGAGTAAAATAAACCTCTTTTTTGGGACTTCTAGTTAGTAAGTCTACATAATAGTAAAACACATCAAAAGAGCTGTCTCGTCCGCGTGGAATGCGTGTTGTGCATAATATTATTTTTGTGCTATATACTATTTTGACATTTAGCGACATCTACGTTATATTATTTAGCTCTGTCTACAGCGCCGTCTACAGCGAATTAACTATTTGCATTTTTTCTCGCATCTTTTTAATGTATTTTAATTTTTATATGAATTTAAATGAATATATTTAATTACCTTATGCTAATTTGGAGTATATTATAAATATTTCTTTAATTTAATGAAATGATTGTTTCAGAGTTTACCTAATATATCTAATCAAACTTTTGTATTTTTCGTAGTGTGTGTGTTACATTTTTTTTCTTATTTTTCTTCTGCTCAACCAACTGTGGTCTACCACTGAAATGGAAGAAAATAATAGTTCTTTTTTTGTATTTAAAAAAAATACCTAATTTACTGTAATTGTTTTATATTTATTATTTCAAAAAGTTAAATAAAATTGTTTAACTTATTGTTTCTTGAAAACTCACCCGGAAAAATATAATCAGCAATATTTAAGTTAATCATATAATGTACACTGTATGTGTATCATAATTATATACTGTTTCAAAACTTCTGTCTCAGGGAGTTAACCATTCTGAGTACGCGTGCGTTGCAAAAGTCGCCTATTATACGTAATTATGCGGCCGCATAAGCCGACCACTTTTCTGCTCAAGCTCCAATTACACTTAGCGGGCCTCTTAATATTGTTCATTATGCTAAGGAAATGACGAGATTTGCTAGAATCCATTATCCTCTAAACTTAACGAAGGAATCAACTCTATCGAATCACAAAACCCTTTTAAGATCCTTCAGCAATCATTGTATTTAATGTTTTCTTTGATCCAATTGTATGATAAACTACAGTCTTATACTATGCGTGTTTATGTAATTAACATATTGAACATTGTAGTATTTGGTAGACACGACATAATAAATACAACTTTGGCAAGTCTGAGAATAAACCTTTAGGCAATATGATCAATTAAAATAAAAGTGCAACAATACTATACCTAAACATAAACAAGGGTTATACCCTCGCTATAGCCAATTAGAGCACTTAATATTTTTATTAATCGATATATAATAAATTAATTATGTATAATGTAGGTACTAACATATAATGTTTTCCTACCATCAGAACTAAACTACAGGACAAGATGGTTAACGATGCCTTAGTCGCGTCGTTTCAATGATCCAGTGCACACATTAACGGTACATTTTTTGTATATCACCTCCATTGAGTAATTCAATATGTTTATCAAAGTCATGTGATATGCGGGTATAATGATTCGATATTACAATTTAGTTACCATAATTTCCATATGAGTTTATACTGTATTTTTCATAAGGTTTTATTTAACTTGCTGCGATCATATTCTATCTGTATACGTGTCTGTTTTGGTTCAAATAACTGACAGCACTATAAAGTCTGATAATGGAGCTAGGTCAAAGCAATTCCCTAACTACCTACTACAAAACATTAACTCTATTAAATTGTATCAAGGATCGTTGGATTTGTCTCGAAAACTGTCCTACTATTTATACTTAGGTATATAAATAAATAATCGTCTACACCTGTTATCAGTGACAAAGGTTGGTTCTTATGTAGGTAAATCAATTTCCTTTAGTATTTAGAGAAATGTATCTATCATCTCCCACTTTTAAGCCCTATTAGGAAGAGAAGAATTCATCTTTAAAAAAAGTAGCGGCATGGGGCATTCATGCTTCACGAGAAAAATGCATTTTAAGGCAAAATAATAAATAAAAATTATAAACGTAAACTTTCACACTCTCGCACTGTAGTCAATTAGAGCCTTATATAAAACTATGCAATGTGAAATACGATGTCTTGTCTAAATTGGATTGAATTAGAATTTTACAATTATCTGTCAAACGACATTAGCGCGATTAGCAGCAAAAAACCAAAAAAATAAACCTTAAAGATTTTCCCAAATTTTCTGGGTAACTTTTTTTTTTTTTCAATCTGTGGAATCCTAAGGTACTCGGAATAATCATATCAGCCATTTAAAGTGTTTTGCTTAGAAGAGTAAATATTGTCCCAAAATAGTGTCAAACGGAAGTTCAGTGATATGAAAGCTCCCTCTAGGGTGTTCGAATTACCATTTTTTTTTATTATAGCCAACTTTAGTATTGAACTATTTTATGACCCAATAGAATGAGATCGTCCTACAACTGTTTTTGTTACTGTAAGGCCAGATTATTATACGTAAGACTTACTTTTTACCTATAGGTGAGCACCTAAATAGCAAAATAGAGCTATCTTGACACGATTTTTGGGACAAACTTGTATAGAAAAATACTAAAATAGATAATACTAATATTAGACAAAAAAGTGCAACGGACTTTTTTTTGCTTTTGTTAGACGACCTACGTCGGCGCCGAGCCGAAAGACAATAAGAGTGCCAGACTTGACATCGCCAACATTGAGGTCCCGGGTTCGATATAAAAAACTATAGAAATATTGTTGCTATGGATTCGTCGGTGTTTCATATCTACACTGTGCTTTAACTACTTATCTAAGAATCAGAGCAAGTATGTTATGTTGTGATTTTTTTTTAAATAAAAGCTTGCTTTTAAGAAGCTAAATCCTTATCAAAATTGTGTAACGTGTGGCAGAAATATTATTCCTATCTTTGTTTATGGGCAATTTTTTCGTTTTTTAGCTTAAAATAATAAGTTGACATTCCTGTTCACAAGTTAACGAAGCCGGTTTTACAACCGGAATATGTGTCCAAGAGCTCGGAGTGCATCTATATTGGAAAAATTTGCAACTTTATTACCACGCCGATCGACAAGAAACTTGTTTAAATAACTCTTAGATTATAAGTTTAATAAGCACGTAACTAAACCGTAACATGGCTCTTCTTAGTTTGATGCTAGATAGTACAATTTTACATAGGTGTTTTCCATAATATCGTGTGTCAATGCGACTGCGATTATAAAATATCATTCCCACAAGATGTCTATCCGCTCATAAATTAGTGAGTGTAGGGAATTTTCCATGTGTACCGCAGTATATCTTCGCTTAAAGGTTAATCTGTAGATTTACATGAATAACATAGCACGCAATATTCACAGAGGAATAAAATAAAATATTAATTAATTTAACTGTATTATCATGTCCGGTAGTTATAAACTTTTGAATAGACTGACTTCATCATACAATCAGATGACATGGATCAAACGTTTTCTAGATTGTAAATACAATATCGGCTTATAAGAATCGTTAGTCTAAATGTTTTTGTACGTGGTAAAGATACAAATTGTGTAACGAGGAACATTAGCGCGGCCGGCAGCCGCAAACGTGGCCGCGCGATGCCATCTGTGGCACTCATTACAACTTTTGCCCAAGTACGTCGCTCGTAACGGTGACGACTTTTCTTCATGATTTACACTATTCATTTGCGAAGATATCCTCGACTATGTTACAAAAAAAGAAAGCTTTTTTCCTTGCGATATACTCGTGAACTATTAGACCCGATTGGTGTGGTAGAGTGCAGATAAAAAACTTTTCTAAATAGGCTCGGTCTTGGGTATGCAGGGAGACATGCTTAGCATATATGTATGTTTTATTACTTCTCAAAGTTATTTTTTCCTGCAGACTTACTGCAGAATGGTATATTTTGTGAGTTTCATTTATTGTCAACTATCCGGAAAATCATAGGTGCCAACAGGGTTTAATATAAACGCCCTCGTAATACAAATGTTTCAATGCTTAGCCACATCAGACAGAGAGATCAAATATTAACGCTTAACGCCTAACAAATATCGATCTTCTTAATTATCTACAACTATACATTGGTAAATTTTCGTAAAAACCGACTGATGACCTGGTACGCTACGAGACCGAAGGCTTACACTTTGATCGGACCTTTTATTTTAGTAAAGACCTTGTAAATAAATGACTTAACACGAAGCATTTTGACGGGTACAAGATCGCGATGAATAAAGACGGCTCATCATCTGGCGACTTAATAGATGACACCGTATAAAAATATTAATGCAGCATAATGTTGATTTCTCGTAGAATTCCTTTTGAAAGATTGTACATTATTTCTAAGTAGGTATGTACTTTGTGATGATGGCGTAAGTTGTGTTAGCTAAATAAACAGATAGTATTAATTTTGTCACTCAATATTCCAATACGATTTATTATGTGAATAACGAATCCATTTAGTGCCATCGTATTTCAAAGTTCAAGGTTTAAAAATAACGCTGATTTAGAATTTTATAACCTCATTGATCACAGCTCAAGACATTAATTATGCTGACAGCTTTAATTATCATTATTCTACACATACATATTGATTTTTAAAACAACAAACTTTAGCAAGAAGATTAAAAAACAGCCTAAAACTGCTAGTAAATAAGTCACATTTACCGGGATGTTCAACCTGAACCTCTTAAAACAATACGGTGCTTTGTAACTAAGAAATACTAAAATAATAAAAAAACAATTGGATAGGTGTATCCATTAATGTAGAAATCACGCTTATTATGGTGATAATAAGCGTGACTTCTGCATCGAGAACCAAATAAAAAAAAACGGCCAAGTGCGAGTCGGACTCGCGGACGAATGGTTCTGTACCATTATCTATGAAAACGGCAAAAAAACGGTTTGTTGTATGGGAGCCCCCTTAAATATTTATTGTATTCTGTTGTTATAGCGGCAACAGAAATACATTATCTGTAAAAATTTCAACTCTCTAACTATCACGGTTCATGAGATACAGCCTGGTTACAGACGGACAGACGGACAGACGGACAGACGGACAGACGGACAGACGGACAGACGGACAGACGGACAGACGGACAGACGGACAGACGGACAGACGGACAGACGGACAGACGGACAGACGGACAGACGGACAGACGGACAGACGGACAGACGGACAGACGGACAGACGGACAGATGGACAACGGAGCCTTAGTAATAGGGTCCTTTTTGGGTACGGAATCCTAAAAATGACTTAGTTCCACATCTGTGCGTAAGCTTTGTAAAAAATACATAAGTAAATTAAAATTATGCCCGCTGCAATGGCTCCGAAAACCAACTTATGACCAAAAATAGGCATTCTTAGCAACAAGGCGCGTTATATTGTTTGATATGCATATTAGTATTAAAATAAATCTAGTTAATAACGCAAGCACGTTCCGTGAACAGACTTAAAGTTAGAATTTGCCAGGTGAATATTTTATGGTTATTTCCTTAGATCGGGGAACATGAACAAGCTTGTCCTGTGATTTTAAGTCAATCTTATAAATCTTGCCGTTTTCGCAATTACGTAGTAGACGCTTATTTACAGATACGCCGATAAGAAAATTGTATCGATCTGAACAAATCTTATTTAGCATTATGTGCTCTGCAATACAACCATGCAATATTAATTCAATCATCAAACATTGCCAAACGGCCAAAATGTTTTATACATATAAATACCTAAACGTGTTCCAGCTGTTAAAAACAAAATTTGTAATAGGTGTCATATTAGTAACGAATTAACATTAATTACCAACCAAAAAAAATTGAATTACGAATTTACTTAAATGTTTACGAATTTAATTTACTAAGTGTTATTGTTAAATGGTACAAAAACGGTTGTCGTAATTAATAAAAAGGGTAATAAAATGGATTTCATGTTAAAGACAACCCTACGGCTCGGCGAGCGAGAGCCTCCGCCGGAGAAAGTCCATAGTGCCCTGTTATGGCAGCATTTCTCATTCCTTCGAGCCTTTTCTCCTCTATTATCCATGTAAATCTGTCTCTTTTTCTTTATAAGTACAAATGCTATTATTCAATTCGCGACCAAATTGTTAACGATCAGTAGAAATTGCCGATGAAATAGCTAATAATGAAAAGTACCTAATGTCTTCTATAATATAATTCAACTGATACATAATATCCAGACTTAAATTGAATAGAAAAGACTCAGAACTTCTACGGTAGGAGAATAAAAACCCAATGACCAAAGGTAGGTAAAGTTTTTTCAGTTGAGCAACACTAACTTACATTCATTATAAATTGATTTGTTTGTTGTTGTGCTAGTAAATTCAATTGCATTCATTAAATATGAACAATGTTCCACGCGAGTAAGCTGCTGTAGCACCGCTCCATCCTCCAGCAGAGATCTGTTTATATCGTTAAGCCCCCAAGTTCTAAATACTTAACAAACAAAACATATACGTTCACACCATATCGAAATCAGTCACAATGGCTAGATGCACTAAGTGTTAAAGGTCGTGTAGATAGACCTCAACACTGAGATGCCGTGGCGGTCGCCTCTGGAAAGCGTGGTGAGGTGTGCGCGCCGCGCCGCGCATCAACACAAGAGTGTGACCTCTGCGAGGCGCGCGCAGCAAGGTCACGAACGCGCGTGCGCGTCAGTCGTGACCCGCTCGGCGCTCGCCCCGGCACGACACTACGCCACATTCACACTACACACAATACACTTAAAGTACCTTATCACTTGCAGCATGTAGCCATTCCGCCTTCTATCTAATAAAATGAGCCATGGTATTCAAGACCCCCGCTAGAATATATCTCGTGTGATTTGATGCTGGACAAATATTAACCAACTTAATTATGTCTTTAATGTTCGAATTAAACGAACACAACCAATTAGTGTCTTTATCAGTTTAAAATGCAGAAATCGCTTATTTTCCGTAACATGCGATGAGACCTTATCTGATGTTTATTCATTAGAAGATGCGATGCGAATAACTATCTTAAAATGGGTAAACACATTGTATGCAATGTAAGTCAAAATACTCTAGCAGTTCATTTGCTTGATCAAAAATGAGTCAGAGCAAAGTAAGATTATAATCGCCAACACCGAATAGCGACACGCTGAGATCATTGGGCTAGTTTGTAACAGTACAACAATTTAATAACTAAGCCTTATAAGCTTACGAATAAGAAACTTTGAGTCTATTCGGTACTTGAGCAGAGAGACATTAATTTATAAACGACATTTAATCTGAGCCCAGCATAATTAGATTTCCATTTATGTATTAATTCCACAGTAACATAATTTTAAACGTGATCGATGTTACTCGTAACTGTACTTAATTCCCTTCGTACCAATACACGTCTGGCCGTCGCATAATGATTCATAGGATTATTGTTTACTACGCAAATAATATCTATGCATAGTAATCAAGTTTTACTTCCAAAACTCAAATACAATGTAGATTGTTATAAAAATAGGTAGGTTAGTAGTACTACTAATAACGACTAACATGTTAACTAAGTTGACATTGAAAGTTAAGCTCAAATGTCGAAAGACACGCACAAATGATGTTTTACTATTTGTTTGAATCTTTTTCTTGTCAAATTTTTAAACCGCCCTCATGTAACATCTGGTTCTGATTTACAACGAGCCAAGCAGGTTGGACATATTTTAATTAGCTCAGTAAGTAATATTTATAATCCTAAAAACAATAATAGGTTTATTTATTTCCATAGCATGCTAGCTTTACTACAAATCATGAGCATTATGTATTATACGAGTACTTCTAGTAACTAAATTGCAGTACTTATATGTCCGTCTATCTATCTGGGTGTTAAATATGAAGACTCTTAATGCGAGATAGTCGTATTTTTTTCTAACAAAAACACGACAGTAATAAACGAAAATTAAAACTATTCAGCTAGGTAGGTTTTAAGTAAAATAGGTAGAAAATACGACACCTATTACGGGCAACTACGAACGGAACCTTACATTGTACCGACACGATAAATTGTAAAAATACAATGGTGAATAAAATTTATTGTTGAAATAGGTAGTCATAATATTCATATTTTTTGGTTAGAATAAAATGTTATCTGCGACGTTTTTCATTTCACAAGTATCGTCGTCAAAACTTTTATTGGATTGAAAAATCACACCTGCTGTATAATGGATTTGACAATTTGCAGGTTTCATTATAAGTTTACATAGGCGGAGAGCAGTTACGAGTAACGGTTGATTGTCGTGTGCCTTATATGCTGGTGGAGAAGAGAGCTGAGAATGGGATACATTATTCAAGGGGATCATTTACATCGCGAAGCGGCGGACGCGGCGGGCCGCGACTCCTTCTATGTACTAAAGGCTCGCTTGGCACTCTGACTCGCAAAAAACCAACCATATTGCTCCTTGGAAGCTTTCTTTTTGAATCCGCTCGAAGAATTCACTTAATGATCATACACATATATAGATTGTATTGAATTGAATTAAAAGATAAGCGGTTTATGCTATAAAGTAAGTACTTAATAAAAATAAAACTTTACCCGCTGACCACGCAGTCTCTTCAAGGTAGCGAAAAAAAATTACACGCGGAAAATATACAAGCTGTTACATGAAGTATCTAGGTCAAATTAAACATGAAACGAAGGCTCGGGAGCACTTTCAAAATCTAGAGCAAGGGTGCTAATGGTCCTAGCAGTGTAGCATAAAACGTTTTGATACTGTATCAAGTGAGTAACATGCTACGAGCCGCTAAAATACAGTATCAGATCCGTCAATACTAAATCTTATCAAATATTTTATTTATTATCCAGCCAAATAATGGAATTTCATACTTTTATACAATTTTTACTTATTTGCATTTTATAGTTTTATACAATTTTTACTAATTTCTACAAGTGATTTGATTGTCGAAATGGTACATCTTGCAAATATTCTACTGTGATCACCTATTTAGGTTACATTCAGAACATAGTATTTACGTTTTTCTTTAGGATCCTCCTGTATACAATCAATGAAATCTATCAAACCTGTCTTCAGTAGCAAAGATAGCTAATTGGGTACAATAATTAGTGATCTGCATGCCTGTGAATCATGTCCACGATAAAGTTTAATGTTAATTAACAGATAAAAAGTTAAACTACGAAAATATCCAACGACAGGTATTATTGTAATTCCAGTAGCTAGTATCAATTATGTGGTGTAATTATATTGGCATCTGAAAACATTGGTGAGGCGAGTGAGAGGCGCGCCCTTGTGGCGGGTCCTTGCCACAATGTCGCCGCAGTTCGGCCCCCGAGCTGCGCCCGCGCACCCTCACTGGACTGCGTGTGAGAGAATGTATAACCTTTAGAGCGTAGTACTAAAATAATATTTACAAAAAATTTATTCAACTCGTTAAAATGCCACACTTTATCGCGACTTTTAGTATAAGTATTTCTCACTCCAAACTGAGACCTTCGTGACAGGGTGTTTCTAGTCAAGCTTTACAATTCTTCGTTTATAATATATTTAGTGGATGGGAGAAAGGTGTCCAAGCTAATTTAAAGTAAGATGATCCCTTCCATTTAGTCTAGCTTTAATTTTAATGCCAGTGTAAGTAATGAGGAAAATATTGAGTATCTATTGTAGAAATTTTTATTGAGCTATAAAACCGGCCAAACGCGTTTCGGACATGGACTCTAGTCCATAAAAACGCCATCAAATATTTTGCTCATAATTTATTGCCGTTTTATTGTAAATTATATAAAAACGACTATTTTGTAGAAAAAAAATTGTCTTATTGTTATCGTAATAAATAATTATATGTATTATTATAATGTGATACTACTAATAATTTCGATTTACAGAATTGTAAAAAGACCTCTCGGATTCTGCCAAAGAAGGTTGGCGAAACTCGACTCAAAATTTTTTCAGAGGCGTTCATGTTGGAAACCATAAAAAATATGGATAGTAGGATGGACTGTTTTAACCACAAAAAAAAAACATTATTTTCAAATAATGGATTTCGAAATTCAATTATTATAGTTAATACTTGAATAGATACCAAATGTTTTGGTCTCAATAGAGCCTTTATTGATTTTAGTTTACTTAAACTAAAGTTTGGGTACGCTAAAACCAACTTTGGCTCAATTCTGGCTTCTTTTTTTATTTTTTCACTTACCTATATGGCTGTCAATGTTAAATTGCAAAAATGTAAACAAAAATATTTCAATAAAGTGTCGTTTGCTTGTTAGATAAATGTTTATCTCCGTAAGCATTATTACATTGTGTACCAAAATATAAAGTTATTTATGTAAGTACTTGAGTTTTGATGTCATATTTAGTTATTTATTGTGATGATAGTCAGACGGAATACAAATTACGTAGAACAGAACCTAACCTCAATATTTTGTTTTTTCGTAAATATCTCTCTATGTTTTCCAGACTTTAAAAGGGTACGCTTGGTTAACTTTTTAATAGGCTTTCTTGAATGTACGAATATCATTAAATAAACTGGGTTACACATTTTGGGTCGGGAACTCCACAGAAGTCTGCCATCCTTCTTTCATGTTTCTAGGCCAACGGGTAGTATTAATAAGTGAGGGTGCGAGCTTTATCGTTCGCTTTTAATATGACATGCATTTTAAAGAAAAAAAACCAGCCAAGTGCGTGCCATTATCTATAAAAACGAGCACAAAAAATATTACGTTTGTTTTATGGGAGCCCCCTTAAATATTTATTTTATTGTGGTTTTTAGTATATGTTTTATAGCGGTAACAGAAATACATCATCAGTGAAAATATCAACTGCCTAACTATCACGGTTCATGAGACGGACATACAGACGGACAGCGGAGTCTTAGTAATAGGGTCCCGTTTAACCCTTTGGAACCCTAAAAAGAAATGATAATAAAGAAATGCTTCGACAGAAATAACATACGAATGATAAAATCATTTCCTATCATAAAAAATATTTTACTAGGAGTTTTATTGCAATTTGTTAGATTATATTTTAGAAAGTTTCTAACTTAAATCTTAATTTTACTTTAACTAATCTAATTTATTTAAAAAACATAATTAATTATAAAATCTTTAAAATAATAATATTTGGGTAACATAAAGCATTAAAAAAAATGTATAATTTGATCACTAGCTTTGCAAAGTTATTGATATAACGAACACAATATATACGTATTGTTTCTCTAAAACTTGCACGTAAGTGTTATCTTAAAATTGGTCCGAATTGTGATCATATGTACCTATATATTATTATAATAGCAGCCCGTATAACGAATCGAGTTAATAAAAACGTACATTCATATACTTATATGGTAAAGCTAGCCTTGTTGACGTCTGTTTCTCTCGCTCGCCCAGTTACTCTGCATTTTGCGTCCCCGTCACTCTTATAAGCAACAGATACATCGGTCAGTGTGTGCGTGACACTAACTCACACATTACTCATGTCTGTATATGTGCGTAAGATTTCAATGTGATGTGATGATTAAACAGTTTCTCCGATTTTACGATTCAACGATTATTATAGATTCCTATCTATGCAAATTTCGAGCAAAAGATTTTGAGACTTTTAAAACTTAATGGTACTGTAAAATAATTTTACATTCTATATATACAAACTATAAAACCTAAATCCAGTGCCCTCACGCCCCTCACATAAGTATTTAGTAGACCAATAATATTTATTTTTATTGTATTTCTGTAGACCCTTAGTCCTTTAGACCTATACCTTAGATATTCTTTGTTGCAAACCATACAAAATACAATCAAATTAATACAAAAATTAAGCAATCTTATCGCTAAAAACAATCATTCCTTCAAATAGAGAACACGTATCAAACAAAGGAAAACACGTGGTTTAGTGGCAAATATATGTAGATCCTGATATCATATCGTTTAAATTGTTATTTGATTGAAGTAATATAATACTTACACAATGGAATAAGTTGTATGAAAATATTGCTTCTGGCCGATTATAATTAAAAGAGAAGTTAATTTTATTGTTGTTTTATAATAGAGAAGTATTCCATTACTTGTTTTACACTACACCATTACAGTTCTAAAGTGGTGCAGCATAACCAAGTGATAAGGTGCTAATGAATTTTCCTTTTACATATAGATACCACAAATTGGACTAATTAGCATATATTCTCAAACAGTGCAAAATATAAATTGATCTGATATAAATTGGTAGAAGTAAAAGTCCAAAAATACATTTTGTTAGTCTCATTCAAGCAAAATCATGATTTTGTTACGGCGTGTTTACAGTTTTTTTAGGTAATCCAATGTCAATTGCGAATATTAGTGCACACATACTAATTTCAATTACTCGATAAAATATAATAATTGGCATGAAAATAATTTTGGGTATGCCCTAATCAGTACTCAACGGAAGACTATTCACATCATGACTTACCAAAAAATATACAACTAACGTCCTCCACATATGAAACAGAACGCTTATACAACGCTTTTTTCAATCAAAATAATTGTCAATTACTAGCCCGACCGCAAAGGGCAAACAACGGGACTCAAATCTCCGGCATCGGTCTTAAAAAGATTTTAACCGCAGTGGACTCCTAAACAAAAACAAAACCGTGCCCGAGTGCATATTTCCTTGTACCGCCCTACACTGCACTTTCAATTTCACTCGTATGCCTGATCAAATAGATATTGTTTTGAATTGGCAGAGCAGCACTGGCATCCGCGATACCCACCCATTGCTTACAATTCCAAACCTTGATGTAAGATAATAAAACTCTATAATGCATGTACCCTCTTATACGATTAAGGCTTTACGAGAAAAAAAAACTAAAGATTTACCCACTTCTGGTTGTAACTATGCCCTTTAGCATATTATTTTCTTTTCAAGGAACATTAATAAGTATTTAACTACATTAATTTTTTTATTTTATCAATACAACAAATTCAGCATTTTAATCTACACTGTTGAGAAACGTACTTATAGTTTTGGGATTCCATATAAAATAGGGCAAAACTATGATCTGGTTTTCGAAATAGTCGCGTAACTAAAAATTTTTGGAGGTTATCATTTTGTACTTTGACTTCATTGTGTTACCTACCATGTACAAATTAGATGTGACCTAATATTTTCAAGAAGTTTCCATTCGAACGCAAAGTAAATTGAGCGTTATGTCATCTTGTTTGTTGTGCCCCGCTATCTGCCTTAATCTCAATCGTTTTATATTATTATTTCAGTAGTATAGAAAATATTGTTTTTATTTTAAAATAAACTACAACAGAAATGTAGGCGTTAACGTGAATGAGCTAAATTTTACAGAAATCAAATAACGGGCTATATTTAAACGCATACACTCACTGTATTATTCAGAGTGCATTTGCTAGTCCGGGACTAAGGTTCTAAGCCTTTACGTTAACGTTTACCTACCTTATGTTAGCAAATGCACCGTGAATAAAAAAATCATGCAATCCCGTTGAAAATTAAAAATTAACCTTTACTGCTCTTGTACTTAGACGGTTTGTCTGGCTACATATTTATAAAGAACATTGGTAGCTTAAAGTGCAATGTTCACGGTATTGGTTAAACTTCGAAATTAATTTAAATAAATACAAAATATTTATCAAGGGAGTCATCTGATCATCCTTTTACAAAAAGACGCCGCGATCCGTAGTCTTCTTATGAGTGAATGAAGTTTTATCCCCCGCGGAGGTTTGTTTCGGATGCTGTCGGTCGATACCTAAGGGCTGATTACATTCAACCGTATCGCATAAAATAAAAGATATATTGTTTCTAAAAAGAATAATACTTAACAATGTTCCACCCTATGATATAGCAAGACGATCTTAATCAACCAAATAAATGCTAAACGAAAGGTTTTATATTAACAAGTTTTCCTTTACCTACCTTATCTTGTTTATTTTCATTAGTTTTAAACTTGATTTAGCATTGCTGTATAGAAAACGTCACACGTTAGTTAGGCTATTATTAAATGCCATCAAAAATCTTTAGTTCTTTATACTACGGAGAAGTTACATGTAATGGTTATTCGCGGCTTATTTATAATTAGAACATTTATAATTAATGGCGATATTACAATAATGTTAAAAAAATTCGTTGTTTTTGTAGCTCCTTTATTACCCGACTGCCAAGCGAGGGTTATGTTTTTGTAATATACCTTATAAAAGTAAACCTACTTGTATCAGTTCTTATCGATGTGAAACGATCCTAAGGTTCCACCGATCGAACTTAAAACTACGTTTGTGCGCGTGCGTATGTGTATGGGTGTGTGTGTGTGTGTACGTCGCCTCGCACCTACCTCCTTGTGATGGGAAGTGAACCCTTTACGCGGGGAAACCGTTTTTTATTTGCACTCGGACAGCGGCATCAGGTAGAAAGGATGATCGTTAATTTTTAGAGGACACAGTGAACTTTGTGTTTATACGGTCACTATTGACTCCATGACATCTAAATGTGATCTTTTGGAACTCGAGAACACTCGCCTCGTGAATATTATCACGTGTTCCGAGAAAAATGATATCAGTCGTAGCAATTTATGGTTAGCTAGTCGGTTTATGAATAATTTGAATATTAGCGGAGGAATGCGCGTGTAATAAATGACGTCAGCAACGGATTAACTCCCACGGCGCGCGGCGCGGGCGCGCTACGGGAGTAGCCGAGAGCCCGTTGATGTCTTTTGCTAAGGGCTTTAAGGCCTCTCTCTTTCACGAGTTTATTGACCCTGTCTTTCATATTTTTGCAATGATTTTAATTAAATTTAGCTAAGTAATGTTTCAAAACATACATTTATTTTTATTAGTTTCTTTAATTAAGTCGATTTAGAAGTAAAAAAAATAAAAAAGTAAAATCTCCACCGACGCTGTTTTTAAAATACATACTGAAACAAAACGAAAAAAACCGTACGAAAATGATAAAACGCAACAAGAAATCCACTAAAGCTGGAGCCGACCGATAAAAAGTGTATATAACTGTTATGATTTCCAAAAAAAACGGTTTACTGGTCAAATAATTACATTAAATAATGATTGGGGCGAGAACCGAAGCGATGGTAAGCTCATCTCGAGGGCTCCGCGGCGAGCGCGAGGCGAGGCAATAAAATGAGCTTGTGGCGGGGAGCGGCGCGGACGCAGGGGGGGCGCTCGCCGGCCCCGGGGGACGGACGGCAGCGGCTGACCCCGTACCTTATCGATAATCATTAATACATTAGCCATATGAAAACTTATATTAATATTTGTAAGTTGTATCATGCACGTCATATATCTTTTCATGATAGTACATTTCTAAACAATACGGTAACCTAAGTAGATATGATTGGTATAACTTTATTGGCCAAATGTAAGATACACGAGGCCGCTAATAGACCCAATACATGTATTAAAGCACGCACCCAATACATGTATTACGAAAAGTTTATGATTACGGAATTAATTAATTTAATAAGTAGAATTTAATAAGTATGTGACATTACATTTGGATTTTAGATAAAATAGTAAAGATAATTAAACTTTTTTTACCACTCTTCAAGTTAGACTGAACAACAAACGTTCAGGCAACCAATAAAAGTATATTTGGTGAATCACTATATTAACTTAACTACTATACGAGCATAGTCACAACACTTATTAGGTACTATTTATCGAAACCAGTCATGCTTAAGCTAATATTTTGTTGTCCGATCTATGTTAATAAATCTTATGGATGTTTATTAAACAGATATAACTTCTTGTAATTCAGTTAATATAAAAGTGATTTATTTTTGTTGCTCATTTCATTTTAAAGCTGAATATGGCATGTACTACATGACATTGGAAAATATTTTGACGCTGTTGCCTTTGATGTTGCATCACAAAAATTTCCTGAATACTTAATATGCTTATACTTTGTAAACCCAAGTACAAAACTAAATATGAATATTTTTTCCATTTTTATTTACTCTAAACTACATTGTAGATTAACCAAACAAAACCAATCGCTACCACATGTTGCCCACTTTTACTCTCGTAGTAGAAGTGCTACGAAAATTGCTACGAATAAGTACGAAAATCTCTCTCATAAAAATGGTCTATTTCAATTTGATAGAAGTACACACTTGTTTCTATGATGAAACCTTATTATTCGCCTATCACTTGCACCAAGTCCCAACAAAAAGTCATCATTAAAGTATTGGAGGCGCGGCGGGGAGACCGCGCTGCGCAGCCTCCACGCACATCCTAAACGATCAGCCGGAGTTTTTATGCTTACAGGCTTCACTCCAACTAAAACTTTATTTTTAATTCCACTTTTAATGTCGCTATTGTGGGATCTTTGTCATTAAAAGGAAAATACTCAATCTCAAAATAGTCATCATCTGAACTTACACATCATGTATCATAATCGTAACTTATTTATTATACTGTTTTTGTTTTACCGTTCAACTGTTAAAAAAATGCTAAGCCAAAGCATAATATAATATTCATTTACATTTAAAGCTGTTTCTCATGCGAGAACACTCGTTTAATGCAGAGATAACCGAATCTAAATTTGAGAACTTGGCCGATAGAGTATATAACTGTAAGTTATTCCAATCAACTCAAAATTTCAACAACCTCAATTCAATTTTCATCGTAAAGTACACCTTTATTGATGTATAATAACACAAAATTAAATATAATGGCTAAGTTTGTGTTAGTCCCTTCCAAAATAACAATAATCTTTTTCGTACTGATACATTTTTATTGAATATGAAGGTAAGTAAACAATTAGGTTTATGTATTTAAATTACTTAAATATATCCAATACGAGATCTTAATATTTAAACCATAAATCACATCACACGCACGCAGTCCATTATCAATGTAACAATAACCGAATGAACGAGCGTAAAGCACGTCAACTTGAATAGAAGCCACTTGCAGAACTCGTCTGGGCGGTAAACAGACGTAACTAATTTTACTACACTCTACGTACACGTAGAATATATCAGCGTCATGTTATTTGAATGACATGCACGTGGTTAGTTTTTGCAAAACATTTACGAGCTCGCATATTGCAGCCGTAATCGACACGACATCATATAATCTTACTAGATATGTTACGTAGTCTTCCACGATTCTCTTAGGCTTTTATTCATAGATAGAGGCCTTCGATTATAGCCGAAGATATTAAGGTATTAATCTCTCAAGTCAGAGGACTAAACGAGAAAGCTGACAGCGACCGCGCGATGACCCCTAGACAACGCTGTATCTCAACAATGTACCGATATACGTTTATAATAAATAGCACCCACAATACATGCTGGAAAGTGCACAACTTGCATTGTCTGACCTGACACCAGAGATAGACTTAAATTCTATCAAAATAAATCCGAAATACACGTCCAAGAACAAGAAATATCACAACCATAAGTAGTATGTTTCACATTTGTTTTCTAATAAACGCAAATCAAAATTCAGTTTGTGTTAGAAATTAATAGCCAGATCCATAATATTATAATGGTGACTGCATCATTGCATCGAAACGTCATCGAATGGTATGAGCTAAAATGTCCGGCGCGATTGAGTTACCATAATATGTAAGTAGGAATGTATTAAGAAAGTTTAAAGACATTACTTACAATATACATTGTATATTACAAGATCATATTACGAAATCTAAACATTGTGAAAACAGTAAAAAACGTTTTTTTTTAATCTTCAACGTATTTAAAGCATTGTTACATTAAGTCACAGAAAAGATAAAGGTTTTTAATTAGTTTGTCAAATTAACTTTTAGGGTCGACTTTTGCTACATCATACCGCAAGCAACTTGTGTAGTACATTTTTTTTAAGCTTGTGACAAATTATGTGTGTGTGACTCGTTGCTTATTGAATCCTATGAAAATCACACCGATTCCGAAATAATTCCCCGAAATGTCATAGCATTGGGAACCCGAGGCGGACGGGTTGGGCGCTCAGGCGCACGGCGGCTGCGCGGGCCCAGCTCACGCGGCAAGTTCAAGGTGAGCGCGTCGCTCCGCCTACGCGCGCCGCTCCCAGCGCACAACCGTTACACTACTGGACTTCTACCTCTACTCCGGCAAACACCTCATTCCTCAAACTACATGAGCACACAACACTCACTTGTGCATACATTGCCTTGTTGTTACTATTTAACCTTACGAGGTGCCAAACCACTGACATATTCATTTAAAGTACCTAATTAAGTGCTGGTTTGTAGTAATCAAAATGCAATTAATTTAAGTCAGCTAGTACTTACGCAATAGATGATGCATTCGTTTACCAGTGTGATCATTTTTACTGAGCGAGCGCAGATAATGTACTTAAAATCTAAGTTCTTAAACGATGGAATATAAAGCATTCAAATAAGAAAACGATCCAAAACTTCTTATAAATGTAGTCAAGTAATGGAGATGGAATTTCCCGCTATAAAATTTGGACACCTGGCAACGCAATTTAAAATTCGGCTCTTTAAATAACAAACCAATAAAATCGTCAATAAATTATTCTTACATTCTTAGTTTCGGCACAAAATAAAATAGAGTCAGAATCATTAGAATTGAATACCTTGGTATCGCGATGACTTGTCCGAGCTCATCGACCATGTGATCGGCGATGACGAGCACAGTCTGCCCCTGGCCCGGCGGGCCCACTACCACCGACACTCCGCCGTCAACCAGCTGGCCCCCTCCGCTTACCAGTTGGCCATCGTCCAGCTGTCCGCTTATCATCTCAACGCGTTTCTGGTCCGGCGTTGTGGTATATATGACTGTTTGCTTGTCGTCTTCGTATATGAGATCAATGGGCGTCTTCTCGTCTATCGACTCCATGCCCTGGTCGTAGACATCAGGTTGGACGGGGACTTTGTTTTCGGGTGCGTAGGCAGCGAGCTCGTGGGGTGAGTGTCTGTAGGAGTGCGCCTCGGGGGGGTACCCATCGTCGGAGTCTATCTCGACCTTGTGGGGAGGGTAGTAATCGTGTGCGGGCTGCACGGGCGTCATGGTGGCGAGCACTGCGTGCGCGGGCGCGGGCGACCGCGGCGCGGACGCGGGAGACGCGCCGGCCCGCGGCGTGCGCGCGCGCTCCTCGCACGCGGACGCCGGTGACGGCGACGCGGACATGACGCCGTATCTCGACGCTATCGGCGACGTCTTTGTGCGGGCGGAGGCTCCGTTTAGGAGCACCCCGCTCAACACTCGACTCCCCCGAATATTTATATCTGCAAATTACATTTAAAAAATATATAATAATGATAGATATGGAGAATCCTAAACTGCTGGACAGTGGACAGACTGCATGTGTGATGACTTTTATGAAAGGTGATTAATAATGTGCTCGTTAACATCTTAATATATTTTGAATGGGTATTAAGGTAGTAGGTAAAAGTTATTAATAGATATCAGCAAAGATTAAGAACCAGAGTACTTCACATCGTGAACATTATCAAACTGCTAACTCAATAAATCGTTTCGGGACAAACCACTGCTCCCACTTTAACTGTGCTGTTGTTAATGTGCAGGGTAAACAAGTAGGCAACAATTAACTTCTTATATCTATTCTTATCTTTACTCATTCCTTTATTACAAGATCTTACGGTCCTATGCGAAAGGTTCAACCACTATCCTATGATATTTCAGTAGGTATGAAACAATTTAAATTATTGTCATTAAGCTAGTTAAATTACAATAAGTGCTACACTGCTACATTTATATGCTCCACCAACAAATAAATAATACCTACACAACTACGAGCAACCGTCACCCGTCTCATTTACGTAAGCTGTCAAAAGTTATCAAAAAACGATCTCTGTCTCCAATTCATTGGAGGGTAAAATGAACACGCCAATTAGACAACCACACTGATATCTACTACATTAGAGATGATGCATTAATTGAGAAAGTATCAGACACAACGTCAGTATTTCTATATTAATGTTTTCAGATCTAAATATTTATTAGATCTAGATATTATTTATAGATCTAGATATTAATACCTATTCTAAATAAAGCAGTTTTTTGTTTGAAACAAGATTTAACTACACTTGTTATTTGGTAAAAGGCGCAGAACATGATCTACAAAAACAATCCACATGTCATTGTGTTTTTTCCTAACTCTAATAAGCTGTAAACAAATTTAAACTTAGTCGCATATGAAAAAAAAACATATGTGCTTGTTACAACCATAACCCTTCATAATCCTGTAAGCTACTGCTGCTGAATTTATGTAAAGGACCAGTTATATGAAAGAGTCACATTGAAGTCAAGGACGTCGAACTAACAGCTGATTTAAATCCAGTTAGAAAAGAACAAGTATCGAGTAGCACCTGATCGGTGAGAAGCGCCCGAACTCGTTCACAAACCACCCTGTGCGCCGGCGCACGGCCCTCTTCGCAAACTGGTACCTAAAACCACGTGCCTGCCGAACTTGTCGCTGGACCATACCACAACATTCTACCACTAACACTACTGCAATAATAACAATATATAGGCAAAACGTGAACTTCTAATTTTTGAGAATGAAAATACCTAAACTACCTCACCACATACTGATAATTAGATACAACGGTAGTATTACCAAGTATTACATAATTAATCACAAGTTCATTAACTAATTACGAAACCACAATTTCCAAACCATTAAAATTTTGTATTATCCAGATACTCAAAAGCGTTCGTTCTTTCTTGTTTCATAAAAAACAAAATGAACTTGCGTTATTGCTTCAGAAGCCGTACTGAGAGACTCCCTTCGATAGCTTGCTACGGAGTCTGAGGTTCACGCGAACGTGTGACAGAGACAGTAATACTGTAATCCCAATAGCGCGAGCGAGAGATATGTTATTACTCAAGACCAGCATTAATGCTGTATATTCAGGAATTTCACGATTTAAAATCTTCTTTGTCTGTTAACTCAAATAAAATAAGGAAATAAGTATTTTTGCATTTTACAAGTCAACCGGCATATGGACTGTAACTACCTTTTTAATATTTTGACTTATTTGTAACAGTATTTTGTATTGAACATAATCCATCGTCTTTATAATAGATTACCTACACTATTACACACACACACAAAATTTGGCAGTTATTAATAATTAAAAAAAATAAGTGGAGTCATGGCCGGTGTAAAGATCTTTTATACCTATTTTATTATTTGTAGGAATTTACTGAAATATCAGACTCAAAACATACAACAACGACAAAGGTATAATAAACGGCAAGTCAATTGTTGATGAGCATATTATTATTATCTAATTAGACAATCTTTATGCTATTGTATACATAAAGTAATAATTGTTATCATTTTACATAAACTGTTAATAGGTACCTACATAAACATTAAATAACTGACTAACTATACGCGCTCACTCTAAACGAAATCTAATTTGATTCAAAAAATAAAGATGACGTCTTTGTTGATTCCGAGCCTGCACCATTCCGTCGCAGCAAGAGGAAAAACAAAATTACAAAAAGGCTTCGCCGCTGAGCCTGGCCGTCCGTGTACGCGCACACTTCGACACGTCGCAAGCTCGTCGAACACATTCATACACACGAGACAAACACACGCGGGAACTGTCTGTGTGTGACCCTGTCCATACCAGCCGATGAAGCCTTACACACAGTTACGACGTACTACGTATTGGAATGGATTCTCTTTTCATTTTAAATAAAATATTCACAGATATCGTTACCCTAGCCTATAAGCACACATTTAGTCTAAATAGGGCTGACCTTATACAAAGGAAGCGAAAACAATAACAATTTTAACATAACATAACCTATACTAAAAGCATGACGAGCCCTAGTAGGCATTCTGATTTACTTTCCTACTGGAAAAACGAGCACATCATTCCACTAGCACTGAGGTCGGGGGCGGCTACGGCGTCCTGATGCAAACCGTCACGCTCATGTCAAACTAGTCTCGTGACGTCACGGCCCGCCCGGCGAAATTACAAAACCGGCCGGGCGGCACAGCCGAGTGTGCCAGCAAGCGGCGCGGCGCAGTGGCTGACACGCTGCCGGCCGACCCCGACGCGCCAGTGGCGTTTAACATACCGTGGGCGGCGTCGCGACGCGGTGCACGGCGGTGCGCGGGCGCGGGTACTCGAGCACGCGGCGAGCGGCGCTACGGAGCGCGGGCGCAGGTGCTCTGAGCGCAGCAGCCTCCGCGCGCCGGCGCCGCCGCCCGCCGCACCCCCCGCGCAGCCGCGGCCGCGCTCTCGCACGCACCAAAACGACGAATTTATCTTCCGTACATGCTGGCCCTCCTATCCGAGGACGTTGCCCAGGGTGTCTTAGCCGCTCGTCGTTATTGGAAAACTTTCCATTTTGTACAAGAAGTTGAGAGTTCCAAAGATTTAAAACTTTACGACTTATGCATTTTATTTACTAAACTTATGGATGATATCATTTCATAAAAGTCAAAATGTACTTTTGTAAAATGAAAATAAGTAAATTGTTTTCTTTTATCTTTTAAAAATTCTACTTCGTAATGTTTTAAAGTTATCTTTTACGTTTCGTTACGTATAGAAGACCAACGTCGGGGCCAGCAGCATAGCCCGGGGCGATCGCCGAGCTTACGAGCATTGGCGAGACGGCGGCGCTTCGAACAGCTGTTACAAAATCTGCGACCTGCGACGTTGGAATTGCCCAACTTTACGCAACTTCCCTTATTGGACTTGTATGCAACAAGATATCAGCTTAATATAATGGATAAGCAATGACACGACCTTATTGAAAATTCAATCAATATCTCAAATGGTTTTAAGATTCCTATAGATCATTTCTTATAGAGCATTAAATCTTAAATGAATATTACGAACGCATGCAATGGTGTTTTGCATTGACATAAAATACTTGTTTCTTATGACACAACTTTAAAGATATTTTATTATTACCATTGCATGCTACAAAAGTATGCTGAACATAGGCTTTCGTCAGTGAATTCCAGTATCAATCCGTAGCGGCCAGCATCCAACGGCGCCTTAAAAACCTTCATCAGGTCGTCCATTCATTGAACAGCGTCCATACCATGCATGCTGCGCTTGTTAGAATGTTGTCTCCAATAGGCTTCCTTTTATGATTTGCAGATCCAGGTGTGTCTGTTCATCAAATCCTGTTAAGAGGCCTACACAATTTTGTCAGTTTTGCGGTTGTTTGGTGATTATTGTGCATTTAAAAGATAATCCAAAAATAGCCTAGTCCATCAAGTTGCTTTTTACAGACCCAGTTTCCATCCTATCTGCAATAGTTCTTGCACCTCACGGGTGCTGTCTTTATCTATCTTCTCAATAGTGCAGGCAGAGATAGTATCCGCTAGGTGTACTAAAGGGGCCTCTTCGTGTTGGATCTGCATCCCCACAAACGCCTTCCAAAAGGACCAGCCTTCGAGCCGTGATTTTCCGCAGGAGAGATACTAATAATAATTCATATTGGACAACATCACATACAACATGGTTCTGATCCTATGATATGTATTTATGATAGTACCCAAGGAACTTGTATTACAGAAATCAGAAACAACGACGGTACCACAACACCCATTGCAGACCCGAGCCAATATAGAAAAGTTCGTTTATACATTGACCCGATCGCGAATCGAACCCGGGACCTCAGAGATGGCGACACCAAGTCTGGCGTACTCACTTCTCGACTAAGGAGGTCGTCAAATTGAAAGTACAAGGAAGTTTTTAAACGTATTTACTTCACCTGCGTTTACTGCCATTAGTGCGCTATTTGATAAAATCGCCGATGTGGTGTGGCCGCTCGCTAATTTACTTTGCACATCAAAGGGATTTAGCGGACGTCTAGTGTGTTGTTGTGGCTACACCTACTTCAGTTATTCGGTATACGAACATGTTAAAACACGGTCACATTCAAAAACTCTTTGTGAAATAAATGATATATTATAGTGCATTGGCATTCAGTTAAGATGGAGTGTACAAAATAAGAAAAGTATTGAGTTCTTGGAAGCGGTTTATTTATTTATTTTAAAGACTAGTATCTACAGATCACACGCTAACTAAGCCACTAGATGTTAGAATCAAACGACAAATAAGTGTGGCCACACATTTAGCGTATAGTTTAGTGCATAATTCAATTAACGCTATTCATGCCGTTAAATTGAACGTTAGGCGTCATGCAGGTATCAGGTGCAAGCACCAGCATAGAGGTATTTGTAACTGTTAGTAAATTATTAATTTACTAAAAATAATAATGTATTGCCGATAAGCTACAGGAAAACCGGCTGCGATGGGACGGGCACATTAAAAGGAGACCGCCTGAGTACATCGGCAATACAACGCTCAACCTCAAGTTACCCGGTAGTAGGCGAAGAGGACGGCCAAAGTTGCGATGGTTGAGTGTTATCAAAAAAGACATGGAGAGCTGCGGTCTCACTGATGAGGATGCCCAAAATAGAGTGAAGTGGAGAAGAAAGAGTGGAAAAGCGGACCCTGTCATAAGATGGGAAAAACGCTAGGAAGAAGAAGAAGAAGAATAATGTATTGCTTTTCTATTTCCATAAAGTAAGAAGGAAAGTTGTTCTTTTTATCATCAAAACAAAAATCTGCAACACTTGCATCGTGTTAATCTAACAATACATAACCCCAATTGCTGTTAGTTTACAGATGTAATTGTAATGCGATAAGCCAATGACACTTTTAAGGTTTTGCCTTAAAAAAACATCAACGCGTTAGTGAATTAAACTACTTCTTTGTTGCAAGCTTTAGCTCGAGTTTGAATTAGTTTCGTTATGATAGTGCTTTTGTGTGTCAATTTTGATATAAGTATCTTAGGATACATTTTCGAGATCACGATCTGTAACCACGGGATTTTATTTTATTTATTTAAAAAGTCAGCCAAAGAGTGCATTAATACGAGTCAGCTCGATTTAGATAGTGGAGCTTGTTCAACAGGTGAAATGGCCTTACTAGTGAAGGCAGTTACGCATTTCACCTATTTTTTTTTACCCGTCAGTCCAAGGTCAAGAGACACAATAAAAATCTATTATGCGCGCCAACCGGTGGGGCAATTGAAGCTTGATAGGTTAAGCTATGAGCTTCATACCATATGTTCCTTGTGTAATTCTAAACATTTATAGATTAGGAACCAATAAGGATCTCGAGGCTAGTCGGGGGGGGGGGGGGGGGTTCAAAGATGGCCACCACCGATCATCTTTTTAAAAAATCTGTTCACGTCCTGGTTGCTACTAGGGCATGTTTAGTTTTTATGATAGACATTTGAAAGTTGGTTTTTACGATAGCTTTTCACCTATATAGTCACAGGTTAACAGGATGAACACTAATAAAATCGGACCTTATATATACTTTTTATAATATCCTAATGCAAAAACATGGTGAAAAGAATATTAATTGACCGCAGCGCGGGTAGCTAGATTCGCGCTAGGCGGCGTTTATCCTACAAAATGGTCGAGTACGAGTATCGGCTTATGCTGACTTTGTTAAATTGTATGATGCTAAATAAAATAGTTTATATATATATATATATGTTTTATATCCGCAGTTTCCGGTACACATACATAATTCTGTGCATTTGAAATTTCCCTTAAGGCCGTTGCAAAGATTTTGGAAACCTTTCTTGCACCTACAATGTTTGAGTGAATCCAGGCACTCATTTGTGATATATGGTAAATCTGACCAAACAAGAGTTCATTCACGGTCCTCTCTAGCCACAGGAAGAAGGATTTGGAAGCTTTAAGAGAGGCACTAACGCATGTCCCTAGACATGGGTCTCTTTGATATATTATTATATTACCCGAAGTGTGTGCCGGCGAAGAGTGGCTTCCGTTGGAGGGATGTTTTCTAGCTGTCTATTGTCCTCTTAGTAAATAGATATATTCTGCATTCATTGACTGTTTCGCAAGGGCTTGAGCTGAAAAATAAAGTTTTAGAATCATTCTTACGCCATTCTCTACATAATATAACATAATAAAAGTTGGCAGAAGTGAATACTTTTTCTTAGAAAGATATGATTTTACTGTACGAACAGTAAGTAGAAACAATTTTAATACAAATTCATGTTACAGTCTATTATGTAGAGAATGGCGTAAGAATAATTCCAATTTTTTCAGCTCAAGCCCTTGCGGAACAGTCAATGAATGCAGAATATATCTATTTACCAAGAGGGACAGACAGCTAAAAAACATCCCTCCAACGGAAGCTACTCTTCGCCGGCACACTCTTCAGGTAATATCAGAGACCCATGTCTGGGGACAAGCCTTAGTGCCTCTCTTAAAGTTTCCAAATCCTTCTTTCTGTAGCTGGAGAGGACAGTGAATGAACTCCTGTTTAGTCAGATTTACCATATATCACAAATAAGTGCCTGGATTTACTCACACATTGCAGGTGCAAGACAGGTCTATACATCTCCAAAGTGAGCTCTATAATATAAACATTTTAAAATTATATTCTACCCAAGTTTTTTTAATTTTTATTTTACACTTTTTTTCTGTTGCGAAAAATAATAAAGTATAAGTAATTTTGTGTCCGATTAAACAAAAAAATGTATCAAGAAGGCACAAGGATAAAAAAATAGGAAAAAAAAAATAGGATCCTAGACTCGCATCTTAACCACCTTTACGAGGTAGCACTTTTTGTAACAACCTGTATTGATAATTTTTCAAAGATTGTTTAATGACAAATATAAACTGAGATGGATGTACTATATTATACAATTGACCTCAAAGTAAAATACCAAAATAAATTAGTCCCGAATAAGATGAGCATACGATACTTGCACCTTATTGAACTTCATTTACCTCCCTATAGGCAATCTTATTACGAATCTCGGACACTAGCTATAAGAGTCATAAGAGCTCGAATGCTTACTTAACTTCCAAGAATTGTTTAAATGAGCGGTGAAAGCCACACAAAACAGGTGTGTAACACATTATGGATATGGGTAGATGTGGTACCATTTTACGAAACACTTAAATTATGTTTATCGTACATTTTATCATGCGTCCCGGCTGCCTAACGTAGTTACAGCGTTTTTATCCATTCTCAGTATATGAATAAAAAAAAATTGTACAGTTAAATAAATAAATAAATAAATATTGGACAACATCACATAATATACATTGCTCTAATCCTAAGGTGGGTAGCTAAAGCACTTGTGTTATAGAAATCAGAAACAACAACGGTACCACAACACCCAGACCCGAGACAATATAGTAAAGTTCATTTTCTACATTGACTATACTGGGGATCGAACCCGGAACCTTAATTGCGGAAGAGATTGCGGTGCCTTAATAGTCCAGCATGCTCGCCTCTCGTTTACGGAGGTCGTCGTTAAACTTTTAATATCCTCACAGATTTTTTGCAAGACAAAATAAAAGTCAGACCAACATAATATTAGTTTAGTTTATTTATCAACAATTAAAAACGTAATCGCTTCGCTCTATCCTCGTTAAAAACAACGAGGATAGAGCTCCCAACTGGTACTGGGTAGGGTGCAACATGGGCATTCAACATAATCTTTAACAAATATGTTTACCTGGGACAAGTGATCAAGTTAAGTTGAAACTACGCAACATCTTCTCGTCCAAAATACCTCAGTGCCTAAAGACGAAAGACTAGCGTGTGTTTACGCAGCGATGACATACGGAACAGAAACGTGGCCTCTTACTATGGGCCTTTTAGGAAAGCTTAAAGTTGCACAGCGCGCTATGGAAGGGGCTGTGATCGGTGTTTCTTTGCGAGATTAAATCAGAAATGAGGAGATCCGTGAACGAACTAAAGTCGTTGACATAGTCCGACGGATTAGCAAGCTTAGTGGCAAATGGCGGGGCACATAGCACGTAGAACTGACGGCCGATGGGGCAGAAAGGTTTTGGAATAGAGGTCACGTACCGGCAACCGCAGCACCCACAAGGTGGGCAGACAACCTGGTAAAGGTTGCAGGACGACGCTGGATGCTGGCCGCTTCCAACCGGCCGATCTGGAAGTCACTGGGGGAGGCCTATGTTCAGCAGTGGACGTCCTGTGGCTGAAATGATGATTATGATAAGTATAGTTCGGCTGGGCAGTTTCCGCACTTAGCCTCTTGATTGGGCCTTTGTGCGTGCTGCATCTTTTTCCTTACTCCAACCAGCCTAGTCAACCCAGAAGGTCAGCAGCCTTTTCAGGCTCTTATAGCCTTCCGGAAATGACCCTGGTGATTAGGGAATCCGTGCCCGTTGTTCTGCCATGCACTTCATAAGCACGTGCTGTGGCATTTCTTCTGCCTCCATGCATACTCTGCATATGGGGCTGTCTGTAACTCCTATGTTAAACAGGTGTTTATTTACAATGGCAACAATGGCCGGTTATAACACATATAACCTTGCGAAATTTGTCCCTCTACGGGCTGTTCTTGTAGTGTTTTGTGCTTTTTTGTATTTTTTCCAGTCTTAAGTTGATCTGGTGTTTTCTGTCGATTAAAAAGTGTCCTGAGTCCTTTGCGTTGTCGGTCGAGTTCTGGCCGACCAGGTACTTTTTCCCGAGCCTTTAGGTGTTACCTCAGGACAAGCCAATTCATAACTGTCTTTAAGGGTTTCAGTTAGGAGTTGATCATTTGATTTTATGTTATCATAATGTTCTGACATTTTTTCAGGTTAGGTGAAATAGTAAGCTATGTGTAGCACTAAATATTTAATTAATAGGATTTATAGGTACTCCAAAAAAAAATTGAACCTCGAAATCTTTCATTGCCGTGTTTGTCCACACTTCACCTGATGTGTAATATACCTCATTGATAAAAATCTATTGGTTATTTATATTTAAACCTACTTTTATGAGAAAGTGGTAGGGAAAAAAATTGGGACATGTAAAAGTGCCATTGATGGCCAATTTGCAAAAATAAATGACTTTCATGAAACGTGAATAGTTAAAGTATTGTTACGAAATACATTTATGCAAATATTTAAACATACAACGAATGGTTAATTAAATTCAATTTGTCTCAGAACTACCTTTAATCGTGTCCTAAACATTATTAAGAATATAACATTTAAAACTTTCTTGTTGCATGTTTTAAATATAACACTGTACACAACACGACGTTTATCTTACTACTTGTGCCGTGTGACGAAAGAAAAAAAAGACACGGCTATGAAATAAAAACATTTCCATGCCTTGTAAGACAATTTAGTTTTATTGCCGTGGCCAGGTGTTTCATTTCTGTGACTTGTGTTTTCATCGCCATGGTATAATAAGGGAAATAAAACATATAACAAATAGTTACTTCATCATCATCACCATCATCTCAGCCTATTGTAATCCACTGCTGGAGGTCAGCGTCCCCAAAAGAGCGCCAAAGAGCACGAATTTCCGCTTTTTGCATCCATCCACTGCCAGCCATCTTCCTAAGATCGTTGGTTCATCGAGCTAGGGGACCCTACATTACGTTTGCCAGGCGTCGTCTCCACTCGAGAACCTGTTTACTCCACCTTTCATCGGTTCTGCGATTAATGTGGCCAGCCCATTACTTAAAGCTTGCTACATTTTTGGATTACGTTACTTTAGTCCTCTGCCTGATAATTTCGTTTCGGATTTTATCCCTTATCAAAATCCCAAGCATCGAACTTTCCCAAATGTTACCCAGCCAAGCTGCACTCTCTTAGCGATTTCCCGCTCGAAGTTGTCTCTACCTAATTGCAGCACTTACCCAAGGTGGACATACTCCTTGATAACTTCGAGCGCCAAGCTTTCGATGGATACCGTTCCGGGGATGGCATGGTCATTCAACATTATTTTAGTCTTGTCCAAGTACATCCCTTGGTCCACACACAAGTCACAAGGCAGCGTTGAGACTATCCAGCTTTTTTGTAAATCCTCGAGCGATTCCGCCATGATGACTATCATCGGAAAACTGAAGGTGCGTGAGGTGTTTGCCGTTGACATTAATACCCGTTCCATTCCAATCTAGTGCGTTCGTAAACAACTTCGGAGATATAACATTTCCCTGTATCACTTCTCTCAGCAACTGGACCTATCCAGTCGTAACTTACGAGTCGTCTAATGGTTTTGGACTTGAACAGTTATCGATGCCATTTTAAACAGGCTTCTCAGCACCTCTACATATCGCCAATCGACTTGGCATCGCTGTAAGGATTCACGAACAGCCCAGGTCTCGACTCGTAAATAGAATAAGTAAAGAAAAACAGCGGATTGTTGACTCGCAATACTTCTTAGAGACCTCAATACTACAGTCTTTCTTTCAATATTCTTCTCCCTACTTCCTTTGTGATATCTATCCAAATCTTACTACCATACAGCAACATTTGGTGGAACCAGGCCATTGTTTGTGGCTTGGGAGGAATTTATAGGATCCGATGGAGAGACACACACAGTCTAGGTATGCCTCTCCGTCACGGAAACAGGCGTGTATCTATTATTATACTCATGTAAGTATATAAAATATTATGTTTATATGGATTATAATTTCCGTGGAATTATTTTTTCATACCCGTGGCACAGTTCTTCATTGCCGTGGATGCTTGTATCATTGTCGTGCACGCATGTTTCATCGCCGTGGCACGAAACTTTTAATCTTGTTTAACTCGTTATTTTTTTAAGCTATCTGCTAGATATTAAGCAAGAATACATACATTACCAAGAACTTTAAAAAAGCGAATTTATTTTAAAAAAACTTAAATATAAAAAAATACACGGAAATGAATATTTTAATGGACCTGTTGAAATTCACCCAAATGCTATATTATGGATCAGCTCCTCTGAAATGATACAATAGCTATTTTACTGACTACTGCCAATCTGTCAACTGATGATGCTACAAGTAGGGCTTGCAATTATCCGTGATTTTTTTAGTAAGTATTCGAAAATTACGAATACTTCCTGATCGCTATCCAAATTATCCGGATAATTCGGATAGTGCGAAATGTGTACCACAAGTTGAAAAAAAAGGATTTTTAAGGGTTTAATCTGTATTTTTATTATTTAAAGACTTTAAAAAATCATTTACATTACAGATACAAGTAAAAAATCTCAAACGAATTTTTGTTCACTTACGGTTAAACCGTACTATTCACATTTTCGTGTGGGTGGGTGGAATGACCAACACCAAGCATACACTGGGGCAAATCATTAACATTACAGTTACAAGTAAGAAATCTCAAACGAATATTTTTTTTCACTTACGGTTAAACCGTACCTACTATTCATATTGTCGCGGGGGTGGATGGAATGACCAATACCAAGCGTACACTGGCGCCCAACGAGGGCCCACAAGATCATGTATACGATGTTTTTGAGACAAAGCGCACAAAGGATTGAATAGAATTCGTTTTAGGGTCCCGCGTGACGAATAACCGAACCATTATCAATGACACCCTATGTTAGTTATTGTGTGTTAGATTTAATTAAATGTTATAATTAGTTAATTCTGTAGTTTTATTTATTCAGGGTATTTTAGTTCTAAGCAGCATATTTTTATTATGGAATATTCATTTTTTGATTTTCTTTTTATTTAAAGTTGTTTATTATGTCATATTTTAATTTAGTTTTAGTTTTATTTTTTATTTTGAGTAAATATGTCACGTATAACGTTACAACATTCACAAATAATAAAAATCATTTGAACAAAAGTAATGACTTTTTTATATTTTATTCATGAATTGCATTTGGTATAATCAGTCTGTTAATTAAAGCTGACATATAATTTCTTATATTTTCAAAACAAAAGTTAAAGTTTTTATTTGTGATATATTTTGTAAATATTATTATTTTTTCTCTTAAGGTTTAGTTTTAAGTTTAGCTTAGTTTTGTTTTATCAAAAGTTGTATGTATTGCATAACGAACTAAATTTTAATCAATAAAAAAGTTAATCAATTGAACTAAAAAATGGGGTGTAAGGAGAAACCTAACATCTTGTGTCGTGTCCAAACTGTCAACCTCAACTGCCGGTGTCTTCGGGATAAAACCCGAAACGATATCATCAGGCAGAAGGCAGTGCGCTAGCCAAATTTGTCGCAGAACCGATGTAAGGTGGAGTCAACGGGTTCTCGAGTGAAGACCACGCCATGGCAAACGTAGTGTACGACGCCCCCAGTTTAATGGACCGACGACCTTAGGAAGATTGCTGGCAGTGGCTGGATGAAAAAAGCGAGAGATCCTGTTCTTTGGCGCTTTAAGGGGGAGGCTTACGTCGTCCAACAGTGGACTGCAATAGGCTGAAATGATGATTCAATTGAACGTTCAACATTTAATCATCATCATCATCATCAGCCACAGGACGTCCACTGCTGAATATAGGCCTCCCCCAGTGACTTCCAGATCAGCCGATTGGAAGCAGCCTGCATCCAGCGTCGTCCTGCAACCTTTACCAGGTCATCTGCCCACCTTCTGGGTAGGCGTCCTACGCTGCGCGTGCCGGTACGTGGCCTCCATTCCAGAACCTTTCTGCCCCATCGGCCGTCAGTCTACGTGCTATGTGCCCCGCCCACTGCCACTTCAGCCGGCTAATCCGTCGGGCTATGTCAGCGACTTTGGTTCGTTCACGGATCTCCTCATTTCTGATTTGATCTCGCAAAGAAACACCGAGCATAGCCCTTTCCATAGCGCGCTGTGCAACTTTAAGCTTTCTTATCAGGCCCATAGTAAGAAGCCACGTTTCTGTTCCGTATGTCATCACTGGTAACACACACTGGTTGTATACTTTCGTCTTAAGGCACTGAGGTATTTTAGACGAGAAGATGTTGCGTAGTATCCTGAACGCTGCCCATCCGAGTTGGATTCGTCGATTGACCTCTTTCTCAAAATTGGACCTACCCAACTGGATCACTTGTCCCAGGTAAACATATTTGTCAACAATTTCGAGAATAGAGCTCCCAACTGGTACTGGGTAGGGCGCAACATGGGCATTCGACATAATCTTTGTTTTGTCCATGTTCATCTGAGGACCTACCTGTTGGCCGTTGGGAAACTCTACTAAGGCTATCGAGCATTGTAACGAGGTCTTCCAGCGACTCTGCCATGACCACAATATCGTCATCGTCGAGTAATGTATTCGCCATTAATGTTGATACCGAATCCTTCCCATTCCGGGAGTTTAAAAGCATCTTCCAATGCGGCGGTGAACAGTTTCGGAGAAATAACGTCTCCCTGCCTTACGCCTCGCTGCAGAGGAATAGCTTTCGTGCTCTGCTCCTGTACTCGGACCGTCATGGTGGCGTTTTTATATAAACATTTCAGCACCTCGATGTACCGATAGTCAATATGGCACCGCTGGAGAGACTGTAGCACTGCCCAAGTCTCGATCGAATCGAAGGCCTTCTCATAGTCCACAAACGCCAAGCATAGTGGTAAGTTATACTCTTCGGTCTTCTGTATAACTTGTTGCAGCGTATGTATGTGGTCTATGGTACTAAAGCCTTTTCGGAAATCTGCTTGTTCGGGAGGCTGGAAGTCATCGAACCTACGTGCGAGACGATTCGTGGTGACCCTCGAAAACAACTTGTAGACATGGCTCAGAAGCGAGATGGGTCTGTAGTTCTTCAGCAAGGTGTTATCTCCTTTCTTGAAGAAGAGCACCACCACACCTCTGTTCCATGCCTTCGGCGTTATTCCCTCGAGCAAGACGGAGATAAAGAGTTTCTGAAGGACCTTCAGTACCGGTGTTCCACCCGCTTTCAGAATCTCTGAGGTGATTCCGTCATCACCCGGCGCCTTGTTGTTCCTGAGCTGTTTGATAGCCATCCTAATCTCATATAGGCTGATGTCCGGGATATCTTCGGTATAGTGTCGGGTCAGCTTAGCTCTTGGATCTGCGGCTGAACTACTAACAGGTTTAGTGACCGAGGTGTATAACTGCCCATAGAACTTTTCAATCTCCCTCAAAACTTCGGCTTTTGTCGACATTATACTACCATCCTCCGTCTTCAGCTTCGTCAGCTGGCTTTGCCCAATAGACATGTCTCTTGCAAACACTTTGGAGCCTTGGTTCCGCTCTATCGCCTCTTTAAAACTATTCGTATAAAAGTTGCGGATATCATGTCGCAAGGACTTCCATATACGTCAATTGTGCTGCCGATATAACTTAGCGTCAACGGAGGACTGCAGTGCCATTAAACGTCGTTCTGCCATGAGTTTGAGGGTGTGGTCGGTAAGTTTTTGCGGTTTGTCTCTTCGACGGGGCTTAAAAAATTTCGACCCGACCGCCTGGACAGTTTCTACAAACCTGTTGTTAATCTCGTCTACTGACTCGCAGTTCTCTAGGCATTCAAAGCGATTTGACAGCTCAAGCTGAAAGCTTTCGGGGCAGTAAATATGGGCATTAGAGGGTCGGAGCGTAGACTTCATCAAACGGGACCTTTCTAGCTTGACGTTGATGTTCAATGTGCCTCTAACCATTCGGTGATCGCTACCGGTTTTCACCCCGTTGATCACGGAGACATCATTGAAACTCGTCGCTCTGTGGTCATGATGAAGTCAATCTCATTTTTCGTGGACCCATCGGGGCTCATCTAGGGCCACTTCCTCTGAGGCGGCTTCTGAAACAAGGAATTCATCGCGAAGAGGTCCTCCTTCTCCAGAAATTCGGCCAGCCTTTGTCCCCTAGGGTACCGTTGCCCATATCCAAATCGCCCCACTCTCAGCTCTTTATCGCCTCTCATGCCCAGTTTCGCGTTGAAGTCTCCCATAACAACATTGAAGTGGATTTTAGTAGTATGTATGGCTCTACTAACGTCCTCATACATAGCCTCCACTTCCTCATCAGGGTGTGTAGAGGTCGGTGCATATACCTGTATAACCTTCAGCGAGTATCTATTTGATACTCTGAGTGTCAGGTATGCCACCCTGCCCGATACACTTCCGATGGTAACGACGTTATTAATGAGGGACTTGTGGACGAGAAACACGACACCGCCTTGGGACAGTTGTTCGCCGGTAATAGAGTAGGTTGCCTGATTTCAGGGTTATCGTGTCCTCGCCCTCTCTTTGGACTTCTGATATTCCCACGATACTCCAATGCATCCTACTCAATTCCTCTTCCAGCTCAACGATCTTCTCATCAGTCCTTAGCGTGCGGACGTTGTGTGTTACCTAGTTCCTCCTCCGGGGATTCTGAGCACCCCCTGACCCCTGACCGCTACCGTAGCCAGGAACAGCGGGACCACCGGAGACTGGGGGCCTGGTCTTTGTCGTGTCTATCATTGGGGGGTGGTTGCCAGACTCGCCACGCTTGGCAGGCGGGTTGGCGAGCGCAGTTTTTTTATATTGTTTCGCACGCAGACGCTGCTCCCCGTCTCGTGCTACAGGATTTTGTTGCCTCCTACGACACGCCTCCTGCCGGCGGTGAGGAAGTGTATTCTTTACGGCCGTCCCCACACGGCACATTTAATATTGTGCTATATTTTATTTAAATGACTGTAGGTAGACTGACAAAATAGAGTAAAATCAATTAAAGTAAACTATTTTAGTGATTTCAAACGAAAACAAGACATAGAAATAGGTACTAAAGGTTATCAGGACATGATGCCAATTAAAAAAAATATATCCGAATTATCCAAATATTGACTCTCCTGATATCCTGATATTAAATTCGGCAAATATCCGGATAATTTGAATATACGGATATCCGGATTGCAAGCCCTATACAAGTATTACAGAGTATGAATTACTTGAAATACATTACCTACCGTTAAGTTCCAGGGTTCCTCAAGAAAATATTCTTGGTCACACAAACGTCACAATCTTTAACAAGATTCTTTAGGACATACTACCTAACGCAATCATATTTAAAGCTACTTTGATGATATAATAGTACTCTTGAATGAATATTCTTGAGAGGATACTTTAAGACTGAGTTGCATCATCTTAACTTTAACCATAACTATAACCATAACTATAACCGGTGTCTCTGTATGGAGTTTGACAGATTTTTGACGTTTGTTAAATTTAAAGTAAGATGGTGCAACTCAGCGTAAAGCTTATACGGTGAGTTATTTACCATATTTTGTAAGCTGGTTAGACCGCCATTTACTTATCTCAAACATAAATAAAACAACATTTTGGCTTTCTAGTAAACCATGGCTTTGTTCTTTTAATAAAAAATTGAAATAAATATTTATGTTAAGATAAAAGAAACATAAGCTCCTGAGACTGAATCCATAATCTTCATATTATCTTAGACCACGCATTGTCTCCATTATTACCCCTAAATGTTTAACTAGGTTAGTAATCGTAAGTGGTTAGATACCTCATAAAATACTTAGGTCCCAAGTAGCACAAAAGTGATGTATATCAGCTGAAACACTGGTTACAATGGTATCTTTAGCTGTACAAATCTGCTGAATAATAGTACTTAGCGCTGTTTCAGAAGATATAACTCATTAGAGTTGGGCACAAATTAAACAGCTGTTAGCTGAATAGCTGTACCAAATATATAGCATTATATTTGCATTATTTCAGCATTAATAAGGGTAACAGTCACACCAAGAGCTGAAAATTAGCTGATTATTAGAGTGGGCGTTACAGATTATACTGCACAATAGCTGTTTATTTGAGTGCGTGTTTATTTTTCAGCGTTAACTACATCCTTGATCTTTTTGGATGCTTCTGTGGTGTTGAAAATTCACAAGTGGCTTCATTGTATCTTCTTTTTTAGATTTCCGTCTCACGTCTTTATAGTGTTAATTTTTGGGCGCTCCATTTTGTGAAAGTGTTTTGTGTAAATAATTATTAGTATTCAGAAAATACTTACAACCTTGATTTTTTGCTCTAGATTTTTTGTATATGTTCGTCAAGTCGGTATGTATAGCGGTTTGGGTTATAAATATTCATCAAACAGTCAGTTCACGATTTAATGTATCATATAGATATTTTATACCCCCTTGAGGGTTAAAATTCCAACAGCGTTGCGTGAGTTTAAAACCATAAGCCTATAACAGATATAGTGATTTTTACTTTGAAAATATATAATCAAATCATTAAACACAACATTGTAACCCCTTTACACCCCCTTTAAGGTTTGTAATTCCAAAAACACCAACGAGGTGAGTTTTCAACTGTAAGCCTTAATAATAAATTCATTGATTGTTACTTAAAAAATAAATAGCTTCAAATACAAAATGTAATCCCCTTTTTGGGTTAAGGGTTAAAATTTGAACAAAACCGATATAGGTACTTTTATGTGAGTCCTAACCGTAAGCTTAAATAGTAATATTTACTTTGAAAATGAAGGTCTTTCCCATTCACAACTTCATCCCCTTTTTACCCCATCGGGGGGTGTTTTAAATACGCCGAGATTCATATGATTCAATTTTCATAATTCACCCTAAACATTACATCGGGTGATCCTAACTTTAAACCTGACGGACTTTCATACAAACTTTGGACCCTCATTTTACTAAGAAAGGATTTTTCATAAAATTTTATCTCCTAAGGAGGAGATTAATTTTGAAAAATCTTAGTGCACCCCTAGACTTTGTATAAAAGCTACGTTGCAAATTTGGAATCTATAGCACATAGACTTAGGATTCGCTACGATAGAACCTGTGCTATGTCAGTCGACAGATTGTTCTTTTATGTTTAGAAAGATGAAAGAATTTATTTTTATTGTTGAATTTTGTAAAACGCTGAAATGCGTAACTCATTATTTTTGCCGTACTTAATTTATACCATTTTATCTGCAAATAATTTGCTCTAATTTGCTTAAAGTTTTGTGCATGCAGGCCATTATGATTAGCCCCCCTGACACAAAGTGTAAAGGCTTCCACCAGCTTATTGACACCCCTAATGATGTTAAAGATCATTTAGTTTGTCATTAGTCATTATTGATTTGCTCCACTAAGTATGTTTTAAAGGCCCTGTATGATACCTAATGTGGGACATGCTTGACCTTTTTTTTCTTTAGCTCGGTGAGCAGGATTGCATGCTTTCCGAGGTCAGGGAAGTGTTTCACTTTTACCCGCACCGCCTGAATATCAGTGCACACCAAATCAATAACTGTGCTGCCGTGGTCAGTGAAGTGGGTTGGTCATCCGTCATTAACTGTTTTAAGTTAAGACTTTGTGCGAACTGCCTGACCATCCTGTGTTTGCGACTGTCATTGCTTAAGAGGTTAATATTAAATCAACAGACAGAATGATCACATCCGCCCCTGCAAAGCTAATCACCGTCACCGACTCATTGATGGTGTCGAGGAATAAGGCCACAGCCTGCCATGGCGGTCTGTAAGCCGTGCCGAAAACGATTACCAGGTTGTGCAGATAGACCGACAGCCACAATTGCTCTACTGTTAACCTTGTATTCGGATGTTGATACGGCCTGTCATTAAGGCCCCTGCGGATGTAACATCCTAGCCCACCGCCACGCCCTGCCCTAATGTGATCTTGCCTTGTGGTCTGTGTCTCAACCGATAACCGGCCAGTTTGGGTGCCACTGCCCTGCCCTCTTCCCCTGGCTTCAGGTTTCGGAATTGTGCGGAACTCTTCGTGCGCGAGTCCGATTTGCACTTTGCAAGTTTTTCCTTTTGAACTCTAAAAATTAAATAAATAAATAATTTCCACAATAACACCAATTACATAGTCTCAAATGAAGCAAAGCTTGTATAATGGCAACCACAATGGTATCTAGATAATTGATTAACATACTTACATCAAACTAAGTAATTACATCTTAGAAATGAATTATTAATTCCCTTGGTCATGGTGATAATAGCACGCGGCACGGCACCACGCGTGCATTAACGGCTGCTGGAGTCTGGACTCCAGACTCCAGCAGCCAATTTCGTTAACATTAGAAAAAATAAACTAAAGACCGCCGGAACAAAGTCGCGGGCAATAGCTAGTACTTTTATCTAAGGCACTAAGTACAAAATGCTCGTGCGCATCACACTTGGCTCCTTGCGGATTTCGAACCCGCAACTGCTTGGCTGTCTGTCAACTAACTACGAGTTGTATGATTAACTCCAAATTACATTTATATCGTAATAAATAGTTAAATAAGAATACTTATTTGTAAAAAGATTTGAATTTCGCGGTCTACTGGCATGTTTCGATGTTGTGAACAAACAGCGATTTCCGTTTGGCGATACATAAAACCAATAAAACCAATTTATTTCTGTAAATAGGCTTAAACTAAGCGCTTTACACGTCCCAATATTTTTTTCCCTACCACTACTTCGGGACAATTTTGGGCTAGCGCCGAGAAGAAGTAGCGCAAGAAACTCGGTCACTATTGTCAGCCTCTTTTTAAATAGTATATAGTTTACATTACAAGATAAATGTACCTGTGCGAGCAGGGCAGTATTTATTTCCAAATCTTTTTATCATTTATATAATCATTTACAGTATATATCCTTTTTTCATTAAAGTTGTTTTAATATGCGATTTAAATTTTAACAGGGGCAGTTCTACAATAGACGCATAATTGGACGTAGTTATGCAGTAGAGTTCCAACCCACACAGACTTGAATTTGAGATAAGCGTATTTTTTGTTTTTGTTGTACACTTTTTATTTATACGAGTAAAAACAAAAAGTATACGTCTTCCTAGAAGATCAAATTATTTCGAGATTTTTTATTGTGCCAAGGCTTAAAATATTTTTATTTAAACCACCAGTAATCAGGAAATATCGTTATGGAACGTTTGCGCTTTTAATTCTTATAAAAGAAAAGTTATAAATCAAAAACTTTCTAGACAGAATATTTATTAAAAAAAGAGTACTTGTTATGATAATTTTGAGTAAATGTGTAAATACCTAAAGTAAATATTAATAAAAACAAACTAAAATGTAAACAATAAGTTTTATGTAACTTAATACGGCTTATCAAAATTATTTAAATATCATCTGTTTGTTCGTCAAAGTCTGGTTAGCTACCGAACCCATCTATATATCATCTATGATATATCTTCGGAACTCTTCAGAATTTTGTAAAATTGGAGTCATCTTTTAGTGTACTGGTACTTTCGTAGGATACTCAGAAAGTTTTGCTAAAACAAATAAACAAAAATATAGGTAGGAGGCAGAGTTCAGTTTAAGCATAATAATATGGTACTTAATGATTACAATAATAATATATCCTTGCACCAGATGGTAACACAAATATCGGTTACAATCAATACCATAAGCCTACCAATTCACATCTTGTTTGAACTCAAAACGTAAATAATGAATAGATTTCATCAAATCACTACCCCATGTATTACAGTCGGTGGCAAGCTTCATTTGAACGAAAGAGAGTGTCGTTTTAACACGGCTATCTGAAATTAATATCGTATGGTTCTCAGAGGTAAGTTCTATGCCTGCTTCTATTGTAACAAGTGACAGAGTTAATGAATTTAATTATCACATTAAGTAACTTATACGTCGTAAAACCGTCTACGTTAACTTGATTAACATTTATTAGCATCTGGTGACTATGAAACATTGATTTGACGTGCAATAAAATGATCTATGTGATAAAATCACAACTAACTTTAAAATTAAAGCTCATCAAGACGCGGAATGGAACACAAAGATTTCGAAAGTTGTCAATTCTGGTAACTATCTTTGCAATTAGACCAATCCGTCATACCCAAAAATAGTGTTATACCGCCATTCCAAATTTTTGGCTCCACAACCTCCAGTGTAATAGAAAACTGTAAAGAGCTTGCTTCTGCCTTTGCCGCCACGATATTAAAGATGCTGCCAGGACTTAGATCCTCAGATAGAAAACTACTATGGGAAAGTAACAAGGGTCATTCCTCTCAAGATACCGGGTAAGAACGAGTTGTAGGTATGAACAAACGACCAGTTAGCAACCATCCCAAGGTAAACTCTTTGAACATTTTTTTTACTGACGCTTACTTGCCAAGTCTAACCAGTTTACTATTATCAAACGATTTGGTTTACGGTTTTGAGGGACAAGACCGGTGGTGTTGGTTGGCAGTTTCGGAACACATTTCTCACCATCTTAATCTTAAACAATCAACTGGAATGTTCTTACTCAACTTGAAGAAAACATTTGACACCGTATGGCATCTTCCTTCCTCTTCACAATCGCAAGCTATTAAAGTTGCAAACTGCTTTCATACCTAGAAGACAATGATCTTCTCAGTGATCGTCAATATGGCTTCCGCCGGGGACGTTTAACTGGGGATCTTCTAGTCTATGTAACGCATTGATGGGGCAAAGCCATCGAAAACCACGGCGAATCAATCGCAGTGTCGCTGGATATTTCGAAGGCTTTCGACAGGGTTTGGCATGCGAGTCTGCTGAGCAAGCTTCCAGCGTACGGTATCCCCACTGGCTTCTGTAGCTGGGTGGCTGACTTCCTAAGTGAACGGTCGATCCGAGTAGTCATTGATGGCTGCTCCTCTGACCTCAAGGCCATTGACGCCGGAGTTCCTCAGGGGTCTGTGCTCTCTGTGACTCTTTTCCTGCTGCACATCAATGACCTGCTATCTTCAGGTATTGTTGGGTACGCAGATGACAGTACTGTCGCGGAGAAGTATCTGTCTAGTGCAGGAGCCAGTGGAGTTGAGGTCCAAAGACTGAGAGAGGCCATGGTTGAGCGTACGAGCCTGACGTTAAGTAACGTCTCCCAGTGGGGCGATGACAATCTCGTCAGCTTCAATGCCTCTAAGACGCAGGCGTGTCTTTTTTCCACAAAAAGGAGTCCTTTCACCCTTTCTCCTACTTTCCGAGGTACATCTGTTCCAGTGACCGACACTCTACAACTTCTTGGCATGAAGTTGTCCTCTGACCTCAACTTTGGCACCACCATCGAGTCTAAGGCTCAAATTGCAGCTAGAAAGTTGGGCTTCCTGAATAAAGTCAAGCGGTACTTCACGCCTGGACAGCTTTTAACTCTTTACAAAGCCCAAGTCCGATCTTGCATGGAGTACTGCTGCCACCTTTGGGACGGCTCGGCGAAATATCAACTTGCTGCACTTGACTCGGTGAAACGCAGAGCCAAGAGAATAATAGGCGATAAAAAACTGGTGGCGTCCAAGCTGCACAGCCTGGCTCACCGCCGCAAGGTTGCTTGCCTATCGGTCTTCTATAGATTGTACTTCGGAGAGTGTGCTCATGAGCTGCATGAGCTCATACCACCGTCACCTTTCTTCCATCGGACATCCAGACGCACGGCCGGCTACCATCCGTTCTTAGTTGATATACCCATAATCCGCACTAAGCGCTTCTCATCATCTTTTATAATGCGCACAGCTAAGTCTTGGAATTCCCTGCCTGCGTCTGTATTTCCGAGTGCATATAACCTGACTCTCTTTAAGTCCAGAGTGAATAGGCAACTTCTGGGCAAGCTCGCTCCATCGTAGATCCCATCTATGCTGTAGAGTAAGATTGGGGTCAAGAGTAAGCCCATCTCAAGTAAAAAAAAAAAAAAAAGTTATATACTTTATAAAATCTTGTTAAACTCATTAAATCTTATTTGGATCATTTTTCAGTGTTCAAATCATAGGTAGTTCGAAATCTCCATGCCATACTATGCCTGCTGGAGTCCCTCAAGAGTCCATATTAGGACACTATTTATTATTTTGTACTTTAAAGAGCCAAGACAACTCCTGCTAGGTTTGCCGAAGACACAGCTTCTTACCATCAGCATCAGCTTCCATATTTAATCATAAATGCCACTTAGGACTTAAGTCCGGCCAAGTAAACTTCTACCAAGCACTTGGTAGTATACCATTCGGCTTTGATGCTTCTTTGGTTCCGTAAAAGAAATGATAACAAAAAGCCAGTTATATTGAAAAATCTTACTTCCGCTTTAAGATTGCTTCAATGAATGATGTCATAAACATGCCGAGACGCGGATCCATCTTTCAATGAGACACGATAATTTTAGTTACCTCGCAAACTATGTAGAGGCAAATTTTGAAATTGGAACGTTCCTTTTTTTGCTTACAAATAATCATATTTTCAAAACAGATCAAGATTACTGGCCAGTCTCTCACACATAAAAACTTTTTTTTGCACTACTTTTTGCCCTGGTATACTTAAAATCTAATCATATAGCATAACCAAAAACCCCCAAAATATTTCAAATGTCAGTACGCCTTAGAGCATTCAACCAACAGGAGACGACAAGCTCGCTAATTTCTATGCGAAAATTCTGTCATTTCTTGCGGGGGGTAGGGAGTAACGCACACATAGTAAATTAACACTAACGCATTTTGGATGACATTACTACGCTCGCACACAACAAAAATTATCTAACACTAGCTTAAACTAGACGCACACAAATATATTCACACACAAGGGCAACTTATCCATGCACGAGAGTGACGTCAGTTTTAAATAAACGAAGATAGTGCTTAACACTATCGATAAATTTTATCGATGAGTTCTGCCAGTATTATGATAAGGTTTTATTCAATTCAGACTCTTTATTATGTATAAGATAGAAGCATTCATTTTGGCTGTCATTAAGATATACAGGGTTATTTATGTTTAGAGTTGAGTCTAAGGCCCGGACTATACCTAGCCGAAAATCGGTCCGGGTAAGTACGGTTTCAATCCATCGCTTAAGCAATAAGGTCGTTTTTGAACGTATTCTAGCGGATTCTAACAGATTCCGGCTGGTTATAGTCCAAGCCTAAAACTGCAAGAAATACCTGTATAATTTGGTTTCCAGGTGAATTGTCTTAAATTATGATAAAAAAATACTGGGCTATAACCCGCAAAAATCGTAAATATAATTAAAGGTAAAGTTAGAAGGTTGAATTTTGTAAAGGACAAAGGTGTTAACTATTTTAGCTATATTCTCAAACATTTTCTTTTTGCATAAGAAAAAGTTAACAAATATTAGTGCTATCATGAAATAAGAAAAACATAATACCTATTTTTTTGCTTGCTTAGACATAAAGTTGTAAATTAATTCAAATATTATTGGTCTGGGTCTGTCTGTGGTGGTGACTGGAGATGGTTGGCTCGGAAACTTTATAATATAAAGTTGTGTTTCTTTGGAATGGATTCATTTTAATGACTTAATTAGTAGTTGAGTAGAGAGTTTAGTAATTGAGAAGGTGGTAAATAATAATTAATAAAAATAATTATCCGAAACATTATCAAATCCGCGAGAATCCGTTCAAAACACGATCCTATTGCTTAAGCGATGGATTGAATCCGCGTTAACCCGGTCCGGTTTCTGACTGGGTATAGACCGAGCCTAAGATAAATGATAAGATATTTTAGGTGACTCAAAGATTTTGTCGTAACCTTTTGTAATGTTATATTTGCGCAAAAATAATGAAAAATAATATTTACTAACATCTTAATATGGACACATTATAATAATGCCTATTGTAATATAAATAAGATCCGTAATCTTACAGTAAAGCAACCAATTAAACAAAATTTATAACACCATACTGTTTTTATTGTATGTGTAAACAAATAACAACAAAAATGCTTGTAACCTAAATCTTAACATTATTTTTGTGTTATATAAATTCATATAAACAATAAAATCGAATCCACCCGTTTATTCATTGTGAATGTTCCCGAATATATTCCCATTTAAGAAATACATCCAGGTGGAATCCCAAATCCTAGGTGACCTAAAGGTCAAGTGGTTAAATCGATATCGATGTTTTGTTTTTGTGCTATCCCATCACCAACTTTGCTGCAGGGTGGCCAGCGTATATCAATAAAAAAGTTAAGTTAAGTACCAGAATAAGGTAAAGTTCGCTAAGGTAAAATATATATTATATTATTGAAGTAGACCGATTCTAGGCAAATATTTATAGTATTGATACTTTTAAAAGTAAGTATTAAGTCCAAAAAAATGCGCAAAACTGAAACAAGAATTATAATTTGTTAACTGTGATATATTATTAATTCAATAAGCATCTATTGTAATTAATATTATTAACAATATCAAACGTGAAATACCAGTGTGATTTCAAAGTTGTGTACTTCAGTATAAAAAAATACGCTTAATAGGATTTTTTACCTTTTACTGGTATCACTTTTTGATTGACAAATTTTATAAGGTTTTGGCCATTTTAAGGCATTATTTGCTAATATTGAGACTGAATAATACTTATAGATGAAAATTTACGTCTTCCTTTAGCACATAAAATGTTTCTGATCTTTTTTAACACGAGCACACGGCGTAATTTGGCATTTTTAGCTGCTGTCCTTCCACGCTCACCGTGATTTGCCAATGATGGCGGAACGCGCTGCAAATGGTTTTATATAACCTCTGTGACCGATGGTCATAGACTTGTGGCAGAGGGGAATGCCTGTCAATGGCGTCTCCTGTTGGTTGAATGCTCTAAGCAGTACGCAGAATTAATTATTTAATAATAGTTATCTACAAATCCAAACTCTTTGCATAATTCGTTTTATAAAAACTATATTTCTCTAAATCATTCCAAACATACATGGAACATTTCTGTTCTAAGCATCTGATTTAAAAATATTTATGCATAAACATTCCATACATACATGGAACATTTTTTGGTTGAAAAAAGAGGCAATACAATAATTTTCTAAAACGTTCCAAGATATTTGAACCAATATAAATAAGTGTTAGCAATGAATTGTATTACTTAAAAATGTTTCAGTTCGTATGGTATGTTTTATTTTTTATGGAAAGCTGTTATTTGGTAGAAATGTGGTTTGAAACATAAATGCAAAAAAAAAACCAAATAAGACTTCAGGAATGAAATTTTTGTTCTAAAATGATGTAAAGTGTCATAATAGAAAGCCTGATGACATTAACTCAATTTCGTGTCACCTGTGGATTGGAACCTTAATGCATAACTACGTCCATTTGAGTTACTCTGCCTTGTGTAAAGGTTCATTTTCGTTATGTTTATTAAGCTATGCTATGTTAATTCTAGGTGGTTAGTTAAAGGTCATTTAGTAGCCCGCGAAATCTAAAAATTCTTGGATTTTTTATCAAAACACTTGTCTGGTTCACGGTGTACGGTGTATGTTATTTGCGGCTGCAATAATCATGTTTTTGCTGAGACACGATCACTTGAAAAGTCAATGTACTTGTACTTCATTGAGTTAGTTATATTTGGTAAAAATTCCAATCGGAGTGTTTTTTTTATTGATTACAAAATGATAGTTATTTAACTAATATTGCAAATTTTAAATTAGCTATCGTCCAAGAAGTGGGCCAAACCAATTGTCAGCCATTTCATTACTTGGCAAATCTTGCAAGCTTGCAACACTAGAAGTCGTCGTGGACTTGCGTGGAAGAAAAAAACTTTCCGTCTCTCGCTCGCCCATAGAAATGTGTCAAAAATGTCAAAATCTCTCTCTCTCTCTTTGTGTGTGTGTTTGTGCAACGGACGGACGTGTGATATAGGTTAGAAAGCGTCAAATCAAAAGTGCGATTTGGTGAAATTCGAGAAGTTTTTACTTTTGTTTCTCCATTAATTCATGCTTGTGGGATTTTTATATTTTATTGTTAAATCACGTCATCTAGTAAGTTTAAATATTAAATTGTTGTTACGATGTTAAATAGGGACAAGTTTTAGATTGTAAACTAGATTCATAACCTCAATCGTTTAATAAATTCGATTCACAAAAATTAAGTACTTTGTCCATTTAATTTTTACACAAGAATTTTAAAAACTCATATCCCGCTTCCTTTTCTTTATCATGTTGTAGTTTTCACATTTAACTTATTCATAATATTATAATGTTACGTAGGTTACCTTTTGACATTGAATTTATCTTGAATCTATTTTTAATTTCTTAAGTTATTTTATTTTGACTTTGAACTTTTTGTTTGTTAATTTAGGAACATGTCTGCATTAGCTCAAGAGAAAGTTTGGCTCGATAAGAACATCTACAATGATGCTGAAAGACATTATTATGAATCATTGTCAAAGGTGAGCAACTCAATAACCACAAATAAATAAGATATTTTAAAACTATGTAGGAAGGAATTACGATCTTTAATCCATTGAATCTAAAGTCAGAGTAAACAACAGCAAATTTTAAAATTAATGTTATTGTAGGTACGGGTTACTCCACTTGCATTAACCCAGTCTTCTTTAGCCAATGAAGTGGCAAAGGCAAGACAGCACATTAAAAATTCACTTGAATGTGTGAGTAATTTAATTACTTTTTTTATTTTTTTTCACACATTGCTAACATCACATTTTTATTAGAATACCTACCTAGCACTTTTTGTTTGCATTTATGACTTTTATTTAATAAACAAAGAAAGGATTTTCCTATTCTGTACTAATTGGATAAGCTTATAAGTGTGCCATTCTTATTAAGTAATAATAATTTCAGATGGATAGTGTGGCTGTCCTGGCTGGAGTACCAAACACTGAACTAAATAACAAAATTAACACTTTGGAAAAAGAAAATTCAGATCTTAAAAAGGCTATTGATGATTTACGTAACTTGGTAATCAGTCTAAAAACTAGAGTTGATGTGTTGGAGTCTAATAGTGGTTCTAAAGCCGCCTCTTCCAAGGTATGAAATTATTATACAAGATATATCCTCTATGTAATTAAGACAAATATAATGATTTATTAAAAGTGTCAAAATATATTCAAAAATAATTTAATTTACAGAAAGAAGAAATGCTATAAATAAAATATCTGATTGAGCACACTCTCAGATGGATAGGTGCCCAAAAATGCTGGCCACATTGCCATGTATAGCCCACCTTTTGTATCATGAGTTTAAGCGACCTGCTAAGACATCCCACACTCACAAAGGCTAGAGATATGATAGACTGAGCTTGGTTCCCATGGCCTAGAGTTTTGATATATATTTTTTTATAAATATAAATATTGGACAACTTCACATACTTACATTGTTCTGATCCCAAAGTAAGTAGCTAAAGCACTCGTGTTGTAGAAATCAGAAACAATGACAGTTCCATCCCCTGTCGGGTTGCTCTGAGATGGCGACGCCATATAGTCCGGCACATAGTGCTCGGCTACGGAGGTTGTCAATAATAATAAAAATATGCCTTTTATTTTATCTATACATGGTAATTTTTTATTGGATTTGGAGCCAAATGAAATCATTTACTTCTTCATTCAAACTGATGTACTTATGTAACATGCGAACTGATCGATGAAAACAAAATTATTGTTATTGAATTCCAGCCGGTTTCAGCCAAACCTGTAGCTCCTGAAACTCAAGACTCTGATGATGGAGTAGATCTATTTGGGTCAGATGACGAAGAAGAAAGTGCTGAGGCAGCAAAAATTAGGGAGGAGCGGTTAGCTGCATATAATGCTAAAAAAGCTAAGAGTTAGTAGTATATTATATTATTATTTATACATTGAATTAAAAGCATGTTACAACAAGCAAAACAATGTAGATAGATAGATCTCTTTATTTCACAGCAGTCACCACATCACTTAAAACCAACAAAGTACAAAAAAAAACATAGAAATGCACACTATGTGGTCCTATAATTTTTTGTGATCTCTTTCGGACAATCTTGATATTTTCAATAGTTACATAATTATTGTATTTATAAAGCACAGAAGTCATTTATAGGGTTTAGTTTAGGGTTACCAATAATTTTATCCTCGATATTGATTCACTGTTTAGTATGAAAGCTGCAAGCAGGCATACATTTCAGGCTTAAATAAATACATTAATAAAGCTGTCTCTGTAGTCACACACACTAAATACACGCCTAAGTAGGGCTCATGCTAATCCCTAACTGAATAGGTGGTTTAGAAATCCAGAAATTTTGTGTGCCTATAGTAGATAACTTTTATCCAACCAATACAATTGAAGTTTTGACACATTCTATAAGGAAGCTGTCAACATGTCAAACTTATTCTTCAAATAAAAGTTACCTATCTGGCTATTGAAAAATCAACCCTGAATCAAAGTACAGTTAAAGTTTCTCAAAAGTTATAGTTTATTACAATAAGCTTGTAATAAACAGAATAGACCAATATTCATAAAAGTTATTTGTTGATTACAGAACCCGTTCTAATAGCTAAATCCAATATTATCCTGGATGTGAAACCTTGGGATGATGAAACAGATATGGCTGCCATGGAACAGGCTGTTAGAGCCATTAGCACAGATGGCCTCCTGTGGGGAGCAGCTAAACTTGTGCCTTTAGCTTATGGCATTCACAAACTGCAAATATCTTGTGTTGTCGAAGATGACAAGGTATCTGTGGATTGGTTAACTGAAGAGCTTGAGAAAATTGAAGATTATGTGAGTTAAAGTATTTTTATCTTTCTTAGAATAATTTTACAATTTAATTAGATGACCATCTGGTGAAGTAGTTTGCGCTCCGTACTACAAAGCCAGCTGTCATGGGGTCGAAGTCGGCAAAGGGCCAATGTTTTCGTGTTTAGATCAATCATTTGTGCCTAAATCATTGATGTGTATAAATGTATTATTAAACATGTTTATCTACTCGCCACAGTACAAGTTTTGCTTACTTTGTGCTTTGGGGCTAGGTAAGATGGTTTGATCGGAAAAAATATATATAAATCTCTTTACTTTTAATAGACAATTATATCGAGAATTACAGCAAATAGTTGTTGAAGTCAGCTATTTTTGTTTTTTATATTTTCCACCCCTTAATGGATTTGCACTACTCAGTGGATAAAATAAGAATTTCTTACTGTTAGATGGATTATAGTTATAGAAAAGTCTTATAGAAAATTATCTACGATATGTAAAATTCTTTTTTTATTGGTTGCAGGTTCAGAGTATCGACATAGCTGCATTCAACAAAGTTTAACACATTCTAAAATTGTTTCTTTTTTACATTAAAAATAAAAGTACAAACACAACAATGCATACAAATTTTCAATCCTCTAATTTTCCTTTCATTCATCATAGTAATTTTACTTTTAGGCAGGAAATGCTTTTAAACAAACGAAAACTCATCATCACCCAGACTACCTAACAACTGAGGGCCTAGTGCGAGTTCTACAAAATAATCGCTTCACTTTGAAAAAATAATTTGTATTACTTTTCGATTGAGTGACTTGGTTATTTTGCGCAACTGGCAATAGGCACCCCGGTATAGAAACTGCCTTGGATACCGGATCGTGTGTAATTAATTAATCAGGAGATCAAGAGGCCTACTACGAAAACGGTACACTTGTATGAAACCTTTGACAATTTGTGACTTATTTAAAACGATCTTGTTTTTTAACTCGGCTAAATTTTGAGCTGCCATGTCAAAACCTTTCTCTATACAGAAAGTAAAGAGAATGGGACACTCCTTAAAATCACGTGTTCAGCTCGTATACAACAACTTTTACTATGGGAGCAAGATCGAATTCGATCAATTTTTTTAGCTTCTCCATACAAACTTACTCGCATGATAATGTATGGCATCTGAAAATAAAATCACGATTTCGATGTTGCTCCCATAGGAAAAGTTTTTGTATATCACCAGCTGAACACGTGATTTTAAGGAGTGTCCCATTCTTTTGTGCACCCTGTATATCTCGGGTCTGGGTTTTGTGGTACCGTTGCTTGTTGTTACTGATCTTTAAAACACAAGTGCTTTAGCAACTTAAGGCCTTAAGTAGGTATGTGATGATGCTGTCCAATGTTTATTAATGAAATTATAACGGCTCGGCTGACGATCATTATCCTGTTACATCACCTATTACCCAATAGGCGATTAACGGGATAATGATCTAATATTAAGGCTCTAATTGCGAAACCACCCGGTTTCGGAACTCAAGAGAGAGAAAAATACAGTGGTAGGTAAACGGAGAAGTTATAAGAGTTAGACGATAACCTTAACCATCAGAAACATCTCTGTGTGTCCCTAAAATAGCGTAATCTGGCGGCGCCACTGTAGCTAGAGGGTTTTAAGGTGCGTGTACATAGTGTGCAGATCTGGATCTGGCTAATTCGCAGCTCGCGGGCGGCTCCCGAGCTGCGCATTCGCCAGATGCCGAATAATACTTAAGAGTGGGACTATTTTTTTTTTTTAACTTGTGATGGGCTTACTCTTGACCCCAATCTTGCTCTAGAGCATAAATGGGATCTACGATGGAGCGAGCTTGCCCAGAAGATGCCTATTCACTCTGGACTTAGTCAGGTTATATGCACTCGGAAATACAGACGCAGGCAGGGAATTCCAATCTTTAGCTGTGCGCATTATAAAAAATGATGAGAAGCGCTTAGTGCGGATTATGGGTATATCAACTAAGAACGGATGGTAGCCGGCCGTGCGTCTGGATGTCCGATGGAAGAAAGGTGACGGTGGTATGAGCTCATGCAGCTCATGAGCACACTCGCCGAAGTACAATCTGTAGAAGACCGATAGGCAAGCAACTTTGCGGCGGTGAACCAGGCTGTGCAGCTTGGACGCCACCAGTTTTTTATCGCCTATTATTTTCTTGGCTCTGCGTTCCACCGAGTCTAGTGCAGCAAGTTGGTATTTCGCCGAGCCGTCCCAAAGGTGGCTGCAGTACTCCATGCAAGATCGGACTTGGGCTTTGTAAAGAGTTAAAAGCTGTCCAGGTGTGAAGTACCGCTTGACTTTATTCAGGACGCCCAACTTTCTAGCTGCAATTTGAGCCTTAGACTCGATGGTGGTGCCAAAGTTGAGGTCAGAGGACAACTCCATGCCAAGAAGTTGTAGAGTGTCGGTCACTGGAACAGATGTACCTCGGAAAGTAGGAGAAACGGTGAAAGGACTCCTTTTTGTAGAGAAAAGACACGCCTGCGTCTTAGAGGCATTGAAGCTGACGAGATTGTCATCGCCCCACTGGGAGACATTACTTAACGTCAGGCTCGTACGCTCAACCATGGCCTCTCTCAGTCTTTGGACCTCAACTCCACCGGCTCCTGCACTAGACAGATACTTCTCCGTGACAGTACTGTCATCTGCGTACCCAACAATACCTGAAGATAGCAGGTCATTGATGTGCAGCAGGAAAAGAGTCGCAGAGAGCACAGACCCCTGAGGAACTCCGGCGTCAATGGCCTTGAGGTCAGAGGAGCAGCCGTCAAGGACTACTCGGATCGACCGTTCTCTCAGGAAGTCAGCCACCCAGCTACAGAAGCCAGTGGGGATACCGTACGCTGGAAGCTTGCTCAGCAGACTCGCATGCCAAACCCTGTCGAAAGCCTTCGAAATATCCAGCGACACTGCGATTGCTTCGCCGTGGTTTTCGATGGCTTCGCCCCAGCAATGCGTTACATACACTAGAAGATCCCCAGTTGAACGTCCCCGGTGGAAGCCATATTGACGATCACTGAGAAGATCATTGTCTTCTAGGTATGAAAGCAGTTTGCAATTTAGAACTTTTTCCATAACCTTACAGAGTACGGAAGTGATGGCGATCGGTCTGTAGTTACCAGGGTCGGCACGGCTACCCTTCTTGGGTACTGGTTGCACATTGGCAAGCTTCCAAGATTTTGGTACGTTTTTTGTCGTGAGAGAGAGGCGGTACTGTGGGATAGAAGAGACTTGAATAAAGAAAGAAAAACATCCGCTTTGTTATGGCGCTGTTATATTATTTGTTACAATGTTAATGTTTTGAATTTATTCAGAACTTTATAGAAATTAAATTTGTAATTTTTTTAACAATATATATCTGGCTAGCCGCTACTCGGGGTTATCCTGGTAGGGACCTCGTTGTTGGCAAGGGAGGGGATGATTACGTCGTCCAGGTACACGATGCGTAGAAATAAAGTCAGGAGCTTACGGGTTCTCAGAGTTTCTTCTCAACAAACGTGGATATACATGACGTAGCAAACACTTGGTTGATTGATTGTTTGCGCACGAGGGGGGTGTCGAATGTGAAATACCTACCGAGTGAGAGACACGACTTGGGAAAGTCCCAAGACTTGGGAGCTATAGTGTTCGCTCGATAGTTGGGCAAAATCGATAGTATTGATAGAGCTACTTTTAAACTTTCGCGTTGCATAATTTTAAACTCAATGAAACGGGAATTAACGCGATCATAATTTAGGTACAAAATGTTACCTCTTTTGCCTGACGTTTCGATCGGGTTACACCGACCGTGGTCACAGGCTGACTGGAATAGCGATGTTATACTACTGCTCGCTTCCCGCAATTTTTCCGTGTGTCACGCGACTCGCGCGCTCGACCGATCGTCACCGTCGTCGCACCAGCGACGATCAATCGAGCGTCGTTTGTCACACGTTTCGGTTAATTTCGGCGCCCCCCTCTTGATGGCGCCCGGTGCGGTCGCACCGCTCGCACCGCCCTAAGACCGGCCCTGGTTACATCAACCAATATTCATATACAATACTATTGAATCACAGCCTACTATCCATAGCGCAAAAATATCGATACTATCGATTGATTTACTTATCTGATTATAATATATTATTATATTCATAAAATATATAAATACGTTACTTATAATTTTACTTCTGGCTAGTAACTTTCTGCTACGATTGTATTTCTAGTAACGCAATGTCTTTGGACTTACGCAAAGACTACTATTTAATACGACTTACGTCAAGTCACGTCAAAATAATTATCAACCAAAGACAAACACACTACACACTGAAATACAATATCTTTGTTATCAATATAATATCACTCGATGTTTTATATTCCATTAGTTGCTAAGAGAAAATTTTTCAGGAGTAACAATGCTTATACAAATAAAAGCAATTAATAATATACCTAGCTATATTTTAATTATCATAGTAGCGCCATCTGTAGTTTTACGATGGCAGTACTCGGTCGTTACGTCAACTCGTTGAATAAGTCTATTTTCTATATTTTAATGAACTCTGTCTGTGGACAGGGAGCTAAGGGCGTACAACTACCTAGTAGCGCAGCGGCATTTGCTCGGTGAGATCGATATCTCGAATCCCCTTACAAATGTATCGCGGTTGTCTTATACTATCGGAAGAAGTTAATGACTTTATGACGTTATGATGTGGTGTTACAGTCTCCCCCCGACCGACGAACGAGGAAGATGGTTTTCAATTGTGCTTGGAGCGGCCCCGGCCTCAACGTGCAGGGTAATCGTTCTCGGATGCGAATGTCAAACAGGTAGTAGGTAATGCATGTCTAGCTGCGTTGCCTGCCACCATTTTCCTGCGTCAGCACGAAGAAGTAGGGGAAGTCCAGCAAGAACCTCCTATCGGTGATCTTCTCGATGTTTTTGACGACGTTAACAGCTGCTAGGAATGACTTCACTAAGTACTTCAGTCCATTTCTCCACTAGAGCACGACGCTAAGGTATTACGTTGGCTGGAACCAATGGTAGCCAAGACCTGCTGAAACTTGTCTAATGGAATGTTGTCCCTGATCGTCGTCGTTTCGCCCTGCCCTTGTCACAATAAATTTGGGTTGTATATCTTTGGCAGAGCCGGAAGCCACTATGGATGTTGTGGGTCGCTGGTGGGCAAAGAAGCCCCACGTTGGGCGTCAGTTGTGAGAACCGCTAATCAGGATGTGTTCCTGGTAGGGACTAGGCATGGACGATTTCATGAGGAGCAGGTGAAAAATCATATGACTTGAAAATCATTTGTCATACCTGCTATTTTTTATCTTAAGGACTGCTACAAATCACAGACTGTGAAATCATATGTCATGCGCAAATTTCTTTTCATTCGTTGATGACATGTAGCAGAGCGGGTCTAGCGAGCGCAGGCCTTGAGCGCGCGAGCGAGTAGGAATGATTTGCTACAGATGCGTGTTAGAAAAAGACAAACATGCTGTGCTATTTTTTATGCCATCATAGGTGACGAACGATAACGATACTGAGCATTTTAAGAGCTTTAAACTTATGAACGTAAAGTTTAAATTCGTTTGTCATGATTTTTGTTACGAGTGGCAGGTTGAAACCTTCTTGTTTGTTGAATTTTATGCTGAGCGCCGTAAGGTTTAGATTATCTTGTTAAGATTTTGTAGTAGGCCACGTCGAGCTCGTTTTGTTTATTTGTTAAATTTCGTTATTAGTAAGTATGAATTATGTTTTTTTTTTATGATGTTTTCAAATTCACTAGTCGCCCGGTGATGACTGCTAGGTGCGTAACGTAATTTGAGTGCTATGTTTATTAAAATTTGTTTTGTTTGTGACGAGTGTAGCATTAATAAATGTTGTAAATAGTGAACGGATATTTAGTTTGTAGACTTTGTAGTTATTTGACTCAGGTCAGGACTTTAATAACAATTTGTTTGAAAAAAATATGCTTAAATAATACACATAGCACATTACGTAGCGCATGAACTATATACCTATGACATTTCATAAAAAAGTAGCAAAGTAGCAAGGAGCAACTGTTCACAATAAATCATATTTCATTTTAAGTAGCAACTAGCAAAAGTGTTACATTATGACACTGTGAAAAAAATCATTGCCAATGATTTATCACAGAAGATTTCAATCATCATTTCGTCATATGACAATGAATGAAAAATAGCAATCATTGCCATGCCTAGTAGGGACCTCGTTGGTGGCAAAGGGGCTGGTCATGACGGCGTCGTCCAGGTACATGATGCGTGGATAGATGTCGAAATAAGAAGTCAGGAGCTTCCAGGAGGTTAGATGAGTGTATTTTTAAAAAATCGGCCAAGTGCGTTTCGTGTTACACGCAGTGTAGGGTTCCGTAGTTGCTCGTCGTTACGCTCAGATCATTAATATTTCTATGTCGTTAGCACAATATACTACTCTGTCAAGAAAGTACCGGGAAAAGATTAATAATACACAAAATGTTAGTTATTCATTTCATCCAAATTTATTTTATCACTTTCAAAGTATGCTCCTTCAGAAGCGATACACTTACGCCAACGAATAATCCAATCATCAAAACATTTTTTAAACGCTTTTTCCGGAATCGAGTTCAGTTCTCGCCGCGAATTCATTCACAAAAGAAGTTGAAATTGGTCTTAAAAGGGTTTTGGATATTCCTTTCTCCCACATTGACGAGAAGATCTCTGTATTCATGGAAACATTATCTTCAGCTGTGGATTCGAGCATTCCTCTGAAGAGTCCTAATCGCAGAAACTTGGCTCCTCCACCTTGGTGGGACGCTGATTGCTCTTCAGCGCAAGCAAGCTGAAAAAGAGTATGCCTTATGCATGAGTACAGAGAACTTTCTTAATTAGTATTCTTTCTAGTAAAAAGAAAAGGGGTTGGATCAGGTTTTGCGAGGATCTTTTCTGTCTTTCATTCGTCTGGATGAATATTAGACGGTTTCGTGGCTCCTTAGTCGGCCCTTCTCCCTCTTTCAATGACTCATCGGTTTGGTTAAATGAATTTGCAAACAAATTGTCACCTCCTACTGTTCCTACTCAAGATTGTTTACCATCTCCCTGCCTTGAATTCCAAAGTTTCAATAAATTCGACCAACCTATCTCATCTCATCTCTAGATGAACTTCATTGCGCTCTGAATGGTCTACGTGGCACTTCTCCAGGTGAGGACGGTGTTCCCTACTCCTTCTTGCCCCATCTCGGTTCTGCGGGGGAATCGTTTTATCTAGATCTAATTAACTCTATATTTATGACTGGTATTATTCTGGAGTCTTGGAAATCTCAAATAGTCATTCCCCTGTTAAAACCCGGTAAAAACCCATTTGATGCCTCCTCGTTCAGACCTATTGCTCTCTTATCCACGCTATGCAAAGTTTCAGTGCATCTAATTAAGAACCGTCTTGAATGGTTGGTGGAAAATAAAGGTATTCTAGCATTAACACAGTTTGGTTTTCGTAAGTCTAGAGGGACAATGGACAGTTTAAGCATTCTAACAACGGACATACGTACCGCATTTACAAAGAATGAGTTCCTCGTGAGCGTGTTCCTAGACATTTCATCTGCGTATGATAATGTTCAGCTCCCGGTGCTTAAACAGAAAATGCTTCGCCTGAGTCTTCCAGAAAGGCTTGTTCATTGCGCGTTTAATTTGCTTTCTGACAGATTACTGAAAATCCCTAGTTTTGGACATTCACTTCCCCCAAGAAATGTGTTTCAGGGTCTCCCGCAGGGTTCCGTTCTTAGTCCTATTCTATATAGCATTTATACATATGACCTTGAACAATGCGTGTCATGCTTGTGTAAAGTTCTTCAGTACGCTGACGACCTCTGTTTATATTCTTCTGGTAATGCAATAGAAGACATAAATTACCATTTAAATACAGCATTAAGTTACTTAAAGCAGTTCCATAGTTTTTACAAGAAAACGTTCATTTCCTGATTTTGAAATTTTGTTTGACGGCCTACCTGTGCCCTTGATGATCAAATTAAATTCCTTGGTGTCATCCTGGACTCCAAGTTGTCTGGCAGCCCTCATTTAAATCATATTATAGTAAAAAAATGTGAAAAAGGAATCAATATATTAAGGTCCGTCGCTGGTGTATGGTGGGGTTCTCATCCCTACAGTCAAAAACTTCTTTATAACGCAGTTGTTCGGAGCCATCTAAACTACGGCAGTTTTCTCCTTGAACCGTGCAACAAACAAGCTCTGGATAGGCTTGACAAGATCCAATTTAAAGGTTTAAGACTAGTGATAGGAGCCATGAAATCATCCCCAACTAACGCTTTGCAAGTGGAATGCGTAGATCCCCCTTTAGATCTTCGCCGTCAATATTTGGCCGATAGGTTTATTTTTAAAATAAATCAGATTGCTTCCCATCCTATACTCTCTCGTCTCCAATCCTTATCTGATATGATATCGGATCCCTGTTATAAATATTGGGCTCATAAGGACCCACCTCGGCTTGTTAGGAGCCTTAGAAGATTATCCTCCCTGTCTTTCCCGATTCTTAAATTTCCGAAAAATCCAATCTTCGTTTCTAGTTATGAGGCTCTTATTTATAACCCAAATATTATTCATGACCTCGGCATATCAAAGAGTGACCCACTGGCCGATTATAAATTAGTTGAACATCTGGCAATGTTTTGGCAAAATTGGTTACCCATCTACACTGACGCTTCAAACATCTCGCTGCTTAGCCCAGTTGGTGTTGCTGTTTGGATACCGAAGTTCCGTGTTCTCCTAAGTCACAAGTGTCCTATAGAAGCCTCTGTATTTACCGACGAATCTTTAGCCATATTAGAGGCAGTATCTTATGTGCTATCACACAACATTTCTAAAACTATTATTTTTTCTGACTCTAAAAGTTGTTTGCAGGCTATTAAATCTAACTTATTTAGACCCAAATTCATGTCTCCTATCATTGTTAAAATAAGAGATGTCTTATTCTGTTGTATAATGCGAACATTGATGTGGCGCTAGCGTGGGTTCCGGGTCATTCTGGTATCCGCGGTAATGAACAGGTTGATTTCTGGGCCAAAGAGGCCATAGAGTCTGGTTTGGCTTACCAATCAAACTATGCCAATGATATCCTCTCCCTGGCTTGTAGGTGGGACCGTCAAAACTCAAAGGCCGTCGATATGGTGAATACAGCACATAATCCCTCAAAAACCATGGTTTTTTAAGCATAGGTTTTATGATAAACATGTGATATCTACAGTCTGTCGATTGAGGATCGGTCACGCTTGTACTCATTTATTTTTAAGTAAACTCCGTATCAGAGATAGCTCGATCTGTGAATGCGGCCTTGATGATGGTACTCCTGACCATATCTTTTTTAGCTGTCCAAAATATAGCGTTTCGTTGTACGATTTTTTGCCTATTAAAATCCCACGTCCAATTAACTTTCAATTCCTTCTTTCTTTTCCGTCTTCAACTGTTGTGAAGTATTTATGTAATTATATTTTTATGAATAATATTAAGTTATAATAATTAATTGTTTGTATAAGACAATAATGATGTATTAACTTGTGTTGTATAATTTTTTCTTACTTATTGTTGTTGGTTATTAAGAAAAGGCTACGTTTTTGTTTTGAAATTTTCCCTTAATAGTACTATTCATTAAATATTGCATAATTAGTCTCTTTTATGCTCTGCCTCCCCGAACCCGACATTGGCGAAATTATCGGACCGTTCCCGGCTTAGAGCATTCAATGCTCTAAGGTTCCCGGACGGGCACGATACTATACCCGCCACATTATATAAAAAAAAAATATTATTTTTAAATATCAGTGATTTTACGTGCGTAAACGTAGGTTTAATTTATTAATAAATTAGTGAAGGTTTTTGAACATTTTTACTGCAGTATGTTGCGAAATTCGTAAGTTACACCAAGATCAATGGTATGTTCAGGTTTGTTTATAAAACTCGTCAAGCAAGAAAAAATGGACTATACCTACCATAGACCACATCCATACACTGCGACAAGTTATACAGAAGACCGAAGAGTATACCTTACCTACCACTATGCTTGGTCGCCTGGTGTCGAAATATATTTTGCGTTCCAAATCACGATGGTTACGATACACTTGGCGTTTGTGGGCTATATGAAGGCCTTCGATTCGATCGCGTTGGGCAGTGCTACAGTATCTCTAGCGGTGCCATATTGACTATCGGTAATTCGAGGTGCTGAAATGTTTATATAAAAACACCACCATGGACGGTCCGAGTACAGGAGCAGAGCACGAAAGCCTTACGCCTCTGCAGCGACGCGTAAGGCAGGGAGACGTTATTTCTCCGAAACTGTTCCCCGCCACATTGGAAAATGCTTTTAAACTCCTGGAATGGGAAGGATTCGGCATCAACATTAATGGCGAATACATTACTCACCTTCAGTTTGCCGACGATATTGTGGTCGCTGAAAGACCTCGGTACGATGCTCGATGGCCTTACCCTATCAAGCGGCAAAGACCGTCCGGCCGCTTTGTAACAATAACATTTTCATTGTGTCTCTTGACCTTCGCCTTATAGGTTAATAGAGTTTCCCAACAGACGTAGGTCTTCAGATGATCATGGACAAAACAAAGATTATGTCGAATGCCCATGTTGCGCCCTACCCAGTACCAGTTGGGAGCTCTAGCAGTAAACGTCCTGTGGCTGAGATGATGATGATGATGAGGTACCAAAGACATTGCATACAATCTTTGGTAGGTACTATAGGTACTACCACCAGACTACCACAGTAGCTACTACTAGGGTTGCCAGGTCGCTAAACCTTATAGCCGGACAGACCAGCCAGTTTGGCCGGACATTTGGGTAGAAATCCGGACAACCTACATTATTGAGGATTTTGTGTCTCAATATGAACAGGTACGACAAAAAATTTGTATGTAAAATCAAGCTTTTCGAGATCATGTTTTCCCTTACTGGCTATTGATATTAACTGGTCGCAAAGCTCACACTTCACCTCCGACGGTTCTGCTGTTGGCTAAAATATTTAATTTTTAATTCTTCTAAAAAAATACATTTTCTCTTTGGCATTTTGAGATCTGAAAGTTAAGAAAATGACTGTTATTTGTTTTCATCGCATCACTCGCAGTCGCACGAGCGCACGGCTCAGCCTAAATGCTAATTGTTTTAGAAAATTTTCTCTATGATCAAACATGTTTCTTAACATATCAATGTTACTAGTTAGAACAGGGGTATTGCGATCGGTATATGTTTGAAACCTACAGTTTGAATTTTTTACTGATATTGTTTCTGGTTTTAAAAATTACCAGAAATTGACAAAATTCATTCAAAAAACGCGCTTCATTTTTTTAACTTATTTTCGACTGCACGCAATAAAAACATAAAATAACTATGTTACTATCAAAAACTCAGGGAAAATTATTATTCACTTTGAAAATTTGGTTGAAATTATCAATATATTAGTCATAATATGAAAAAAATACATTATAAAATGTATAAGACCTCTTGAAATAGCATCAATAAAGTACAGTACAAACAATCCTAACGTAAATTATTGTCGTTGAATACAAAAACTGACGACGCAACGTGCGGCACTATAGTGCACACCACCAAACGCAACGTACGGCACATCACACGTGCGCTATCAATCGAGGTGAACACCAACATATGTTAATCTGTGAAGAACACTACCGATAGTACCGACCCACCGACAGACAAAGCGCGAGTCGTGTATCTGGCGGCGCGGTGCGAGGAGGCGGGTGCGACCGACAGTCGACTCGCATGCGCTCGGCCACGCTCGGCGCTCGCTCGTTTGCGAAATGTAAAAAGCCTAGGACAAGCCGGACACCGTTTATTTTGGCCGGACACGCAATCATTAAGCCTACCTATGTCCGGCTTTTTCCGGACGCCTGGCAGCCCTACCTACTACTAATACTAAATTTGACATTGACAGTCCTCCATAGCGTTGCCGAACTATCGATAGTTGACCTCAGAAATCATCTATACTATCGATAGGCCTATAAATACTATCGATAGGTCAGTTTGATAAAATAGTATCGGTATATAGCAATACTAATAATAATCTATTGTAATAACAATCGATACTATCGATAGAACGCTGTGATTCAATAGTATTGTATATATTGGTTGATATTAACTAGTAAATATTCAGAGGCTGTAATCTTGATATAACTATTTGTTGTGACCTCAAATCTCATATCAATATGTATAGTATGTTTTAGCGCAGAGGCAGCAAGCGGTGAGTAATATAACGATCTATATCTCTCTCTGTCATCAACTAGAATATTATTGTTGTTATAAACCTACATACTCATTTAGTAGTTAAAAAGTATTTGTATCATGTCATACGCTTGACAATGTCAGTTAATAAAAAAATGTCATACGGAATGAAATGTTTGATTTACAAATATAATTGAGGATATATTATTGGCGACAAGGATGGACGCCGAACAATTTGCACAGTTTATCAGCATCCAACAAGCACAACAGGAACAAATAACAAAAAAATTATTACTGTTGGCCTCAACTACAAGTGACACATCGACGTCTAGTCATGGGAATACATCGCCCAATGATCAATGCGTGACGAGCGCAAGCACTACACAGCCATCACATAAGATGAGTATTTTTAAAAACTTTTCCATGGATAAATTTGATCCAGAACGCTGTCGAGTACAGGACTATTTAGACTATTTTGAAAACAAATGTAAAATACTTGATATTGACGACAATAACTTAAAGAAAGACCTTCTTTCGAACTGTTGCACTCCTGACATTTTTAGAGAAGTAAAAGTTGGATTAACACCCACATTTGAATCGAGTTCTTACGCTGACATAAGTAAAAAACTTTTGGATCTTTACCGCGTAAAGATAACTAGGTATAGAGCTCTGACAGAGTTTTGGAACTGTGTAAGAGAAAAGAATGAGTCAATGGAACATTATGCCAACCGGTTGAAGGATTTAAGCAAAGATTGTGGATACAATGACAGTATTTTGGAGCGTCAACTACGAGATCGATTTGCAACGGGTTTGAATCATATCGAGCTAGAAACAGATTTAAAACAGAAATGGCCTGACTTAATGGAAACAATTGAAGGAATTACACACGAAGTAACATTTACACAGATTTTTGCTGTTGCTCAATCCCGCGAATGAGCTGAGCATGACATACCATATCCAAGTGTCAAAAGAATAAACAAAAATACTCGAACAGCTAACGCAGAATATTTATCAAGCAGCAAAAGTCCTCGTCAGGTACATCCAGACCAATGCTACCGTTGTGGCAAAGACAAACATGATTTTACAATCTGCCCAGCTAGAGAACATACATGCAAAGAATGTAAAATAGATGGACACTTTGAAAGTTGCTGCATCAAAACAGGACGAGCTCAGATTACAAAAAGTAGATGGCAGAGAACGAAACTTAGACATAAACTGCAAAAGGTGACAAAAAGCTGTACATCATCAGACAATTCATCTGAGAGTAGCGACGAAGACGACAACTTTGTATGCAACGTAACAAAAAGCAAACAACGGCAGAAAGATTGCAAAAGAATTGATGTGATCATTAATGGGCAAAACTGCACATTGGATTGGGATCCTGGATCAACATATACTATTATAAGCACACAGTTTTGGAGGAAAATAGGAGCACCAACTCCAATTCCAGCCCCTAAACTCAAAGCGTATGGTGACTACAAATTAAAGTCGAAAGGTCTTACCGACGTTACTGTAGAAGTCGAAGGAATACAACGAATTTTGCCGGCAGTAGTCATGAAGAATGCTTACCCTATGCTTTTTGGGTTACAATGGAGCGAATCATTTGGTAAGGAATTTCCCAAGGCTGTTTACTCTATTAAAAGCAATTTGCCTACTTCACTTGTAAACATTTTGAATCAACATACACAGCTATTTGATGGCAAGCTAGGAAAAGTTAAAGATTATTATGCAAACATTCATGTGAAACCAAAAGCGGAACCTGTACATTTACCAGCACGACCTATTAAGTTTGGAATAAAACGGAACATCGAGTTGGAGCTAGATCGTTTGGTGTCTCAAGGAATCATAGAAAAAATAGACCCAAACTTGACTCCAGTTGAATGGGCTACTCCAACAGTCAACATTATAAAACCAAACGGTGATATCAGAATCTGTGGAGATTACAGGAGCACACTTAACCCTGTTCTGGTGAAACATCTACACCCTGTACTACTTTTCGATCATTTACGGCAAAAATTAAGACAAGGCAAAATTTTCTCTAAAATTGACCTTAAAGACGCCTATCTTCAATTTGAAATAGCCCCGGATTCAAAAAAATATTTGACGCTATCAACACACAAAGGCTATTTCCAATACAATAGAATGCCATTTGGAATTTCAACTGCACCATCAATTTTTTAACATTACCTTGATAAGTTACTCGCTGACCTTCCTAATGTAGCCGTGTATTTCGATGATATTGCAGTAGCCGGAAAAAACAAAGAAGAACACTTACGCACCCTATCTTTTGTTTTCGATCGCCTAAAAGAAGTCGGACTGAAGGTAAATCTTAAGAAATGTTCATTCTTGCAAGACGAAATAGAATATCTTGGCCATACTATAGATAAAAACGGTATACGCCCGACAAAGAAAAAGCTTGACGCTATTACTAAAGCTGTTGCACCGAGTAATTCAAAGGATTTAAGGTCTTTTCTTGGTCTAGTTAATTTTTACGAAAAATTTATACCCCATTTACACGGTTTGTGTGCCGATTTACATGAATTGACAAGTGATAGACAGCGATGGCGTTGGACCAATCGTGAAAATAATTTATTTGAAGCAACAAAGGCATGCATAGCCGCTTCAAAGCCATTAAAAGCCTTTGATGAGAACAGGCCTATTTTCTTAGCATGTGATGCATCAGAGAAAGGTGTAGGAGCAGTTTTGTTTCATAAAAACAAAGATGTTGATGAGCCTATTGCATTTGCATCAAGAAAATTACGCGTTGCTGAAGCAAAATATTCTGTGATTGACAGAGAAGCTCTTGCTATACTTTTTGGGATTAAGAAATTTGACCAATATTTACGTGGGACATAATTCACATTAGTCACTGACCATAAACCTCTGATTCATATATTAGGCCCTCAACGCAATTTACCTAAACTGGCTAATAATAGACTAGTAAGATGGGCTTTAATAATTGGCAGCTATAAATATGATATAATATATCAAAAAGGGGAACAGAACATTCTGGCGGACTGTCTTTCAAGGTTACCTGACGGCAATGCAGACCCTTCTAAAATAGAGCGTGTGGTGTCAAGGATTGAATCAGGTCTTGTAACAAAGAGAATGTCTGATTTACGTCTCTCGGAAGATTTATTAAAGAAAAGTACTGCTTCGGATGCTGTTCTATCGAAAGTTAAGGAGTATTTAAAAACAGGCTGGCGAGACCTCGAGTATAATAATAAAATGAAATCTTATTTTAGGAAACGAAACGAAATCTCGGCTGAAAACCAAATACTTATATGGCAGGGAAGGATGATTATACCTGCTTGCTTACGACTAAAAGTTCTCACATATCTGCATCGGGGCCACCCTGGAATAGCAGCTATGAAAGCATTGGCACGCTTTTATGTATGGTGGCCATCATTGGACGAAGATATTGATAATTATGTCAAATTGTGCAAAGGATGTCAAGAAAACCGACCTCATAACCCCGAATTACCAGTTTTTTCTTGGTCTATCCCAGAACAAGTATGGGACAGAATTCACATTGATTTTGCCGGACCCTACGAAGATAGTTACTGGCTGGTGTTGTGCGATGCACTATCTAAATGGGTGGAACTAAAACCAATGAAACGGATAACCACTAGCAATCTATGCACGGTCTTGGATGACATATTTTGTATTTTCGGTTTACCGAGGATGATTGTCTCGGACAATGGTCCTCAATTTACTTCTGCGGAATTTGCAGAATATTGTGAAGAGTTGGGAATTCAACATGTCACGTCATCTCCTTACCACCCACGAACAAATGGTTTGGCTGAAAGGTTCGTAAGGACGTTCAAAGCGAGGACGGCAGCGAATGAAGGAAGCCTGTGCAAACGTCATCTAATGGAATTTCTTTTCACCTATAGAAATTCGCCACACAGCACCACTGGTAAATCACCTGCGCAGATGATGTTCGGGCGGCAACTTAACTGTCTGCTGTCAATTATCAGGCCTGATAAACGCAGGAAACTACAATATTGTCAGTTTAAGGCTAACATAACGTCATCTGAATCACCGAATTATTCCCCAGGTGATCCAGTATACATAAGAACTAATCACGATAAGACGTGGCAAAAAGGAGAAGTAAATGCACGCAACGGTCGATATTCATATGTAGTTACAACACCGCAAGGCAGAGAGATGCGGCGACACGCCGACCACTTGCGCTCCAGAGAGCCGTCACCATCAACTCAATCACCGTCTGTGTCACCAAACCATCAAACGAATTGTACAAAAGCTACTTCAGTGCCATCACCATCAGTGTCATCATCACCACCTACGGTCATCACTCCATCAGAAGCTACAACATCATTATCATCGTCACCCAACTGAGCGACACCCACTTCTGCACCGCTACGCCGGAGCCAGCGTATGGTGAAGCCACCTCGGCGGCTAATCACCGAAATGTGAGGGGGACGAATGTTATAAACCTACATACTCATTTAGTAGTTAAAAAGTATTTGTATCATGTCATACGCTTGACAAAGTCAGTTAATAAAAAAAATGTCATACGGAATGAAATGTTTGATTTACAAATATAATTGAGGATATATTAATTGTATAATAGTAATACTATTGAGGGAAAGTCACTATCGATCGTATCGATTGTTGTTGCAATATTCAGTAGCAAAAGTATCTATACCATCGATAGTGCATTCGATATTAAGCTTCGATATTATTGTTTTTTTTTCGAACGGACCTGTCGCTGGCGGCCCATGAAAAGGCCTCGTCAGCTACAACCGGGCAGTTTCGGCGAGCGCAGAAGGCGCTCAGCCTAGGTCCGCCCTACTAGCGGTCTCCGCGACCCGTCTGAGTGTGAGGCTCAGGCTCATACACGTGTCGGGTTCTATACTAGCGGGCGTAATCGGGCCAGTGTGGAGTGCAAAAGGCACCCTACCAAGTGGCGAACCCGCCAGTGGTGGCGCCGACGCGTCCGGAACTGCCTAGGCAGGCCGGACCGCATTCGGGCTCCTTTCTGGCGGGCCCGATCTGGGGGTGAACCGGACTCGGGCCTCAAGGGCGCCTCTGTAGGCTTGGACCTCGGCTTGGGCTGTCGTCCGGAGGGTGTACAGGGAAGAAATGGCCAGGCTCATGTCTGTGTCGGCTGAAATGAAAAACGGGACCTCGCGCCCTTTGGCGGGCGCGGTAAAATGAGCTACTATGCTGTGTAGTAGTAGAACTGCTTAAGGCGGTGTTGGCTGTTGTGGTGACAAACGCGGTGATAGGATCAACCTGGTCATCGACTACGTGGCGAGGCCGACGGAATCGGCGAACGACATCCTTCTGGGGCGTATACGTGGCGGCTTTGACTAAGAGCGGGTTGGGGTGGTTTATGTTCTTATCAAAGAAGCGCTGCGACGCTTCTTTCATATAGAGGGCCTTCGATAGTATTGCTGTTTGTTAATAATATTTACGCTTACGGCACTATCGATAGTATTGATAGTCTATCGGTAGACGACTATCGATAAACTATCGAGCGGCAACGCTAGTCCTTTTTTGATCAGTGCACATGACACATAATTTTCCTTGCACATAACCTCACCTCAATCACAATTGTCTTGAATAATAATTTTAAACAAGTAATTTGGTAAAAGATACGAAATCAGAAATCTAGTAGATATTGTTAGTCCATCAAAATTGAATTTTAAACAATGTTTAACTGTAAAAAGTGTTGTAACCCGGGAAATATTGTTCTCAGAAAAAAGGACTCTTACTGTACAGAATGTTTTTTAACTAATCTAAATCACAAATTTCGTGCATGCATTGGGAAAAACAGAATATTTACTAGAAATGAAAACGTTTTGATATGTCTGTCGGGAGGACCATGTTCTACAGTTATGTTGGATTTAATAAACAGTGGAATATCCTTGAATAATCATAAAAAGTTATGGATAACACCTATATTCTTTCATTTAATGGGTAAAAGCTTTAATAAATAATATTTTTACCTACCTAATAATAGTTTACCTACTTTAGTCTATCTAAGGCCAGCAGGGTTAACTTTCTCATTTTACCAAACAAAAAATAGTTACTCATGGTTTGAGTGTAGAAAAGGTGTGCAAATTAGATTGACTACAAAACTGAGTTGGCAAAATCAGACTATTTGGACCTTAAACTTATTTTGATCCCTGTAATTATAATGTAGGATTTAAAGTTTTTATTTTAGCTAAAATGTCATTGCAAGTGATATTTAATTACAGAATATTCAGAATTTACCTACTTTTATGATTTCCAGGAGTTTCTAGGAAAACTGATGATAAATTATTAGCGAAGGCTATAATCAAACAATGTAATGACTATAAATTTAATGTATACATTGGGCACATCTCGCAATATTTATTGAAAGAAAGTGATGTTCAAGAATATAATACCCTTCCCCAAGTAAACAATACTTTGAGTATTCAATTTAATGATTTACTTTTAAGTATGTCTATTTCGTCTAGAAATGATTTTTTGACTAAAGTTTGTAGAGATCTGTATGTCCATTTTAGCAAGTTGTTGCAATGCAAATATATTTTTACTGGTGAAACATTAGGAACATTAGCTACAAACTTACTAACTAACTTGACCATTGGACGTGGTTCTCAAGTTCAGTATGATGTTGTAAGTATTCATACTCCACTTTCTTTATTTACCATGCCAGCTTCAAATGAATAATAATAACTACCTACTTGTTTTTCAGGGATTTTGTGATAACAGAAATGAAGTAAGAATATTAAGACCAATGAAAGATATTAGTCAAGAGGAAATAGATCAATATATGATCATTAATCAGCTAGCAGTTAGCAGCAGTAGTATCCATCATGAAAATAGCCTGCAAGCTATTATCAAAAACTTTGTAACAGATTTGCAAGAAAACTACCAAGCAACTGTATCCACTGTTTGCAAGACTGCAGATAAAATTGGTGTTGGAGACAAGCACTCAAAAAAATGTCTAATCTGTGAGGTAATAAGTTAAAATGAAACATTATACAAACAGCACAAAATAATTTCCTGTCCCTCCCTATTCATATGAGTTCAGCATAAGTAGACCTTGCCTTGACTTGGTTAAAATAGATATTATGCTTGACTTTCATTAAAATATGGTCATGAATAATGGGCCAATGTTTAGCTGATGATGATTACCATGGATTACAGGACCCAGCAATAAGTATTGCACATCGGCAATAATCGCATTTCCGAATACAAACGAATATTAGAATAGTAAATATAGTAAAAAAATATATTAATATTTATTATATATTTTTTAACGAATATAAGAATAGTTTTCAAAGGTCGATTCGGAATATTTACCGCCGGGTACTGTAAGTATATCAATTTTATGATTTTTAACAAAAATTAAAATTCTGTTTTATTATTAGGTTGGGGAAAAAGTCTTTTCGCATTATAGTATGTATGAACTTGTAATAAAATCTCTTTGGCTGTACTATTTGTATCTGGCTGGTTTTGGTATCATTAAAAGTTTAAATTTTAAAGATAATTCCAAATTCAAATTAGGAAAATGTGTGTTTTTCATTTGTTTTTCGTACCTACTGTCGGAGCCCTTTCTCACGAGCGATTTTAATCGGCGATTCCTCGGCGGAGCGAGATCGCAGCGATCATTCGGCGGCTCGCGGCGTGCACACAACGATACCGCCGCGATAACGCCGCGTGCTCGCAGCGAGTCGCTCAAAATTGTCACTTCTCAGCTGAAAGTGACTATTTTAGGTGGTTACTCCACGTTGGATCCTCCCAAATTTTAGGACAATTCCTTATTCCTTATAGTCCTGACCTTGCACCTTCAGATTTCCACCTGTTTCGCTCTCTTCAGAATTCTCTAGGCAGTGTCAGGTTAACATCACGAGAGGACTGCCAAAACCACTTGTCGAGGTATTTTGATCAGAAGCCCCAAAATTTCTATAGCAATGGGATCATGTCCCTACCTACAAGATGGCAAAAAGTTATGGAACAAAATGGTACCTACATGCTTTAGTTAAATGTAAATAAACTATATTAAAAAATGTTTTAAATTTTCTAAAAAAAATGCGAAGAAACTTTTTCCCCAACCTATTATATACAGGGTGTTGTTTAATAACACACCTAGGCGTACGACATACGATAAGGACTATTAATTGTTGCCTCTCTATAGCCCACTATCGATAGTATCGAAAGAAGCCAAACTATCGATAATATCGTACAATGTGAAGTGTTGTTCGTATTTAGTGTACCTGCGGGTCCTACTCCTCGGATATCCAGTAAAATGCGCAACACAGTTTAACACTATCTTGTTATTACAAACATAGGCACACACAAAGTAGGAAGACAATTTTTAGGTAACGCAGCAGGTAGAAAGTAATGACACAGGCGAGCGGGCGATGAGTAGTATGCGCCGGGCTTCGTGTCTCGATCCTCTCTGCCGCGATGCACTGATGGGCGTTCGGGCGCGTTCGGCGACCGCCGTTGCTCGAACCAGTACGTCAGCCAGCGGGTCGCGTGTACAGCAGTAGCTGCGCTGCACGATGCGATGCGATGGCGATGCACGGCGTTGTAGAATTTAGTATTGTGATGTGTTTTTGTATATTGATTTTTATTAGGTTATTAATATTTTTAATGATTCGTATGATATTTATAAAAGTAGTAAGTAAGTATTTATGATGATAAAAGTATGTAATTTATGTTTGTTTAGAGTGATATATATTTGATAGATATATATTTTTATATGTATAGTAATATAAATATATATATTGTAATATGTATAAGAGTAGATAGATAATATGTGGGATCTCGCCACATCACTCCCCCCAGAGACCGTCAAGGGCGATAATAGTCTGGGAAGTGTACTTGGCGTCCCGATCCCGTGATTTTTTTTTTTATGTCTTTCTTTGTTTCAGGTTCTGGCTGTTTACTTTCTGTTTTGTTTCTGTCTGTTATTTCAGTGTTTTTCGTTTCTTTGTTTTCAGGACAGGGCGTGCTAGTATCTTCCAGTAGGTAAGCCGGTTTTAATCGGTCTATCGAGACTGTCAGAGGTTTACTCTTCACCAAAATTTTGTAGAATTTTGAATTTCTTTCTAAGACTGCGTGCGGTCCAGAATAGGCAGGCTGTAGTGCGCCACGCACAGCGTCTTCTCTTAAGAAAACGTGGGTGGATGAAACTAAGTCTTTAAAAATGAATGTTTTCTTCTGACCATGCCGCGATGTCGGCACAGGTTGAAGGTTTTGGACAACGTTTCTCAGTCTTGCAGGATTGGATTGGATTGAAAAACTCCCCAGGCAATCTGAGCGTTTCTCCGAATACTAGTTCTGCAGAAGATGTTTGTAGGTCCTCTTTGAAGGCGCTCCTAATTCCAAGTAGAACAAGTGAAAGAGTTTCGGTCCAATTTGTCCCGTGACAGATTATCGCGGCTTTAAGCTGTCTATGGAATCTTTCTATTAAGCCATTACAGGCAGGATGGTATGCTGTGGTTTTTTTGTGCCTGAAACCTGCTATTTGAGACAGATATCTGAAGAGAGCAGATTCAAATTGGCGACCACGATCTGTGATAATGTCTTCTGGACAACCGAAGCGTGATATCCATCCGGACAAGAGGGCCTTGGCAACGGTTTCGGCTGTGATATCTACCATTGGTACCGCCTCGGGCCAACGAGTGAATCTATCAATGGCGGTGGCGGTAACCGTGAGACAGTGGCAGTGGACCAACAATGTCTATATGGACTTGGCGAAATCTGGTTCTAGGCAGTTCGAAGGTGCCTAGCGGAGCTTGTACGTGCCTGGTGACCTTGGAACGTTGACAGTCCGTGCATGCTCGCGTCCAATCCCGACAGTCTTTCTTGATGTTAGGCCACACAAAGCGTTCGGTTATTAGTTTTTTTGTGGCCTTAACTCCTGGGTGACAAATCGAGTGAAGGCATTTGAAGACTTGTCTACGTAGTTGTGGTGTCTCGTAAGTTCTTGGTGTTTTCACGATGTCGCAGAATAGTTCGGTATGCGTTCCAGGCATTTTCATTTTGACAAGGCGGAGGGAAGAATTTGTGTTTCCATTCACAATCGTATTCAACTCTGCGTCTTCTTTTTCTTGTTCGGCTAAGATATTTAAATCGACAGGCTCTTCTAGTTCTTCTATTCTAGACAGGGTATCGGCGACAATGTTATCTTTACCAGATATGTGCCTAATATCCGTAGAAAATTGGGATACGAAGTCTAGATGTCTGTATTGTCGTGGTGAACAGGTATCTTTCTTGGTGGCAAAATCGAAACACAGAGGCTTGTGGTCAGTAAAGATGGTGAAAACGCGTGCTTCTAGCACGTGTCGGAAATATCTTATAGCTTCATATATCGCAAGCAATTCTCGGTCGTATGGCGAATACTTCTGTTGGGCTGCACTAAGTTTTCTTGAGAAAAATGCAAGCGGTTGCCATTGTGTACCTTTTTTCTGTTGCAGAACTGCTCCTATTGCTGAGTCCGATGCGTCTGTGACAAGAGCTAAGTAGGCATCACATTCAGGGTGAGCGAGCATAGCAGCTGCACCAAGGCTTGTTTTGCACTTATCAAAAGCTGCGAGTGTATCGTCTCTAAGGTCGATAGGATGGTTACCTTTTACTGAGCCGTTAAGAAGTTTGTGTAGAGGTGCTTGAAGTTTCGCTGCATTAGGTATGAACCGTCTATAAAAGTTAATCATCCCCAAGAATCTCCTAAGTTCTTTTACGTGCTTGGGTGCTGGGAACGATTTGACTGCTTCTATTTTAGCGTCCAAGGGTTTTGTGCCGTGTACCGAAATGTGATACCCTAGGAAATTAACTTCCTCGACTACGAAGATACACTTGGATGGATTAATGGCAATTCCGTACTCTTTCAGACGGGCAAACAGCTGACGTAGTTGACTTTCATGGGAAAATCTGTCTTTTGAGAATACCAAAAAATCGTCCAAATACGCGTAAACAAAATCCATTCCTCTTGTGACTTTATCCACAAAACGTTAGAATGTTTGCCCGGCATTCCTGAGACCTAACGTCATATACGGAAATTCGTATAATCCGAAGGGCGTGGAGATCGCGGTTTTGGGAATATCGTCCATGTGAACCGGTATCTGATTATATGCCTTGACGAGATCCAGGGTTGAGAATATGCGGCATCCGGCTAGGTTGTGGGAGAAGTCATGAATGTGACGTTTCGGGTAACAGTTCGAGCGTTCAGCATACGATAGTCACCGCAAGGTCGCCAGCTATTATCCTTTTTTGGTGCTAAATGGAGTGGAGACGACCATGGGCTTTCTGATGGTCTTGCTGTACCATCTTTTAACATCGACTCGAACTCTTCTTTTGCTATCTTCAACTTATCTGGTGCAAGTCTTCGTGGATTACAGTGAATAGGTGGTTTGGGTGTAGTTTTGATATGGTGGACGGTGTTGTGCCGAATTAGGCGGTGTATGCCAGAAGGACGAGTCACTTCCGGAAACTCTCGAAGAATATCGTTGATCTTTGAGTCACCGTGAAGTACCTTGATTGACGATATAATGTCAGATGGTGTCGTCGTCATTGCTGATGTGGACAGTGATGTTGTGCGATCTAGCAAGCGTTTATTTCGGCAGTCAACTACGAGATTGTAGTGAGAGAGGAAGTCCACCCCAATAATGGCTTTGGTCACATCGGCGACCACGAACTGCCAGTTGAACTCTCGACGAAGACCAAAATTGAGTTTTAGGTGTACATACCCATATGTGTTGATAGCTGATCCGTTAGCTGCGTATAGATGATGATCGGTTGTTGGTCGGCGTGTGTATAGAGCGGATCGAGGAAAGACGCAGAGATCGCTGCCTGTGTCCACGAGAAACTGCATCTTAGTTCTTCGATCAGTAACAAATAGGCGACCAGAGCTGATTGGGCTGTCGTTAGTCGCCATTATCGACTGCCCCGACCGTTTTCCGAGTTAGTTGTAGAAAAATCGCAGGGTTTTAAGCATTTTGTAGCCTTACTGTTGAATTTGTCATAATACCAGCAGATAGGGTACTTTCGATAGCTCGACTGTGACCTAGTGCGGCTTTGCCCTCGCTGAGAGTAGTTGGTGCGTCTTGTATTCGAGCGTGATCTGTGATGAACTTGAGTTGTTAGCGCCTGAACTTACCTAGTCAACTCTGAAATCTGCTTGGCCATAGCATGTCTGGTCAACGCCATATGTCGCAGGTTTGGTACATATTAAAAACGAAAAGATGTCACTACAAGGCTCATTAGGATTGGGGTTCATTTCAATGAACGATAACTCTTGATAAAAACGTTATCAAAACACTTTTTTAACACTTGTAGTTGTTTTTAAATTAAATGTTTATAGAATTTTAACATTTATTTCAAAACAAATCATTTTAACTAAAATTTAAAACATTTACTGTATAATGCCATCTATCGGTTTTAACTTAAACTATCTTTTATGGAAACGCAACGTCAGCTATTGGATTGAAAAAAACTAAACAGCATTTATGTTGATTATAGAGGTAATATGCATTTCGTATTATTTTATCGAATAATTTATAAAAATACAAAAGAAATCCAAATTTTAAAATATAAGTTTTTTTTAAATGAGTAATTATATACTCTCTGGTAATAACCGGTCAAAAGCAAGAAGCCTCAAAACAATGTAGGTTTTGGACAGCCGTCAAATATTTGTTTTTAGCTAGGGCTACCAGTTGGAGCAATGTAGTTTTATGATATGGGGATTTGTTTTAATATTTGGGAAGTGATTTAAAAATCAATTTTTAGGAGAAAAGTATGGATTACCAATGTTTAGCTAGAAAACGTTTCCCAAAATATCACAACCCAACTATTTTACGCAAATTTTCATTTGGCAAAAAAAACATTTATCAAAACAACATTGGCAATTATTTGCATTATTATTGCATTAATTTGTCAATTATTTGCATTTGCAACTCATAGCAATTTTTTAGTTACAAAATCTCTTTTTTGGGATATTATTGTTTAACAAGTAATTGTTTGGTCATGTTTCATTTAATCAAATAATATTTAATCAGACAGATGTTGCATGTTTGCATACGATTTGCATGCTTACGCTCAAACATTGAAATTATCATGCTGCATCGACGTTTGTTTTACCTTGGAAAAATAATTTACAGGTAAAAAATGGTTGAAATGGCTTTAAGAGAGTTTTGCTTTGATCGAGAGAGAGATTTGATTCCAAAAGCAATAATTTTGGAATAAATTCTTACGGTGAATCTAAAAAAGACAATTTGGTAACCCTATTCACGATTCCAATTTTTTTCATCAACTTTGATTAACAATGAATTTTATTTGAAAGAATTGGTGTGTCTGGTCCAAAGGTCAAGTCTAAATGACGTAAATATGTCATAAACGGTCGTTTCAAGTTATAACCTAATTAGAAATTTCGTCATTGACTGTCAAGTATCGATGCCCAAAGTGCTAATAATTCGGGATAATATTCCATGGGGCGCGACTTCGAATCTTGGTCGGCGGCAATATTTTTTCGAAATCCAGACTTGTATTAAAATATTTTGATATAAAATTGTCTATTTACATTTAAAACAATTACTAATTACTAAAATTAGTACCAAACTTTTGCATATATTTTTTACATAATATTTACAAAATAAATAACAAATAGAAAATGGGTCAAAGCTCGCCATCATCAGTTTTCATAAAAAATAGAATCATACTCTAGTGAAATCAGAAGCCGATTAAAATGAAAATAAATATAGTACTTAATATCTTTAAAAGTTATGGATGCGCACAAAAAGTTATTCATGATAATGTAAACACTAGAAAAAAAAGACCGCAACAGGCGGGATCCGAACCCACACGTCTCATTACACTACGAGCGAGTGCCTTCCCAACTAAGCTACGAGGACGTTAGAACGATTTTCGAAATTTGTCAAGTGTTAGTTTATATTTTTTTGACAGAAGGGTGCAAACAATTGTAAACCTTATGGTGGTTTGTTATTCTCTGACGAAACGAAACAGAAATTAATGTAAATAAATTAGGCTCTATGAATTATGTGCAAGTTATCTATCACTGCGCAGATAGCGCCATCTAGTCAGAGAATGAAACAAACGATGGCGTAGGTAAGTTTTAGTTCCATTTACTCACCACCTTCGCTGTCTTTCGCGCGAGTTAAGGTGGAAATTTTCAAAGTACCGAGACTGACTCTGTTTTACGTAGTATAATTTTTTCTCTATGGCCATAGTATCTAAAGGAGAGTTATATGAAGTACTTGCTACCTGTGGACTATAAGGAACAATCTCCTGTATGCGGTCTGCCAGATCTGCTAGTGATTCCAGGTTGGACTGGGGCTGTGAGGCTACAACAGTTTGCATGTTTTGAGGCAAACGGCTGGTCCAAATAGTCTTCAAAAAATCATCAGGCATGTCTGGACCTGCAAGGTGACACAAATGTCTCAGAAATTGAGAAGGTTTTCTGTCCCCCAACTCCTCATAAACCAGTAACTGTTTAACTTCCCTCTCTCTGGAAGCAGAAAGGCGTTTTATGAGCTCACTCTTCAATTTGTCATATTTGTCGCAGGTGGCGAAATTGTTATATCTTTGACCTCTGCCGCGTATTGATGTTCAAGCGATGAAAGGACGTAATAAAATTTTGTTTCGTCTACAGTAATGCCTGCTAGTAATAACTGTCCTTCGACTTGAGCAAACCAAACTGCTGGTTCTTGTGGCCAAAACGGAGGTAGTCGAGCGGCAACCCGACAAATATCGCTTCCACTGGAAGACCGACCTGGGCTAACGGTTTCGTTGCTGCTAGCGTCCGTAAAATTATCATTTCCACCGATATTTGCTTCCATTTCTTTGGACATAATGAAGATGGTTAAACACTTACGGTTTTTAGAAGTTTTACCAGATCCGTGTCCAAGCGGGGTCACCAGTGAAGTGTTGTTCGTATTTAGTGTAACTGCGGGTCCTACTCCTCGGATATCCAGTAAAATGCGCAACACAGTTTAACACTATCTTGTTTTCTGAATTACAAACATAGGCACACACAAAGTAGGAAGACAATTTTTAGGTAACGCAGCAGGTAGAAAGTAATGACACAGGCGAGCGGGCGATGAGTAGTATGCGCCGGGCTTCGTGTCTCGATCCTCTCTGCCGCGATGCACTGATGGGCGTTCGGGCGCGTTCGGCGACCGCCGTTGCTCGAACCAGTACGTCAGCCAGCGGGTCGCGTGTACAGCGGTAGCTGCGCTGCACGATGCGATGCGATGGCGATGCACGGCGTTGTAGAATTTAGTATTGTGATGTGTTTTTGTATATTGATTTTTATTAAGTTATTAATATTTTTAATGATTCGTATGATATTTATAAAAGTAGTAAGTAAGTATTTATGATGATAAAAGTATGTAATTTATGTTTGTTTAGAGTGATATATATTTGATAGATATATATTTTTATATGTATAGTAATATAAATATTATGTTATTATATGAGTAGATACATATAAAGTAATATGTGGGATCTCGCCACAACTGCAATAGTATCGATTGTTAAATTATAGCAATAGTATTGATTGGACACAATGCTATCGATAGTATTGGCATATCTTAGGGTACCTCAGATCTGGCGAACGCTCGCTGCGCGTGTGCTGCGCATTTGCCAGATTTGGACGCAGCCTTAACAATATATTTATAGACACCCCCGCCTCTCACTTCATACCGCAACTGCATTCAACTCGCGCACAGACTGTAACGAGTAAATAATATTTGCCCCAATCGTAATTTGGCTCGTAAATTGACTCTTAATAACACCGTTTTTAGTTTCATAATTCATCATTTTACGCACTTGTGCTGTAGTAACATTATCGCACTAGTGCGGTAATGTAAACATTTTTTTTAAACATCCAGCAAAAGTTTGTGTCTAAGAACATTGAATATTTTATCAATATTAAATTATCTTAGGGTTAAGATGACAAATAAATATTTCATTTTATCAAATTGTATACAAATTAACTTAACTATCATCTTTAGAAACAATAATTTATAGTTTATTTAATTTTGAAATTGCTGCTACTCCGGCTGAACAGACAGTTTTTCCTTTATGCCATTATTGCGTTTTGCCATTATTGAACCTGCGCGCGCATCGAAATTGCGGCGCGCGAAAAAAACAAAACTTACGTGCCATTTTCCCTAAATATTTGGTGAAGTTGTTGCTGTGTGGTTAATTACTATCAAAAATGTCTACTTTAAATAGTGAAGACGAGTAAAATGTTATTCAACCCCGTCGGAAATACTTAGCGAGGCACGAAACGTAAGTGATAGCCTGTTGCCGCCAAAATCCAGAGAAAAACAGAAAAAACGGAGAAGGTATTTTAGATTTTAGTTTGGTTTTTTCCTCGCAATTTTGTTAAAAAACGTCGTATGGAACTCGTGTGCATTGATTATTACACACTTGTATCATAATGTACTATTCTGTATTTAACCTGATGAAATGTCTTTGGTAGGTAAAGAGTAATGGTGTATCGGTTAACTAAAACATTGCTCAAAAAATAATTTAATCTTAATGTAGAAAGGAACCATTAATTTGACTCTTACCTATTATCTTTTTTTTCTGTTTCAGAGTGATGTTGGTGAAACTAATAACAAGCTCTCTGCCTTGGAAGCCACTAATTATTCCAGCACTGTTTCGACGGCACAGCAACACTTAACATCAGATTTGGAGAAATCTGTACATATTAACGCCAATGGTTATCCAATATTTCCTTACATCAACCAATGTCTGTGTTACGCTTGTAGTAAAATGTTTTCAGAGATGGATGTCAATAATGTCCCTCAACATTTGAAGGAAGTAATTCGGAATATGAATAATGAATAAATAATATTCTTATAACTCGTGTTTAAAATTATATGGTACTATAAAATTTTAGTTGGATTAAATTAATTATGATTGAAAAAGTGATCTTACATTATTACCTACTGGCGTCGATCATCAATCAATAAAATCATTAATTGATTAACATGATTGGAAAACAATTTCTATTAAACAAACTGAAGAACAATTTATTTGATAAAAATTGTTCATTTTCTAATATTAAAAACATTGATAAAACCTGTTGCTGCGCCATTTTACTATAAATTTTAGATTTACATTTATCAATTAACCTGCAAGCTCGAAAATAATAGCACAATTGAATAACAATGGACCCGAGCACACATGTGTGCGTGACGCGAGCTTACAGGTTAAGTATACAGGATGGGTAAATGTAGCAAGCTTATGTGGCAGTGAGTTTGCCACATCTGTCGCATAACTGATGACAGGTGGAGTAAACGGGTTCTCCAGTGGAGATCACGCCTTGGCAAACATAGTGTAGCACGCCCCCCAGCCCGATGGACCAACAACCTTAGGAAAATGGCTGGATGAGCGGGAGATCGTGCTCTTTGGCGCTTTTTAGGGGATGCTTACGTCCAGCAGTGGACTGCAATAGGCTGAATAGATAGACAGGTACAGTGTGTTAAGGTATGACATTATAAAACCGAAAAAAGTATTAGCTAACATAAAAATACCTTACCAGTATTCTCATTTCATGGTATTACCAATCGGGACAACTTTACAGTTTCTCATTTCCACTCTTCAAGTCTGTTCCTGTTAGCGTCAGAATTGCTGGTCACCTACGACGAACGGCTCTAAAAATATATATTTAAGAATAGCTACATATTTGCTTCATTCCTTTAAAAATGCTACATATAAATACATTGAGAGAAACGTAAATATTTTTTGGACCAGCCATTCTGATATCAGGATGGCTGGTGACCTTGTCATTATTTGCTATATTTGCTTCATTTAAAAATATTCAGTTTAAGCGTCGTACTTCATTAGGTAAAAAAAGATATCACGTTTAATAACGCTTGCATTGTTTTGCTCCGATAAAAATAGTTATGTTGCTTAGATTACTGAAATACTATGGATTACACCATAGTTGTAAACTCCTGCAAACAATCTGGGCACAAAATAGTAGTAAATTAAAAATGGAGGATATACAGGAGTTACTAGACTCAGGCATATGACCAACCTTAGAGCATTCAACCAACAGGAGACGACAAGCTCGCTAATTACTATGCGAAAAAGTCTGTCATTTCTTGCGGGGGGAAGGGAATAACGCACACATAGGGAATTAACACTAACGCATTTTCAATGACGTTGCTACGCTCGCACACAACAAAAAATATCTAACACTAGCTTAAACTAGACGCACACAAATATATTCACACACAAGGGCAACCTATCCATGCACGAGTGTGACGTCAGTTTTAAATAAACGAAGATAGTGCTTAACACTATCGATAAATTTTATCGATGAGTTCTACCAGTATTATGATAAGGTTTTATTCAATTCAGACTCTTTATTATGTGTAAAATCGAAACTTTATGTAGAGGCGACTACAGTAGAACCGCCATAAGAAGACGGGTTTAGACGCAGTTTGGACAATGGTGGAGAGGACACGCTGCTGTCTCCTCTCCACCATTGTCCAAACTGCGATCGCCAACCCGCCTGCCAAGCGTAGCGATTATGGCAAAATCCTCCTTTTGGAGAGGCCTGTGACCAGCAGAGGACTGATATAGGCTGGTGGTGGTGATGATAGAAACTTTCCTTTTGGCTGTCATTAAGATCTGCAGGGTTATTTATTAATATCAGTATGGTAGAGTCTAAGGCTTGGACTATACCCAGCCGGAAAACCGGTCCGGGTAAGTACGGTTTTAATCCATCGCCTAAGCAATAAGGTCGTCATGAACGAATTCTAGCGGATTGTAACAGATTCCGGCTGGTTAAAGTCCAAGCCTAAAACTGCAAGAAATACCTGCAAAATTTGGTTTTCAGGTGAATTGTCATCATCATATCAGCCTGTTGCAGTCCACTGCTGGGCATAGGCCTCCCCCAAGGAGCGCCACAGCGCACGATCTCCCGCCCTTTGCATCCAGTCGCTGCCAGCTGCCTTCTTCAAGTCATCGGACCATCTAGCCGGGGGGCGTCCTACACTACGTTTGCCTAAGCGTGGTCTCCATTCGAGAACCTTCCTGCTCCACCTCTCGTCGGTTCTGCGACAGACATGGCCAGCCCACTGCCACTTCAGCTTGCTACATTTTTGGACAATATCAGTCACCTTAGTCTTATGTCGTATGACCTCGTTACGGATCTTATCCCTTAGTGAGATCCCCAACATTGACCTTTCCATAGCACGCTGTGTGACGTGTAGTCGGTGGGCCAACTTGACTGTCATGTTCCACGTTTCGGCTCCGTAGGTTAAAACTGGTAGGACGCATTGGTTAAACACCCGGCTTGTCAGGCACTGCGGCAGTGTTGCCGTGAAGATATGACGCAATTTCCCAAATGCTGCCCAGCGAAGCTGCACTCTTCTAGCGATAATTGTCATAATTATGATATAAAAAATACTGGGCTATAACCCGCAAAAATCGTAAATATAATTAAAGGTAAAGTTAGAAGGTTGAATTTTGTAAAGTAGGATTTGCAAGATTGGGTGTTAACTATTTTAGCTGTATTCGCACTGTATACTATTTCGAAAAGTGCGTAGGTAAGGTAGTTCTATATCGTTGTGGATATGATTTATCTAGCTCCTCCCTCTTCGGGTAAAGGCCTTCTCCAGATAGACAGATGAAGATAAAGATAATTAAAAGACCTGTAAATTGAATATCAATCTTGCTTTTTCCACATCTGACTGGCCCAACTCCCGATTCAGGCAGAAGGCTTTCTAAAAATATTACAAATGATTTTCATCTCTTAAATCGAAAACATGAAATTAGTCTAGAGAAATCATGAAATAAGAATAACATAATACCAATTTTTTGCTTGCTTAGAAAGACAAAATTGTAAATGAATTCAAATATTATTGGTCTGGGTTTGTCTATGGTGGTGACTGGATATGATTGGCTCGTAAAACTTTTAATGTAAAGTTTAGTTTCTTTGGAATGGATTAATTTCTATGACTTAATCAGTAATTGAGAAGGTGGTGAAAAATAATGAATAAAAAACATTATCCGAAACATTATCAAATCCGCAAGAATCCGTTCAAAACATGACCCTATTGCTGAAGCGATGGATTGAAACCGTACTTACCCGGACCGGTTTCCGAATGGGTATAGTCCGAGTCTTAACATACGCTTAAATAATAAATAATCTATTAACTTTTAGCAACAAGCAAAATGTCTAAGCACAAAACATGTTTATCTAGAGTTGATAAGATATTTTGGGTACCTCAAAGATTTTGTCGTAAGCTTTTGTAATGTTATATTTTCGCAAAAATTATGAAAATTAATATTTAGTGATATCTTAATATGGACACATTATAATAATGCCTATTGTTATATAAATAATACGGATCTTACAGTAAAGCAAACAAATTAAACAAAATTTATAACACCATACTGTTTTTATTGTATGTGTAAATAAATAACCACAAAAATGCTTGTAACCTGAGCATTAACATCATTTTTGTGTTAAATAAATTAATATAAACAATAAAACCGAATCCACCCGTTTATTTTCTCAACCGGGTTTATTGGGAATTCATGTTCCGAATATATTCCCATTTTTAAAATACATTCGGGTGGAATGCCAACTCTAGGTGACCTAAAGGTCAAGTAGTTAAATCGATATCGATATTTTGTTTTTGTGCTATCACGTCACCAATTTTGCTGCAGGGTGGCCAGCGAATATCAATAAAAATCTTAAATTTTCAGAATAAGGTGAAGTTCGCAAATATATTATTTATTTAAGTAGACCGATTAAATGCAAATATTTATAGTATTCATACTTTTAGAAGTATTAAGTCCAAAAAAATGCGCAAAACTTAAAAAAAAACATAATTTGTTAACTGTGATATATCATTAATTCAATAAGCATCTATTATAATTAATATTATTAACAATATCAAACGTGAAATACCAGTGTGATTTCAAAGTTGGGTACTTCAGTATAAAAAATTACGCTAAATAGGATTTTTTACCATTTACTGGTATCACTTTTTGATTGACAAATTTTATAAGGTTTTTGCAATTTTAAGGCATTATTAGCTAATATTGAGACTCAATAATACTTATAGTTGAACATTTACGTTGTCCTTTAGCACATAAGATATTTCTTATCTTTTTTAACACGAGCACACGGCGTAATTTGGCATTTTTCGCTGCGGTCCTTCCACGCTCACCGTGATTTGACAATGATGGCGGAACGCGCTGCAAATAGTTTTATATAACCTCTGTGACCGACGGTCATAGACTTTTGGCAGAGGGGAATGCCTGTCAATGGCGGCTCCTGTTGGTTGAATGCTGACCAACCAATGTTGAACCGCAAATGAGTTTTCTCTTCGGCTAACAAAATAAGATCGTCGAATTGATAAAAGTAAAAATGAAACAAAGCTAGCGATGATTGTGTCACTTAGTTTTGTTTGATTTTGATGTTATGTTTTGGAATTAATTAGAGGTTTCAATAAAACCGGTGAAGTGCTAGTTAAATTCACGCCACGTGGAGAGGGTTCCGTACAATGTCTAATTCAAATGTATGCCTTGCCACTTTATTTTCAATTAATAGAATTCTTATAGGTGTTCCTGTAGTCTACAAGTCATGAACCATAATTTGCTTATTCGCGTTTTTTATTTATTTCAGGTTTTGTAGTTTCGGAGATCAGGTCAAGGGTTGATGTTGAATTTTTGTTTTCTTTCATGAATAAAATCAAAACTATTTATTTAAGAATAATAACAAGATTATTATACTTAAGATCCTAATAACAAGCCCTTTCATTAAGCTACAGTAAGGTTTGCAACTTTTATTTTACTTTCCTAATTGGTCTAAAACTAAAAATGAAAGAAAGAAAAAATATTTATTTTGGCCCCAAAGGACATATTTTTTTTTACTATGGGGCTTGGTACTAAAATCAAAACTCTTGAAACTGGATACTGTTAAGTGAAAGTAGGAAGAATAAATGATTATGAATGCATTGATTGCTGATTTAATAAATTAAAGACCCCAGTTTTTGATTTATTAATTAAAAACAAAAATATATATTGGCTTCGAAATAGCAATATTATAAGGTCCCACGATAAATTTTGCTAATTTTTCCTGATTTCTAACAAATAAATTAATGTAATTAAAAATAACTAATGACTAGGCAGCATGGCCGTAGACCTTAGCCTGTATAAAGTGGAAAAAAAAGAAATTGACATTTGTCACTGTCAGACAAAAATAGCTTTCGTTCGGAAACGCAAACATTTTTTTAAAAGCATTATTTTTTTATTAATTAAAACCGAGCTCTTTAAAAATCTAAAAGCTGTGTAAAATGATAGCATTTAGCCTTTGAAGTAATGTTTTATTTTAATAGTATAAGTTTGTTTTATTTTGATTTTAGTACCAAAAAAATCATGTCCTTTACATGTTCACAATCCAAAAAAACTTAAATTAAAACTAGTGGTACCAAAATAGTCTACGCTCAGTATAGGAGTATATTTTTTTCTCTATGGTTTAGGGCAGTGACGTAACGAGCACGACTCAGCCACTGGTATTCTGCGCAAACCATCAGAGGCTCCAGCGTTCGCCAAGCCTACGGCCGACAATGATATTTACTTATTTATTTTAAACCTAGCACATCTGTATTTGGGTCATTGGATAACACCGTCCTACTAAATATCATCTGATATGGAGCAAATTGACTGTCACAGACAGGCGGACAAACAGACAGACGCACGAGTGATCCTATAAGGAATCAGTTTTTTTTTTGTACGGAACCTTAAAACAACTACATATTAAATTGCGGTTTATTTTTAAAGCATAACAATGATCTTAATAACAACAACTACATAGAACCATAGAGAAGGAATAATACTACGTAAAACAGAGGGACAGTCTCGGTACTTTGAAAATTTCCACCTTAACTCGCGCGAAAGACAGCGAAGGTGGTGAGTAAATGGAACTAAAATATAACTACGCCATCGTTTGTTTCCCTCTCTGACTAGATGTCACTATTTGCGCAATGATGGATAACCATGCCCATAATTCATAGAACCATAGAGAAAGAATTATACTACGTCAAAATAGAACATTAATTTACATAAATTTCTGTTTCGGTCCGTCATAGAATGCCAAACCACCATAAAGTTTACAATTGTTTGCACACTCTGTCAAAAAATATAAACTAACACTTGACAAATTTCGAAAATCGTTCTAACGTCCTCGTAGCTTAGTTGAAAAGGCACTCGCTCGTAGTTTCTATGAGGTATGGGTTCGGATCCCACATGATGCGGTCTTTTTTTCAAGTTGTTATATTATCTTGAATAAATTTTTTTGCGCATCCATAATTTTTTTAAGATATTAAGTACTATATTTTATCTTCATTTTAGTCGGTTGCTGATTTCACTAGAGTAAATAAATAAATAATAAATAAATATTGGACAAAATCACATACATCGCTCTGATCCTAAGGTAAGTAGCTAAAGCACTTGTGTTATAGAAATCAGAAACAACGACGGTACCACAACACCCAGACCCGAGCCAATATAGAAAAGTTCGTTTTCTACATTGACCCGACCGGAACCTCAGAGATGGCGGCGCCATTTAAAGTCCGGCGTGCTCGCTTCTCGGCTACGGAGGTCGTCTGAGTATGATCCTAATTTTTATGAAAACTGATGACGGCGAGCTGGGACCCATTTTCTATTTGTTATTTATTTTGTGAATATTATGTAAAAAAAATAATCAAAAGTTCAGTACGGAGTTTAGTTATTAAAAATGGTTTTAAATGTGAATAAACAATTTTCATCAAACTATTTTAATACAAGTCTGGATTTCGATAAAATATCGTCGCCGACTAAGATTCGAAGTCGCGCCCATGGAATATAAGCCCGAGTTCTTAGCACTTTGGGCATCGATACTTGACAATACATAACGAAATTACTAATTAGGTTATAGCTTGAAACGACCGTTTTTGACATATTTACGTCATTTAGACGTGACCTTTGGACGTGCGTGACACACAAATGCCTTTAAATAAAATTCATTGTTTATCAAAGTTGATAAAAAAAATTGGAACAGGGTTACCAAATTGTCTTTTTTTAGATTAACCTTAAGAATTTATTCCAAAAATTATTGCTTTGGGATCAAAGAAAAATCGCTTAAAGCCATTTTAACTATTTTTTTACTTTATGTAAAACAAACGTCGATGCAGCATGATATTTTCTAAGTTAGAGAGTAAGCTTGTAAATCGTATGCCATGCAATATTTTGCAAAGAGAAAGTTATGCCAAATTAAACATTTGATTAAATGAAACATGACAAACAATTATTTGTTAAACAATAATATCCCTATCTATCAATGTTTTTTTGCCAAATGAAAATTTGTGTAAAATAGTTGGGTTGTGATATTTTGGGAAACGTTTTTGGCTAAACATTAGTAATCCATATTTTTCTCCTAAAAATTGATTTTTAAAATCACTTCCCAAATATTAAAACAAATCCCCATATTATAAAACTACAATACTCACACTGGTAGCCCTACAAACAAATATTTGACAGTTGTCGAAAAGCTACATTATTTTGAAGCTTCTTGCTTATACCGTTAATTACCAGAGAGTATATAATTACTCATTTAAAAAATATACTTACATTTTAAAATTTGGTTTCCTTTATTTATTTTTTCAAATTATTTGATAAAATAATACGAAATGCATATTACCTCTATAATCAACATAAATGCCGTGTTTAGTTTTTTTCAATCCAATAGCTGACGTTGCGTTTACATAAAATATAGTTGAAGTTAAAACTGGTAGATGGCATTATACCGAAATTGTTTTAAATTTTAGTTAAAATGATTTGTTTTGAAATAAATGTAAATATTCTATTAAAATTTCATTTATAAAAAAACTAAAGTGTTAAAAAAGTGTTTTGATAACGTTTTTATCAAGAGTTATAGTTCATTGATATCAAGCCCAATCCTAATGAGCCTTGAAGTGACACCTATTCGTTTTTAATATGTACTAATCCTACGATATATGGCGTTGACCAGACATGATAGAACCGAAAGAACCGGGAAATCCCAGTTCCTTGAAGGAAAGGAACCGAAATTCCCGGTGCTCTAAAACAGGACCGGTTCCGGAATCCCTAATAAATATTCTTAAACGTTTGCGTCGTGGTTGCAGCACCGCGTTAGCATCGACACAGTCGCTTTAATCGAACGATGCTTGATCGCATTTGTTTCGCGACTACGTATCAATGAGAGCCACCATGCCCATCTATGAACAGCAGTGGCTGTATCGATACTCAAAGGAGTATGTGTGAAAAGGTTTCGAACCGTATCGCTGCGTAAGGCTCGTCGGTACCATATCGCAATTTTCGAGTGTGAGCAGGGATGAAGCACATACAACAAGTACATACCAATAATCGAAAAAATGTCCAGGCAAAAGTTAGTATTGTTTATTAAGAAAATTTTGATGCAACAACTTCAAGTTATCACACTAAAATAAATTATAATCAATGAGGCTCAAGTTCGTATCGAATATTCGACCACGTTCGAATCGGGACATTCGACTTAATTTTATACGCGAATTTATATAAAATTAAGTCAAAGTTCTGTAAAGAACAACTAACGTAACTTACTAAAATATGTATACTAATAGAAACAATAATGCGACATTGTCTAATAATTAAAAGTTACTGGTCTTCTTTATAAAATACCTAAGTAAATAAAGAAAACGATTAATTTATAAAGTTAAAATTTTGTATTTATATCACACATTATCTACATTTAACTTCTATTACATAAATACAAAATTTTAAATACAGTACCAACGAAAAGCCGCTAACCAGTACTTGCAAATGGTATGCAGATGTTATTAATATTATATTATACAAGTAATTACAATATCAATACCATAGGTTAATAAATGCAAAAGATCAAGTGCAATGAAACTCGAAAAGTTTTTCTGTTTCTCAATAATAAATATTGATTTTCTTGTAAAAAGGTGATTTTGTTTTACTTTAACAATTTAAAAAAAAACCACCCACCCACCACAGATGTATACTACCAAAGTAACATTTGAATACATGATCACTTTCATGGACTTGTTCAACCAGTTCATACCAGAGATAAACACTTTTAAAACAATGAATAACCAGATTTACTAATATTAAACACTAAATTATATTGTCTTTCCAAATTATATTTCCATTTATCAAACATTGGAATTACAGTAAGTTGGTTAACAGAGATGATGTCTTCACTGTGTTCCTAGTGTAGATATTTACACCTTCAGTGGCCTCTTTGTTGGTGTTTCTGTCAGTGACTTCATTTGGAATCTTGTACAAGTATATATTCAATACATAGCAATATTAAGAGTTAACTGACTCTTTGTAATTTACTCTGCTGCATTTATTGGTCCTTGCAATGCATTTGGAGTGGGAGAATTAGAAGACACCATTCGCCCCTGTTCCTTAACAATCGGATCTGAAAAAGACAAATTACATATTTTTTTAAATTGTATAACTTTATATAAATAATAATAAAATTGGCTTAGGCTCTAATAGCTAAATTAGTGAAATCTGTTTCATGGTATTTGCAGAGACAATGTTTGTTAGAAAGACAAGGTTCACCCTTATTGACTGTGATTTAGCATCATATACCATTAAGTTATTTGATATTTCTAAATTCCATTAATGCAGTTTTCACTTGACCTCAAAAAAAAGTATACAGGGTGAAATAAATGAACTGTACCGTAAGAGACATCAACTTAAATATTAATAGCCATTTTTACTAAAGTGACCCTTTTTTTCTTTATTTTTTTTTAATCAAATATGTTTATTAGATACTAAGAAACCGAAAAAAAAACAGTAATAAAAGAACTAATTATTGTGTCACAAAGCATTTGTCGTGTGGGCCTAGGACTTATCATGATGCTAATTACCAGCAATCAAGTGATGACGATAATGAGTTTTCATTACAGAAAAATTGCTCACTTCCCTTCCTAATAATAACCCACACAAATCTTTTAGGTTCAATCAACTTATTCCATCTCTAAATATTCAGTTGCAACAATTGAACAGATTATATTTTAAGATTTTTATTGCATCATATGTACAATAATTTCAACTACTAGATTGGCTTATTTCTGGGAATGCATTTTAATCCTAATTTTGTATGTATGATGTTTTTTTTCTTGGGTGAATTTTGATTAGTGTCAAATACTTAAGGCTTCCTGAAGACACTCATGTAACAATCGACTTTCCCTAAGAAACTAGTAATCTATCTCTACTTAATTTCGTTAGTGTAAGGAAACATACTATTTCTGTATGGTCACGGTCAGAAAATGTTTACCAGTTTTGAAATCAGATTCTATATCACACTTTTTTCACTAACGTTTTAATGCCATGCCATATCAAGTTATTTATTACCCATTGAGGTATAATTTACTAGCGTACTAGAGAACACGCCGTCAACAAAATCTGTACGCCATATTCGGCAAAGTGGGGCGCGGGGAAGGGAGGCGGCAGAGTCACAGAATGCGGCATAAGCATAACCTATGCACGCAGAGGCGACACTTTGCTTGTACATCTACCTCTGATTATTCTAATTTATTACAATATATATTTTACTTTCTTTTCTTACTGTATGCGTGGGTGAAATGTATTTGGTATTATGATTATCATGCTACTGGGATTATCTTTTTTATTTAATTGACAATTATCAACTCTAATTAATCGTATAATTGATAAAGTTTCGAAACAGTCAAATGACTTCGACTGACCAACGACCGGGACGAACTGCTTAGCGTGCCTTCCAATGTACAGCATTTCACATTCTGTCAAAAAAGTTTCGGGAATTGATGATTTGTTTATGGTTCCAAATTCAAAATTATATTTTTTTTTTGTTGTTAGATTGGCACAACTGTTTTCCATTTTGGCGCGGAGTTTGAGTTACATCTGATAATTAGATTAAATACAGTATTGTATTTAGTTATACCATATCTAGTGCGTATTGCGAATTTGCAAACGACAAAAACATCGAACAAAGGGTTTGTCCTAAATTTTGCATCGACAATGGGATTTCGTGTTCGGAGTATCTGAAAATGTTACAGAAGGCTTACGGTGAATCGACTTTATCAAAAACTCGTGTTTATGAGTGGTTCAAAAGCGGTTGAGATGTAATGGAAGATTTGCCTCGCTCTGGTAGGCCATCAACGTCTGCTACTGAAGATAACATCGCAAAAGCGAAGGAAATAATGACTAAAAATCCTCATTCAAGTTTGAGAGAGCTAGCCGTCGAACTTTCTGTGTCACACGAGTCGATTCGTACTATTTTAAATAATCAATTGGGTATGAAACATGTTGCCGCTCGGCTAGTCCCAAAAGACCTGAATTTTCTCCAAAAACTCAATCGCAAAAGAGTCGCTGAGGACATGCTAGAACGAGTCAATTCCGACCCAACATTCATGAAACGCATTGTTACTGGTGACGAGACGTGGGGTTATGAGTTTGACATGCAAACTAGTCAACAAGCTTCGGAGTGGCGCCTTCCAACTGAACCGAAACCGAAGAAACCGCGCCAAACTCGATCAAAAGTCAAAGTCATGTTGAATGTTTTCTTTGACTGTCACGGTGTTGTGCACTCAGAATTCTTGCCAGAAGGTTAAACGATAAAAAAAGAGTATTATTTAAGCGTTATGCGGCGTTTAAGAGAGCAAATTAGACGAAAAAGGCCAGGAGACGTATTTTTGAATCATGCTAATTCAAATTCGAATACGAAATGGGAAGATTCGCATGCGAACGACTACAATCGCTATTTTTTAAATTCATTCTGTTAATTCTGCAACGAGTGGTAACCCACTCGTATTTCGATTCTACTAGTAGAAAGTTTAGAAGTATGACTTTGACAAGTAAACATATGGTTCACAGATTAAAAACTTTTTTTTTTCGTTTTGTTCCATGCGATTCATTGCCGGTTTTTAAAATCAATAAGTTTATGCATCCCGGTTTTAAATATTTTCTGCGTGAAACGAATATAGTTAAAGAATTTTACCATAATAGCAAACACAGAATTCGAGTGATTCAAAAATGCGTAAAATCGGGAGTGATAGAAATAGAATTCGCACACGAATCGTATTCGTGTTCGAATTCAGATTCATTTCGAATGCTTCAAAAATACGTCTCCAGATTTGTGGAATGAAAATTCTTGGATTTGCACCACGATAATGCGCCTTCCCACAAGGTTCATCGTGAACGAATTTTTGACCAAAAACTCAACAAATACCATCGAGCAGCCACCTTATTCACGAGATATGGCTCCAGCCGACTTTTTTCTTTTTCCTAAACTCAAATTACCACTTTGTGGCACCCGGTTATATTCGGTAGAAGACATAAAGGAGAATTCGCGGCGAGAACTGAACTCGATTCCGGAAAAAGCGTTTAAAAAATGTTTTGATGATTGCATTATTCGTTGGCGTAAGTATCGCTTCTGAAGGAGCATACTTTGAAGGTGATAAAATAAATTTGGATGAATAACTAACATTTTGTGTATTATTAATCTTTTCCCGGTACTTTCTTGACAGAGTAGTATGTTATATATGTATGTGGTACGTGTAGATTTTTTAAATACAATCACACTAATATTCTAGCCCGAAACTAAGCAAAACTAGTACTATGGCGACTAGTTAACGGATAAACTTAACTAGTCGCCTTAAATACGTTTTGAAACAGGATTGTAAGCTTTTTTTTCAGGTTCTCCTATTCTTTTAAAGGTTAAAATAATTAAGCATGATACCACCATCATGAAATCGTATAGGTTGTAAGGTTAATGACCGACTAGATAAACATACATACACACTCAATTATAGCCTTTTATAACCATAACCTTTCTTTTGGCTTTGCCTTAGACGGGTATGAATTGTTATTTTTACATTAAAAAAAACGGTAATTAAGTACTTATGTGTCACATCTGTGATATTTAATCCATAAAAAACGCCAAAAAATGGCGCGGCGCGATTCTGGATAGTGACATTATGAAATAATATAAATAAACATAAAACGAGTGGTTTTTCATTTACACGTCAGTGAAATGGCATGCCTCAATGTTTTTTTGTTTTCCTAGTATGATTGGAACCACAGAACAAGTAAGACTCGCTACGCGTAGAAGTAGTGAGTGGGCGTGGCAGTATGACCCAAAGTAAGCTCCACGTCGCCTACTTGATGTTTCCCGAACAATGTCTTATTATGAGTAGGTGTCTTTCATCAAGAGTCGTTTGGCATAACGTGTCACAGAAATATCTTGAAAAAAATTCGTAAATGCATAATTGTGCAGTTTTAAAGTGCAGAAACAATAGCAGTATCAAAACAATATCGAAAGATAGCATAAAATACCATCGGTGATTAATATTACTTGATATTATAATTAAAATAAGTTTGTCAAGAAATAAGAAAGCAATCTAAAATCAATCTATTACTCATAAAAATAAGGTCTCATTTAATTTTTTGTAGCTTCTATTTTTTTCGGGTAATTTTCGATTAGAGATGTTCGAGGTTCAAAGTAGATCGTGTAAAGCTATCGAAAACTTTGTAACAGTGTATCTAATAGAAGTCATAAGAAGTTAAACATGCCCAGCTTAATTAATAACTTCTGTTGTATTTTTTTGTTAATAATAAGTGAAAATAAAATTATTAAGATTGCAATTATGTTTTGCCAAGTAATTTCCTAGCACGATGTAATGTTAAGCTACTTCAAAAACTTGTGAAGCAAACTAGGAGAGTATTTTAATACAGAAGTGTATTTCCTGAAACGTGTAATGGAAAAGGTTGAGAAGTATTTTTGAATCATGCGAATACCAGTTCGAATACGAAATGGCATGATTCGCTTAGAAGCAAATTGATCAGTGTATTGTTGTCATTTTTAGGGTTCCGTACCAAAGGGTAAAACGGTACCCTATCACTAAGGCTCCGCTGTCCGTCCGTCTGTTTGTCTGTCACAGTTCATTTGCTTCAAATTTACTAGACCAATTTAGTTTCAATTTGGTAGAACATATTAGTTTTATAATTAGGATGACAAAACCAGCAAAAGGTCTGCTTGATGTGTAATTATGTAAAAATACTTATAAAGTTTTTCCTACCTACTTTACAAAGTTTGGACTTTGGAATTATTATAGAACGTAATTAACAAGCCAATCAGAGGTGGCGGCACCATTTTAAGTCCGGCATGCTCGCCTCTCGGCCACGGTCGCATAAATGGATATCACATACGAAATTAAAAAAAAATCAATTCTTTTATTACTTATGTCGTATATACCCCATCTCTAATTCAGTAGCTATACCTGTGGCCATACCATAACGTCACTATTGTTGTTTTTTTTTCATTCAATTAACTAGAAAGGAATAGTTATGCAATTCGTTACACCGACTTTGAAGTGGCATCTAGTATTGAGTATGTAGTAGTACTATTAATGTCACCCAACGCATAGTCATTGATTGATATTCAATTATAAGGCTTAACATCATGGAATAGTTGTAAATTTTTGTTTTTAGCAATTCCATGCAAGCATGCGATGGGACGTGGGTTCGAGTTCCACCTGAGGTCGATGATTTTTTTCAAGCGTTATTTATCTTTAATCTTGAAATAGGTTCAGCTATCTTGGAATCTTAAAACGACATCTAGTAGTAAGTAGCGGTAAAACATCCAATGGAAGCGAGCTTTGAATTAAGAAACATATATTCATAAGAAAATGAGGCCGTGTTTTAATAAATTAAATTTGTGTTTTGCGCTCTTTCGTAATCGTTTCAGTTGACCAATGGTATCTCAGTATTCTTTGTTGTCATGGTATAAATGTGTAAGTTTGGTTACACTGGTTCTCCATACAAATTAGTGATCATGCTATTTCTATTTAATCCCTGTTCTGTGATTGGAACAATGTTAGATGACACACAATTGGTAGAGTGAAGGAGAGATAGCGCGTGAAATCACTCAGACGAGAATAGCATTTGCCAGCTGTAAGACGGTCGACCGGAGGGTCAGTGAAGCACTTATTTAAAAACGTGAACGTCATTCTATCCCAAAAATCAAAAAACAATCATCGAATTAAAAATACTAGCGGTCACATTTTAATAGGAGAAACCCTAGATATATTATCTCCTACTAATCATAAATATGCGTAAATATTTGGTTGTTAGCACGTACGCGATGAGTTCACTGATCCTGCAGCCGGATCCCATACTATTACAGATTTTAAAAACTAACACAAAGAGCTACAAATTGTCTTTGCTTATTGTTATAAAATAATAATCTGTATCTGGCTCCTCAGCAATTGGGGCATTGAACATATAATGTTTGTGTCTACTAGTCTTCTCTGCTAGAAAAAACAACACCAAGCCACAAATTACGTATAGCACCGGCGCGACCAAGCCAAGCTGTGATACACTTTGGCTTATTTCTAAATCTAAAAACAAAGGACATGGCCAAAAAATCATACATAAAAAACCCTGAAATCGCCAGCGAGAACGATCGTGATAACGGGTAAGAACGGGTTCATTCTATTAAACCCATTACGTTTTCATAAAAATCGGTATCCAAAACGAGGTATTATAGAAGTTATTAGATTTACGATGTATTAAAGACTGTATACTTACATTGATTTTTTTGGCTTCTATTTTTATCAGTAACATTTTAATATCCTTCAATGTATATTTTGTGTTTGGTGTGTGATAGAGTGTTTGTGTGTGTGATAGAGTGTTTGAGTTTGTGATAGAGTGTCTGTGCTGCTTGTGTGTGACTATGCTACACTAAGTTGTGTTTGTGTGTTGTCGTTATTGTTCATTATTTTTTAGTTTTGTAGCTATTGTTAAAAAAAAAGATAAGATTTTTATAATTTTATATAACACCTACGGTTTTACTTTTCTTTAGGTTTGAAAATAGGTACTGGTAGTTAATATTGTTCATGGTAGTAAATATTTTTTGAGTTTTATTACGATGTTTGATGTACCTACTAATACTATATTATATGCTTATGTTTTTTCGTAAAATATTAAATAGTACTTCGTAATAATAAGTTTTTTATGTTACAAACTACAAAGATTTCATAGACCAAAGCAACAATCGATTTTTTAAAATCTAAAAATATTTATTATTGTATAATTAACCATCAATTATCCAGTATACCACATCGTTTCTACAGTAAATTATTGTATATTTTTTATGTAAATATTATGCCTATAAAAACTACATAATATGTCAGAAATGTCATATAATATATGACATTTCTGACTAATTCTGTTTTTTTTTGGCCATGTCTTTTAAAGTAAAGATCCATTTACAATAACATAATCTCAAAGAACTTATGTACTGTAGAGGTTTATAGCCGAGCGAGTAAAACCTCTACGTCTACCAAGGTATGTTCGAAATATGAAACTTGCTTTTGAATATTTTTCTTTGACGTAGAAAGAACTTTTGTTTTCGGGATTCATTAGAAAATCTGGAGTCGAAGGAAAATAGTTAAAAGATATATAAAATTAAAAACGTGATCTTTAAAATTGTGCAAATCGATTCAAAAGTTAAGTATTTTCTGCATCCCTCATGTAAAGAACCTTTTAATAAATATAATTCATTAAGTGAAATAATTTGTTCTCGATCAATTCCCAATAGTCTATCCCAGCTTCGGCCATTGGCCCGTTACAGTACGTTACAGTACGCTACAGTACTTTCTGTGTTTTGTGTGTCCTAGTATAGTCTTGGCAAGGTTTTTTTGCTATCATACATTAATTTATTGTGTCATGATATCACCAATCCATATTTTAGGTATACTGTACCAGAGATATATTAAGGAAAATACCGCGAAAAAAAATCGAAGTTAGTTATTTGCAAATCCCATAGATTACTTATTAAGACCGAATTACGATGTCCTGGACGAATCCCTATTTAAAATTAAGAAAACATACCGCCTTTAACAACATCGGATACGACACATCGCCTAAAACGACGAAAGATATTCGTCACCTATAACGACCTTTTTACAATTTTCTAACTTATTTTAAATCCAGTAGAAAGATTAGTTTTAATTAAAGAAAGATTGACTTTAAAGGACGATGCAAATCTTGCCTTTTGTCTTTGGACCCAAAAAAAAATTACTATAATCTGACCCAGGGGGAAAATGTTACCATCCAAATTTTTTTATTTTGGTTTAAAAACAAACCAATTGTTTTGTTTTTCTGGGGCCAATTTTGTCGACACCATAACAAAAGTTAAAGGTGTTTATTTGATCTACATCATAGTCTATGTCCCAAATCCGCACAACATTTTTTTTTTCCGCACAACATTTTTGGCCCATACTCTTGCATTATACTTATTCGTTACCCACTTTTTCCCACCCCATGCAAACCTCATGCGCGCTCTTTGCCATTTGACCTATTACTTTGGCACTGCAAATTTTTTCAGACAACATTTTTATTTCTTTTTTTGATATTTTATTTGAAAACAAGTTTATAAGGATAACCTATAGGTACCCATACTATACAGGGTGTAAAAAAAGGCTTAACGAAGCCTTAAACCACGAATTCTATATATAAAAGCAAGTAGAATGCAAAAAAAATAATTGCTGGGAAATGACTTTTATTTTTGGGTATCAAAAAAAAAACTTATTTCTAACCCGCAATGTATAGCGCGCACGCCACAGACTATGCCTGTGTGTGTAAGCGGTCGGCGGGCGAGCGGGTGGCGCGAGAGCACTGCGCACGATTCATTGCCGGCTGTGCCCTTTAAAGGCCTTTTATGAAAGAAGCACTAAAAATTTTTATCATGTTTCTTTGTAAAAAAGTTTAGTATTATCAAACAGAAGTCAATTTTGTAAAATTCTTTAAAAAAACATTGTAACTTTGAATGTCAATAACTCTGTAACCTGTCATTTCCCAGGTATAGTGTAAAAGAAAAAAATGATCGTAATAATACGTAGAATATGTGGTATTCGGCTTGGTTAAGCCTTTTTTTACACCCGATATAAGGTGTAAACTTATCAGTTAACTCTTTTCTAGGGGATGATTCTACTGCTTAAATAGAACAAATCATTCTACGGGACCAACTTCAAAATCGCAAAACAAAAAACCATTTCCCCATACAAAACGGCTGACTAGCTGAGATCAGTTTGTATAAAGATATGAAATATTTTTTCACGATTTCGAAGTTGGTCTCATACAAAAAGTTGTTTTATTTGAGCAGTAGAACCACTTCCTAGAAAAGAGTTAACAGATATGTTTACACCTTATATATGTACCAAATTTAAAAATTCTAAACATACGTAACACAATTTTTATGACTACTTGTGTATATTGCTTATAACAACTATCGGATATAACGTCCAAAGTTATATGGTCCCTTCAATGTCGTTACATCCGGTTTTAGCTGTTAGTGTAATATAAAGCCGATATCTTATACTTACAGAAATATGGGTGATCCATTGCCTCACGAGCAGTGTAGCGCTCGTAATGATCATAGCGAAGAAGACGATCAAGGAAGTCTAAAGCTTCTGGGGACACCAAGTGCTGATTTTCTGAATGGACAAATCGTTCCCACCGTTTACGGGAATGCCTGTTGAAATAAAGTAAATTAAGTTTATGTGTTTAATTATGAATTGAATGAAAACTAATGCAAAAATACACAACATACCTTCCAAGAATATCATTAAATCGGGGATCCAATTCTATATGATATTTATCCAAATATTCAAACAACTCTTCTGTGCCCAGCACTTTAGCAATACGTACAAGCTGGTCATAATTGTCATGACCATGGAAGAATGGTTCCTTACGGAAAATCATTGACGCGAGCATGCAGCCTAATGACCACATGTCCAATGAGTAGTCATACATTTGATAATCCACCAACAATTCTGGGCCCTGAAAGTATTTATTAATTTACAATATTTTTATTAGAATAGTTTGTTACGAGATTGCTACCATGTACTTTATTTTTGAGTTCCCGATATTTTGGCACTGTTGCAAGTGCCATGATCACGGAGTATCATGGCGCATTCTCGTAACAAACTATTCTAATGTTAGTGACCATGAAAGTTTAAAACAATATACAATATTTTTTACTTTTTAAGACATTTCTTGTGTATAATATTATAAGAACCTTACCTTAAAGTATCTAGATGCAACACGGACATTGTACTCTTGACCAGGATGGTAGAACTCGGCTAATCCCCAGTCAATGAGACGCAACTTCCTATTATCATGATCAATCATCACATTATGTGGCTTCACATCTCTGTGCATGATACCCATACTGTGGCAATAATCTAATGCCTTCAGAAGTTCATACAAATAATACCTAAAATTAATGTTTAACTTAGTACTGTTAAAAAAAAGGCATAGTAAAGTATGGCTGGTAAGTAAAATGTATGTAATTAATAATTAAAAAGATAGTGTCTTTTACCTTATATCATAATCTGATAAAGTTTGATACAGCTGTTTAAAATCAGTGTTGTTCACATGTTCAAAAATGAGTGCTGGAGTACGAGAAACAGGGTCCTTGACTACTGCTTGTAAAGTAATTATATTTGTGCCTCCTCTTAAGTTTTCTAATATTTTTATTTCTCTTTTTATCTTCTTCTTTTTGACAGGCTATAAAGAAATAGTAGACCATTTAAAATAAATTCAAATCACACATATTATTACAAATTTAACATAAAAACTTGAAAATTTTGACTCACTTTCAATATTTTAACTACACACTTCTCATTGTTTGTGATATTTATTGCCTCAAATACTTCACTATATTTGCCGCGCCCAAGCTTCCGAACCAACTGGTAGTCTTCTTGATTGCCCCAGTCAACTACATAGCTTTCATAGTCCCAATATTCTCTTGGCTTCTGTGAGTTGACATCGGCATATACCCTTGCTCTACTAGGTACTGCCATCGTTCTATACCTCTGCCAACCTAGGGTTTTATCAGCGATACTCTTTCCGGAAATCGCATATGTCTTGAGTAATGATACTGTGAATAAAAATATTTTTCCACGTCACTTTCAAACGTTCACATTAGGCATACATAATAACTATTGCGAAGCCTATTCACCCAACTTGTCACACTGTATCGTAAGCGTTTATGATTACGAGTGTTCAATTAGAGTACTGTGATAGATAACCTAAAAAAGACATCCAGCTCAGTACTTTCGTACTTTAAGAGTTATCACGATCGTATGAGTAGCATCAGCATAACTACTAATGTTTCTTCAACACAATGATATAACACTAGAACATAATGTAACTATTCATAGGATCTGACGACATAAAATAAAATTTGAAAGTGTCTTCCGAGAGAAAAACGCACGCCATTACTCGTCAAATGATCGAATATTGCAGCACAAATTCATACCTAACACATTACTGTAGTTAATCCTAATCTAAATAACGAGCAGTTTCAGCATACATATATCTTCTTGAAAACTAACGATGAACGCAAAACCAACGCTAAAAAAATCACTTTTATCACATCTAAACCGGCTCAAATCCAACAAAATTCAAGATGGACGCCCACCCCTGAGTACTCTACGACTCGGATTCATTCGCTCGAACAGTCATTCAGTTCGATTACAATACCCTTAATCGATACTTTAAATCTATTTGATACGATTCTCGAAAATAACTTTTATTTCAAATTAAATTATTTTACTGTTGTTTACACTCCCTTTAATTTAATAAAAGATCGGCAGTCAAATTCGCATTTCTTTATTCTTTCTATTGAAAATTGTAAATAAAATAACGTTAATCTCAAACGAAACGTATTTTTACCAATGTTCTGCGTGTGGCCTATACAAAGTAAACTGTATAGCCTAGCCAGGCAGGCCACACCAGAGGGCCTAGTGCGAGTGCCACAAAATAATCACGTAACTTACTTTGATTCAGTCAGGGTCTGATGGTCATAGAAATTCCTAAATAAACTTGAGATGCCGCGAATATTCGGGTACTATTCGGTATTCGGACACTTTTTTTGGGATTCGGTATTCGGCCGAATAATATGTACTATTCGGCCGAATACCGAATACCAATCATCCAAATAAGACGCATCATATTACTAAACATTTGTATTAATTATCAAATTACAATACTTTAATAAGTAATAACTTTAATAATTTGATCCCGGGATCCCGAGTGTATTTCAGTCCCGAAAATTTCAGGATTTAATTAAACATTATCCCGGGATTTTCGTGATTTCATTTTTTAATTTCTGATTATTTAATTAAACTATATTTGTTCTGTTACTGAAAATACAAGAAAAAGTCGTAGTCTTAGTTGGTCGTCATTACCACAATATATTTCAGCAATTAGGTAGGTACTTCATTTAAGTCACTTTTAACTGAGGGTTTTTTATAAAGTAAGATATTTTCTATGTAATACATAAGTTGAACGACTATTACTTTGAAACTGATCTATCTTAACCGTTATGATTTTCCTTAAAGCTTTACGAAAACCATTATTATCATGAATTTTTCCAGATTTTTCAAGACTTGAACAAAAATTAACACTTTAAAGATTATTATTTCACTACGAATCCCTAATTCAAAATAATAATCTTAACAACTCTTAGTCATTTTTAAGGACCTAAAATGACTTCAACTATACCCCACATGATGGGGTAGACTTAAAAATCATCCCCACGTTACATTTATGGGAGCTACCCTAAAATATTTAAAGATTTTATTCTACCACTTTGTCGGCGTCATAGATATACATACGCAAAATAACAGCTCTCAGTGTCAAAAGCCTTCAAGAGAAACCTCAGACGGGCAGACAGATAGACAGACGGGCATGACGAAACTATAAGGGTTCCTTATCAAGACTACGGATCCCTAAAACGCTGATTTTACACAATTATTCTCAGACTTTTCATTTTTATCCACAATCCCGGGATTAGAAAAATAGCCCGGGATCAAATTCCCTAGTTGTGATGGATAAAAACAAGCTTTTCAGCATTAATTTGTTATTAGCAAACGATTATGCTTTTCGTCGTAAATGATATCAGCTTCAGAAAACAACCTCTCACTATAAACGCTACTCCCGGGAAAAATAATGATAAACTTTCAAGCGGTTTCAGGAGGGCTAATTCCGAGAGGTTTGGGTATTGTATTTCGTTTGCTGACCATCACGTGTAAGGATCAGCTTTCCGATTTAGGCGAATTGTTTTCAAACTAAAGTAAGAAAAAATAGAACTTAAGAACGAACTTCACTACAAAATATTAATGTTTTATTTATAATGATCTGACAAATCGTCCTGTGACGTGATTTACTCGCAATTGATTTGAAACAAACAGTCAAATACCCGCCAACGCACGAGGGCGACAGGTCGGGACTTGTCTTAATATTGTTTACGCGCTCAACAAGCATGTATTTTGTGCCGAATATTCAGCGCTTTGGCCGTCAGCATTGCCGAATATTCGGTATTTGGCCAAATCACTATTCGTGGCAACTCTAAAATAAACCTAAGGCGGGCTAGTTCATCTTACGACTTCATCATAAGAACCTGGGTACTATATAAAGTTCTATCAAGTCCGTAGTTATATATTAACAACTAAAAAAATTAATTATTAGTACTTAATTTATCGTTGGCGGATAATTTCCGCCTTTTGCAGTCTCCTGTTGGACGTAAGCCTCCCCCAAAGAGCGCCAAAGAGCTGTAGGGTGTTTTGGTTCTAAGCCGCACCTTCGATTCGTTTTAAACCAGCCTTACATCTATAAGGTCAGAATCTCCTCTTATTATCACCTTCCATTGACCCTGGGATGGGAACCTTACAATGTTATAACCTCCTAACGCCCAGACCTTTAAACTCTTGCAGCAAATAGTAGCCCAAGGTATAGGACATATAGGACTCAATGTTTACGACCCAGAAGTTCCGAGATTGAAAAAAATATAGTCTAGGATAATTGCATTATAGATAATTGTTTTCTCTGCGTCTAGGACTATTATCAGCATCCCATGGAGCAGGAAAAAACGGAAAATGTAACTACCTTTTTTAGGAATCGGGGTCACAATACATAGAAGACTGAAGAGTGATACTACAAAAAAAAATACTTTTTTCACGAAACAATTTATAATCTATGCAGCACGGACGTAAAAAAAATACGGACGTAACGTTACATTAAAAAAATGTGAAGCATGCAAGCTACTACAATTTCGTTTGTTGTACATGATCTACACTCACACATACACACTAGGTACGACAACCCGCCACCATTTCGCCCTAGTGGTTTGCTCCGGAGCGAAATCTCGGGAACCGGAGAAATTCACCGGTGATTGGCCGATCTCCGGAGAATCTCCGGAGATCTCCGGAGAATTTTGTTGTATAATTTGAAATTTAGCCTCTACTCAGTTAAGGATCGTTAATATTGTGAAATTTGAAGCTTTTAATGAAAGATATAACTTACATAAATGTATTTATGGGATTGGACAAAAAAAAGCAGTCAATAAACGAAAATTTTCTTTATTGAATGAAAATTATGATTTTAAAAGGGGAATTATAAGCAAAAAGTGGGTTGTGGTGTGATTAATCAATTTCAGATATTAAAATTCTCTCCGTGCGACTAAATAACTAAAGAAAAATCATAAAAGTTTTTAAAAAGAAGAACAAATAAAATCAAGAAAAAAATGATTAGAAATAATATAGAGATGCCTCACTACGGGAGTATGAAATAAAACTTAAAACTGTTTGAATGATTTTCATTTATTACTTAATTACTGACTTTGAGTACCTACAGTTAACAAAATACCCGTATTCGTTTAGATCAGGTGTCCGGCGATCTACTTATTCACGGTCGGGCCCGGTCACCTCTGCCAAACACCGATACTGAAGGTCCTTCAGAAACTCTTTAACTCCGTCTTGCTCGAGGGAATAACGCCGGAGGCATGGTACAGAGATGTGGTGGTGCTCTTTTTCAAGAAAGGAGATAACACCTTGCTGAAGAATTACAGACCCATCTCGCTTCTGAGCCATGTTTACAAGTTACAAGAAGTTCGAGGGTCATCACGAATTGTCTCGCACGTAGGTTCGATGATTTCCAGCCTCCCGAACAGATGGTTTCCGAAAAGGCTTTAGCACCATAGACCACATCCATACGCTGCGACAAATTATACAGAAGACCGAAGAGTATAACTTGCCACTATGCTTGGCGTTTGAGGATTATGAGAAGGCCTACAATTCGATCGAGACTTGGGCAGTGCTACAGTCTCTCCAGCGGTGCCATATTGACTATCGGTACATCGAGGCGATTAAATTTATATAAAAACGCCACCATGACGGTCCGAGTACAGGAACAGAGCACGGAAGCTATTCCTCAGCAGCGAGGCGTAAGGCAGGGAGACATTATTTCTCTGGAAGGATTCGGCATCAACATTAATGGCGAATACATTACTCACCTTCGTTTTGCCGACGATATTGTGGTCATGGCAGAATCGCTGGAAGACCTCGGTACAATGCTCGATGGCCTTAATAGAGCTTCCCAACATGTAGGTCTTCAGATGAACATAGACAAAACAAAGATTATGTCGAATGCCCATGTTGCGCCCTACCCAGTACCAGTTGGGAGCTCTATCCTCGAAATTGTTGACAAATATGTTTACCTGGGGGCTGGGACAAGTGATCCAGTTGGGTAGGTCCAATTTTGAGAAGGAGGTCAATCGACGAATGCAACGGTTATCAATAAATTAATATTTCTATTAATCGTCTCTATAAGCAGAAAGAACCGGAGATAAACCGGTTATTCTCCGGAGATTTCTCCGATTACTTTCACCGGTGATTCACCGGAGATTCTCCGGAGATCGATGCTCCGGTGCAAACCTCTATTTCGCCCCGAGTGACAGCGTCAGTGACACGTAGTAAATGCGTTCGTTGCGTCAACGATTTATTTTTCAAAAATGCCGTCTTGTGTTGTTAAATCATATGAAAACTACATGAGTAAACGTAAAGTCACATGGAATCACCTATCATACGTAAGTTATTACGATTCGTGATAAAAAAAATATATTTATGTTTTAAATACTTTGCCGAGAATTCTAGACATAAAATGCAACAGTGTTGTCACTTTATTTACGGGAAAATTACCCTAAAGGTGGGGAAATCTATATTTGTATGCACAAACCATGAATAAGACTCTTATGAAATCAGATTTCGACAGTTTTTGGGCTGACTAGTAGAATTTTTATCCTTTTTCAATTACGTATTAAGCGTCGTGGGGTTTTCAATTTTTTTTTTTTTGTTATTAAGGCGTATATTTCATAGATAGTCATAGCCTTATCACTAATAATGTCATGTGTAAAAATATATTTCTTTATACGTAACATGTGTTTTATTTTCTATCACAGTGATCATAAAAAATATGTTTGGTAGGTTAGAAATAGATCAACCGTTTATATTTCTGTTAAAAAATATATGTAAATTACATAAGTTAACTGAAATCGATTGGTACCACCAAACAGTAGGGAAATTTATGGTTTATATAGCAACCCTTAAATCACGTACACAGCCTAAACGGGCGGCCGTTATTATGCTTCACTTATGGTTAGACGAGGTTGCGTCCGTATTTTTTTTACGTCCGTGCTATGCAGAATCATTATTTTTGGTCCATTTTAACAGTTATATAAACAAAAAAAAGGAAACATTACGAAATAATCTTTTTATTTAGCACTATATGTCGGTTTCGTGGCTTCATCCGCGCTTTGTTTAAGTTTACCATAGAAATGTGATATTTCCCGCGGTAAAAAGTAGCTTATGTCTATCTTCTAGCTAGGTTATATCTATGTCTATGTTAAATTTCATAAAAATCGGACCAGCCGTTTTGGTGTGAAAATATACGCACTTTCTTTAAACTGCCAATCATGAAATTAAACACAGAACATCCTGTACAAATAAAATAAGTAACAAAAAACTATAAAATAATAATAAAATAACGTGTACGTTATAAAAAAAGTTATAAAGTCTGTAAGTATTAAAATAATAAAAAAACTATACTACTTCTTTTAAAATAATTATCCTACAGAGTTACCAAAAGACCTTTTTGAAGGTCTTCAAAATTCCCGCAAAGGTAATGGGAACAATTTCTTATTCCGAATAGGTTTTTTTACATATTTGCTAAGTTTAACATCTACGTAACAATTTTTAATAAAAAAATATAGCAAAAACCAAAGATTACACAGAAAATCTTTGATTTATTTGCCTTATAGACGAGCATATTCCATCGTGTTCTCGCTTAACGTCCAAAATGACAGTTATATTTTTTCTGTTGGCACTATTGCATGTCCATATAAGCAACCTAAGAGTATCTAATTTTCGTCTAGAAACTTCATATGGTCATATAGTGAATTTTACCGTGGTTCTTTTAAAAGGACCCTGGGTCACTAAAAGATGAAACTGACTTTATTGCTGGGTCGTAACACCAAGTGAAGGAAGGTCCTTCAAATAGGACCGTGGGCGTTAGGAGGATAAGCAAACGAACGCAGAACGACGGATTTAGGTTGTGTAGTTTAGGAGTTCCTATGGCCACTTTCCGTTGTTACGTTGTATTTAGTTATATAAAAAAAAACGAATATACTTATCTTAAAATTTATTACAAACTTCTATTTCAATAAAGTTAACTTTAATAGCTCAGGGTCGGGTTTCTATTAAAACATAATTTGGTAGCACCGGAACTTAAAAAATCACGATACCGTCCTTAGGAAAGGTTGAAATGTCCGACGGTGGTGGGTAGATCGACACGTCGGCAGTTGTGGTCGTTCAAGCAGCCGGCTTAGGCCCAGAATTTATGCCCAGCATAAAAACCCTGGAAATCCGGATTTTGGCCGATTAGTAAAATGTCCGACTATTCACCCTGACTGCGACATGAACTCGATCTTCAATTTGCGAAGCATAGATATGATTGCGATAAAAGCGGATCGTGATTTGAATTTATTATTACTATTTAGCAATCAAGATGAGGCAGTCAAGGTTAAAGGCAGTAGAAAGCAGAAGGACTTAAGGAGACCTAACACAAGACTTAACACTTTCAAGCTACGGCACGGTAGCTTTAATTATGTTTCTAAGCTAGCTTAACCAATATTTAAATAAAAGGTTCTTGCCTTATTAAGAACTTATTTACTTATAATACTACGTACTACTAAATAAAGTATAATATTATGTACTAAAATATGTACGGAAATGTACTACCCACAACTAGGAGCAGGTTCTAATGGTAGTAAGAAATAACTACACATCCACAAAACAATAAAATCCTATATCAATTAATTATTAAAACACTAAATACTTTTTAATAGATTATCTTATTAGTTGGAATTACGGCCAACGGATTGTGCAGTTATATCTGCACAAGTAAAGGACATGTTAAGGTCATGCGCAGTGGAACTACTTACACACTAATATACTTAAACAAATGCACCACTTACCCAATAACGGGGTTAATAACTCTTAAACACTTTGTATATTTTACGAAGTATGTATGTAGATATAATTTTATAAAATATTGTAAAACACTAGATTTGTGTTGTACACTGCAGATAACTGCAACGTATTTTTTGGTCGAGAAGCTAATGAGTAGTGACTCGGCGATCCGCGATATATCATCACGGCTCGTTCGCCGTTAGTAGGCGGTGAACGAATTACCAAACCACCCGTGCATAAAAATATAAGGACACGGAACAATTATTGAATCCACGTCTTAACCGACTGTTGGAATGAAAGGGAATTACTATTAGGCGATTATTTTTATATGTAAATATTTGTTTTTATGGTAGTTTTATATACTTAGTTATTTATTTGTGTTTATGTTTTATTAGTAATCAAGTTGACAGTATGATACAATATTTTAATATTTAAGAAAGTATAATTATATTGGTATTTAATTAAGTTATTTTATTAGTATTAGGTTGTAGTTTTTTGTGTATTATACTTTTTATAATAATTGTTCACGTTTACCGTGACAGTACCCCCCTCCTTAGAAAAGGATTTTGCTATATCAAAATCCGAAAAATGAAAGCATACAGGTATATGACTAAGCATCGTATGTTTTCATTTTTAAATCTTTTATATGCCAAGCGCCAATATCACGCCCATCCTTGTCTTCTAAGATATATACAAGAGGTGACCGTTTTCCTATAATAAGGCACTTCTCAAATTTTGGGGCAAGCTTTTTTGCAAAATGGGCGCTTTTGTCGCTTTGGAAAAAACACCTCTTCCAAACAACATCACCAATTGAGAACTCAGCGTCTTTTCTACGTAGGTTATAACGTTGAGTTGTTTTTTGGTGACTATGCCACAGAGCAGCTTGAACTTTGTTAAATACTTCTCCCAGGTGTCCTAAGTTCTCTGCATAAATGTCTCGTGGTAGGAATACTATTTCATTTGGTACATCGTTGTCCACATAATGTGAACCACAAGATACCAGTTCACGGCCATGTACTAGGAATGATGGAGTGTAACCAGTTACTTCATTTACCGAGTTATTAATAGCAAACTGGATTTTAGGCAATACGGTATCCCAAGCTCTGTGGTCGTTGTTAATTAGAGTGGAAACGGCTGTAATAATGGTTTTATTATATCTCTCCACGGTATTGACCTGGGGAGTATATTTTGGCGTAAAATGAATATTTGGTATTTTATATTTGCTCATTAAAGTGTCTAGATGCTTGCTTATAAATTGAGAACCGTTGTCCATGATAACAGTTTGGGGAATACCGTGTACCAAAAATACATTGTCTTCTAAAATCTTGCATACGGCTATAGATGTTGCTTGTCTTAGTGGGAATAAGAGACAATATTTGGAGAAGCAGCAGGTTATAACAAACAGATAGCAGTTTTGTTTTCTACTAATAGGCAAAGGGCCGACCAGATCAATAGATATTGTCTGAAATGGTCTGGAACACTCTTTTGGTCGTCCCATTTTACCGAGAGTACCATGAGTAGGTTGCTTATAGGCGAGACAAATCTGGCAATTGGTAACAAATTTGACGACATCACTGTGCATACCGGGCCAGTAATACCTTAAGAGGAGACGACGGTAAGTTTTGAAAACGCCCAAGTGTGCTGCTGTTTCCTGTGAGTGATTATCCAGAATGATATTTTCACGTTTTTCCAATGGTATTACCTCTTTCCAGCTAAATTCAGTTACAAGGGAGTTTTTACTTTTCATGTACCTATAAAGGGTGTTTCCCTCTATCATATAATTGGGGAAGTTGGGTGGCGTTTTTAAACAACCGTTGAAAATGTTTAGGTACCAACTGTCTCTAGTATTTGGTGGTAAGCAATTAGAAGGGTCGATAGAATGATGAGTATCGTTAGTTTCGTTAGAAGTTAAGGTTGAAATTTCAGCTACAGCGCAACGCGATAACGCATCGGGTATAATGTTATCTTTGCCACGGCGGTGTTTTATTTCAAAATTGAAAGAAGATAATCGCACACCCCATCTTGCAAGCCGACCAGTAGGGTTGGAGAGTGAAAGAAACCACTTTAGTGCCGAATGGTCTGTATAGACTGAGAAAGGTTTTCCATTTTCGAGGTAACAGCGCCAGTGCTCTAATGCAGTCAAAACAGCAAGGGCTTCTCTTTCAGTCACGCTATAGTTGCGCTCGGCACCAGAAAGAGACCTGCTCATATAAGCAACTGGGTGCTCGATACCATTAGTAGTTTGAGACAACATTGCTCCTACGCCAAAATCGCTAGCATCCGTGTGTACGTCGAAGGGAATATCAAAATTGGGGCAGGCTAGAATTGGAGATTCTACCAAGAGTGATTTAAGATGCTGAAACGCCTTATCTGCTTCAGGAGTCCACAAAAAGGGCGGGGAGTTCCTTTTAGTTGACGTCAATTTATTTAAAGGGCCAGCGATTGTACTAAAGTGTGGAATAAAACGCCTATACCACGAAGCCGTACCTAGGAATCGCTTAACATCCTTTTTAGAGGCAGGGGTAGGGAAGTTTAAAATTGCGTCTACCTTTTCTGGATCAGTACGTAGGCCTTGTTCATCCACAACATAACCAAGGTAACGTAGTTGATTGCAGAAAAATTGACATTTATCAAGGTTGATAGTCAAATTTGCGTCACGTAGTTTACCTAGCACACGGTCTAAGAGTGCCACATGTTCACCAAAAGTCCTACTGATCACAATGACGTCATCAAGGAAACAAAACACTTTTAGCTCGAATTCAGGGCCAAAAAGTAGATCGACTAGTCGTTGTTGAGTAGCTGGGGCATTAGTCAAACCAAAAGCAGTTACTTTAAACATTAGTGTGCCACGACCTGGTACATAGAAAGCTGTCTTCTCACGATCAGGAGGGTGGATTGGAATTTGCCAGAAAGCTTTAGATAAGTCTAGCTTAGACATATATCTAGCCTCTCGCAAGTTGTCCAATATCTCGGAGACATAAGGTAAATTATAAGCGTCTTTTTTAGTGACCGAATTTAGTCTTCGGCTATCAAGGCAGAATCGTGGCTTCCCATCTTTTTTATCTACGACTAGCACAGGGGAAGACCATGGACTTTCGCTAGGTTCGATTACATCCAAAGCTAGCATTTCATCGACTTGCTCCGTGATAATTTTTTGCTTTAATGGAGACATGCGGTAATATCTTTGTTTTATGGGAGCTGCATCAGTCGTATCAATTTTATGTGTAATAAGATGAGTCCTACCTAAGCCTTTGTGCTCAAATGATATTTGTTCAAATTGTTTTATGGTTTCATCAGCAATTTTTTTTTGGTGGTCATCAAGATTTTTGTAGGGGTTAATGCCAGTGTTTAATGCCAACTCCAAGAGCTTAGGATCATCTTTAGAAAGAAAACAGAGCTTAGGTAAATTGTTTGGCAGTATATGGAAAGAAGACCAAAAGTCGATGCCCAAAAGCAAAGGGATGTCAACCTCTGGTATTACATGAGCTATAATAGTTGCACGTTGGTTATTAAATATGATTGGTAAATGTATAACTCCTAATGATTGCATCTTTTGGCCCCCAGCAGCTATAACCTCAATAATAGGGCTGTTGCTAGTTTTAAACTTGTAATTGTCTAATAATTTGTGTGAATTTTTACCTATAATACTTACTACAGATCCGGAGTCTAATAAACCATACATTGCTAGACCCTGATTGTTATCAATATGAATTTTTACATAAGGCCTTGGGTCATTAATTGGTTTAGGATTTAGGATTGTAGCTACTTTATATGTTTGAGAAAAAGTTTTTATAAAAGTCAACCAATTCTCCCAATCTAATTTTTCGAAATATTTGCTACAATCCAATTTATTTAGTTTTTTGAATTTTTATGGTAAGGGTAATTTGGTGGCTTTTCACAATCAGGGCAAGTAGGGTAAGTGACATCCTTTTTTCCACATTTAAAGCAAATTAGAAACTTAGGCTCTTTGCAGTTTTTTAAAGAATGAGTCTGTGTACGACAGCGAGGGCAAAATGGCAATTTAACATCATCATTATTATTTGTGATAGGGTTAATTGGTACAGATTCTAATACATTAGCGTAGTTGGGAGTATTATTTATTTTAGTATAGTCATTTTGTTTAGTGTAGTTATTAGATTTATAGAAATTATTAAATGTTTTATTTTGAGATGTACTAGGTTTATTATACGCAAACTCAGGGGCAATCGTTTCTGAAGTTACCCTAGGTGGTTCTCGGAATTGCAGCAACCGGGACTGGTAGTTTTCAAAGTTGCGGCATTGACTACGTAAGGATTCAATGGTTTTAATTTCCGGAGAGTTAGCTAATGTGTTAGCATAACAGGGTCGTATATTGTGTAATAATATTTCTAACTTTTCACTCTCTGGTACTGTATAGGACAACCGAGAAAACATGCATTGCATGATAGACAGATATATAGTTATGTTCTCTCCTTCACCCTGTGATCGTGCACGAATCTCTGACATTAGTCTGTAGTCGTAGTCAAACGGTCCAAAGTCATTTTTTAAGAGAACCACTAGTTCTTCCCATGTTTCAGTTGTGTCTCGTATACTACGGAACCAATGCAAGGCATTGTCTGTAAAAATTTCTGCAGCAAATGATAGTACCCTATCAGAAGTTATATTACGGGCCTTTATAAATTCGTCAACTTTCTCTATAAATGCTCGTACACAGGTTTTACCGTCATATTTTAATTTAAATAAGTCTGAGCTAATTCCGCGATCACAAGTCACAGCAATACTGGTGGTAGGATTATCATTGTTTTTTGCCCTATTATCATCGTCCAGTATCGGAGTAGTTTTAACTGGAGATAAGTTAAAAATGTCTTTAAATTGACAATTAAGGTGTTTATTTAAGTCTGATAGGAGTGAAATATCTTCTGGAGCTTGTGCTGATATTCTAGACAGACGGTGATAAACATGATTCAAAAGATTTTCAGTTCGCAAGTAAAGATTTTTTTCGTATTTAGTTTTTAGGTTTGCAATAGCACTTTGACTTTTTATTAAACACTCCTTGGCACCTTTTAAATCTTCCGAAGCTTCGAGGTGCGACTCAAGTATGTCCTCAGATGTGAACCCCCGGGATAATTTGGTAATTTGTTTTCGCAATTCGATAACGCTATCAGCAGGAGTATCGCCACGAAGGCCCACTTCATACTCAAGCTCCGATTTTTGAAGGGAAAGAAATTTTATTATATGATCCATAGTTATTGTAGTGCAAAATATACTTTAAGTGCCTATTTAACTGGGTATGTAGTGCATGAAGCTTATAGAACTATTGTTGGACTAACTATTTTAAGCAAAATACAATTGATTCCTACGATTACGGAGTAAATATCCTAAAAGTCCATTCTGTAACATCAATCAACTATGCTTCAGAACGATTGAGTTAGTGTACTTATTAAGCAAGGATAAAATGAAATAATATTGCAACAATGATAAAGAAGGAAAAGAAAATAGGCGTGAGGGTAAAAAGCCAAGCGAAAGAAGTGAATATTTTCAGATATTGAGCATTACAAACAATTTAGCAGGTTTCGTACTAACAGATTATAATATATTTATAACCTCAATAGTTTCACAGAGTTGTTTTTATTTTAAATGCGAATTACTCATTATCTAAAACTTTACACTGTAGAAAGTGAAAACAAAATCGTTTTACAGAGACCAGTCACCAAAACTAACCAACACCAAGAGGACTAATCAGTAATTACGTCCGTTACTACCAAATTACTTTCAGAACCGCGAGTACGGGCGCCACTTGTTACGTTGTATTTAGTTATATAAAAAAAAAACGAATATACTTATCTTAAAATTTATTACAAACTTCTATTTCAATAAAGTTAACTTTAATAGCTCAGGGTCGGGTTTCTATTAAAACATAATTTGGTAGCACCGGAACTTAAAAAATCACGATACCGTCCTTAGGAAAGGTTGAAATGTCCGACGGTGGTGGGTAGATCGACACGTCGGCAGTTGTGGTCGTTCAAGCAGCCGGCTTAGGCCCAGAATTTATGCCCAGCATAAAAACCCTGGAAATCCGGATTTTGGCCGATTAGTAAAATGTCCGACTATTCACCCTGACTGCGACATGAACTCGATCTTCAATTTGCGAAGCATAGATATGATTGCGATAAAAGCGGATCGTGATTTGAATTTATTATTACTATTTAGCAATCAAGATGAGGCAGTCAAGGTTAAAGGCAGTAGAAAGCAGAAGGACTTAAGGAGACCTAACACAAGACTTAACACTTTCAAGCTACGGCACGGTAGCTTTAATTATGTTTCTAAGCTAGCTTAACCAATATTTAAATAAAAGGTTCTTGCCTTATTAAGAACTTATTTACTTATAATACTACGTACTACTAAATAAAGTATAATATTATGTACTAAAATATGTACGGAAATGTACTACCCACAACTAGGAGCAGGTTCTAATGGTAGTAAGAAATAACTACACATCCACAAAACAATAAAATCCTATATCAATTAATTATTAAAACACTAAATACTTTTTAATAGATTATCTTATTAGTTGGAATTACGGCCAACGGATTGTGCAGTTATATCTGCACAAGTAAAGGACATGTTAAGGTCATGCGCAGTGGAACTACTTACACACTAATATACTTAAACAAATGCACCACTTACCCAATAACGGGGTTAATAACTCTTAAACACTTTGTATATTTTACGAAGTATGTATGTAGATATAATTTTATAAAATATTGTAAAACACTAGATTTGTGTTGTACACTGCAGATAACTGCAACGTATTTTTTGGTCGAGAAGCTAATGAGTAGTGACTCGGCGATCCGCGATATATCATCACGGCTCGTTCGCCGTTAGTAGGCGGTGAACGAATTACCAAACCACCCGTGCATAAAAATATAAGGACACGGAACAATTATTGAATCCACGTCTTAACCGACTGTTGGAATGAAAGGGAATTACTATTAGGCGATTATTTTTATATGTAAATATTTGTTTTTATGGTAGTTTTATATACTTAGTTATTTATTTGTGTTTATGTTTTATTAGTAATCAAGTTGACAGTATGATACAATATTTTAATATTTAAGAAAGTATAATTATATTGGTATTTAATTAAGTTATTTTATTAGTATTAGGTTGTAGTTTTTTGTGTATTATACTTTTTATAATAATTGTTCACGTTTACCGTGACACCGTTTCCATCATCAGACAAGCTCGTTGGGACTACAACATTGTTTTGTTCCGACCTTTTGCCAAATTACAGACGCCAGCAACGAACATACGATTATTGCAAGCTTTCAATGCTTGTAATAATCGTATGTTTGTTCAAAGATCCTCCACACCAGCGCGGATATGAAATTAATTTAGTATTTGATTTGACTTTTAATTTAAATTAAATAACCGGCTAAGTGCGTCGGACTCGTGCACAAAGGGTTCCGTACCATTATCTTTAAAAACGGAAAAAATCACGTTTTTCGTATGGGATCCTCCTTAAGTATTTATTTTATTCTTTTTTTAGTATTTGTTGTTATAGCGGCAACAGAAAACATCATCTGTGGAAATTTCAACTATCTAACTATCACGCTTCATGAGATACAGCCTGGTGACAGACAGACGGACAGACAGACAGACATACAGTCAGACGGACAGCGGAGTCTTAGGCCACGTTCAAGGAGACGCGGGGGAGTCGAGCGGCGCGTCGTGCGGTGCGGGCAGCCGGAAAAACAAACATATGGCGACATCGCCATATGTTGGAGCGTTCAAGGAGAAGCGATTTTACACGCGTTTGTTTGTTTTGTGTTTCGAATGCCACGGGTGACGCGGCGGGGGACGCTGCGTCGGACGCGGTGGGTTGACGCGAGGGTAGGAGCGGGGTTAACGGTGATTTCGTCGCGTCATTCGAGTGCTAGATTGCAATCGGCAACAACAGCCACAGATAAGACAGAGTAGGTACGTCTAAATTTAATTTAATCTTAAAAGCGATTTAGATAAATTTCTATTAGTTTTTTAAGATGACTGTATTAAATAAATAATAATAAAGTCAGATAGGAAGCGGCCGTCTGATTGGAAAAAATGTTCCAGAAATAGAGTAGATTCTGAATGACGCTGTAAAGAAAATCAATCAACACAAAGAAAAATGTTTCTTAATTGACAGTGGTTTGACTGTAGGAAGTCTGTGGTAATGACGTCATACAGGTTTGAAACTAAAATACACACGCTATGGCAAATTGGGGTATCTTATTACGTATTTATATAAAAAGGAAAGAAATACAAGATTTAAAACTATCTTGTATAAAATCAGCTAATTTAAAAAGTATAAAATAAATAAATAAGATCTACGCGATTAAATACCAATTGAAAATACTTCTTGTTTCTACTGTTCTTCTCGATAGTTCCATTCAAACAAAAGTTAGGCTGCGGCGTTTTGAATTTGGTCAATTGACGCAGCCGTGCGTGTAAACGACGAGGATTAAGATGCAGTATTTACGTGCGAATTTTGTCAGAAATAATGCATTAATTAGGGTTTTTATACTTCTTGCCCCTAGCTAGCAGTGCCCCATCTCATCTTACCCTAGGGGCAAGACGGGGAGATGTGATCTTTTAGGAGAAAGTTCGAATTAATTATTATTTGTTAACGCCGATTAAAAGAATTATATTAAAATAAAACGGATTATTTATTGTCAGTTTTGAAGCTTTAAATGTTAAGTACCCCGTCTTGCCCACTCTTCCCCTACTGTGTAACTGACAGCCGCCGCGGAGGACGCGGCGGGCGACGCGGCTGGCGAAGTGGCGTTTCCTTGAACGGATAAATCACTTGACGCAACGCAACCCGCGCCGCTTGACGCGCCGCATCTCCTTGAACGTGGCCTTAGTAAGTGGTAATAGGGTCTGATAGGTTTTTACTAAAAATAAAATAATATTCTGTTCTTGTTTACGTCTCTCTTTTTTAAGAGCCGATGATAGGCCAAATGGCGTTTCTGGGTCTGCGGAGATTCTGTTTTACAATGACAGTTTTGAATCAGTCATGTTATTAAACATATATAGCAAACTTCAGGATATTAACAAGCGACTATATTTTCCGGAAACACGATTCTGAAAAATATTCTCGATAGACAAAAAACACAAACATGCATCAAAATTTTACGAAGATTCGTCTTTATTTAATGGATAAATTACAAATACGAAAGAAACTCTAGCAATAAACTATAAAGTGATATGCGTGGACTGTATTTAAAAAAAACAAATAAGTATTTAATCACGTTGTTAGAGAAGTAAAACTCTGAAATAATGCCTGAGCGCACCAGTATATACTAAGCCGCCCCGCTTCCCGACCCGCGCAACAGAACAAATTTAGTACCGCTCCGGCATTCGCACGGGGTACCCGTGTCGCTTTCTCGCGCTACGAGGAACGTATACTGACATTATTGTAAGGATGGCAAATAAACGCAACAAAAAGAAAATATCAAGGACCTGGCGAAAAATATTGAATAAACATATTATTTAAATAATAAGGTAAGTAACTAACCAAGTTGTAAATACCAAAATAAGATTGGATTTTTTTTTACACGAGTTAAATATTTTTTATAAATACTTTTTTCTTTTTCAGGAATAAAAAACTTACGTTATGCACACACCTGAAATCTAGCAACGAAAATATACCAGTGGACCTGTAAGTATTAGCAACATTTATTTATTTTCACAAATGTGGCAATCTTAAAGGCGAAGTATTTCTGAACTCATTCTGGGACTGGATATTGTTGCACTACAGAAAGCGTTTTTATTTCTTACAGAATAAATAAAGGCAATCCTAAATTCAAAAATATAAAAATAAGATATAAATAATTAATTGATGTTTCTGCTGTCTGTACTACAAATTTCAAAAAAATATTGTTGTCGTTCCAGTAACTGTAGTTTTATTTTAGACAGTCATTCATAATTTATAACCTATTCATAAATACAAATTCAGGAATAAAAATGTTTTTTCATTTATTCTCCTACACGAGTTTAGTTAAAAAAGTTTAGTGTGATTAATAATATTTTACCTACAAAAACGGGAGCAAAACAGCTGATGTTCTTCGCGCGTTACAAGTTAGCGCTCAGTTCAACTATTCATAGCTAAGTTGGCTGCCTCTGTATGTGACGTACTGAACGTCAAAAAATTAAGAGAAGAGGGTCCCGTTTTACCCTTGTGGTACGAAACTCTAAAAAAAGATTTAAATAGTTAACAACCTAAATAACCTCCCAAATGACGTATCAAACTCCATGATTTTTTGTGGTTGCGCACGTTTTTCGAGTGGCTTTCATAAAAATCGTCTAGCTGGATAATTCTCTGCACTTTAATCTTCAATTTACACATTATTATTTCACTTTATTAAAAGAATAATTGTTCGCCGCCATGATGTACCACAATAACAAAGCGACATCAGCACCTCTACCTCTACTTTAAGATGTAGCCAACCACTTCATAAAATGATCGTTTTTCATGATGTAGCACAGCCCGCTAGCCACATAATGAGGTGGTTAGGCCAGATCAATGAAGTAGTCGTCGTTTTACGATATGACCACAAATGTTTAGCCATCTCATGAAATAATCAGTTGCGCGCGCGCATTCCCCCGGTGCGGGTGTGTTCCTTACGAACGAAGATACGTTTTGTTTTCATTATGTCGAAAGTCGTTAAGTGCAATTCCTGCAATATTATTATCGACGAAATGTTGTCGTACGTTCAAAATAAATTATCAGTGATTGATGAAGATACCCTAGTGCGAATATGTGCGACTACATTTTCTGCTGAAGATATCGAAAAGTCGAAGGAGTTGTTATACGAATCGGTACCTGTTGATAAGGCTAAAATCAAACGAAAAAACAAGGGCAAGGAACAACGAGATCTGATTGACATTGTAAATGTTTTCAAGACAACAGAACCGGATTTGTTCCCGATTTTTGTTGCAAGAGATTTGGAGCGATTACCTCCTATATTGTTTGACCACCTCGATTGCACTAAGCTTCTCAAAGACCTACTTCGGGTGCAAAACGAACTGAAAGACGTAAAAGAAACATACGTTACGCATGCACAGTTGAGTGAGTTAAGGCTGGAGATGTTAAAAATGCAAAATGACTCATTAGTACCCTCATCTGTTTGCAAAGTAAATATGAGGCGGGGTGCATGGCTGATGGATAGTGGCCCTATAGGACTATCCCACGCAATTAATTCATCGACAGAGGAATGTAATAGCAATACCGAAGAAACATCGAGAAACGGACATGAAAATAGTGTACCGCGCTTTGGAAAAACAATGACGGTAGACGGTGAAGCCACAATTATTACATCGCCGTACCAAGTTGACAGCGGTACCGCGGCGAACGCTGGGCAGAGTCCAACCGGTCCGCTGCGGCCGGCCGTGACGTCACCTGCACGAGCCTCGGCCTCGGTGCCGCCGCAATCAGCTGTTTGTATTGTTCACAATAAGAAAAGCCGTTTGACTGATGAAATGACTATGGAGGGTAGAAAAGTAGCTATTTCGGTTGCTGAACCTGAAAATGATAACTGTGAAGGCTGGCAGAAAGTTTCCCACCGTAAAAAATCTACCAAGTACCGTTATATGGGCACTACCGGTATTAACAAGGATTCTAAAGGAAAGTTCAAAGCGGCTGTTCGAAAAATACCTATTCTCATTACCAAGGTGCACAAAGATACTACCGAAAAAGACATAGTGGATTATATATACCAAGAAACGCAAGAGTATATTACGCTACAAAGATTAGTTGCTAAACATGACAGAGATTACGACGCCTATAAGTTCTTTGTTACGGAAAACAAGTTGTCATTGTTTCTAGATAGCAAACTATGGCCTGAAGGAATTATTTTTAGGCGATTTGTAAACTTCAGGGCACGAAAAACAAACGCGAACGGTGTAAACAATAGCACTGTGGCCGGCTGTATATAGATATTTAAATGGATAGAAAGACCATGTTTAATTTGGTAACTTTTAATTGCAAGAGTGTGAAGCGCTCGGTGGAAAGTATCAGGCAATTATGTCGCACATCGGACATAATTGCTTTACAGGAGACTTGGTTGTTACCAGACGATATTCAGTTCCTGAGTAGTATCGATAACGAGTTCGGTTTCGTCGGAACGTCGTCGGTAGATACTGCGGCCGGTATGCTCAAAGGGCGGCCTTATGGCGGAGTGGCGCTCCTCTGGAGAAAAAGTGTTTTTAACAACGTAACGGTTGTGCAATGTGATAACCCGCGAGTGTGTGCCATAAAAGTCATAATGGATTTAAGATCATTTCTAGTGTTCAGTGTGTACATGCCCACGGATTGCTATGCGAACCTGACGGAATTCACGGATTGTCTTAGTCTGGTGAGCGCTATTATTAGTAATAATAATACCGAGTGTGCGTATGTACTCGGTGACTTTAACGCGCATCCTAATGAACAATTTTATATTGAGTTGGGTTGTTTTTGTATAGAATTAGAATGGTTATGTGCTGACGTCCAATTATTAGGTTTAAATTCTGACACATATACATTTATAAGTGAGGCAAACGGTTCGAGACGCTGGCTTGATCATTGTGTAGTCACTAATTCTACTATGGAGACGATTGTAAACACTTATGTTAAGTATGACGCTCTGTGGTCCGACCACTTTCCCCTCGTAATTCAATGTAAGCTTGATAATATTATACCTAAAGTGAGCGTAAGTAAAAAGAACCAGCAATGTAGCAAAATACGTTGGGGGGAAAGAAAACCTAAACAAATTGACATTTTTAATGAATTTTGTAATAATAATTTAAAATTAATTGACTTTCCTATTGAATTAAGTTTATGTAGTGACTATGTTTGTAATAATTTGGACCACAGAAATATTATTGACAAAATGTATGATGACATTATTCATGTACTGTGCCAGGCAGCTTCTGAGAGTTATGATATGAGTATTTTCAGGCGTAAAGAACCGGTTGTGGGTTGGAACAGGTACGTAAGTGATGCTCATAGTGAGGCCCGGAATAAGTTTAAGTTGTGGATGTGGTATGGCAGGCCGCGACAGGGTCGTGTGTGGAGTGATATGCAGACGAGTCGTAGAGTCTTTAAATCTCGTTTGCGATGGTGTCAAAATAATAGTGACCAAATTAAAATGAATACCCTAGCGTCGCATCACTCCAGGCAGGATTTTCGCAGTTTCTGGAAATCGACAAATAAACTTAGTAGTAAGCCGGGCTTACCTGTGAGTATCAACGGTATCAGTGATCCTACTGGCATAGCCGAGACTTTTAGAGAGCATTTTACTGTAAAGTCGCGTTTGGGATCATCACAGTCTGAGTGCAGTGCTGGTTGTAGTGGCAAGGTCTGTGCCCGATTTACGGCTAAAGAAGTTAGGAATGTCATTAAATCTATGTCGCGCGGTAAGTCACCGGGCCACGATGACTTGAGCATAGAACACCTTAAATATGCAGGTCCTCACTTGCCGAGGGTTTTGGCGATGTTCTATTCCCTGTGTGTGGGGCACTCTTACTTGCCTGAGCAGATGATGAGGACAGTGGTGGTTCCGATCGTGAAAAGCAAGACAGGTGATATCGGTGACAAGAATAATTATAGGCCTATCTCGCTAGCCACTATTATCGCCAAAGTGCTGGATAGTTTGCTCAACACTCAGCTTGATAAATATTTAGAAATACACGACAACCAGTTCGGTTTTAAGTCAGGTCTCTCTACAGAAACAGCGGTTTTATGTTTAAAGCAAACTGTCAGGTACTACACCGATAGAAAAACACCTGTTTTTGCCTGTTTCCTCGACCTGTCGAAGGCGTTTGACCTGGTCAATTATGATATCCTGTGGCAAAAACTTCACCAGACACAAATGCCATTTGAATTAATAAACATTTTTAAATTTTGGTACCAGGAGCAGGTCAATGTCGTGCGGTGGGCGGGGTCATATTCAGTTCCATACAGTTTGGAGTGCGGGGTGAGGCAAGGGGGGCTGACCTCGCCTAAGCTGTTCAACCTGTATGTGAATGGGCTGATTGAGAGGCTCAGCAGCACGCATGTCGGCTGCCATATTGGAGGCGTTTGCCTTAATAATATTAGCTATGCTGATGACATGGTGCTGCTGAGCGCCTCAGTGTGCGGCTTATCGAAGCTGCTTGGCATCTGTAAAATGTACGCTGACGATCACGGCTTGTTATACAACGTGAAAAAAAAGTGAAGTCATGGTCTTTCAGGCTCGAGGAAGGTGTCTTGAGAAAGTACCAAATATTAAACTTAACGAGTGTCCTCTAAATAGAGTCGACAAGTTTAAATACCTCGGGCATATTGTAACCTCGGACCTGAAAGACGATGCTGATATAGAGAGGGAGCGTAGGGCGTTGTCTGTTCGTGCTAACATGATAGCCCGCAGATTTGCTCGCTGTTCGAGGACCGTCAAAATCACCCTGTTCAGGGCATTTTGTACGTCTTTCTACACGAGTAGTCTGTGGGTGAGTTATACCCAGAGGCAGTACAGTGCATTACGTGTCCAATATAATAATGCGTTCAGGGTGCTGTTGGGGCTGCCCCGCTCGTGTAGCGCATCGGGGATGTTCGCCGAGGCGCGCGTGGACTGCTTCTATGCAACCATGCGCAAGCGGTGCGCATCCCTGGTGCGCAGGGTGAGGGGCAGCCGGAATAGCATTCTGAACGCATTCGCGGAGCGGTTTGACTGTCGGTACCTGTACCACTGCAGTATGGTTCACGTACTGACTTGCGTGAAAATTAAGTACTAACATAGTTTTAAGTGTCATTTTGTTACTAACCATTATTGGATCAATGTTGTCTGATGAATAAATGAATTATTATTATTAAAAACAAAATAATATTTTAGCTTTCAAATATCAACATTATAAATTCCCACGATACTTTAATGTGTGAAAAAAAACAGGAAGTTTGTTTGACGTTTCATAAGCGTCAGTATCTGCCATTGCCTGACAAGGATAGAAACCATTAATTTCGTCATGTCTGTCTGTCTGTCTGACTGTCCGTCCGAGGTTTTGCTTGGAGACTGATGACTCGTAGAGAGCGGTATTTTTGTGGTTATATGTAAATCAATCACGCCGACAAAGTGGTGCTCTATAATTTAAAATCAATTTTTTTAGGGTAGTTCCCATACTTGTAATGTAAGGATGTTTTTTTTATAGTCTACCCTATCGTGTGGGGTGTCGTTGAATAGGTCCCTTTAAATGATTTAGGGGTTGCTAAGACTATTTCTCGATTTAGGGATCAGCCTGTCGATTCTGTAAACAAAACCGCGCTCACTTCGTCGCTGCACTCGCTCATCAACGATAAATAATATGAACCTTCTTACTAACAAGATGTAGGCTATGTTCGTTTGTACGGGTAAGTCGAGTTTAAGAGCGAGTCGGTTGCGTTTTTCTTAGAGAATCAACCGGCAGTTCGCGAAACATTAAACTTTAAAGTGCCAATTTTTGTTCCAGTAGGGCGTCTGTCTGTCCGTCTGTCACGGTCTCATGGACCCTGATAGTTAGACAGTTGGAATTTTCACAGATGATGACGTTTTTATGCTGCTGCTATAATAACATATACTAAAAAACCAGAATCAAATAAATATTTAAGGGCGCTCCTATTTAATTTTTTTTGCTCGTTTTTATAGACAATGGTGCGGAAACCTTTATGGGTCCGGCCGTTAGGGTCCCATTCCGGTACGTACCCACGTAATTATTTTTAACGATTTTCGTTTTGTGGTTCTATCATCATGCTTAAGAATTAGCAAGATAAGTTTTTGAGTTAGTATATCCTTTAACAATATGTTAAACATAAATATCACAATCATGTACAAATGTCAGTTATATTCGTTAAATAATCAACATTAAATAGGCAGACGTTCTAAGACACTTGAGAAGTATAGGCGATCGCTTTCTACTACGTAGGCTGCACACTTACCTATAGGTTTATATTATACTAGCATTTGCCCGCGGCTACGCTCGCGCTAATATAGATTTAAAAATTAAGAACAATATGTATAAACTTTAAACGTTATCCAATTACAATATAATACATAAACGTACATCCAGTACGCCGAGCTGTTATGCCGGAAGACCATATCTTTTAGATATTTTTCTATCCCGCGAAACAGTCCTTTTTTTTCTGGGTCTATGTCCTTTTCTGCACCGTTGATGGTCGTTTAGTAGTAAGACGTGACAGCGTAACAAACAATAAACAAACAAACTCACTTAAGCCTTTATAAAATAAAATTGGTAAAGATATAAGTTCGTATATTTGTTACTTAATCTAATCCTACAATAAAAAAAATGCTTTGTTATATCGTATCAATCGATGTATCTTATTAGCCTATTGCAGTCCACTGCTGGACGTAAGCCAAAGACCACGATCTCCCGCTTTTTTATCCAGCTAATGCCAGCAATCTTTTTAAGGTCATCGGTCCATCGGACTTTAAGATATGTAGGTTATATGGTATCATTTTGCAAAATCCAAAGTCCCTAACTCTATTTGAGTAAAACTCCAACCATAAGATTAAATATTTAAATAATAATTTCAGTTCGAAAATGAAGAACTTCAAATACGAAATGAAATCCCCTTTCCACCCCCTTAAGGGCTAAAATTCCAACAACATTAATATACCAAGCGTGAGGTTCTAACCTTAATAATTTAAGTTATTTTTACTTTGGAAACGAAGGACTTTCCACACACAACAATCCCCCTTTTCAACCCGAGTCATTAAGGAAGAATTTATTAAAAACGCTAATACTCACATAAACTTATTTTTTAAGGTCAGCCTAAACACACTATTTAGAGAAACTAACTTTAAAACTGAGGGACTTTCATACAATCTTTCATCCCTTAAGAGTGAAATTCCTAAAAATCGTTCTTTAGTGGATGCCTGCACTGTACTCGTATGTATCACCGATTGCGTGAGTACCCAACCATAAGTCTGTTTATTTACTTCCAAAATAAACAACTTTAAAAACAGAATATAAGTACATCCTTTTCACTCACACCTTAAGGCTTTAAATTCCAACAACAACAATATACCTTGCTTGAGTTTTCAGCCATAAGCTTCAGTACATAGTATAAAACAAAGTCGCTTTCTCTGTCCCTATATCCCTATGTATGCTTAAATCTTTAAAACTACGCAACGGATTTTGATGCCGTTTTTTTAATAGATAGAGTGATTCAAGAGGAAGGTTTATATAAATAATACATGCATAATATAGTAGAGAAACACTGATAATTGCACCCGTGCGAAGCCGGGGCGGGTCGCTAGTTAATAATAAATAGTGATTTTTACTAACATAATAAAAAACATCAAATGCAAAATGCATCCCCTTTTCACTTAAGGGTTAAGATTACAACAATACCAACATACTTTGCGTAAGTTATCAACCGTAAGCCTAAATAAAAAAATAGTGATTTTTAGTTAGAAATTATAGAACTACAAATAAAAATATATCCCCTTTTTCCCTCTTTAAGGGTCGAAATTCCAAAAAACAAAAATATACCTTGCGTGAGTTATCAACTATAAGCTTAAATAAGAAACTAAGTGGATTTTATTTCGAAAATAATAAACTTTAAATACAAAAATCCCCTTTTCACCCCTTATGAGGGTTGAAATTCCAACAACAACGATATAATTTGACTGAGTTCCCAACCATATGCCTAAATAATAATTTAAGTGATTTTTACTTCAAAAACGACGGACTTTCAATACACAACTTCATCCCCCATTAGGGTTTAATTTTTAAAAAACGCCAAGACACGTGCAAATTCAATTTCACACGTCAGCCTAAACACAAAATTTCGAGATCCTAACTTCAAAACTGACGGACTTTCATACAAACTTTCACCCCCTATTTTATCCCCTTAGGGGTGGAATTTCCAAAAATCCTTCCTTAGTGGATGCTTACACTGTATAAGGTATTTATGTGCAAAATTTCAAGTCTCTAGGTTCAGCGGTCTGGGCTGTGCGTTGATAGACCAACAACCAGTTTAGAATTTTATATAGTAGATAGATACCAGATTTTTCATGATTGTGGTCTTACTTTCATTTCATTTTTGTACTTAGCTGTACTAAATTAAGTATCATGGCAAAAAAGAAACATTGGAAGCGACCCGGCCGGCGGCATATCGGAATAATAACATTTTCAATGTGGGTGCGTGGCGGCCGGGTGCGTACCGGAATGGGACCCTAACGGCCGGACCCCCTTTATGCGCGAGTCAAACTCGCACTTGGCCGGTTTTTAAATATTACCGACACAAAAAATTTACCGCCAATTAGTAAGGATCGTTTTGCTTGCTTTGTTATCATTTATTCTTTCTTCAATAATGATAGATTCTTAATGTAATGTTTCGTTATGGACTTAATACTAAAGATTGTGAAATAAAATAAGTTTAATAAAAATACTATTTTTTTATTAAATTAGCCAGCTATCAAGAGTTAAAATGTGTTCATTCGCACCGACTCAAACCGACCGACAAAAAGAACTGATTAGGTATGTTTTAGTCAATTTAATATTCCGATTTTTAGTTTAATTTTGAAGTCGGTTTTTAGAATCTTTAAAGTTAATTTTATGTAGTTTTAAATACCTTATTTACCCATAGTGTTATGTTATTGTGTAACATTTATTGTTCTAAACGGATTAAACAATTTTGTATTTACATAGACTACTTTTTTAGATTTTTATGAAGCTTTGCATATTCGCGCCATATGTAATTTTTTTTATTAATAAATACAAAAAGTCTATTTGAATAAAAATAACTCAATTTTTTAGCCAATTATAGCCTACATCATGTACGTCTATTAACAGTAGTGTTAATAGACGTACATGATGTAGGCACAGAAATAAAAAATAATTAATAAAAAACTAAAAAACCGACTTCCGAGAAAGTAACCTTAACTGATGTTGGTCCTCTATGGATGGACCCTCCATCCAATGGTATGATAAAAATAAGGTGTTATATATGGTCTATTTTTCGACGAAAATTTGTAAGTCAATGGAATGGGTCAAAAGGAAATGGTTTTCCTACACTCCAACCAGAACGGCGGCTATTTTGGTGTCGTAACCATAGGATAAGGTATTGCGTTAAATACCAAGTCAATATAAGAAAGGAACTTTTAAACTTTTTTTTCGTTGCTGGGTGTGCGGGTAGGCCCCCAGTAAATAAAAATTGGCCGTCTGGTACCTCATAAGCTCCACGTCTGCTCAACACTCTGCGAAATACGTTCTGTCGACAAATTGCAGTATTATCTTCTAACTCCTATCCGTTAAGGAGTTCTGTGGCTTCCATCATCAGGTCAGCAACATGACATGATGATTACCAGACCCAAAAATCAGCATTAAGTCAGAAAATATATGCAAAACATTATGGGTGCCTATAAAAATTTAGGGTTGCCCTCGATTTCCCAGGGATCCCATCATCAGAATCTGACTTGGTGTAAATGGGACCACCTCGGGAGTATACCCTTTCAAACTAAAAAATAAATTTTGAAATCGGTCCATAATGCCTACCGCGAGTGCTGACAATTTGATTGAATTCACGGAATGTCTAGGTGAAGTTCATGCATTGATCGAAAGCAGTGCCATAGAATCTGTTTTTGTACTGGGAGATTTCAATGCCCACCCGGGTGAGTTGTTTTCTAACGAACTGTTGAACTTCTGCTCAGAGCAATCATGAACGTGTGTAGATATGGACTTGCTACCTATAGATACCTATACGTTTGTGAGCGATGCTAATGGAAGCCGAAGCTGGCTCGACCATTGCGTAACGACTAAGGCGGCTGGTCACTCAGTTTGTAACATTACAGTATTATACGATGTTTATTGGTCTGATCATTATCCGTTGTTAGTTGAGTGTGATTTGCAATAATTAAGACCTAAAAGTAATTCTCTAACTACAATGTGTAATAAAATCACGTGGGGTGAAAGGGATATGGACCAGACCAAGAAATATTCAAAATTTTGTTACTCAGAACCTAAGGAAGTGGATTTTCCCGTAGAATTTACTGACTGTGCCGGTAACTGTTGCTCTGATGTAAATCACAGAGAAGTTTTGGATCAAATGTATTCTAATATTGTGCGTATAGTTAGTGAGGCTGCTGTGTACAGTTATAAGGGTTCTATGGGCAGAAGGTTTAGGTCAGTGCCTGGCTGGAATAAGCACGTGGGCGGCGCTCACAGGGCGGCTCGACTGTCATACCAAAACTGGGTATTGTGTGGGAAGCCGAGGAGTGGTTTTGTTTACAAAGACATGTGTACATCTAGACGGATTTTTAAGTCTAAACTAAAGTTTTGTCAAGATAATGAAAAGCAAATAAAGCTTGACATAATAGCGCAGCATCATGCAAATAAAAACTTCGGCAAATTTTGGAAAAATACAAATAATTTGAGCCCTAAACAGAGTCGCCCTGTGAGTGTAGCCGGCGTGCATGAGGCTCGCGATATAGCGAATTTGTTCCGGGAGCATTTTAAAGTCCAACCATCGTCTACAGGCTTCACCAATCAGGTGTTCGATGCTGGGGTGCCTGCAAGTGTTAGCGTTATTAGCTTCTCTGCTAAAGAAGTAGCTACTGTAATACAAAAAATGCGGCGTGGCAAATCACCAGGTCATGACAGCCTCAGCATCGAGCATCTGAAACATGCTGGATTCCATCTTCCCAGGGTATTAGCTATGTTTTTTAGTTTATGTATGTGTCATTGTTACTTACCTAAGGATCTTATGTACACATTAGTGGTCCCTATTGTGAAAAATAAGACGGGCGATATTACGGAACTTGGTAACTATAGACCGATATCACTGGCTACAGTTGTAGCCAAGGTGCTGGACAGTCTGCTTGATAAACATCTGGACAGGCACATTGACCTTCACGACTCTCAATTCGGTTTTAGATCGGGCCTTTCGACCGAGAGTGCCATTCTGTGTCTCAAGCAGACTATACAGTACTACACGACTAGAAACACGCCGATCTATGCCGTGTATTTAGATCTTTCCAGGGCTTTTGACCTGGTGTCGTATGACATTCTCTTTCAAAAGTTAAAGGAAGAGTCTCAGGTTCCAACGGATGTCATTTCGATCTTGAGATACTGGTACGGCAACCAAGAAAATGTGGTCAAGTGGGCAGGAGTGCGCTCGGATGTGTATAAGGTCGATTGTGGTGTGAGGCAGGGTGGATTGACTTCACCTAGGTTATTCAACCTATACATTAACGGACTGATGGCTGAGCTCAGCAACGCCAACATCGGGTGCTACATAGGTGGAGTGTGCGTAAATAACATCAGTTACGCTGATGACATGGTTTTGCTGGCCCCATCCATCGGTGCGATGCGTAGGCTCCTCCAGATTTGTGAGAAATATGTAACTGCTCACGGACTCAGATACAATGCGAAAAAGAGTGAAGTAATGATCTTTAAAGCAGGTAGTAAAACCTACTCAAATGTACCTCCATTGTATCTATGTGGTACTCCACTCAATAAAGTAGATCGCTTTAAGTATCTGGGTCACTGGGTTACGGAGGATTTAAATGACAACCTGGACATTGAGCGAGAGCGCAGAGCGCTGTCTGTGCGCTGTAACATGCTGGCCCGGAGGTTTGCAAGGTGTACTGAACAAGTAAAGGTGACGCTGTTTAAAGCTTACTGCCAATCCTTTTACACTTGCAGCCTGTGGGTGAAGTATACCCAGCGCACATATAGCGCGCTAAGAGTTCAGGACAACAACGCGTTTAGGGTGATGCTCGGGTTGCCGCGCTACTGCAGCGCGTCAACTATGTTCGCAGAAAGACAAGTAGATGGCTTCAATGCCATCATAAGGAAACGTTGTGCATCTTTCTTGGATCGATTGCGGGGCAGCCCGAACCACATCCTCAACGCATTGGCTGAACGCTGGGATTCACCGATGCTGCTGCGCTGGGTGCGCCTGCACACACTTACTAATAGCGAGTGCACGCGCCTCGTGCGACGCTTCTGGTGATCACCAGCATATTAATATTAAAATAAATCTGAAATTATCTTAAGTTTATACTAACTAACACGAGTTTTTGTATACTAACAATTATGGACGTAGTCTGAAATAAATGTGTTTATTATTTATTATTATTATTATAATTAACGGCGTAATCGCGTAACAAACATACAAAAAAAAAACAACATTCAGACGAATTGAGAACCTCCTTCTTTTTTTCAAGTCGGTTAAAAAGTATGCTTATCGTTATTTTAGTACTACCTATTATTCTTTCTTTATGATCTATGGTACTACTAACTCAGCAGTAGTCAACCCTTTCGTATATCCGCGCGAGACGTCAGCCGCTAACTGACAGGCATAAAAATCGCGCGTGAGGTGAGGCGGGGGTGAAATTTGAATTTGAACTGGAGTTATGTAGGCTCTGAAGGTTTCTATCACACTCACCCACTTTGACTTTATAATAATAATAATAATAGCGTAAACAGGTAGCGCGACGACTGTAGCGCGCTGCCTGTTTACGCTATTTTACGGACACTTTTATACATAGAGATCCTCTCCTTATTCTACACTCCATAGTTTGGACGACACCTTCCTTCTGTCTTCGGCTTAAGATGACCAGATGACCGCGCGGTTATAAAAGGTGTACATAACTTAATCTTATTTGCGCCTCAGAAGAATTGTTACAGGGTGCCCGTGTAATATTTTAAAACCAAAATCAGCTAGCTTCATCTCGAGTCCTCTCAAAATTACTCTGTTTAAACAAAGAAAAATTTACTTACCCAAAATATAACAAACTTTAAGTTTCCGTAATGTATTTAACATGCTTAAAAATTATTTCTAAAACAATAAAAGTTAATCCATCATTATGTATTCCAAAAAAAAATATATACTTCTCGCGAGGAATAAATTATGCCGCTAACACAATAATGCGAGCAATCCCACGGGACTTTAATAATTTCAAGTAGAATAAATTAAAAAACCTTTTAAAAGCGTGTTAGTGAGATCAGTTAGAAATTTTGAATTGTTTTGAATAATACATTTTATTTTCTGAAAAGCAATCTATATATTTCAAAGCTATATATCTTAAATCATATGTTTACTTACAACACTAAACAAAATACTTTATTGCAAATGAAATATTTATAACTTGTACTAAAAATGCAAGTAGGTAATAAAATATGAGTTCAAACATGTACTTGCTGAACAACTAGTAAAGACGTATTATTTGACATATAAGTGAGTTGCTGTTGATTATCAGCTCTTAGAGTGGTAATGGAGAAAGCAGATCCTACAAGGTAGGTGCCAGGCGCGGCGCAGAGGGCCCGCACTTGCACTTTTCTAGACTCGAACTCCTGAAGACTAACGCTCACGCCTGCTTTTTTCTCATCAGCATCTGTGGTATTACTTAAAGCACCTGCCCAACCTAATTCTCCAATAGTCTCTCTGCAAAATAAATAAATAAAATTAGAGACAGCAGGCCTATTTTTTGGACACATTGTGAAAAAAACTGGAATTTGATTATGCAGAAATTTATTTATAGCAGTATCTAATAATGGGGTAACCCCACCCTATCTTATTGGTCTTATAAATTTTATCTAGGTAACAAAAACATTTTTTAAAATAAAATAAAGTTTGGAATGCAAATGGAAAGTTAAAGAATGCACTTACCTATTCTGTTGTTTGGACATATCTATAAATACGGTTACTGGAACCCCATAACAATTAACAATATTTATTGTTATTGGCACCATGCACAACTTTCTATGTTTAAAATCATGTTGAATCGTATCAGAATGCTCTAATCGGAAAATTACATTATCCTTCCGGTCTTTTTGTTTAGAATCTTTTGTAACTTTTTTACTGTCACCGTTATCCAACTGCAAAATAGGTGTGTCAGTCGTGAGAAGTTCCTTGTTTCGGGACATGGCTTTCGCAAAACATTCTAACCACAAACAATGCTGACCAAGAGTCGACTTTCCATTTGATTTGTTAGTAGTTCTCCATCGTATAACAAACATGGACTGAATCAACCCTTGTCTTTTTTGTAGGGTTTCTTGAGCATTAATATCTGCGGTTTCGAGATAGGAAGACTTGAAATCTGTTATAAAGTTATAGCACGAGGCTAGATTGGAATCAGTTAGACAGTCAGAATCTAGATTTGATACTTTAAAGCAAGTGTGTTCGACTTTTCCTTTGGGAAGTGTTTCAAAAATTCTGGCCCCGTTAAAGATAAGGTGTAGCCTTTCACGAATGGCTAATGGGTTTATTTTATCAGCGACTGATGTAAGACCTGTCAATCGCCACTGCCTGCTTAGTAATGATGCTTCTATAACTTCCACAACAACATTTTCATCTTTTTCGCTGCATACATTTTTGAGTTCGACAGCCAAATATAAATTCTCGAGGACTCCGCTATCGGTTGTTTTTAAACTACGACGTGGCGTGACGGAAACCTCCACAGCTTCCTGAAAATTGAAAAGTACCCCGTTAGCATAAACGATAGTATACCTAACCATGACTGGTCAACGCCATACATCGTAGATACATACTTAAAAACTAATAGATATCACTACAAGGGTCATCAGGATTGGGGTTGATTTCAATTAACGATAACTCTTGATAAAAACGTTGTCGAATCACTTTTTTATGACTTATTTTTTTTAAAAAAGGAAATGAGAATATAATTTTAACATTTATTTTAAAACAAGTCATTTTAACTAGAATTTCAAATAATCTCTGTATAATGCCATCTACAGGTTTTTATTTAAACGATCTTTAATAGAAACGCAACGTCAGTTATTGGATTTAAAAAAAACTAAAGACAGGCATTTAAGTTGATTGTAGATGTAATATGCATTTCGTATTATTTTATCGTATAATTTGTAAAAATTATTAAATGGAAACGAAATTGGAAAATATTAAATATATTTTTTATAATAAGTAATGACAATATTATACACCGAGACATATTTGTAAAAATTATTAAATGGAAACGAAATTTAAAAATATAGAATATATTTTTTAAAATAAGTGTTGACAATATTATACACCGATTTTTTTATCGATTACATTTTAGTATCTTAGTAGTACAATAGATAAATGAAGTTATTTTTTATTCAAATCGTTTGTAGGCATTCAAATTCAAATCGCCTGCAGCGCGTGCGATGCAGTTTATGCTGTATTACTTTGTGCGGTAGCTTCTTTAAACTGTGCGGTAGGCAGTACCCAAATACGTAGAAGAAACTATCGTTTTCCACGCTTTCGAGTTGTAAATTATTTTTTTGATTAGTTAAGAACAAAATATTTTTATTTAAAAAAAAACTCGCATCGTTCGATAGTACTACTAAAGGTAAATCGTTCTACCGCGGGAAAACAACCACTAAAATGTCTCGGTGTATATTCTCTGGTAATGATTGTTAATGATGATAATCTAAATATATGTATAAAAGAAGAAACTGACTGACTGACAAATCAACGCACAGCCCAAACCGCTGGGTCTAGAGATTCCAAATTTGGCACGTAGATTCCTTATAAGGCCTAGGGGTGCAGATTTTTTAAAATTCATCCCCTAAGGGGATGCAATGAGGGTCCAAAGTTTGTATGAAACTTTTTATTCCTTGAACATATTTGCATGAAATTTAGTATGAATAAATTACGGCAAAAATAATGAATTACGTATTTCAGCGTTTTCTAAAACTCAACCCCTAAGAGGGTAAAATAGGGGATGAAAGTTTTAAATAAACGCACAAGCCAAACCTTTAGGGCTAGAAAGTTTGAATTTCGCAGTATTCCTTTTATAACGTACACATCCACTAAGAAAGGATTTTCTAAAATTCAACCTCCAAGGGGGTGAAATAACATTTGTATGAATTAAGTTGGGGAAAAATAGCGAGTTACGATTTCAGCGTTTTCCAAATTTCAACCATAATAATCATACATACAGATTTATAAATAATCTCTAAATCATTATATATAATAAAAGTCAAGCGATAAAATGTGCGTGCCGATAAAACTTAAGAAGGAGTCTCAGCACGATAAAGGGACTTATATAGTGTGATAGCCCTTTATCCCCCCTCGAACAAGAAAGTTCCCGTTTTAACCTAAAGGGCATGTCTTTAAAGATATAACGAAGCAGCGTGGAGGATTTTTAGTTTTTCCAACATCTAGCAGTACATTTGGAGAATGGACAGAGAGTTTACTTCACAAAAGACTCGGCTAGAAAAATTGCAAATGAACCACCTCAGAACACAACATTAACAGCTTTTTTCCAACTGTGCCAAACGGATCCATTCGCAAAAACATTACTGTATGTCAACGTTCCTATTTATTATACGTGGGATAATACAAGGAAAATTTTTCAACGACGAAAACGAGGAATGCTAGAGGAGGGTCATCCAGAAATCATGAAAACTAACACAATAGGTCGAGTATACACTGTACATCCAAACAATGCCGAATGTTTCTATCTTCGGATGTTGTTACACGAAATACGGGGACCAACAAGTTTCACAGATCTTAGGACCATTGACGGCTACCTATGCCAGACGTACAGAGAAGCATGTCAACGCTTAGGATTATTGGAAAACGATAACCACTGGGAATTAACACTACAAGAAGCCACACTCACAGCTTCAGCTGAGCAAATCCGAGAGTTATTCGCCATAATTCTAACGACATGTAACCCATCAAACCCAAAACAGCTATGGGACTCTTTCAAAAGGAGTATGAGTGATGATATTGTATTGTACCAAATCCGACAAGCTAGAACTGACTACGGAATTCAATGACGACATCTTCAATGAAACACTCATTCGCTTAGAAGACAAATGTTTAGCAATAAATAACCAGACTTTAGTAGAACTTGGAATGCCAGCACCACAAAGAAATGCTTTCAGTATGCTAAACTACGAAATTACAAAGGAAAAAAGCTACAACGTCAATGAACTACTTAAATACATTGCTCACAATAAACCACTCCTCAATGACAAACAAAAAAAAGTTTACAAAGTTATAATGAACCGGATAAATAACACTGGTGGAATTATTTACTTGGACGCACCAGGAGGCACCGGTAAAACGTTTCTAATAAATCTAATACTGGCGGAAATACGTGCTAAAAAGACATCGCACTGGCACTAGCATCATCCGGCATTGCAGCCACACTCATGGAAGGAGGACGAACTGCCCATTCTGCCTTACAACTACCGTTGAATATAGCCGAACAACAATTCCCGGTATGTAAAATCTCAGGAAAATCTGGACGGGGTCAACTTCTAAAACAAGCTAAAATTATCTTCTGGGATGAATGCACCATGGCCCATAAAAAATCATTAGAAGCCATGGACAGAACATTACAAGAATTGCGAAAAAACTCTGAAATAATGGGAGGAGCTCAACTCATACTTTCAGGAGATTTTCGACAAACACTTCCAGTTATTCCTAAATCAACACCAGCAGACGAGATCAATGCATGCTTAAAAAAAGTCACATCTCTGGCCACAAGTACAAATACTGCAATTAACAAAAAACATGAGAGTTGAATTATCAAAAGATGAAACAACAGCACATTTTGCTAAAATTCTTTTACAAATAGGCGAAGGTACATATCCTACTGACCAAACGACCGGCCTCATTGAACTCAATAGTGATTTCTGTAACATAGCCACTACTGAAAACGAACTAATCGAGACAATTTACCCAAATATTATTCAGAACTATACCAACGAAGAGTGGTTATTTCAAAGAGCAATTTTAGCCACTAAAAATAATATTGTTGACGATATCAATTTCAATATTCTGAAGAAAATACCTGGTAAAGAGAAAATATATAAATCGATCGACACGATGGTATCCATTGAAGAAAGTGTCAACTTCCCAACTGACTTTCTAAACTAATTACAAGTACCAGGAATGCCATTACACTGCCTTCGTCTGAAAAATGGATCTCCAATCATACTAAATCTCAACTCCCCAAAACTATGTAATGGAACGAGGATGATCGTAAAACAGCTATCGAATAATGTCATTGGAGCTGAACTTATTTCTGGAAAGAACAAAGGACACACAGAATTTGTACCTAGAATACCACTGATCTCTTCTGAATTGCCATTTCAATTTAAAAGATTGCAGTTTCCAATTAAATTAGCCTTTAGTTTCACAATTAACAAAGCGCAAGGGCAAACTTAAAAATATTGTGGCATCAACCTCAAAGGATCCTTCTTCTCTCATGGTCAGCTATAAGTAGCTTGCTCAAGAGTAGGAAGTTCGTATATATAGTAGTATATAAGTATATATATATATACCCCGGACAATAAAATGAAAAATGTTGTTTATATACAAGTAGTGTAAATAATGAGAAAATGTTTTCAATATTTTTTTTACTTTTTACGTCATAGTTTATTTTTTTATTTCAACTACCACGTAATCTCATATCAACTCCCGAGCGAAGCCGGGTATCATAGCTAGTCTAAATATATAAAAGAAGAAACTGACTGACATATCAACGCACAGCCCAAACCGCTGGTTCTATAGATTCCAAATTTGCAAAGTAGCTTTCTTCTAAGGTCTAAGGGTGCACCAAGAAAGGATTTTTCAAAATTTAACCTCTAGGGGGGGAAAAAAAGAGGGGTCCAGTTTGTATGAAATTGCGTCAGTTTTAATGTTAGGATCTCCAAATTTTGTGTTTAGGCTGAATTATGAAAATTGATTCATATGAATATCGGCGTTTTTGCTAAAAAAAAAACACCTCTGATATGGGGTAAAAAGGGGATGAAGTTGTGAATGGAAAGACCTTAGTTTTCAAAGTAAATACTACTATTTAGGCTTTCGGTGAGGACTCACCCAAAGTATATCGGTGTTGTTGGAATTTCAACCCTTAACACTACAGAGGGGATAACATTTTGTATTAGAAGTTCTTTATTTTTTAAGTAAAAATCACTGAATATATATAGTATAGTATTTAGGCTTATAGTTGAAAACTCACCCCGTCGGTGATTTTGGAATTATATCCCTTAAAAGGGGTAAAAATGTTGAATTTAATGATTTGATTCTATATTTTCAAAGTTAAAATCACTGTATCTCTTATTTAGGTTGTAAACTCACGCAACGCTGTTGGAATTTTAACCCTCAAGGGGGGTAAAAATGGGCATAAAATATCTATATGATACATAAAATCATGAACTGACTGATTGATGAATATCCGTAGCCCAAACTACTATACCTAGCGACTTGAAATTTTGTACATAGATACAATATACAGTGTAGTCATCAACCAAGGAAGGATTTTTGGAAATTCCACCCTTTAGATGGAAAATAGAGGCTATATATATATATATATATATATATATATTAGGATGATGTATATAAATTAATTTATATGAGTCTTAGCGCTTTTGATAAATACACCCCCTATAGAGGGTTGAAGTTGTGTATTGACAGTCCTTGCGTTATCAAGGTAATAATCACACAAATCATTACTTACGCTTATGGTTGGAAACCCACGCAAAGTATTAGGTTGGCGAAAAAGTATTTCCGCATTATAGTATGTATGAACTTGTAATAAAATGTCTTTGGCTGTACTATTTGTATCTGGCTGGTTTTGGTATCATTAAAAGTTTAAATTTTAAAGAAGATAATTCCAAATTCACATAGACAGACACACTGAGTTGCAATTTATTTAAGTAAACTAACACAAAAATTATCTATGCCCATAAACTGTCCATATTTAATAAAATAAGGTCCTAATAAATAAATAAAAAAAATCAAATTAGGAAAATGTGTGTTTTCATTTGTTTTTCGTACTGTCAAGATGAGTGAATCTAATAAAAAAAAAACGATACATTTTAAAATTTAACTACAAAAAAGGGAAAAATGCAACGCAAGCCGCGAAAAAAATTGCGATGTTTATGGACCTAGTGCAGTGTCTGTGAGTTTACAATCCGGAAATTTTAATGTTTAAGATGCACGTCGCTCTGGTCGCCTTATTACGGATTAAATTGATGCCATTTTTAAAAAAGTCGGGCAAGATCGGCATATCAGTAGTTACGACGTAGCTGAAGAACTGGGAATTGACCACAAAACAGTTTTGGCACATTTGAAAAAACTGGGTACACAAAAAAGCTCGATATTTGGGTACCCCACGAGCTCACTGAAAGAAACCTAATGAACCGTGTACTCATTTGTGATTCTTTATTACGACGTAATGAAACCGAACCATTTTTAAAGAAGCTGATAAACTGGCGATGAAAAGTGGATCACGTACGACAAGAACGTGCGAAAAAGGTCGTGGTCAAAGGCGGGTCAGGCTTCACAGACTGTGGCGAAACCCGGGTTAACTCGCAACAAGGTAATGCTGTGTGTGTGGTGGGATTGGAAGGGCATTATTCATTATGAGCTGCTACCACCAGGCAGGACCATCGATTCTGAACTCTACTGCGAACAACTGATGAGATTAAAGCAAGAAGTTGAGAGAAAGCGGCCGGATTTAATCAACAGAAGGGGTGTGGTTTTTTATCATGATAACGCTAGACCTCACACATCTTTAGCCACTCAGCAAAAATTAAGAGAGTTTGGATGGGAGGTGTTAATGCATCCGCCGTATAGTACCGACCTTGCACCTTCAGATTTCCATCTGTTTCGCTCTCTTTAGAATTCTCTAGGCGGTGTCAGGTTAACATCACGAGAGGACTGCCAAAAGCACTTGTTGCGGTATTTTGATCAGAAGCACCAAAATTTCTAAAGCAATGGGATCATGTCCCTACCTACAACATGGAAAAAATCTATCGAACAAAATTGTACCTACAAACTTTAGTTAAATGTAAATAAACTATATTAAAAAATGTTTTGAATTTTCTTAAAAAATGCGAAGTAACTTTTTCCCCAACCTATTATATCGGTGTTTTGGGAATTTCAACCCATGAAGGTAAACCCTTCCAAAGGAGATACAATTTTGAATTTAAAGGTCTTTCTTTTCGATATATAACTCACTGAATTAATTTTTTAAGGTTATGGTTGGTAGCTCACGCCAGGCATATCGGTGATATTGCAATTTCAACTCTTAAACCCCTTAAGAGTTGAACAAGGGGATAAAATTTTGTATTTTAAGTTCTAAGGGGTGAATTGTTTATTTGAAGATTATTTTCGATATTATATTCGAAGTAAAAATCACTGAATTTATTATTTAATGTAATATGGTTGGAAACCAAACCAACATACACTGACGTTTTTTTTTTTACTCAAGTTAAAAAGGTAAATAAAGTTTTCTATTTATGTAGGCAAAAGTAGTAAAAACACGTGTATCGTGTTATTATTAAGCCTCTACTGCCGCCTCTTTTCTTTCCGTCTGACTGTCTGTCTTTCAAGAGAAAATATTTCATTATCATCATCATCAGCCCTTGGAAGTCTACAGCGAGCGGCTCTGGGCTGTCTGTATCAAGCGGCTGCCCGTTACCCTGATTTGGTCGGCAGTCCACCGCGATGTCGGCCTGTCTACGCTTCGTCTTCCAGTTCGTGGTCGCCAATCAAGATTTTTTTTCCTCCAACGGTTGTCAGTTCTGCGAGCGAAGTGGCCTGCCCATTGCCACATTAGCTTAGCAATTCGAAAAGCAATGCCGGTGACGTTGGTTCTTCTCTGGGTCGTCAGGTTCGGGCAAATATCTTAGCTGTCTGGAAATGTTTGGATGGACTCCGTCCGTCTATCTGTCAGCAGTTTGTCTGCCACGAGCAAATAGCTCAGCTGTCAGCCGCTCAGAGATCGTCGATCGACAGTCGAGCGATAGACTAAAGTGCGTTGAGTGAGCGCTTCATCCTTTATAATACAGAATACGCTATATTTGCGATTAAATGATTTGCAAATTTATATTGTTTTTTACCGTTTATTTACCTGTTAAGCACAATTTTTTTATTATTGTAATTGGATAACCTTCAAAGTTTATGTTGTTTCTATTTTAAATCTAGATCAGCAGGCAACAGCTAGTATATTTATATTTTTTAAAAACTCGCACCTAATGTATATTTTATGTACATTTCAAGATTGATGGAAGTAAGGAAGTGCATGGATTAAACACTATACAGGATCTAACGAAATTAGTTACATTCCTTTATAGGGTGGTATCTAAAAATTATACTAAATACGATGCCAAAAAATAAGGTACTGTTTCATAGTCATTTTTAAAAGTTATGTTTTCTAACAAAATTATTCAATAAAATCACAGTCAAACCTGAAACACTCTGTATCTTTTCCAACACATGTGCAAGCTGTAGTTTACAGATTGTGTACGTACGTAGTGTACGTACACAGCGCACACTAGCAAGTTAGTTGTGTGTATACTAACTGTCAAGTCAGCTGATCTGCGATTGGTTTAGCAGCACGGCCGGGCTGTCTCGTCGACCAATCACAGACCAATTGTAATCTGCTCCTCTTCATGCACACATGTACCTACATGTGTGAGTAAAATGCGCTTCTTATCATAATAATAATGATTGTTATCAAAAATTAAAACCAATGCCAATTAAATTAATAGCCAACATTGTTTTTTTGTTTGTTCGAACTTCAAAGCTTAAGAAAAGATAATTTAAATGTTTTATGACTTAGATTGCATCCTTATTTTAAGTAGATAAGGTATTTACTTCATTTTAATTGTTGTACTCAATTAGTAATTTTAAAGTTTTATCTTTCCTTAGCAGTCAGTAGGCGGATAGAAATAAAAAATAAAATACAAGGTTTTAATAACATTTATTTTATTATGACACCCTATCACATTTTCACAGGCTACGGTCTTGTCAAGTTAAGCGTTTTTGTAAGTGTAACTACCTAGGTACCTATCTAATAAATAAGTTTTTTGACAAACAACTAAATAAATTACAAATCCATCGAGTAAGTAGGTGCCGCTTGGTTCCAATCCACCTTACCTTGCTTAATTAGGAGTCAGTTTCTTTAAAGGCATTTACAAATCACCAATTTATATAAAAAAAAATGAAAATATCCTTCACTGACGCCTACAGACCAAAGGTCACCTACTAACGTCCTTTTTTACGCGCAATAACGCCACGTGTCACTGCCACTTTTCGCTTTTGTTATTGTGATGTGACGCACTTTGAATGTTAAGATCACTTTCATCACACACTAAGTCCTTCTCTTCTCATGGAAGTCGAGAGGCATAGGGACCAGGGAACGTGCCGACCAGAGAACCGGCCCAGCACAACCAATCCTTTGCGCGATGCCGATGCGATGTAGGCAGGCAGGCAAGCAGGCACGCACGTACGTACGTGCAACGCGGTCGTAGTGCGCCGGGGCTCCATCTTGCTAGAAGTACTGCAATCCACGGCGGAGATGAAGAGGGATGTAAGATAGCAGTTCCTCGAAGGTTCCTTGAAGACACTCGAGGTAGCTGTGTCCATTGAGACGCTCCAAAAATATTGCGCCAATTAGTTCATCAACAAGTTGGTAATTGACAATAGGGTAGTACATAACCATTTGTTATGCAGATCGTCGAAATCGTATACCGATAGAACATCGTGTTGCACTTGACTGACACGTCACACACGCAAGGAAGCGAGTAAGAGACTGACTGAGTGACTGACTGATTTATTTCACCATACACAAAAACTGCAGCGCGCGCGCTTTGTTAAAGCCGAAAAAACGCCAGCTAGGGATGCGCTTATGATTGGATTATTTGTAAGATACGAAAACATGCCTGATTGATAGCGGATCGTGAATTGGGAATTGACACCCCGTTTTAAACTAAATCGAGAGTGCGACACAAGTTTTTGACGTGATAACGTCTTATAAATCGATGACCGACTGCACCACGACTGCACGCACGAAAGTTTCACGTTTCGCGTACGAGCGAGAGCGCGGAACAAGCGATAAAGAGGCACTATCGGCCTAAGCTTTCAGCTTGTGACGCATCTATCTCTCTTTTACACTCCATCGGGCTATGAGTCCGAGTTGCATCAATGTTTTATCGAACTCATTCAGTCCAAACCAATAATAATAAATGTGTGTGTTAAAGATACACACGCACTGATAAGTGATAACAATTAAGGACGTTTTAACTATTGTTTTAACAAATTAGGCCATATTGAACTGTATCAGACATTTTATTCTTAACTTACAGACGTAAAGGTTTTTTTAATTCTTAACCACTTAGGTTTTATTGTTAGCGGCAAAAGTAAGGGATTTCTAGAGAAATCAAAACACTTATAAAATGTATATTTTTTTAGCACGAAGACGCATAAAACATTGTTGTCGTCATTAAGACTAAAATAATAACAATAAATCGCATTCGTTGATATTTGTTACTAAATGTACCTAAAAAAGTTTATTACTTAACAGCACTAACTTTCAGATAGTGCAAGAATAAAAGTCCAGTCCGACCTCCGCCGTGAGTCGAAAATTTTTAGCCCTAAGATCGGATCTAATGTGGGCTGTGGCACATCTCTAGCTCGCTCATGCTTTGACCTTGCCCGACCCGTGCCCCGGCGGCACCGGCGGCCTTTCGGCGCGAGCGGCCAGTCGGATACTCAGCGACTTGTTCTTGTCATACTTTTACCCCTAAAATTTATTGAAAAAAAAAAGTGGAATTTGAATGGTAAGAAATTTGGATTTAATGATATTGTAATTTTTTGTTTATTATTGAGACTAGCTGTTAAATTTAATGTTATGATATTATTAAACGACACTTCATTAATCTCGAATATTAGTAGTTTTGTTTATAAAATTTAATAACTCATTACACTACAAGTTGGCGGCCGTGATGAATAACTAATTAATCGTGTACCTAAGTGGTTTTATTATAGCTGATTACGCAACATTACTTGAGCTTGCGACTACAATAAAATAGTAGCTTGTCGTTGTCTCCGCGGTTTTTTTTAAATAATTCAAAATGATACGTAAGTATTCTAGCTACGTGATAGTGTGAACATAAAAATCATGGGTAAAAAACCGTTCGTTAAGTTTTAATGACTTAGCATCACAACATTAATTACAAACCTAGTCGTATTTTTTCTTATTACTTTATCGAAAAAAAACAACTCAAAAACTTTAATTTACCCTAAAAACAGGGTAAATTTTTTCATGTTGGTATTCCTGACCCGGCATCTCACCCCACTGCTGACCGCGCTTGATTCTTGGATTTTGGGTTTGCTTGTGTGCGTATTTAGTGTCATTGTAGTAGTAATCAGCTGTAAAGGATGTGGAATTTTGTAGTTACGAAATGAGATTGTTATGATTAATATCTCCGAAACTAGCCTGAATTTTTCCCTTAAATTTTGTCAGGCTCCTTGGTATGACGTATAGATACCCCCTTTAAAAGGAATGTAACTAAAATCGTTGAATCTTATATATACTTTAAAAAACATTATTCATCAACTGATTTATAGTTATTTACGCTAAAATGGTTTTAAAAGATTTGTCTATTAATCTGAAAAGCAATAATTTTTTTAATAAATTGTTAAGGGGAATCTAAAAAAGACAACTTGGTAACCCTGTTCACGATTCAAATTTTATTATCAACTTTGATTATCAATGAATTTTATTTTAAGGCATTCTAGTGTCACGTCTAAATACGTAAATATGACAAAAGCAGTCGTTAAAACCTTATTAGTAATTTGGTTGTCAAGTGTCGATGCCCGAACTCCGGAGTGCTAAGAATTTGGGTTAATCTTCCATGGGCTGCGGCTTCGAATCTTAGTCGGCGACAATATTTTTCTAGAAATCCAGACTTGTATTAAATGTTTTGATGAAAACTGTTTATTTACATTTAAAACTATTTTTAATTACTAAACTTATATAAGTATATATATTTTTACATAATATTGACATAATAAATTACAATTAAAAAACAGGCCAAGTGCGAGTCGGACTCGCGCACGAAGGGTTCCGTACCATTTTCTATAAAAACGGCAAAAAATCACGTTGTATGGGAGCCCCCTTAAATATTTATTGTATTCTGTTTTTTAGTATTTGTTGTTAAAGCGGCAACAGAAATACATCATCTGTAAAAATTTCAGCTTTCTAACTATCACGGTTCATGAGATACAGCCTGGTGACAGACGGACAGATAGACGGACAGCGGAGCCTTAGTAATAGGGTCCCGTTTTACCCTTTGGGTACGGAACTCTAAAAATGGGTCCCAGCTCGCCTTCATTTCTAACTCAGTTTTGATAAAAATTAGGAATACTAGTGAAATCACGAACCAACTAAAATAAAGATAAATACAGTACTTAATATCTTTAAAAAGTTATGGACCTAGGCTTGCTCACCAAAAGTTATTCAAGATAATATAATTATATAAAAAAAAGTAAAGTATGCCTATATACGTCCCACTGCAGGGCACAGGCCTCACCTCAACTATGAGGTGGTTTGGGCCATACTCCACCACGCGGGCCCGGTGCGGATTGGTGGAGGGGTGTTGTAAGGCCAGTGACTAAACCTTACTGTCAGATGTTATCAAGCCGCCTTAAGGCCTCTGACCAGGCTTCACGACCAATATCAAGCGATATAATTATATAACAACTTGAAAACAAAAGCGACCGCAACAGGTGAGATCCGAAATCACGTCTCATTACACTACGAGCGAGTGCCTTTCGCCCTAAACTACCGAGGACATAGTGGTAGTTTATATTTTTTTGACAAAGAAGTGTGCAAGCAATTGCAAACCTTAAGGTGGTTTGGCATTCTCTGACTAGGGCATCGATACCGGTATATCGGTTTACCGAAATACCGGTATACCGATGATATTTTTCGGTATTTTGATACTGGTATTTGAAGACAAAATACCGGTTTTTCGGTAATTAAAAAAATATCAGTTTTTGAAAGGATGTTTAAAGACTATGCAAAACGCTCGATTTCTATGGTTTATAGTGTTGTTCATACTGCAGATGAGTTTTCATATGGCACGAATTACAAATAATCTCGATTATAGAAAAAAACACCACAAAATAAACTACGCAAAACCCGCAGAGGTTCGACATAAGCCGGCTCAGCGCATCGGCCGTTTTAAGAAACTTCAGCGCCATGTTAGTAAAGTTGGCGCTGAGGGTCCAGCGCGCATCAAGTGTGAGGCTTAGATATTTAAGGGGCCCTTTCACCTCGATGCGCGTGCCGGCAACCAAGAGATGGGAGCTTGGCGGTGACGCTTGTCGGGGACCATGAAAGCAGAGGGCCTCCGACTTCTCGAGCTCCACCTCAAATCTAAACTCCGACTGCACAAACTCCTACCGTCGCGCGCCGCGTCGCTTAAACTTAAATCCCGTTCGATTGCAGGCGCACTCTATCTGCTTATCGGCTAGGTAATCGGCCACCACCCGCTGCGGACAGGCAGACACACCATAATGAAGGAGTGTCTGCCATATGCACGACCGTGGCAGGTATTAAATACGTTGGCGATATCAAGAGACACTGCCAACAACACCCCACCGCTTTCCACCGCCCTAGTAGCAAGGTCAGGGTCTAAGGTGGCAGAAGGAGGCTCTTCGTGCAGCTATGCATGCTATGACGCATTGCCTTCAGCTCCTCCGACCATGAATAGACCGGCGCTTTGAAGGCAGAGGTTTGGACCGGGGCATAGCCGCATCAAGGACGTGCGTCTTGCCCCCCGAAACCACTGTGCCTACTAATCGACCCGGACTGGGTCCGCTGGGGCAAAAATAACTTTCATACCTATTTCAACCTTTTTAAAACTTTTTTTACATTAGTACCTGGGCTGTCAACACCCACCGTAAACGAGACATACTAATCGTTCTTGGAATCATTTAAACAGTAACTAGCAGTATTTAAAAAAAAAAAACTTAATTCCGGTATTGAAATTTCAATTAACCGGTATGAAAATCATTCCAATATTCCATACCCTATCTCTGACGGAACGAAACAGAAATGTATTTTGTTCTATGAATTAGGGACCTATTATTTATACGCTTGCAAAAGTTATGTATCATTGCGCAGATAGCGCCATCTAGTCAAAGAAGGAAACAAACGATGGCGTAGGTAAGTTTTAGTTCCATTTACTCACCACCTTCGCTGTCTTCAAAGTACTGAGACTGACTCTCTGTTTTACGTAGTATTTTGCTTACTCTGTGGTATAACTAAGCGCAAACCACCGGCCACACTGCTGCAGTGGCTCCCGTGCTTGTGATAAGACACGTACCATTATTCTCATTAGTAAGCAGTCTATATAAACACTTTTATACACAAAATTAAGCTCACAAAACCAACTACAAAACGAAATGCAAACATACTGTATTATCAGCTAACTTTAAAGATGGAAACAAGAAGAAGTAGAGCGGGCCCATCAACCGGAGTGTAGAACGTAATACCGAATCATTGACCGATGTAATCTTTCACAGAATGCACTGAACGCATTTCACAGGCGCCGCGCGGGGCGGTCCTCACAGCGACGTCGATGCGGAACACGTGGCGCAGCAGGCGGTAGAGGCGCGCACGGGCGTCGGTCTCGTAGTACTTTCATTGGTTATTCATGTATCTTTCAGATTTTCTACTAATTCACCAGGAATATATGGCTTAAAATAATTGATCGTCCAATCTGGATTCCTAAAAAACATTCATGTATATGCAGCAAACATTTTGAGGATAAACTTTTCAAGACACAAAACGAGGAGCGAAACAATTTTTGATGAAATCTGCAATTCCAACTAAGTTTGTTCTGGTAAGCTTAAATAAAATTAATACTATTCTTCTGCTGATAGTTAGCACCATGTACCTACAGTTTTTCAAAAGCAATTAAGTAGGTATATTTATAAGTTGGGTGTGCCTTTTACTATCATAACTTTTTAATTTGTATTATTGGAAGTCCGAAAATATTTCTCATACCATTTTACATCGTGATGATCACTCTGGGTAAAAATACACAATATAAATACATAAAATACTTATGATCGAAACTTAAAATTCATTATATTACTAATAATACACCTGGTTTATATTAATATTTGTTTTCATATATTTTAGAAAATTTAAAGAGAAATTTTCAACTAATATTTTAATTTAGCGCTCGCCTGCCGCTGTCGTGGCATGCTAGCTACGCTCGCCGCTAGCTAGCTAGCTTTGCTAGCTACTCATGTTTTTTCTTTTTCACAGGTCAACATAAAGCTTAGACGCATAGTATCGTCAAGTTTATAGAGATATTGTATCAAGTATTGTGTAGAGGTTTTTAATCTATCCTTCTAAAGATGTCATAAATGTTTGCTTCATCATCATCATCATCATTTCAGAAACAGGACGTCCACTGCTAAATGGGCCTCCCCCAGTGACATCCAGATCGGCCGGTTGGAAGCGGCCTGCATCCAGCGCATAAAGTGTGAAAAATATTTTAGAGAAAAATAAAAACACATTTTGATTTTGATAAAAATAAATTTGATAAGAACGTTCTAAATATTATTAGTCGTACTGATTTTGGAAATTATTTTGGTTCCTTGATTGCCCATTCGTTTGAGCAAGATCCACTTATTAGTCACAGATATCTCATTATAAAATGTATAATTGAAACATATTTACCGTTAAGATTGAGGTACGAAACACAATTGAAAAATGTATCAAAGCTTACTTTAAGAAATTATTTAAACAAAATTATATTTTCCGAGGGCAGTGAGAATTGATATAAGTAGGTACCTTTAAAGCATTGATAAAAAAATGATTTAAATGTCTTCTGTGTTTTCCTTAAATATTATTACTTCACTTGTTCACCCTGGGTCGTATTTTCAGCCATTCTAAATCCCTTCCCATCCTATTTTAGTTTTAATAATTCTATGGCTGTAACTAATAAATATAATCGATATCGATATTACTGTGTAATTGTACATATACATCACTCACACGCATACATAAACAATTTTACACACACAAATGTTTTCCAATTTCGGTTTCGTTTGACAGCTCGCGTTTGTTCCTCTATTCCGTAGGTATATTACCTTTATGGGCGGAACACGTGGCGCAGCAGGCGGTAGGGGCGCGCGCGGGCGCCGGTCTCGTAGTAGGCGAGCAGGCGCAGCGCGGGCGGTACTCACAGCGACGTCGAGGCGGAACACGTGGCGCAGCAGGCGGTAGGGGCGCGCGCGGGCGCCGTTCTCGTAGTAGGCGAGCAGGCGCAGCGCGGGCGGTACTCACAGCGACGTCGAGGCGGAACACGTGGCGCAGCAGGCGGTAGGGGCGCGCGCGGGCGCCGGTCTCGTAGTAGGCGAGCAGGCGCAGCGCGGGCGGTACTCACAGCGACGTCGAGGCGGAACACGTGGCGCAGCAGGCGGTAGGGGCGCGCGCGGGCGCCGGTCTCGTAGTAGGCGAGCAGGCGCAGCGCGGGCGGTACTCACAGCGACGTCGAGGCGGAACACGTGGCGCAGCAGGCGGTAGGGGCGCGCGCGGGCGCCGGTCTCGTAGTAGGCGAGCAGGCGCAGCGCGGGCGGTACTCACAGCGACGTCGAGGCGAAACACGTGGCGCAGCAGGCGGTAGGGGCGCGCGCGGGCGCCGGTCTCGTAGTAGGCGAGCAGGCGCAGCGCGGGCGGTACTCACAGCGACGTCGAGGCGGAACACGTGGCGCAGCAGGCGGTAGGGGCGCGCGCGGGCGCCGGTCTCGTAGTAGGCGAGCAGGCGCAGCGCGGGCGGTACTCACAGCGACGTCGAGGCGGAACACGTGGCGCAGCAGGCGGTAGGGGCGCGCGCGGGCGCCGGTCTCGTAGTAGGCGAGCAGGCGCAGCGCGGGCGGTACTCACAGCGACGTCGAGGCGGAACACGTGGCGCAGCAGGCGGTAGGGGCGCGCGCGGGCGCCGGTCTCGTAGTAGGCGAGCAGGCGCAGCGCGGGCGGTACTCACAGCGACGTCGAGGCGGAACACGTGGCGCAGCAGGCGGTAGGGGCGCGCGCGGGCGCCGGTCTCGTAGTAGGCGAGCAGGCGCAGCGCGGGCGGTACTCACAGCGACGTCGAGGCGGAACACGTGGCGCAGCAGGCGGTAGGGGCGCGCGCGGGCGCCGGTCTCGTAGTAGGCGAGCAGGCGCAGCGCGGGCGGTACTCACAGCGACGTCGAGGCGGAACACGTGGCGCAGCAGGCGGTAGGGGCGCGCGCGGGCGCCGGTCTCGTAGTAGGCGAGCAGGCGCAGCGCGGGCGCGGCGGCGCGCGGCGGCGGGCGCAGCAGCAGGCGCAGGCGGCGGCAGGCGGCGCGCGGCACGCACTCGGCTGCGCGCACGGCGTGACGCGCGGACGCCGAGCGCCACGCTGCTGCACGTGCGGCTCTTTCGTCTAATTAACAAAGGAGTACCTGTAGGCTAGTGACACCGCCAATCAATCGACGTACATTTTATGAGCTGTTAAAACGCATCACGTTCTTACAATTTGTATGAGACGATAGCGAACTATGACGTCATTTTTCTAATAAATAATACTATGACGGGTTTTTAGAAAATATGGTGTTAGATATATTTTTGAAGTATTTAAGATAGGTGCAGTCATTATCCCCATTAGTTATCTACACACCAAAACTGCGGTCTAACGTCCGAACATTCCGGCGCTGTTTACGTTTCGCTCACTAAATTATCCCCGGCCTTACGACGTACATTTAAAACAAATTGGTTACTGTAAGTCAACGTTGTAATAATTTTATGTTCTATGATATCTGCCTGTACTGATTTACAGAAAGAAGATAATAGAGGTACCTGTGGACGGCGGTAACTCCCGATACTTTTCTTCATAAAGTGCCTTGAAATTGTCCCCTACATCGTCAGTTATCAGCGAGATGCAGTCTGGGTGGGATACTGCTATGTACACGTTCTTCATGTCAACAGGACCAACATTTCTTAATTCTACGTCAATAGTCCTCAACTCGTTACTTATTGCCTCAGGTGACATTTCAGTGAAAGTCATCTGTAAAGCAAAAAAAATTGAAATTTTACTAAGACTTTTCATAAAATTACGATAATTTCAAGTCTTAAGCGTTCTATGATTTTAAGGTATGAATATGACACAATTTATTTACCAGTCAAAAGTAGTATTAACTGATTTTAATGTAAATTACCTGCAAACATGGGGCTTCTGGGATTACTTTAATTTCAAGACGTTTGTCGGCGTTGTTCTGACTCGATAGGTTCACCTTTCCTGAGATCATAGTGCCATTACCAGTTTCATTTCCTTCCTCTCCAGCGTTAATTAATCTAAAATACATAATGTCGATATTATAAACCTGTAGAATGAGGCTGATTAGGACAATTATGTACATTACATTATTTTATAAACCCTTACTTATAAGCCAATCCGTTAATGTTTATTTGTCCAACACATAAAGGAGTCAGTAAAAACGTTAAAACTTTCTCACAGTCTCCCTCCAAAAGAACAGCTTTGATTTTCTGCCCAACAATAACATTACTTTCTAGAATATTCCCGGCAGCTACGATAGGCTCATTATTTAAAACTTCCTGTTCTAAACTTTGGTCTCCTTCTGAAGTTGGTATAAATTTCCACAGCAATTCCACATCCTTCAGAAGTAGTGAAATTTTCAAAGGATTTCTCAAAGTAATCGCTATTTGAATGGGCTCTGAAATTAAAGTGATGAATTATTGGTTGTTAAACTATTTTGACAGTAGTAAGTATCTACAAAATACACTGTTATAAGCGATTGGTTCATAATGGAATGTTTTATCTCACCTCCTTGAGGAACTATGGGATTCGTGTCTGTGCCCTCAACGTATAAATCAACTGTTGGTTTAAATATCATAGGCACACTGCCTTGTGCAACTTGCAGTAGCATCTCTTCCAGCTTATGCCAGTAACGATCATCTTCTCCAACCTTTCAACAAAACGATACCAAATAAGAACCTTACGTAAAAATTCAATAAAATCTGGTAATATCAGTGACAGCGCGTACTGTGGTGATGCAGGTCTTGCAGTGTTCATAGATGCGCGGTCACCTCAAAGTTCCGTGCACATTACGGCGAGTCGCAACTCGCACCCCGTCACTGCATCGAAAACTCTTATACAACTCATTCGTTTTTCTGAAGATCATTTCCTAACTAGCCTTTTATCCGCTTTTTATAACTATTCACCCAAAACATGGTATTGGCGGCGCGGGGCCTACAGCAGCGCCGTGGCCACGTGCTCCAACAGCGGCAGTGGCAGCGTGGGCAGACGCTCCCGTTGCTGATAATGACATTACTGCTGCAGCAATGATGACATTTAAAGGCTCGTGCGCATTTGACACACCACTCGCACCACAATGAATCGGGAAAATTGTCTTACATCTCATTCGTTTTTATAAATCTTCACCCAAAATATGGTCTGGACATTTTTGTGCCACTCTAGGTTTTTCTGAGTCTGAGTACCGCTGACTCCGACCGATAGTACTTACGTTCGCGTAAGGAAGGGAGTGAATCATCAATGCAACTGCAGGGTAAAGGTGTGTTCACCGCTGTGTTCATAACTTTTTCGTTCAAAAGTATCAGTTCAACTAGTCACTGTGAACTTGACTTTCTAATTAGGAACGATTTGATTGGTTAGGGGACGTGGCTAGGCCGGTACACAAGTATGACCCACTGCATTCTAACGCGAACGAACTATAGTTACAGCTGCACTGAAAACCCTTATTAGTAGATGTGATCCACAAACCGGCGCATTAGCGTCCTGCAGACTGATGGAGGAGGCTGGCGCTCGGCCGGGCGACGACAGCGGCGCGGGGCCCACGCACAGCAGCGCCGTGGCCGCGCGCTCCAGCAGCGGCAGCGGCAGCGTGGGCAAACGCTCCCTGAACTCTTCGCTGCTTTCTATCCATTGCTGTTACAGACAAATGTGTAAGCTCGGTATGGTGAAATGCAATGTAGAGAGCCTACGACTGCTGACGAAGTTTTAGTACCGATTTGGAATCATAAACAGGATAATGCAAATAAATGGGGTATTTAAAACGTCGAAAGGGAGTTTAAAGTTTCACTTCCTAAACTAGACAAGAAACAGTTTTTATCTTCTGTTATTATTATAATAATCTATGAAAATTCAGTTTTATTGACTTGACAGGTTTTTAGAGTTCTTTGGCACTTATTTTCGGTTTTTTTTTTCATGGGGAATTATGTAACACGTTGTATACATTGGTATGACCAATTCGATGGTCTTAAAAACCTTTATTTAAAATGTAAAAAAATGGATAGTAGATGATGGAATGGATATACAGGGTTACATTGCAGGGTAGTGTCAAATTTTCAGGGACCACTCAGAATCAGTTAGTAAATCGACTACGATATAAACGATCTAAATAACAAATTTATGTTTTTATTTTTTTTATTACTATCCGTTGTTCAAAGATGGTACGCGGGGATACTCTTATCTTAAGGCGGGAGTTTTTAACTTTTAGTCATCTTCCGACGCATTTATTCACAAAACTAAGGAACTTATAAAGAAAATAAAAAACGATTAAAACATTATAACCTTTATTTAATGTCTCGGTGAAACCAAAACAGGATAATCATAACTTGGCTTGATAGAAAATATTACCTCTTTTGCCTTACGTTTTGACCGGGTTACACAGTGGTGGTGTGGTCACAAGCTGACTCAGCCTGTCCTTTTTTTTTGGCTCACCAGTCAACCTGTGACCACGGTCGGTGTAACCCGATCGAAACGTAATTAAGGATAAAACCATTATGTGAATCACTTTCTACAAAGTAAGAACCTTTCATAGTATAATTTGTTGATCTATTCTAATATTATAAAGAGGATAGGTTTGATTGTTTGTTTATATGAACTAATTAGGCTCCAAAATTACTGAGCCAATTTCATTCTTTCACCATTAGATTCCTACATTATTTCTGATAAACATAGGCTACTTTAAAATCCTAAAAATGCATTATTCTTTCATCATCATCATCTCAGCCACAGGACGTCCACTGCTGAACATAGGCCTCCCCCAGTGACTTCCAGTGATTATTCTTTAGTACGAGAAATTTCACAATAACTGGCGCTGAATAAGATGTATTATCCAAAATAAGCAACCGCTATTATAGTCTTTTATGAATAAATTAAAGACCAAGCAATTTTGGTAAAATACAGATTTTACCCCTACCTTTATACTTATTTAAATACTAATTGGTATTAGACTAATTTAATAGTTTACTTGCTACCTACTACTATACAACGTAAATAATCGTATTGTTGAGTTACCATTTTTGAGATTCGTTTTTCCGCCGTAAAGTACCGTAACAACAATATCTCTGAAATGTCTATATTATTGGGGATGTTGTATTTTGGATCGGCTAGTTTCAAATCTGGTAGTTGTGGCAACAGTTGAATTTCAATTTTTTCTTTTGGAAGAAAGGCTGTTAATTTACTTAAGACATGAGCTTTGACACTAAGGACAAAACTGGGATCATGAAGTGATTGTATTTTTAAATAAACAACATATCTTGAAGTCATAGCTTTGTCACTTCCTAATCCTGATATTGCACTCTTGTTTGCATATTTTTTCAGGCCTAATAGCTGAACTGCGGACTCTGTTACGAATGAAGCCTGTGAACCTTGGTCTAATAAGGACCGAAGAGTGATATCAAGTCCAGATCTGGACTGTGCCTTCACCAGTGCTGTTGCCAAAAGCACTTGTGTCGGAATGTTAGCGAAACAAGTCGTCACAAGTGTGCTTGGTTGATCCTGCGATGATGTTGTTGCTACAACAACATTGTCTTCGGGTGCTTGTATATTATTGTCGGTTGATTGTGGACTGTATTTTAAATGTAACAATGAGTGGTGACGCCTATGGCAAATTCGACATGTACTTGGATGGCGGCATTGTGCTACCGAGTGGTTTGATCCTAAACAATTAAAACATAGGTTCCTGCTTTGGACAAAACTCCGCCTTGCTTCACAATCTTCCTTGGCAAACTGTTTACAGTTTGCTACTTTGTGGTCATCCGAGCAGAAAACACAAGGTGTGACGTTGACATGAAATGCTTTTTTACTCATTAGTTGATTTGAATTGTTATTACGATACAATGGTTTGGTTGACTTATTATCCAAAAATTCTAGTGCTCTGAAACGATGTTCTAAAAAATCTTTAAACTGAGCTAAAGTGGGTAACTCTTTGGTTGAATCACTAATTTTATCTTCCCACTGCTTGCGCGATTCAGCATCAAGTTTGTGACTTAAAATATAAATAACAAGAATGTCCCAGTTTTCGGTTTCAACCCCCAAATTCTGTAACCCATTTAACGTCTCATTAGTTGTATCCAACAATTCTTTCAAGGCACTAGAAGATTTGGAATTAATGGACCTTAAACTCATGAAGCGGTCCAGAATACAGTTTGCGATATAACGCTTGTTACTATAGCGCCTAGTGAGTTGTTTCCAGCAAGCTAAATAATTGTCGCTCGTTATCGGAATGTGTCTCAAAAGTTGATCAGCTTCACCACTAAGATGACTTTTTAAATAGTGAAGTTTTTGCACGTTATCTAATGAGGCATTTTTGTGTATAAGAGAAACGAACAAATCGTGGAACGTTGTCCACTCTGTATATTTGCCTGTGAATGTGGGTATAACAATTTTAGGAAGCTTTACACTAGAACGATCAACTCTTGAAACACCACAGTCCGTGCCCGAATTCCCGCATTTAGACTCTGGTGAAAATTCCTCTAGCTTTTCCTTTAACTTCGCTTTATAGTCAATGTACAATTTCTCGGTAACTTCAAATGTATCATTTTGGACATACTTGGAATCTTCATAAACATCCGATAAAACTTCACCAATAATTTTATCATGAGTTTGCACAAACGTTGACCAACAACATTCCAATAGTTCTAAGCGTGTTTTCAAGTATGATTTTGTTATTCTAGTTCTCGGAGATTTTTTAAAATTCGTTTAAGCTTTATTTATTTTTAAGAAAATATCATCCTGAATTGCGTTAAATATATCCATTTTTATTAGAAATAGTTATTCGGGTAGAGATACGCAACAAACAAAATTACAACCAGACACTTATAACTCAATATTGACAAAACTTGGTAAGTCAAATTTATTCCACAAAGAGTAAAATTTTCTAAGTCCGAACTGCATACAAAATTGCTTGAAATTATTCTAAGTCTTTGAAAACCGGAACACTTAATTAAAAATCGGGCATAGGTTCCCCGTAGATGCACTTTTTCTTGAATTATTCTAAGTCTACAATTTACTGAATTTACTAAGTTAATATTCTTCTTCTAATATAGTTCCAAATAAAATATGATTCAAAGAACTCACGTCACAACACTTCACTTACTGCTACCACACTCGGTTTGCTACGTCACTGCCGGTTCCTCCGGCCAGATTGCTCCTTGAGTACCCCGCGCACTCCTCAGAAGTGACGTCACTCGATGGCTGCATAAGTCAGCAGCCGCAGCGTCACAGCTGTTCGCCCCAAGCAGCGATCCACTGCCTATAGGTGCGACACACTCCAACAAAACCACTTTTATCCGAGTGGTTATCCGGCTCGAAGGACCATGTACAACCGTCAGGTTGTAGGCCAACAATAAAATAACCGTAGTAGTAGATTTACAAATATATTGAACCAAAGACACAATACAATCGCAGAATGTTAATCTAAAAGTCTCGTTGGTATTACAATCTCAAAAAAACGAAAGCTCACCGCGGGCAAGTGACACACCGCGCCATCTATTGGCAATTCTTAAAACTAAAATCTGTATAAAGAATACAGTAGGCAAATAATATTTTGCTTTCTGTACATTCCGCCGACCATGGACAGAGTGACCGAATGTCCATTAAACAATTGATCATATAACAAACTAGAACACAAATTCTAAACTATTATTTAGGCACAACTAAACTCTTATCTCTGAGTTATTAACAAAACCATAAGAAAAAATAAACTAAATTGCATAAGAAAAAATACTCCATCAGTCTGCGACTGGCAGTATACACAATTTGGATTAAGGTCTTTTAATGACTACACCCTTGCACTTTAGGCTCACCACGCGAGTAATTTTGTCCAAACCAGGATGCTTTTGTATGATGATACCGTATAACCAACGTGAAGGAGGAAGATCGTCTTCCTTGACTAGCACTACGTCTCCCACATTTGGTTCGGGCACACAATGAGACCATCTGTAACGATTTAAAAATTGAGTTAAATACTCTTGTGACCACTTTCGCCAAAATTCCTGCACCATTCGTTGTGTAAATTGCCATCGTTTCAGACTACCGACCGAAGAACTTTCGTAGTTTGCATCTGGTACCAGAACTGGGGGCTCACCAATTAAGAAATGGCCAGGCGTAAACGGAACAGGATCCGCAGAATCAACGCTCAATTGACACAGTGGCCTCAAATTGAGACAGGCCTCTATTTGGGAGAGAACGGTATACAACTCTTCGAAGGTTAACGTTGAGACTCCAATAACTCGCTTAAGGTGATGTTTTATGGATTTTACTCCCGCTTCCCACAGACCACCAAGGTTAGGGGCATGGGGGGGGGATGAAATGCCACGTGGTGCCATTATTTGCCAGCCAATCTGCTATCTCGACGGCGACTTGTGACCTTTCCTCAGTCAACAACTGCTTCAGCTCTCGCGCCGCGCCGACAAAATTGGTTCCGTTGTCACTGAATAGGTCGGAACAGTGACCACGGCGCGCGACAAACCGTTTAAAGGCTGCGAGGAAACCTTGAGATGTTAGATCGCTGACTAATTCAAGGTGAATGGCTCTTATAGCCATGCATATAAACAAGCAGATATAGCCCTTATATGCATGATGTCCACGTCCCTTGGAAGTGCGAATATTTATGGGACCAGTGTAGTCTACACCGCTCTGTCGAAACGGCCGACTCGGTGTCACTCTTGATTCTGGAAGCTGACCCATCAATTGCTCTGTTGTGCGCGAAGAATGACGAATGCAAGTGACACATTTACGACAGAACAATTTGACTTGATTTTTAACATCTAAAATCCAGTAACGAGATCGCAAATGCGTAATCATTAGTAGAGAACCACCATGCAACGTTTTGGCATGGTCCTCTTTGATCAAAAGATTTGTGAAGTGAGTCTTAGCAGGTATTATGATTGGATGCTTTCTATCTTCACCAATTGTAGCGCTGTTCAAGCGACCACCGTCTCTCAGAATGCCAAGTTCATCCAGGAAAGGAGTTAAACAGGTAAGTTTACCTTTTTTATTTAATTGTTCTCCATTTTCTAGTTTTACTATATCCTCCTTAAATGCATGTGCCTGCCAATGCTTGATACAGACAATTAATGCTTCAGTTAATTCCTTGCTTGTTAGGTACGATGGTAGCTTATTATCTTTAGATTGTCTGAAAACTCTTTTTATCCATGCTATGACTCTAACTTGCTGACTTAATGTAGAATATTTCGTCCAAAAAACATCCGTATTTTGTCCATCAGTAACAAGATGACATGCCTTTTTTGGTTTTCTTCTTTCTTCCTGTGTTTCAAGACTCTTTTTTTCATAATTAATTGTCTTATCTTGCAACCAACTTGGACCTTTCTTCCATAGTTCAAAATGTATTAATTCCGAAGGTTTCATTCCTCTTGATGCGCAATCAGCCGGGTTGCTCTTTGTCGAAACATGTGACCATTGCTTTCGCTCAAGGGTGGTCAAGATCTCAGATGCCCTATTTGCTATAAAAGTTTTCCATTTGCTTGGATGGCCACTCAACCAAGCCAAAACGACTGAGGAGTCGGTCCATGCATGTGTATATTCCTTAGGTATCTTCAAAACTGTGGCTACCTCCTGCAGCAACTTAGCAAGCAATAATGCCCCACACAACTCCAACTTCGGGATAGACAATTGCTTTATCGGAGCGACTCTGGTTTTTGAAGTTACTAGGTTCACATTGATATGACCGTTACTGTCTACCGTCCTTATATACACCCCGGCTGCGTATGCATCATTTGAAGAGTCACAAAATCCATGAATCTCTGCCTGTTGGTCATCCTTTTTTGTTTCTAACCACCTTTGCATTTTGAAATTGCTGAGATGTGGCAGCTCATTGCGATAGTCGATCCAATCTTTTAATAGTTGTGGGGGTAATTCGTCATCCCAACCAATCCCTGATATCCATAATGCTTGTATTAATATTTTTGCTTTTATTATTACTGGTGCCAACCACCCCAGAGGATCAAACAATCTCGACACTTCAGAAATAACCTTTCTTTTTGTTACAGGTGAGCTGAGAGGATTTATAGTGATGGCGTATTCGAAGACATCATTGCCGCGGTTCCAGGTAAGTCCGAGTATTTTCATAACAGTATCTAATTTTAATTGCAGGTTTTCTTCGTCACGTGTGTTCTCTTTAGTAATTTCCTTTAGTACTTCTGCTTTATTACTAGACCATTTTTGTAACTCGAATCCTCCTTTGCTTAAAATTTCCGTGATGTCCTTACACAACTTTATCCCTTCTTGAACCGTCTCACACCCACTCATGAGATCATCCATGTAGAAATCATTTAGTATTATTTCAGAAGCTTCAGGAGAACTAGCACCTTCATCACGCGTCACCTGCTGCAATGTTCTCACGGCCAGGTAGGGAGCTGACGCTGTTCCAAATGTTACTCCTAATAATCTCAGATGCTTGATTTCAGATTCGGGATCATCTCACCATAGTATTCGCTGCAAATCGGCATCCTTTGGTGTTACCTTGACCTGCCTATACATTTTGACAACATCCGCCACAAAACATACGGGATGTTGGCGCCACCGCATGATTATATGACGCAAGTCGCCCTGTAATGCCGGACCTATCATCAGTTCGTGGTTTAATGACACGCCGTTTGTTCCCGGACACGAGGCATCAAACACTACGCGAAGCTTTGTTGTACTTTTATCTTCTCTGATAATAGCGTGATGGGGTAAGTAAACGACATCCTTTTTATGCTGTTCTTCGAGAGGTACGTATTCCATGTGACCGAGCTGTAGATATTCCATTATGTCTTGATCATATTTGACTTTTAGTTCAGGGTTTTTTAGCAATTTTCTCTCTAACATTTTAAATCTCTTGCTTGCAATAATTTTTGTATCTTTACAGGTTGCTTCTCCCCGCAATGGAAGTTTCACAATATAACGACCTTCAGGATCTCGCTTTGTTGTATTTACGAAGATTTCTTCACAAATTTTTTCTTCCTCTGTCAAAGGTGCCTTTACACAATAAGGTTCCGATTCTATTTCCCAGAACTTGCGGAGCAGATCATCTTCCGATACTTGAACGTGCATGCTAACAAGGTGATCATCATTTGATTTTGTATTTTTTGCTTGAACCGTACCAGAGAGAATCCAGCCTAACCTTGTGTTTTGAGCCACAGGAGATCCGACTGGACCCTTGATCAGACCCTCCAATAATATTTGTCCAGAAACTGTAATATATTTACCAATACATGTTGTATAATATATTGTGATAACAATATATTATACAACATATATATTATACTTCGACTATACGTAGTAAAAAATTGTACTCCTAGGCAAAAGACAGAAGAACTGCACCCAATAATATCTTTATATGGTGCTCCTGTAAAATTGGGTTTTAAAACATGATGATGGTTTACGTAGGAGGCACCCAATTGTAGTATCGAAATTCCTGGGAAATACTTCCTAATGGCTAATATTTGCCGGTATTCGAATCAATGCATTTTCCCGGGAATTTCCGGTTATTTCAGTACCAAGAATTCCGGTAAACAAACCCTACGGGCCCGTGCAAAGCATTGACCAAATAAGTGCGAAGAACGACCCACCACGCAATTTTGATAAAAATGAGGTTTTCCCTAAGTTTCCCGTATGTCACTACTTCCCAGAATTTGTTTGTTATCGACACTATCGAATGGTGTAATAATATCGGTTGTTTTTCTTTTTAGGATTCCGTACCCAAAGGGTAAAACGGGACCCTATTAGGTACTGAGGCTCCGCTGTCCGTCTGTCACCAGGCTGTATCTCATGAACCGTGATACTTAGATAGTTGAAATTTCCAGAGATGATGTATTTTTGTTGCCGCTATAACAACAAATACTAAACAGAATACATTAAATATTTAAGGGGGCTCCCATACAACAACGTGATTTTTTTGCCGTTTTTATAGTGCGCGAGTCCGACTCGCACTTGGCCGGATTTTTCGATTTCAGTTCGATTGCCAGATAGGAATAAGTTTTTTTTAAACATCTAATAATGCAGTTTTAGTTTTCATCAAAATCGGGCCCGAGACAACTTTTGAGTGTTTTTCTTTATATTTCATAGTTTTGGATTTACTACCACGCCCACGTAAAAAAAATTGCACCGTATAAGTATTGAAAATATTACAAAATAATATAAATATATCAAAATGAAACAATGATAGGTATAACCTAGCTTTAATATGACGATAAACTTTAATAATATTGATATTTGGTCATAATGCCTTGATTGGATCAGGGGATAATTCATAATTTTAGCTTAGAAAATATAAAGATATCGTAAGATGACAAATTATTATATTAAAAATACACTTCTGAGCTATAGTCTGAGCTCTTTAAGCTTAATGATAGGAAATTTCAAAGCCTATTTCAAATTTGGCGCTCAGTTGTTTACGCGCCGCGCGCGCCCGGCCGCGCGGGCAGCTCCCAGCGGTGGGCGGAGTTACCCACCCCGCAATTAGAGTAACCTGCCGAATACCCTCGCCTTGATTATTAAAAATACGCACGCACTATCCCTGTGCAACCTAGAACTGCAAAGTTCAATGCAATAAAAGTCAAAATGGCGCGCGAAAACAAACCTTTGCCTTTTCGATGTAAGGTACATTTTTAACAGCAGGAGCGCCCGCGCATACCAGAGGTTCAAATTGCCAACAAGGACCTTATGCAGTGCACCTCTAGATCTTATTTTTAAAATTTGGCACTGCTTTGAAATGTAACCCTGTACAGATGAAAATTGGTTGTTTGTTACAATAAAACCCAATTGTATAATTAAAAAAAAAAATAAGTTGAAAGTTTACTGTAAGATTCTGACGAATAAGGTCTAAGAATCATCATAATTGAATATGCTTTAAAAAACGTAGACGAGGACGAGAGCTAAAATGTAGATAAACTCGACCCTGACCTGATGTGCGAGTATGTACTCGCGCAGGAAGGCGTCCTGCTGGTGCGGCGGCTGGTGGCCGGCCGGCGCCAGCGGCGCGGCGAGCCAGCGCACCGCCTCGCCCGTCAGCTTCAGCGCGCCCGCCAGCCGGCCCAGCGCGAATTGCACGTGATCCGTTGAAAGACGCCAACCGCTATCTTGGTAGACCTAACATAAATAAAAAACAGTTTCACTTCTCATGCTCGTAGAGTTCTAATGTCGGGTCTATGATGCATAAAATCGCTTTTTAAGCTCTATTGCATAAAGTAAGGAAAAAGGTCATCAGATAAACAGCCACACACGCAATTGAAGTTCATTAAACAAACTTATTATTTCATTCTGTTTCTTAATTTTCACACGTAATACTAAATTAAAAAACTAGACCATATTATCGAGTGTTCTAAGTAATAACATAGAGAAAAATTATGTAGACGAGACTGCCAAGTGCTACTGCCACGTATAAAAAAGTATATTGGCGGGATCCTTGTATTTTCTTTGTGTTGCAATTTAAAATTGTTTTTTATTTTTTGGCAATATTGATATTCAATTTCCTCACAATCGAAGTGAAAATCAGAGTGTATAACATGTACATAAAACCCATATTACCCTCGACTTGTCTATTACTTCAACCTAGTTCAATTAGAAAATGTTAACATAAGGTGTTTTAAAAATATCTGCCATGGCTGTAAACCATTCATACCTGCCCAACTAGCACGCTCTACTACGTCCCGCGCTGTTGGAAAGGTGTCTACACCTGTTTTAAAAAAAAGAACTAAAGACCGACTTCAAAATGAAACTAAAAAGCGAAAAATAATATTGACTAAAACATACCTAATCAGTTCTTTTTGGTGTCGGTGTCAGCCATCAAGAGTTAAAATGTGTCCATTCGCACCGACTCCAAAAAGAACTGATTAGGTATGTTTTAATCAATATTATTTTTCGCTTTTTAGTTTCATTTTGAAGTCTGTTTTTAGTGTTTTATTAGACTTATTTTATTTCACACTTCTAAGTGTTATGTCCTCTATTTTTTCCCTCCAAACTTCGCCAAAAATGACTTTACTAATATTGGTCCTCTATGGACCCCCCATCCAATGGTATGATAAAAATAAGGTGATATATAAGGTCAATTTTTCGACGAAAATGTTTAATTCAGTCTTAAGGAAAGGGTTTACCTACACTCCAACCAGAACGGCGGCTATTTTAGTGTCGTAACTATAGGATAAGGTCTTTCGTTAAATAACAAGTCAAATTAAGAAAGGAACTTTTAAATTTTTTTTCGTTACTGGGTGTGCGGGAACGCCCCCAGTAAATAAAAATTGGCGGTCTGGTACCTCATAAGCTCCACGTCTGCTCAACACACTGCGAAATACGTTCTGTCGACAAATTGCAGTATTATCTTCTAACTCCTATCCGTTAAGGAGTTCTGTGGCTTCCATCATCAGCTCAGCAACATGACATGATGATTACCAGACCCAAAAATCAGCATTGAGTCAAAAAATGTATGCAAAACATTATGGGTGCCTATAAAAATTGAGGGTTGCCCTCGATTTCCCAGGGATCCCATCATCAGAATCTGACTTGGTGTAAATGGGACCACCTTTAAAGTATACCCTTTCAAACTAAAAAATAAATTTTGAAATCGGTTCATAATTGACGACGTAATCGCGTAACAAACATACAAAAAAAAAACAACAATTAGACGAATTGAGAACCTCCTCCTTTTTTTGAAGTCGGTTAACAAAATGACGACCGTCTGGTGTAGTGGTTCGCGATCCGGACTACAAAGCCTTTATTTTTTTTTTCTCGTCAGGAAAATGCTTTACGCATACCACACCGGCTGCGGGGGCAGCTGGGGACTCCGGACCTCAGAATGAGGCCCGTTTACCCACTAAAAACCTGACGGTGTCCCGCCGATGCCATGTGAGTCGGGACCACGGGTTTCGCCATAGGCATGCTCCGCTGTCCCAGCTCGGCTGTGGCTCGCTTATCAGCGAGCGCCACCTAGCTTAGGGGGGAGTGGAGCCTCCCCCCAGTCTCCTTCGAGCGGCGCGCGGGATCACGCGCTGCGCCGTCGGGGGTCCCCTTAAGCAGACGGCAGACACCCCCGTGTCAGCCGTCTGGGGCCCATTTGGAAGAGGCAAATGAAGGTGGAAGTTCCTCCTTCGGTGCCCAGTGCGTCGTCGGCGGATAACTGGAGCGTCAGCTGAGGCTTCCCGCTCCCTCTCCGCTGCTTCCTTATCCGAGATAACAGCCTCGCAGAAAGTGAGCATCGCCATCCAAGCCTCCTCGCTGGAGACCATCCTCGCCATAATTGCCGTCAAGGAGAGATCACACCCTATGACTGCGACAAGGTCACTACGCTCCCTCGCCCGGACTACAATGCCTGGCGGATGCGGGTTCGAATCCCGCGAGGGGCAAATGTTAGTGTGATGAGCACGAGCACTTGCACCTAAGTCATGGATGTTTATAAACGTATTTAAGTATATTTATCCGTTATCTAGTCGCCATAGCACAAGCTTTGCTTAGTTTGAAGCTAGATAATTGGTGTGATTGTGGAAACAATAAAAAAAAAATAAGCTTAATCTTTAGTGTATATATCTTTAAATAAAAAATAGATGACGTCTGCGGCATGAAATTTCTTCACTATCGTATCTATAAAAGTAATACTTTCATCCATTGCAGCCGTGGCAGATATTTTTTGAAACAGGTGATTTTGTAATGAAACCTACCTGATATGCATGTTTGTAACACCTGTAAGCGTGTTTCTTTTGCCCGGCCTTAGAAAATCTATGACCTGCTAAAACCATGTGAAATGCATATTTTCTGCACATAGCTTTAGAACCCGGCCCAGAGAGGAAACATAGGGCTGCTTGCTCTAGCAACATCGCACTTCGTAAGTCGCTATCTTCAGAAGTCATACGTATCAGTTGTTTTGCAGCTTCGCCGGGAAGCCCTGAGCCACCTAAACAAAGAACTGATAGTAAAGTAGCCCTTACTGCATACTGAACCATCCTGAAAAACAGCAAAATGTTTTATTACCTCAAGAGCCCATGATTAAATGTACAATATCAAAAAATATTAACATTATTCTTAAAGAAATTACCTGCAAGTATTAAGATAAGTTATAATACTCTCTTCCATATATCCATGAGTTTTTCTATTAGCCTCTCCTGACATAAAAGCACTGATGGCTGCCATTTCGAGGGCTCCAGCATAACAAAGCCAGGCACTATCTGCGTAGAACTCTCTTTTAGCAGTGTGGTAAGAGTCAAATGCGCGCTGCCACTGTCCACAAATAAACCAAAGATCGCCTAATCTACGCAACTGTAATTCTGGACAATCATTTGAATATCTGCAAATAAAATACTGTTAGTCAAAGTACAAAGTTCTAAAAGGGAACGTATTCCACTTTGAATATCTTTTTTTTTACTTTTGGCCTTGCACGGCTTTGAATATCTTACATGACTGTGTTATTTGCAGTAGTGTTGCCTGTTTTTCCGGTGCCAAACCACCTTTTAGTTGCAGAAAGTAATGATCTGCTAACCCCTTTTCTATTTGCGACCTAATGAATGCGAAATAAATATTTAAATTGATTATTGATCATAACGATACAAATATTTTATTTTATTGATTAAAACATGCTTTGTAAACAGAATATGTAGGCTTTATGTGATGTATAACATTAGATGTTACACAATATAAGGTCACTTTTTATAAACGGGTGAAACTTTAACATAACTTCTAATTATTTTAGAGAAACCGGGCCATATCATGTTCGTTCCTAAAAAGGGGCTAGTTTTCATTTTGATTTTTCCTAACAAAAGAAAATAATATTTTTAAGAGCATCTTGTCTAGTCTGAAACATCCCTACGTCATCGCCTCTGTCTCTCTCATTTCAATCGTGCCCCACTCTTCCCTCATTTTATTCATGTGGCGCGCGCGCGGCGAGGCCCGGCGCGTGTATTGTATCCGTTTGTCGGCACCTTGTCGGCGCGTTTGACTACGTCGACAGAGCGCGAGTGAGTCGAACCGCCGCCCTGTGGTACGTGTATGGTGGGAGTGCGAGAGAGCATAGTGGGGTCCTCATCGGATTCATTAATACACCGATCCTGCGTACCGAACGTACGACGCAAGCAGCACGGGTTGTTTTATTTTACGTTTAAATCAAATTAGTTTTTGGCGTTTTTCGAAACAAAAATGATTCATTTATATTTTTATAATTGACCTTTAAATTTCATTCGTTTATAAAAAGCGACCTTGTATAATAAATACAATAATAAAAACAAAGTACTTAAACAATTTTATGATAAACAAGAACATCAAGAAATACTTACAACTTCAGAGAGTTGTGAAATTACTTTCTCTAAGTATGGTAACAATGCTTTTGAGGCATATTCAACCAAAAATGTCTTGATAGCTTCAATATCATTTGCATTTAATGCAGCACCATGTACTTCAGATGAATAATCAATAACTTTACCAGCCACGTTCATGCTTTCCGAACTTCCCGAAAATGAATGAGTCTGAAAAAGAGGATCTTAGAACCAAGATGTTCAAAGTGTTACCACCTGATTATTGTTTGCAGTGTTGAATTGATTTTTTACAAGACTACAAGGCAATATTCTCGCCAAATATCGCGTCGGCAGCTGCCTGTGAGAAGACGTTAAGCATATCTGATTAAAACGTTTTTTCACTATACTTAATATACTTTTCGTTTACGCTATTAACCCAAATAAATCTAAAACTATATTTCTTCAAAAATGTAGGATAAAATGTACATACTTAATCAAATAGGTTTTAGACAACATGTAAAAAATAAAGAAAAAAATCTGAAATGTAAAACTTTCAGGAAAAACCCCGTCCTATATAAAGGACAGTTGGATAATAAGTAGTAATAATGATGCACAAGATAATGAATAATTAATTACATATTAAGTTTAAAAAAGTTTACCAAACATGATAAACTTTGAAAAAATATATATTTGTAAATGCTATGTTTCAAAGCCCATAACACAAACACCAACTTTTGAGAGGGTTAGTGTGCTAATCAAAGCTTTTCCAGTTAGACTAAAACAAAGTTGTTTCTATCTTATATTCGAAAACTGAGGTGACCAAATTTTCTTTCAGATACTTTATACAATTACCATGGCTCACGTTTAGAAAGATTGATCATGTGTTTATGTTACAAGTTTCGGGAATTGATGATTTGTTTATGGTTCCAAATTGGTTAGATTGGCACAACTGTTTTCCATTTTGGCGCGGAGTTTGAGTTACATCTGATAATTAGATTAAATACAGTATTGTTTTTAGTTAGACCAATTATCTAGTGTGTATTGCGAATTTCATAATGGACAAAAACATCGAACAAAGATTTTGTCTTAAATTTTGCATCGCCAATGGGATTTCGTGTTCGGAGTCTTTGAAAATGTTACAGAAGGCTTACGGTGAATCGACTTTATCAAAAACACGTGTTTATGAGTGGTACAAAGCGTTCAAAAGCGGTCGTCATGTGATGGAAGATTTGCCTCGCTCTGGTAGGCCATCAACGTCTGCTACTAAAGATAACATCGCAAAAGTGAAGGAAATAGTGACTGAAAATGCTCATTCAAGTTTGAGAGAGCTAGCCGTCGAACTTTCTGTGTCACACGAGTCGATTCTTACCATTTTAAATAATCAATTGGGTATGAAACATGTTGCCGTTTGGCTACTCCCAAAACACCTGAATTTTCTCTAAAAACTCAATCGCAAAAAAGAGTCGCTGAGGACATGCTAGAACGAGTCAATTCCGACCCAACATTCATGAAACGCATTGTTACTGGTGACGAGAGGTGGGTTTACGAGTTTGACGTGCAAACTAGTCAACAAGCTTCGGAGTGGCGCCTTCCAACTGAACCGAAACCGAAGAAACCGCGCCAAACTCGATCGAAAGTCAAAGTCATGTTGTCTTTGACTGTCGCGGTGTTGTGAACTCAGAATTCTTGCCAGAAGGTCAAACGATAAAAAAAAAGAGTATTATTTAAGCGTTATGCGGCGTTTAAGAGAGCAAATTAGACAAAAAAAGGTCAATTTGTGGAATGAAAATTCTTGGATTTTGCAACACGATAATGCGCCTTCCCACAAGACCATCATTGTAAACGAATTTTTGAACTCAACAAATACCATCGAGCCGCCATCTTATTCACCAGATATGGCTCCAGCCGCCTTCTTTCTTTTTCCTAAACTCAAATTACCACTCCGTGGCACCCTGTTTCATTCGGTTGAAGTCATAAAGGAGATTTCGCGGCGAGAACTGAACTCAATTCCGGAAAAAGCGTTAAAAAAATGTTTTGATGATTGGATTATTCGTTGGCGTAAGTGTATCGCTTCTGAAGGAGCATACTTTGAAGGTGATAAAATAAACTGGGATGAATAACTAACATTTTGTGTAGTATTAATCATTTCCCGGTACTTTTTTGACAGAGTAGTATACTACTACCGTCAACACCGGATAGAAATATTTTTACAAATATTGAACTATTGGTAAAGATCAGAAAAGCTTAAACAATTGAAATTTTAAATTTTTGTCAAGTATTTAAAATCTTAGATAAACCTAGCATGGTAATTGAAATTCATACTTAGTGCACAGCAGGATCACTTAACATGTTTTAATTGTAAGGAACTGACTAACCTGTAAGCTGTTAGCATTATCATACACGTCATTTTCTGTTGTCAGGGGATGTGAAGTATCCTGGCTGGTTGATGATGTCATTATATTAATTTCTTCAGCTAAAAAAAATACAATAAATACAAAACTATAATTATTTAACATCTACTAGCTGTTGCCCGTGACTTCGTTCGCGTGTTCTTTGAATCAATTCCAAAGCTTACAAAATGTATGAGATAAAATAAGTTTAATATATTCATCTTTGACTAATTCAAATATGTTTTCATTTGATACATCTACAGTATCACCGTTTGGTGGTAATAGATTTATTACACAATCAATATTATTTTTAAATCGATCTAATTTATTAGCAGTGACCGGCCTACAAACAATATTCACTATTGGCGCGACATGATGGTGCTCAAATGAGGCTATTTGTCCACTATGGACCTCAGATCGGAGGCAATTTATAACTGATTTATCTACCACTTTACAATGACAGAAAATATTATCTAAGCAGGTAGCTGTTGTAGGAGTGATTCTAGTAGGTTCATTAAAAAGATTAATCAAATTATAAGATCTAAAAAGATTTAGGAACCCCACAACTTGGTGTTTCTACTTATAATGTCAAAATTAAAATCTCCACATACAACTATCTTTTTGTTCGATTTACCTACCTTTTTTAATACCTCTTCCATAGTAGACTCAAAAAGAAAGTAATCTGCCGATGTGGGTACACTACTTTTGGACTCGGTGCCAGCCAACGAGAGTTAAAATGTGTTCATTCGCACCCTCTCCAAAAAGAACTGAATAGGTATGTTTTAGTCAATATTATTTTTCGCTTTTTAGTTTTTTATTAAACTTATTTTATTTCACAATTTTAATTGTTAAGTTTTTCCCTTCCTAACTCCACCAACTGACTTTACAGCAAAGTGACCTAGACAAATGTTGGTCTTCTATGGGCCACCCATCCAATGGTATAATAAAAATAGGGTGCTATTAATGATAAATTTTTCGACGAAATTTATTTTAAGTCCCAGACGCTTTTAAAATAAGCTTCAGTTTTCACCTTCCAACTCCGCCAAAAATTGAAGATAAATAACACTTTTTGGTCGATGTTATTTTTTCAACTGTTATTTATCTTCAATTAAACTTTGCATAGAATTGCTAAAAACAAAAATTCCTTAACAGCGAAGTGGCCTTAACTAATGTTGGTCCTCTATGGACCCCCCATTCAAATGGTATGATAAAAATAAGGTGTTATATAGGGTCAATTTTTCGACGAAAATTTTTAAGTTCTGCGCACCCTTTCCTACACTCCAACCAGAACGGCGGATATTTTGGTGTCATAACCATAGGATCACGGACGTAAAAAAAACACGGACGTAACATCACATTAAAAAAATGTGAAGCATGCAAGGTACTACAATTTCGTTCGTTGTACATGATCTACACTCACACATACACACCAGGTACGACAACCCGCCGCCATTTCACCCCGAGTGACGGCGCCAGTGACACGTAGTAAATGCGTTCGTTGCGTCAACGATTTATTTTTCAATAAAAGAAGTTCAATAAAAACTAAAAACGGTGCCAGCCATCGAGAGTTAAAATATGTTCATTCGCACCGACTCCAAAAAGAGCTGATTAGGTATGTTTTAGTCAATATTTTTTTTCGCTTTTTAGTTTCATTTTGAAGTCGGTTTTTAGTTTTTATTAAACTTATTTTATTTCACAATTTTAGGTGTTAAGTCCTCTATTTTTCCCGTCCTAACTCCGCCAAAAATGACTTTACAGCAAAGTGACCTAGACTAATGTTGTTCTTCTGTGGACCACCCACCCAATGGTATAATAAAAATAGGGTGCTATTAATGATAAATTTTTCGACGAAATTTATTACAAGTCCCAGACGCCTTTAAAATGAGCTTAGGTTTTCACCTTTCAACTCCGCCAAAAATGACTTAACAGCAAAGTAACCTTAGCTAATGTTGGTCCTCTATGGATCCCCATCGAATGGTATGATAAAAATAAGGTGTTATATTGGGTCAATATTTCGACGAAAATTTGTAAGTCTTAAGGAAAGGGTTTTCCTACACTCTAACCAGAAAGGTGGCTATTTTGGTGTCGTAACCATAGGATAAGGTCTTGCATTAAATACCAAGTCAATTTATGAAAGGAACTTTTTTTTTTTTCGTTACTGGGTACGCCCCCAGTAAATAAAAATGGTCTGGTACCTCATAAGCTCCACGTCTGCTCAACATACTGCGAAATACGTTCTGTCGACAAATTGCAGTATTATCTTCTAACTCCTATCCGTTAAGGAGTTCTGTGGCTGACATCATTAGATCAGCAACATGACATGATGATTACCAGACCCAAAAATCAGCATTGAGTCAGAAAATATATGCAAAACATTATGGGTGCCCCATCATCAGAATCTGACTTGGTGTAAATGGGACAACGTCGGGAGTGTACGCTTTCAAATTAAAAAATAAATTTTGGAATCGGTCCATAATTGAGGGCGTAATCGCGTAACAAACATACAAAAAAAAACATCATTCAGTAAATTTTTTTTAAGGCGGTTAAAAATGATTTTACTTTATGTTTTATTTGTATTTTTTTCCATAATTCTAATAGCTGGGTATGGCCGTTTAAAATTGTACATTTTCAAATTTTTACACGTCCGATAAAATAAAAATTTTATAACTTGATAAAAAAATTACTAAAACAGGTTTGTGTAGTAAAATTCTGTATTAGAAGGACAACTTAAAATTAAACATATTTAAATTTGGCAATTCCTAAACAACTTTAGTCATTAACAATTAATTACTTAAATTGTTTTTTTTTTGTCAGTAATAAAACTGCACGTCCAAAATTTACCTTAAGACTTTTAAATGCAAAATTATGTTTAAAAAAACGTTTTGAGCCGAAAGAAATGACTTTGGATTATTTCATTATATTCGTATCTCATTCTATGATTGATTAAATTACGTTTATTATGATTTCTAACATATTTTGAAGACATAAAACTTAATTCCAACAATTTTTTGTCGCGAGAGTTACATTGCGAGCGTTACCGAATTTTTACTATAATATCTATGTTCCAAAGCCCCAAACCCACTGTTGATATGGCAACACTAATGCTCGTCCTGTCAAAGATTTAAAAAAAAAGTCTTACAATCATCCGCCAAAACTCGGCATTTTCTGTGTGACAGTGAAGGTGTCTTCTTCATGTTAATGAATTTAAAAGGTGAGTTTGAAGTTCAATGTGTTTAATTTGTGTTTTTATCAGTATTACTCATTGCTACACTCGTACTGTTATGAACTATCAATGAATTGTGGCGTTACAGTAGATTAATTTACAGACAACACAATTTTAGGTTAGAGTCTCAAGAATTTTATGTCGCGAGAGTAACCGAGCGTTACTTCGAGAGTTACCGAGCGTTACTACGAGAGTTACCGAGCGTTACCTTAAGCTGGGTTCACATGAAAGTAAAATTATTAATAAGTGTTCGTAATTTTAGGAAAAGATTATTCAATAGTATTTATACATAATATACGACGAATATATTAAAAGTAAATTCTTTATTTGAACACCAGCGTGATCTCTCGATATTTGATGCCTAATCCTTGTGGAAGGCCAAATAATGGCTCAAAAGTAACAATTAATGTCAAAGGGTATATATAATAAGGGTATATATATTTATATATATCATTGAGTGGATAATTGATTTCTTAAAAACATTTTTATCTTAATTGGAATGTCAGAAGAATGCTACTAATTTTTTTCAGATGGCTCCTTTAACAGCTGCTGAAAAACAGAAAAGGTACAGAGATCGTATGCGGCAAACTGATCCTGAAAAATATTTAAATACACTAAAAAATAATGCAGAAAGAAATAGGAAATATAGAAAGAAAGTAAATCAAAATATTACAGAAGATGAAAAGAACGAGCAAAGACGGGTATGGCGAGAGAAAAAAAGGAATGACAGGAATAAAAATTCTAGCAATGTGCTTAGTGATGAACAAAAAAAGTTTACGGAGCAGAAAGCTAAAAAGAAAATTTACAGAATGTGGCTTAATAAAAAAGCCCAATATGAAAAAAGAATAAAAATATTGAATAAAAAAGTAGATAGACTAAGAAAACAAAACGCACGATTACAACAAAAAAATGCTCAGTTAGAAGAGCTGCTAGAAAAAAAAGCAGAATCAAAAGAAAATAGAGAAAAGCCTAAAACAAACGAGAATAATATGACACCATTATCAAAATCTTGCTCTTTTGTAGATCAGAATTTACCTAATATCACAAATGAAGAAAAAGAAAAAGTCAAAAGAGTTCTTTTGGACCATAACATTTTAACAGATGTGGTACAAAATGCTTATAAAAATACGAAAAGTAATGATGAACGTAATATTTTTAAAAGAATGACGGAAAACGAATACGTCAAAAAATATAAAATGAAGCAGAAAGTGGCATTGATCTTAGGACTTAAAGGAAGGGCACGACGACGTAAACAATATTCAAATAAAAGAAACAAAATGATAATGACAGAAATAAGACAATTTTTTGAAAGAGATGATGTGAGTAGAGCTACGGCAGGAAAAAACGAAGTGAAAACATTAAAAAAAGACAAAAGACAGCGACGATATTTGCTCAAAACTCTGAAAGATCTTTTTAAAAAATACAAGAACGAAGGAGGCAAAGCAAAATACTCTACATTCAAAAAATATAGGCCATTTTATGTGCTACATCCAACACTCAGTAACAGAGACACGTGTGCATGTACAAAACACGAAAATTTCATACTGAAAACGGATAAATTATATGCTTTAGGAATGATTGAAACCAAAAATGTGGATGATATTTTTGCAAAAGTACTATGCGACCCCAATTCAAAAGATTGTGCCTATAGACAATGTACCACGTGTCGTGATAAAGTTATCACTTTTGATTGGGCTACTCACAGCAAGGATGAGACGGTTGTATGGCTTGAATTTGCACGCGAGAAACATGTGTATGTCGATAAAAGCAGTGGAAACAATAAAACTACTGAAAAAATGGTCAAAAGAGAGGTTAGCGACACATTGATTTCATTAACTGATTCATACAATAATGACTTTAAAAAATTTCAGTAAACATTTATACAACATAAAACATCAATATTCTCAATATTTATCCTGCATAAACAATTTAACCCCAAACGAAATTGTAGTGCACATTGACTTTTCTGAGAACTACACGTGTAAATTCGCAAAAGAAGTACAGACGATGCACTGGCGATCATCTAAACCTCAAATTACTCTACATACCGGAGTGATTTATGCTAAAGACAGACAGCCTGAAACATTTGCATCTATTTCTCCCAACAATGAACACGGTCCAGAGGCGATATGGGCACATTTAACACCAGTTTTAAATCACATCCGACGGACATTACCGAGTATCACAGGAATCCACTTCTATTCAGATGGCCCAACAAGCCAATATAAACAAAAGAAAATTTTTTACTTCTTCTCTAAACTGACTGCAGAATTAGGGTTTCCAAATTCCACTTGGAATTTTAGTGAAGCTTCACATGGAAAAGGTGCAGCGGATGGCGTCGGGGCTGCAATAAAGCGACGCCTTGATAACTGTGTTGCACAAGGCGTGGATATATCAAATGCTGAAACCGCTTACGAAGTCTTGCAGAAATCTGATTCTTCAGTATTAACCTTTTATATATCAGAAGAATCTATTAAAAAGTACACAGTATTAGAAAATTTGGTACCGGTACCACAAACAATGAATCTTCACCAAATTGTCAAAACGGAATTGGTGAACATTATTAAATACAGATGTCTGAGTTGCTTTTGTAGTGACGTAATTACCTTCAAAGGTTCCTGTAATTGCCTAAATATCAAATCTCATTTGCTTTATGATGAACAACGGCCGACGGATTCACAAAGAAAGAGAAATAGTAGCTTAGAGATAAACAGTAATGAGAAAAAGAGGAAAATCACAAAGAAAACCACCAAGAATGAAACAAGTACCTGTAATAAAGTGCAGATTTTTTCCGACGTCCGTTATTCACCTGAAAACCAAGGTTATTCACAAAGAAAGAGAAACAGCAGCTTAGAGATAAATAGTTATGAAAAAAAGAAGAAAACCACCAAGAATGACACAAGTACCTGTAATAAAGTGCAGATCTTGTCCGATGTCCGTTATTCACCTGAAAACCAAGGTTATATAGACTTAAAAAAAATTGATGCCTTTAAATTCAAAACAATTTCCAAAAAAAGTGATTTATTCGAAAGTAAAAGTAATAAAACAACTGACAATATTTACAAAAACCCGGTTCCGTCAACATCTAAGGAAGATTTAATACTGAAAAAAAAATCTGAACACGAAACCTTAAGGCGAAAATGGCCTCGCTGTAGCGACGACTCTACAGACACGGACAGTGAAAATTTTTACCTACATGACTTCGGATTATTGTGTTGAAGAAGATGAAGAGTTTTTAGAGCATACACAAAAATTCAAACAAAACCAAAATACAAGCAAACAACAACAAGCAACTATGGAACACGACCAAACAGTACAAATAAAAGAAGCGGGAATAAATATTACAGGACCTGAAAACAGAATACAAATGAGAGAAGAAGAGGAGTACAAGACTACGGAACTTAAACAAGTAGTATTTATTAAAGGAGAGAACAACACAAAGCAATATTACCAAAGAGTACAAATAGACGAAGGGGAGATAAATATAGCACCTGCGAATATGGTACAAATAGAACAGGAAGATAACAAGACTATGAAGCATGATCAAAGAGTATATATTATAGAAGTAGAGAACAATACTACGGAACATGACCATAGAGTACAAATAGAAGAAGGGGAGATAAATATTGTATCTGAAAATATAATACAAATAGAACAGGAAGATACGACTACAGAACATGACCAAAGAGTGGATGTAGAAGCGATAAATACAGGTAAGATTGTTGAAAGTGTCGAAAATAAATATTATAAAGAAGGTGACAGTGTGATTGTTAAGGTTTAGGCGCATAATGTCAAAAACGCAAAATGACAGATTCTCAAAATGTCAGAAACGCAATATGTCAGGTGGCGCAAAATGCCAGATTCGCAAAATGCCAGATTAGCAAAATGCCAGATTCGCAAAATGACAGATTCGCGAAATGTCAGATTCGCAAAATGACAGATTCGCAGAATGACAAATTCGCAAAATGACAGATTTTTAGACTGATAGAAATGCAGCAACCCTAAATCAATAAGGAGCCTCTGTTCGCTAGTGAACACGACAGTGCGACTAATTTCAATAAAATACGTGTAATTTGCCAATTTTTTATTTTATTTCTAATTGTAAATGAACTTAAGATGTTCAGAGAAAACAAAAAATATGTAGTTAGGTACATAGTACATTTGCCTAAATTTAGTTATATTGTTAATAAATAATTTATTATTAGTGGGTACTAGTAATGGATTATTTATAACACTAAAATATTTATTATTTACTGTAGTGTATATGGTAAATTTAAAACAATATTTTGTAATCTACCCTTTAAATTTATAATAATAATATGTATTTTATTATAGACATGAAAAAATCATTTTTTATTATTATGCTCAGATATTCGTATTCTAACCTTTAATGTCTTTAAAATATAATTCATAGGTACCTAGGCTATACCTACTAACATAATTGTATTAAAACTTTTACACGACATAATAATAGGTATAATATTCTACTGTTGTAACACTGGTAACTATTATGTTACGATCACATCTCAATAGATGGCGATACCCCCCGGTATTTTAGTGTGTTTTTTTTTTTTAAGAATCTGTCATTTTGAGAATCTGACATTTTGCGAATCTGACATTCTGAGAATCTGTCGTTTTACGAATCTGTCATTTTGCTAATCTGTCTTTTTGCGTTTCTGACCATTTGCGACAATCTACTAACATCTGACATTTTGAGAATCTGTCATTTTGCGTTTCTGACATTATGCGCCTAAACCATTGTTAAGGTTTAGGCGCATAATGTCAAAAACGCAAAATGACAGATTCTCAAAATGTCAGAAACGCAATATGTCAGGTGGCGCAAAATGCCAGATTCGCAAAATGCCAGATTAGCAAAATGCCAGATTCGCAAAATGACAGATTCGCGAAATGTCAGATTCGCAAAATGACAGATTCGCAGAATGACAAATTCGCAAAATGACAGATTTTTAGACTGATAGAAATGCAGCAACCCTAAATCAATAAGGAGCCTCTGTTCGCTAGTGAACACGACAGTGCGACTAATTTCAATAAAATACGTGTAATTTGCCAATTTTTTATTTTATTTCTAATTGTAAATGAACTTAAGATGTTCAGAGAAAACAAAAAATATGTAGTTAGGTACATAGTACATTTGCCTAAATTTAGTTATATTGTTAATAAATAATTTATTATTAGTGGGTACTAGTAATGGATTATTTATAACACTAAAATATTTATTATTTACTGTAGTGTATATGGTAAATTTAAAACAATATTTTGTAATCTACCCTTTAAATTTATAATAATAATATGTATTTTATTATAGACATGAAAAAATCATTTTTTATTATTATGCTCAGATATTCGTATTCTAACCTTTAATGTCTTTAAAATATAATTCATAGGTACCTAGGCTATACCTACTAACATAATTGTATTAAAACTTTTACACGACATAATAATAGGTATAATATTCTACTGTTGTAACACTGGTAACTATTATGTTACGATCACATCTCAATAGATGGCGATACCCCCCGGTATTTTAGTGTGTTTTTTTTTTTTAAGAATCTGTCATTTTGAGAATCTGACATTTTGCGAATCTGACATTCTGAGAATCTGTCGTTTTACGAATCTGTCATTTTGCTAATCTGTCTTTTTGCGTTTCTGACCATTTGCGACAATCTACTAACATCTGACATTTTGAGAATCTGTCATTTTGCGTTTCTGACATTATGCGCCTAAACCATTGTTAAATATTATGAGAAGAAATCTTGGAAATTTTACGTGGGTTTTATTGAAGATACACAAGAAGAAGATAATATTACATTTTGTACGATTTTTTTTTTGAAAACTGTAAAAAATCCTCTCAAGTTTGTTAAAACAAAAAAAGTAGATAGGGACTTGGTTCCAACAATTAATATTGTCAAAAAAGTTGATTTAATATTAGGCTCCGGCGAATATTTTATAAAAAATTAAAATGTTGATAAGGTTTATTTTATTTAGAATATTGATGGTAGAATACCAAGTGATAAATCTGGTAAGAATTCAAATCTTACATTTCTAATGTTAGAACGCCATTTAAATTGAAATATTCTATATTAAGTTCCAAGTGTTTAGTTTGAAATAAATAAAAGTATTAAAATTTTTCGTTTTAATATCGTTTTTTTTTCGACAAAATCCATATAAATAAAAAATAAAACTTTCTTTCCTAAGATGAAAGATACTTTGATCTTTAAAAAAAGGAATTTTTGCCATTTGACTTATTCTAGTGTCTGAAAAATACGTATTTAAACTACTACTGTTATACACTTATGAAAATTGGTACATTTATGAATGTAGAAGCCCACACGGACCAACATATACACAAATATTGTGCAATTCCTACAATATTACAAACGAGTTAAACTGATAACCTCCTTTATTTAAAGTTTGTTAATAAACATGTAAACTTAGCTTTATTAGTCTTGAGCGTTACCACTTGTCGCGTATGTTACTATGTTACGATCTCGAGAGTTACTATGTACAATTTTAAACGGCCATACCCAGCTATAGCTTATTTGGGGCGAAGTCGAATCCAACAAATAAAAGATCGTAATTGGTCGTAAATGGGGTAATTAACCCAGCTTTGTCCAATTAAGCTATAATCTACTTAAGAGGATTGTGTAGTGCCGCGACGCGTATTACGCGAATAGGTAATTGCAATAATTATATTTGTTTCACGCCGCTTTGCCTCCTTCCTTCCTCGTGCGATAGATTGCAGGTCCTAGAGGCGATTGCATACTTTTTAGGGTTCCGTACCCAAACGGTAAAACGGGACCCTATTACTAAGGCTCCGCTGTCCGTCTGTCACCAGGCTGTATCTCATGAACTGTGATAGTTAGTGAGTTGAAATTTTCACAGATGGTGTATTTCTGTTGCCGCTATAACAACAAATACTAAAAAACAGAATACAATAAATATTTTAGGGGGCTCCCATACAACAAACGTGATTTTTTGCCGTTTTTATAGATTATGGTACGGAACCCTTCGTGCGCGAATCCGACTCGCACTTGGCCGGTTTTACCTTTTGAAATATTGTTGAAATAACGTTTCCACCCTTCTAAACCTTTACGAAATATGGCAAATTTTGGTGTCATTCTTCATTTAGTACACCTTTCTAGGGCTATACAGGTTGCAGTTTTTTTTAGTAAAAAATTTAGATATTGAGATGCTACTATCTTTAGCTATATTTCTTTAAAATTAAAACATACGGCCCTACTTGTCCAATAGATCAACAACATGTAAATAAAAAGAAACATTATCGCTTTTTGTATGAAAATTTACAGCTACACAATTCTATTAACATAATTTAAAACTCAATGAAACAGGAATTAACGCGATCATAATTTAACATAATCTAAATTCAAATAGTCTTACATGGTGCAACTGCAACAGTGTGAAACAATGGAGTCTGCGCCTCTAATGGTGTTGTGGGTAGATTAGAGGTTGAAGTTGTTAATTCACTCTGAAAAAATATTTATATTTTTAAAAAATATGTTGTATATTGCTTTTTGCTAGATTGATAATGATAGCTGTTTGTACTTACATTTGATTCAAGAGTTCTGGTAATATAATGTGCCCAAAAATCATTAGTAAAATTTGGGTCAATGTTGCTTTTAGAATTTATTGACAGCATAAAACAGTTGTTAGCTCCAAAAGTCTGCTTTACAGTTTCAAACACAGCCTCAGCCCTGTAATCATTTATAAAAAATTGGATCAATAAATTATATTGTTTTACCTACACTCCATGGAAGCTCACTTACTTATCCTTAGCCATAGTTGAAACATCATGCAAAAGTAGATATGACTTCAGAACTCCATTATTAAACCATTTAGGCAATTTAGGAGGGGTCACATTTTGAAGCTGAGCATATTCTTGATTTAGGGAATTGAAGCAATCAACTATATTCTCATCTTGTGTTGTACCAACAATAATGCATGACAAAAAATGTTTGGTAAATTCATGATCAGAAGGAAATTGCACTTCAAGATAAGTTTCCCTCCAAGCATCAAACCAGGGAGTTGTTTGAGAAACATCAAATTTTCTGCCATCTGCAAAATGGATAGAATATAGTTATTTATTTATTATATTATTATTTCAGAATTGCAATAAATTGTCGATATAATTAGTGACTGATGATTACTAATAAGTCATACTCGCCAAGGTGCTGTATCAATATTCAGTTAGGAGTTGGTTATTGATGATGATGATGATATTGTTGCAAATGTTCTTTAGCAGTCTCTAAGCCTATAAGGGATTATTAACTATTTTGTAGAATATTAAAATCACCTACATGCCATATTTTTAAATAACAATTTCTTTTGCTGGAAAGTGAACCCTAATATTTTGGTAACATTTTAACACCTTACTATTGGTCTAATAATTGAAACGTGTTCTTGATGCGAGCTGAGTATTGCAAATAATTACCAAGAGGGTAAGCAGGTTAATTTTATGTCATGGTCAACATATTGTTGTCTAATGACATTCTATTTGTAATACACAGAAGGTGACATACTCACATACCTACATATTTAATTATGGAAAACTGATAAACATTACTATCCTAACTCCTAGGCCATCATAAAAATATTGATATTGTGTAGGTTTTTAAAACTGATAGCTTTATTATAATCTGGATTAACAATTGACAGAATGAATAATTTAGGTGCTATTTGGAATTCACAACTGAAAGTTTTATTCCTCATAGCAATTAACTTCATAATATTGTAATTTATATACATTTTTGCTAACACACATCTAAGGTCAGGTATAGTCAGCTATCTAAGGTCTCACCTAAATTCAAGGGTACTGTTTTATCGTTATAGTTGTGTAATACGGCATTGTTTAACTGTCTTCTTGCTTCAGTTGGTTGTAAGGGTTTCCATTTCACATCCCTTATGATAAGTTTCCAAGATTTTATGGTGCAGGTATTTCCTCCTGGTTCTCGAAATTGCCCTAAAAGTTCGATAAAAAATTATGATTATTCATTAATTATTTTACATGTACTTAGTAGAAGCCAATCTTAACTATTTAAAAATTAAGGTAGTACTAGCGAATATTTACTAACCTTCCCAGTCTAATGCAGAAAAAGGCTGTAATAGTTCTGGAAATGATAGGTTATTCTTAGAAACAATTGTTTCCACTTTTGGACTACATAATACAGCAACAATTGGAGAAAATGAACTTTGTATAAATTCTTGTGCAGTTCTTCCAGCCATGGTGTAGGACAGGTCTTCAAGATTCAACTACATATTTAACTTACACACATGTTTATGTACTGTTTTTTTTCTGCTACGAAAAAATCTTACTTATTTTCTTCAATAAAATTATGTAGCCAATTTGCTACCAAAAAAATAAATTCATTTTACGCATACAAAGAAAGACTTCAAATAAGTGTCAAACTACTTTCACAGATTAGTCAGAGTTTGACTACTTTACTTGCGTCAAAGTCTAATGTCATCAGTTCAATAAAGTACCGTAAAACGGGGTGTATAGAATTTACGGGGTCAATAGAAAAAAATCGGGACTGTTTTTGAGCTAGTTTGGCATGAGGTTTTTAACAATTTGAGTACATTTTTTTAAAAACAGAAACATTTTGTCTTTATATTGGCAACACTGTGACAGTCAAAATTATCTGATTCTTTAGTAAAATTGAATTGAAATCAGTAGTCCGTGGTCCCAAAAATAAACAGTGTCGTAACTTTTAGTTTTAAGTGCGAAAAAATAGTGTGTAAAGTTGTTTATTGTGTTTATTACCTTGAATAAACATCAGACTATTTTAAAGAAATATAGTTGAATGATGAATTATTTATTTTATCACAGCAATTTGCTAAAATCTGAATATTTGTTTAGAAAAAAGGGGCGAATAGAAGCGCTTGAGGGTTGAATATAATATCAGTTTGGGGTTTATAGTAGCAGACAGCAGTAGAGGGCAATAGAAACGCTACACGAGTGAATATAAACAAAAAAGAGGTGTAAAGATACAATTTAATGGGGCTAGCACAAATTGTTAAATTATTATATTTTACTATAGACAGATACAAAATTACAAAATAACTTTTTCGAAAACAGTTATACATTTAAATGATATTGATATATCATTAAAACATCATTCACAATAACTAAATAGTACTTAAATTCCAGTTCAAACCTTTAAATTCAACACACGCACTTTTCAGAGTTATCCAAACTATAATTTGGTAGCCGTGACAGTTTTACCATTCACCCCTTTATACGATTGTATTAACCCACAGAACAAGTAAAGCTGGAAACATACTATCGGACGCGGCTTACGGACGCGGCTTACAGACGCGACTGATAAGTGTGCACGGTCCTTCGGACGTTGCTTGCGGACGCCATGAGTGTGACCACTTTAAGTAGATTTCTACGTTTTTGGTAGGTTTGTGACAAAGAGGACGATGATTTAGTAGTAATTTCAGTAGAAAATCTATATCGTTTAGTAGATGTTAGAAGAAAATTCTGAAAAATAGTAGCTAATCCAAAATACAATTATCCAGGCCAAAAAAACGGGCCAAGTGCGAGTCGGACTCGCGCACGAATGGTTTCGCACCATTATCTATAAAACCCGGCGAAGTGCGAGTTGGACTCGCGCACGAAGGTTTCCGTAACATTTTCTATAAAAACGACAAAAAAAATCACGTTTGTTGTATGGAAGCCCCCTTAAATATTTATTTCAACTTATACACTCACTCTCTCAACTCATACACAATAATAAAGGTCCCCATATAGAGCCCTGGGGCACACCCATGCGTAATGGAGCCCCGGATGAGTCAGTTCCATTGACATTAACTGTTTGCGTTCTATCTGTGAGGTATGACTCTAACAATTTTCCTGACTCATTTGAGACACCATAATGCCGTAATTTCATTAATAACGTTTTGTGATCTACACAATCGAAAGCCTTTGACAAATCGCAAAAAACCCCGAAAGCATCCTGCTTGCTTTCAAATGCATCAAAGATATGCTTAATGAGTGCAACTCCCGCATCAATTGTGTTTCTCCCCTTTGTAAAACCAAACTGATTCTCATGCAATAGTTTGTTTATTCTGAAGTGTGATAAGAGTTGATTGAAGATTAACTTTTCAAATATTTTACTAAGAGCTGGTAAAATTGATATCGGTCTATAGTTAGAGGGATCACTTTTATCTCCGGATTTAAATAAGGGTATGATTTTGCTGCACTTCATCAAATTAGGAAACGAACCTGCATCAATACACTGATTAAATATACAAGCAAGATGCGTTGCTATACTATCAATTATATGGTTGATTATATTAACTGAAAGGCCCCATAAATCTTCTGTTTTTTTCATATTTAACTCTTTAAAAGTTTTTACAATAACTTCGGGATTTATATGCCTAAAATTTAGAATAGAAGTACACTTTTCGACATTTGATTTTAAAAAAGTTTCCGCAAGACCTTGTGAAGAGTTTAAATTACTAGTTGTAGCAATAGGTATATTAGAAAAAAAATCCTTAAACGCGTTTGCTACCTCATTGTCGGATTGAATAATTTTATTATCAACGTTAAGGCTAATTGTGCGATCTAATTGTTTATTTTTGCATGTTTCTCTATTAATAATGCTCCAAGTGGCTTTTATTTTATTTTTGGAGCTAGCAATAATATCACGAATGTAATTTGATTTGGCTACTGAACATACCTTTTTAAAGATTTTAGAGAATTTTTTCACATGCTCAATAATTTTAGGGTCTTGAGTTTGAGCTTTAAGTTAATATAATTCATATAATTTTCTCCTACTTTTATGAATACCGGTTGTGGCCCAGTCGCTGAATTTACATTTATTTGTATTTATTCTAAGGTGTTTTTGCTTAAATATATTGTTAAACTCATCTTGAACAAATCCAAACAAGTTTTCATATGACACATCCGTATTAGCGCTGTTGAATGGCAATATATTTATTCCATAATCAATATTTTTCTTAAATCTATCTAATTTATTGGTAGTGACTGGCCTACAAACAATATCCACTATTGGTGAAACATGATGGTGCTCAAATGTGGCTATTTGTCCACTATGATCTGATCTTAGACAGTTTATAATAGATTTTTGCATAACTTTACAATTACAGAAAATATTATCTAAGCAAGTAGCTGTTGTAGGAGTAATTCGTGTAGGTTCATTAAAAAGATTAATTAAATTAAAGGATTTAAAAAGATTTAGGAACCTTATAGAGTTTTGAGTTACCTCTAATAAATCAATGTTAAAGTCTCCACATACAACTATCTTCTTATTCGTTTTTGATATTTTTTTAAATACCTGTTCCATAGTGGACTCAAAAAGAAGGTAATCGGCAGATGGGGGTTTATATACACTAACAATAATATACCGCTCCAGCTCAGCACACGCTAGTTCAATAGTTTGCTCTATAGAAAGTGCCACGATGTCTTTGCGATCTTTTGACTTAATATTATTTTTAATAAGAATTAGTGATCCCCCTCGTTGAGCTGACTCTCTACTGAACAAACTAATGACTTCCCAATTTTCAATCCCTATGAGCACTTCACATTTCTTAAGCCAGTGCTCAGTAAGACAAAGGACATGTATATTCATTTCCTGTAAATAAAGAGTTATTTCCAGGTCTTTGCCGGAAAAGCCTTGTATATTTTGATGTACAATATTAAGACTGTTAGACTTTTCCTTTGTGGATATAGGTGGAGTGCAAGAGATTTCCTCTATTGTCTTATTAATTAATTTAAATTATTATTATTTATTGAAACTGATTCTAACGTATGAAATAATATGTCATTTTTCTGCTCAACAAAAGCAGCTTTTTTAGCCAAGTTCTTGGCTGTACATTCAATAAAAAATGATAGCGACATAGCTACCTGTCTTTTAATTTTTCCACTGAGATTATATTTATCTCTGGTCAAATAAATTGATTTATTTTTTCAAATAATAATTGATGTCAATAACATGCATTTTTTCTGAATTATAAGTCAAGGTATTTAATAATAAATTCATTTTATATCGTATGTCATTTTCCTCCTGTGGCAAGCTGTTACTATAAGGGAATGTAAACATTACAATTTTGTTTAAGTTCAACAAATGTAATGTGTCTAAATATTTTGCTAATTCATTTTTGCTAGCCCCTATTACCAATAAAAATTAATAAAGTGGTATTTTTATTAAATTTATAATTAATAATTCTGTTCATAATTTCAAAGCATGAGGAACCTGGCATGCAGTGGTTAACAACTCCTTGTCCCAAATGTGTATAAAGTAATAGGCCCATGTTTTTACCTATTTCATCGCTGAACATAACTATATTAGATTTAACAGGTCTACTTATATGATTTTGGGTTGATTGGGAACCAACGGAGACATTCATTGGGTTTATGTTTTCAGGGTCAAGGTCAGCCCAAGGTTACGTCCGCGACTGACGTCCGATAGTTTGCACACCTTAGTGTACATTCAATACCTAGATTCCTTTAAGTCGCAGCTGTAAGCCGCGTCCGTAAAGCTGGAAACATACTATCGGACGCGGAAGGACATAACCTTCGCTGACTTTGAGCGCTCGGACGTCCGACAGCAATCTGGCGCGCTGGATGTTTTTGTAAGCCGAAAACGTCCGCGGACGGTATGCACGGGGTGCGGACGCGTCCGAGCGTCAGAAGGACGCCGGCTGCGCGAGAGCTCGCACGTGCTTATTGATTGCATGAACATTTTTATTATAAGATAGCTAGCGATTTGATAACGTATGCGAAAAAGAAACCCGCTTATCACCGTATCCAGTATTATGTTACAGGAAATCACCGGGACCTGGACAAGATTTATTTAGGGTTCCGTACCCAAAGCGTAAATCGGGGGCCTATTACTATTCCGCTGTCCGTCTGTCTGTCTATCTCATGAACCGTGTTAGCTAGACAGTTGAAATTTTCACAGATGATGTATTTTTGTTGCCGCTATAACAACAAATACTAAAAACAAGAATAAAATAAATATTTAAGGGGCTCCCATACAACCAAAGTGATTTATTTTGCTCGTTACTAAGGCTACGCTGTCCGTCTGTCTGTCTGTCCGTCTGTCACCAAGCTGTATCTCATGCACCGTGATAGCTAGAAAGTTGAAATAAATATTTAAGGGGGCTTCCATACAACAAACGTGATTTTTTTGCCGTTTTTATAGAAAATGGTATGGTAATGGAACCCTTCGTGCGCGAGTCCGACTCGCACTTCGCCGGTTTTTACAGATAATGGTGCGGAACCCTTCGTGCGCGAGTTCGACTCGCACTTGGTCGGTTTTTTTGGCCTGGATAATTGTATTTTGGATTAGCTACTATTTTTCAGAATTTTCTTCCAAAATCTACTAAACGATACAGATTTTCTACTGAAATTACTACTAAATCATCGTCACACTAAAGTGGTCACACTTATGGCGTCCGCAAGCAACGTCCGATGACCGTGCACACTGATCAGTCGCGGCTGTAAGCCGCGTCCGTAAGCCGCGTCCGATAGTATGTTTCCAGCTTTAGCCACGTCCGATAGTATGTTCCCAGCTTCAGACTCGCTACGCTCCACTACATAACCCCATTCATTCGTACGGTGGATGGAAATCTACGTAGTATTATTTGATCAGTGGATAGAAAATAAGGCTATTTTCAAGTTGTTATGAAGAACCATTGCATAAAATTAAAAATAAATCATATTTACTCCTTCTTTAATGTACCGGACTTAATATATAACCAATTAAATTAAAAAAAAAACGAAGAATCGATACATCTAGTCAAAGTTAGAAACAGTTGCTATTCAACCCGTTTTACATAAAAACAAACATTTCGATGGTGGAAATGTCAAAGGGCGTAAGGGACAAATCGTCATTTTACAGGAGAGCAAAAAAACGATTTTGATAGATAAATGACCATACCTTTTTTGTTTAAAAAGCTATCGATTGGACTTAAAGGTCATAATTTTTCAAGCTGAACTGTATGCAATCGTTTAATTTGACCTAGGTAATATACTTTTCAAAATAGATGTCCTTTACGTTTCAGACTTGGGTGATTTGTCCGTTAAAACTAAAATAGATGAAATAATTTAAATGAACTAAGGGCATAAGAGACGAATGAAAATATCGACAGGTCTTAAAGGCCAACAATTTTTTTTCAGATACAAAAGTATTTTTTTATACACGATAGACACAAATTACGTATAGCGGCGCGGCGCGCTATTTTTTCTATTTTGTGCGATAGATGTCCTTTAAGCCGTAAACTATCATTTTATACTTTCAACGTCTCGTCCCTTACAACCAAAATAGACAAAGCAATAAAAATATCGTTAGGTCCTAAAGTACAAGGTAATACCTACTTAAAAACGGAATAAAATGTTCTTTAAGCTGTAAATTGGCTACAATTTCCAAAATTTTTATAAACCTAATAAATTGAGATAACCATTAACTTGTGTCAATCAATACTTGGACTATATTTTTTACTACAATCGGACGTATATTTTTTTTACGTCCGTGGCATTTATATGATAATAGTACATTATGATACAAGTGTGCTACGTTGGTCATTATACACGAGGCATTATTATAAGCGCGAGCCGCAGGCGAGCGCGGTAAGGAAGCCGAGTGTGATAATGATCAATGCACACGAGTTGCATACGACGTTTTTCAACACAATAGCGAGGAAAAAACAAACTAAAATCTAAAATACCTTCTCCGAATATGACTTGGCGTTTTTGCTGTTTTTCTATGCATTTTGGCGGCAACAGGCTATCACTCGCGTTTCGTGCCTCGATAAGTATTTCCGACGGGGTTGAATAACATTTTACTCGTCTTTACTATTTAAAGTAGACATTTTTGATAGTAATTAACCACACAGCAACCACTTTACCAAATAATAATGGAAAATAGCACGTAAGTTTTGTTTTTTTCGCGCGCCGCAATTTCGATGCGCGCGCAGGTTCAATAATGGCACAGGAAAAACTGGCTGTTCAGCCGAGTAGCAGCAATTTAAAAAATAAAATAAACTATAAATTATTGTTTCTAAAAATGATAGTTAAGTTAGTTTGTGTTTATTAATATACAATTTAATAAAATGAAATATTTATTTGTCATCTTAACCCTTAAATAATTTAATATTCGTAAAATATTCAATGTTCTTAGAAACAAACTTTTGCTGGATTTTTTAAAAAAAAGTTTACATTACCGCACTAGTGCGATAATCTTTTTACAGCACAAGTGCGTAATATGAAGAGTTATGATACTAAAAACGGTGTTATAAGAGTGAATTTACGAGCAACTGTGTTGAAAATACATTAATGCAACACATATGCCATGACCACAATATCTTCAGCAACCCGAAGGTGCGTAATATATTTGCAGTTAATGCTGATGCCAGATCCTTCCCATTCTAGGAGTTTTAAAGCGTCTTCAAATGCGGCGATGATTTCCATGCCTTATGCCTTACTGTAGAGGAATAGCCTTCGTGCTCTGCTCCGACATGGTGGCATTTTTGTATACACATACCACCTGTACCAATAGTCAATGTGGCGCCGCTGGAGGGACTGTAGCACTGCCTAGGTTAAGATCGAATCGAAGGCCTTACTCATAGTCCACAAACGCCAAGCATCGTATGGTTAGGTATACTCTTCGGTCTTCTGTATAACTTGTCACAGCGTATGGATGTGTTCTATGGTACTGAAGCCTTTCCGGACTGCTTTTTTGGGTGGCTGGAAGTCATTGAACCGATGCTAGACGATTCGTGATGACCCTCGAAAACAATATGCAACATGGCTCAGAAGCTAGGCGGGTCTGTCATTCTTCCGTAAAGTAATATCCCTTATCTTGAAGAAGAGCACTACCACAACTCTCTTCCTTGTCTCTGGCGTTAGTCTATCGAGCATTTGAAAAGTTTCTGAATTTCAGTATCGGTGTGCCAGCCGTTATCAGAATTATCTGAGGATTCATCATCATCATCTGGCGCCTTGCTGTTCCTAAGGAGCTAGCTGATGTCCGGGATATCTTTGGAAAAGAGTCAAGTCAGCTTATCTCTTGGATCTGCGGCTAAGCTATTTACAGGTTTAGTGATCGAGGTATATAATCTGCCCATAAACTTTTAAATATCCCTCAAAATTTAGGCTTTTTTGACGATAATACTACCATCTTCCGTCTTCAGCTTCGTCAGAGCTGGAGACATGCCTCTTGCAATCACTTTAAAGCCTTGGTCTCGCTCTATCGCCTCTCAAACACTGTTGGTATAGAGTTGTGGATATCCAGTTGCAAGAACTTTTATATCTGTCTATTGAGCTGCCGATATGCATGCGAAAATGGAGGTCTGCAGTGCTATTGAACGTCGTTCTGCCATGAGATTGAGAGTGGTCGGTAGGTTTTGCAGCTATTCTTCACGACGGGGCTTAAAAAATTTCGACCCGTCCGCTTAGACAGTTTCTACAACCTTTTTTTAACCTCATCACCTGACTCGCAGTTCTCTAAGCATTCAAAGAAATTTGACAACTCTAAAGCTTTTGGGACAGTATATATAGGCATTAAAATGTCGGAGCGTAAACCTCAACAAACGGGACCTTTTCTACTCGACTCTAATGTTCAATGTGCCTCCGACCATTTGGTGATTACTTCCGGTTTTCACCCTGGTAATCACGGTGACATCATTGAACAGTCCTCGCTTTAGGGTCGTGATGAAGTCAATCTCATTTTTCGTATCGGGACTCATTTAGATCCATTTCCTCTAAGGCGGTTTTTAAAAGAAGGAATTCACAGCAAAGGCGTCCTCCTTATTTAGAAATTCGGCCAGTTTTTTTCCCGTAGGGTTATTATTTAAATGCGTAAATAATTAAATAGGTACGATTTTGCGTAATTACCGATACAACATGCATTGTGATGTCATAGAATGTGATAAAGGACTCACCCCTCTTGATCTGGCCAACGAGCCATGGCAGTCGCTGGCGATACTTAGTGCCTAGTTATGAAAAGAGAAAGAGCTGCACGGACGGTTTTTTAAGGCTCTACGTGAGCCTCACGTGAACTGAAAAGCTTCCGTGAATCAGCTGCGTAGCTGCGCTTTGGTGACCTCTTTGGGGAAGCTGAAGGATTTGCTTGTGCGATACAATACCCACGCCCTTATTCCCTAAAAAATAGCAATCAGAACAATCGAGCAGTCATCGCACGATTGAAGCTTAGTGTCAAAATCTATTGACAGCACTGTCGGTAGAGTGCTTTGATTTGGTTTTTTGCTGTCAATTTGCTATTTTTAAAGCCAGAATCGCTCAGTTTTCGCTATCGCATAGCTTTTGCAAGATACGTCATCAGGGTACTGGTTATTAGGACGAACAATTACCGAAAATACATTACAAGGAATGGACATTTGTAGGGCCTGTCAACATCCTGGAGAATCACTCCGTCATGTAAGTAGTTTCAGGTTGTTTAGCTCTTCACTAATATCACTGACAAGACTATTCTTATGAATAAACCTGATATAGTGCTGATGGACCGGGCCCAATCGAAGGTGTTTTTGGTGCACGTCCCTATCTCTCATGATGAGAACCTGGTGAGGGCCTAGTACACGAGGTTACCGAAATGTGGGAAGTGGCGTCCACTGAAGTCATACCAATTGTTATATCGGCAAATGGGATAATCCAAGCTACCCACCCACCAGAAAAGGCTCACTTCCAGCAAAAAATGCAGAAGGCAGCGGTGCTTGAAATCGCACGCATTGTTCGCCTATTTCTCACTTTTGCCCTGATCTCGGTCAACTGTGCTATTGCCGGTCATTACCGCCCAGTAAACAAGAGGTTTTTGGCCTATAAATTAAATATTTATAATATTTAATATTTATTTTTTGCCCTTTAAAACTTTTTCATATTAAAATTATTATCTTCGTGTCCCTTAAGCATAATAAGTACAAATCCAAAAAAAAATAAAGGTCGTAAATACCACATAAATACTGTGTTCATTTCAAACTGTCCTTTAAGTTATCTCTTATATATAAAATTCTCGTGTCACAATGTTCGTTCCCGTACTCCTCCGAAACAGCTTGACCGATTCTCATGAAATTTTGTGAGCATATTGAGTAGGTCTGAGAATCGGCTAACATCTATTTTTCATACCCCTTAGTGATAAGGGTTGTCCACCCCTAACATTTTTCTTTAATTAAAATTATTTATATGGCAAAACAACGTTTGCCGGGTCAGCTAGTTTTATTCTATAAAACTGGCCTATAATGCCAAAAACGCAAAAATCGCAAATTTTTTACTTTCGATATCTAGCTCAATTTTTGACGTAGAGAAGTGTTATAAAAACTAATCGATAGAGCTTGAAAAATGCATTGGAACTATATTAAAAAGATATTTTCGCCAAAATGACCCTTACGCCCTTTGACATTTCCACCATCTATTTGATAAACTTCCTACAGTAAGCTGCTAAAAAATAAACGATTACAACCAACAGAAGAGGAGATGGAATATGTGCTGCACATGTGACTTACTACGCTAAATAAATAAATCGTTTATTTGTCAATACACCTATCATAAATCAGCAAGACGCAATAGAAAAAGAAATAAAACAATGTTCGCGGCGGTTCAAGTCATGAATACTAAATATTTTTCCTTCGGCTTTCATTTTATAATATCTCGCCCGGTTTTTTACCTCGAACTCTTCATTATATTTAAGCCTCTCTCTTCTTCTTTCGGATAACTTCTTTCTTTCTAATTTTTCCTCTCATGTTTTAGGCATTTTTGGTCTAAAAAATTATTCATTACAATTTTATTACTACGCAGCTACAATACTCGCCTCATAGAGGAGGCGATTGAGCAGAATCGGGGGTCGAAGGTCTTCACTAAAAGAATGGGAAAAAGTCACCTGACAAAGCTGAAAACCTTGGATGGCTGAATCGTCTCATCGGTTCCGGAGATTCTGGCCGAAATCGAAGGTTTTTACGGCCGATTGCACGCATTGCATTCCCTACATACAGCCGCAGCCCGACGCGAATGATCCAAGAGCCAAGCTTACCCGCCACTTCACTAAAGATCTTCCAGACGTGGAGGAGGATGAGATTGAGGCGGCACAGCTTAGTAATGGGAAGGCTCCCGGCGAAGACGAAATCACATCTGAGCTCTTAAAAGCTGCAGGCCAACCTGTGCTTGGCGAACTTAAGAGGCTCTTCAACTCCGTCATAGCCAATGGGACAACTCCGGAAGCGTGGATTGGGGGCGTGGGGGCATTGTTTTTCAAGAAAGGAGACAAAATTCTCCTGAAAAACTATAGACCAATCACGCTCCTGAGTCACGTTTACAAGCTGTTCTCGAGGGTCATCACAAACCGTCTTTTCGCAAGATTTGACACATTCCAGCCACCGGAACAGGCTGGGTTTCGCAAAGGTTACAGTACCATAGACCACATTCACACGGTGCGGCAGGTTATACAGAAGTCCGAAGAGTATAACCAGCCCCTGTGCCTGGCCTTTGTGGACTATGAGAAAGCCTTCGACTCGGTCGAAACCTGGGCTGTTCTAAAATCCTTGCAGCGATGCCAAGTCGATTGGCGGTACGTGAAGGTGCTAAGAAGCCTGTACAGTATGGCATCAATGTCCGTCCAAGTACAAAACCACCGAACAAAACCCATCCAGGTGTTCCGAGGTGTTAGACAAGGAGATGTTATATCTCCGAAACTGTTTATCAACGCACTGGAGGATGTGTTCAAGACGCTGAATTGGAACGGACTGGGCATCAATGTAAATGGCGAATATCTTACGCATCTTCGCTTTGCCGATGACATAGTTATTATGACAGAATCGCTGCAGGATTTGCAAAAAATGCTGCACAGTCTTAATGCTGCCTCGAGACGTGTGGGGCTTGTGATGAATTTGGACAAGACAAAGGTAATGTTCAACGAACATGTCATCCCGGACCCAATTTCCGTCGAGGGCACTACGCTCGAGGTTGTCCAAGAGTACGTCTACCTTGGACAAGTACTACAGCTCGGTAGAGACAACTTCGAGCGGGAAATCAGAAGAGTGCAGCTTGGCTGGGCAGCATATGGGAAATTGCGTCATATCTTCACGTCGACACTGCCGCAGTGCCTGAAAAGCCGGGTGTTTAAGCAATGCGTCCTACCAGTTTTAACCTACGGAGCCGAAACGTGGAACATGACAGTCAAGTTGGCCCACCGACTACACGTCACTCAGCGTGCTATGGAAAGGTCTATGTTGGGGATCTCATTAAGGGATAAGATCCGGAACGAGTTCATACGACATAAGACTAAGGTGACTGATATTGTCCAAAAATGTAGCAAGCTGAAGTGGCAGTGGGCTGGCTATGTCTGTCGCAGAACCGATGAGAGGTGGAGCAGGAAGGTTCTCGAATGCCGTGCCGCGCATAACCCAATGCGCTCGCTGTCGAGGAATTTGCTCAATTCGCGGTGGTCCTTGGACGTGGGGACCACCACTTTAATGCCTACGGCACAAGCCTTGGCATGAGAAAAGTTGGCAATGGTCCGCTCTTTGATCACGGACGAAATCTTGTTCCAAGACGATTTGTCTTGGATGAAAACGGGGGGGACTTTGCCAGAGGGGCGGGGGTGAGGGCGTCCCAGAGGGCTGGGATTGGGCGGGCTTGGGGCCGTCAACGGTCTTGATGACTTTGACGGCTGCTCGGGCGGGCGGCGATTGGCGCGGATTGCGCGTACGCTTTGACTTTTTCTCGACTACGGTGACAAATTCGTCACCCGAGTCGGGAGCGGTATCCGAACCGGAAATAACGTCTATTTCGGATGGGACGGGGGAAGCCTCGCGGGGACGCGGGGCTGGGGGGGGGGTGCCGATATCGGCGAGCGCGAGCGAGACCGAGAGGCGGTCGCGCGAGAGCGAGACAGTGACGCTCTGTCACTGTCGCTCTCGGAGGGGGCGGAGTCCGAGGACATCGGGCTGTCCCGGGTTCGCTGGGCATGGAAAAGCTCCAGGAGCCCAGGATTGTTTCGCTGGAGGAACTCCAGGAGTTCCTCCAGAGGGAACATATGTTTACGACGTGACTCTACTGTCGGTTCGTAAGTCGCAATCTCCGAGAAGAACCGATAAGAAACTCGGAGGTGTAAGCGGTGTGTAATTCCCTCCCAGTTAGCAAACTGGTCGGGGTGAGTAGAAAAGGTGAGCCCTAACCAGTGCACCTACTTGCGTAGGGTGTGTAGCCTACCCCTAACTGACCTTCGGGAGGGACCGGGCGAACCCGGGATACGCTCCCTAAGGGATGGATGCGGGGGAAGGGAGGGGGGTTAACCCCGGCAGAGACCGTAATGTGAAACCAAGTGCCTCAAGGATGAGGAGGAACACCTCACCCTCTCGAGCGTGCCCTCCAGGGGGCCAAGGTTCACACTCCGGCTTAACGGCGGAAGGCGGAGAGCTTTCAGCGCCTTGAAAAAGGCACTGTCCGATGCTCCACAGCAAACGGAACCGCCTTGAGAAAGGCGTTGGACCTTATTGGGTTAGTTAACACCGCAAGGTATCCCCCAAAAAGGCCGCGGGCAAACCACGTTATCGTCTGAGCGATAGAAAGAGAGAGAGCGAGTGACTGAGGGACACACGTCACACTCGGTAGAACGCTAGAAGCGGAATCGCATTCCTTCTCAATCGACAGCGGTGGTGGGGTAGGTGACGCTGCTATGGCCTGTTTTGCTTAGGCCTAGGCTAATACGGCCTCTCCTGACGTGGAGTCGTCCTCGGCGACTTCATGGGGTGACTGTGACGGGCTTGATGCACCTCGCGGTAGCGCCGACCCCTCATGTGGTGCCGAAGACGGTCCGGCAATAGGCTCGTCCGTCTCATGTCCGGCTGAACCTCCTCAGAGCCATGAGTTTCATCATCTGTAATAATAAACTGGTTTGTTTAAGAGTTACCCAACAACGGAGTATACCCTGTCACACATCCCTTTACACCGAATGTACTCCTAAATTAATTAAAATCAGTAAGAAAAACTAGAGAGCTCTCGTCAAATCAAACCATCAACTTTTCTTCTTGCAGTCTTCGGACCTTGCTCGCGGGTTGATCAGCTAAATCTGCACCTGCGAACACACCAGACGGGCGTAGGGCGTCCCCTATAACCGTCACACGAGACAGAGGCATACAGGGCGCATATCTCAGGTGGACAGAGGCATACAGTCCGCATGTCCTAAGTTGACAGAGGCATAAAGTCCGCATGTCTCAGGAGACAAAGGCATACAGTCCGCATATCTCAGGTGGACAGAGGCATAAAGTCCGCATGTCTAAATACCACAGGGTTAATGATTTGACTTGCCAAGACAGCTGTCATGACGAGCAAAGAGGACAGAGAGTAGTAAAATCAAGTGCCTACCTACCTATATGAGTGCTGATTTGTAAATAGTGGGTAAATTTGTAAATATTGTGTTAATTCGTTTAATTGTTAACCTAACCTACCTGGGGAAAACTAGCTACTTGAGACTAAACTCTTGGCAAGTCGAACCATAACTCTATGCTCAACACACCTTCAAAGAAAGCAGCGCACGTCTCGGGGCACCACTCTCCACGCCAGTGTACCATGTACTGAGCCGCTGCCTGAGTAGTCTTTCCATAAGACCCACTCAGCAGCTTCAGTTCGTAGCGGTCACTCGGCAGACACTTCACCACGCGATAGGGTCCGCGCATACCCGGGTCCAGCTTGCCTGTCGACTGAGAATATTTGATGACGAACACCAAATCATCAACAGCGAATTTACGAGGGTCGCGCCATGCTTCCCGGTTCTGTGAACAATCTATGGCAACATCACGAACAAGCGACTGAATTACTGGTGTCGTAGCATCAATACCTACGAGAAGGTTTAACGGCGAGGCTTGTGTTGTTTTTTGCTTCGTCATATTGAGTACGAGTTGAAGTCTCCAAGTCTCCTCTGACCAATAAGCACCCTTGTGGTTGGCTTCTATCCGAATCATGTTCAGTACTGTTCTAACATACCTCTCTACTTGTCCATTTGAATTGTGCATTTCGGGGGTTATGTAATGGATATCACAACTAATATCTGAGAGCAATTTAGTAAAGTCTGCTGACTCGAACATTCGTCCGCGGTCAGTAAATATGAGTTTGGGAACTCCAAAAAGGGAAATGGCATTCATAAAAGTGCGTTTTAATTCACTAACGTCTTGTCAATAGATCGGGTAGAGAAGGCAAAACTTTGTGTATGCGTCTATCACTAACAAAACGAATTTGTATCCTTCGGACTCAGGTAAGGGACCCAATGCGTCCAAATGTAGGATATGGAAAGGGATATTTGGCTTTTCCCAAGAGGAGATCGGTTGATGTGGGGCTCTTGGTACACGTTTTTTTGAAATGCACGCCAAGCAGTGGCTTATGTATTTTGTTACAAACTGTCGGAGCCCACTGAACCAGAATTATTTTAAAATGAGATCGCTTGTTTTGTCCGCCCCAATGTGTTCATGCTCATCATGAAATATTCTAGGTAAGCTCAGTCTATGCCCCTTAGGAATGTAGCACAATGGCTTTGGTTCCTCACCGGTCCTCTCGTAGCGATAATAAAGTACACCATTTGATTGAACGTACCAGTGAGAATCCAACTGACCATCGCGCAACTGTTGTATCAAGGTTTGGGTCTCGCCGTCCGCACGCTGAGCTATCTTTGCCCAGTTACGTGGTCTGTTAATGTGATAGACTTGACTTGGTGGATTTCTACTAAGATAGTCAGCGTGGGACATCATGACACCTTTCCGGTACACAACCTCAAAAGAAAAATCTTGAAGGTACACCCACCATCGGGCAACACGCGGAAGCAGGTCCTTTTTATTATCAGTGGACTTAAGAGCGTTGCAGTCAGTAACAATTTTGAACTTCAAACCAATCAGGTAATGGCGAAAATGCTGCAACGCTCTTACGACCGCCAATGTCTCTAATTCGTAAGAGTGGTACCTGCTTTCCGCCCCTTGAGTGGTTTTTCTAAAGTATGCCACCACGTGCTTCTGGCCATCTGCCAGAGTCTGCATCAAAACTGCACTGTAGCCTTTGCTATTGGCGTCAGTATGCAGTTCGGTGGGGAGTGTAGGGTCAAAAATAGACGGGACGGGTTTGCTAGTTAACCGAGCTATAATATTTTGCCGCATTCGTTCTTGCTCCGACCCCCAACAAAACTTCGTCTTTTTTTGTTAACGTTGTTTTTTGTTGTTGTTGTTTGGAGATACAGGTAGTTTCAGTGGCATAATTTGGGATATAGCGTCTAAAGTACCCGGCCAAACCTGAAAACTGTCTGACCTGCTTTACGTTACTGGGGATCGGGGCATTAACTAACGCTTCTACTTTTCGCGGGCTCGGCTTCACCTGACCTTGGCTAACTAGACGTCCTAAGTATTCCACCTCAGTCGCGAGAAAGGTACATTTGCGTAAGTTAATGGAAAACCCTGCCTCTGTGAGAGTCTGCAACACCTGACGCAACGTGTTAATGCCTTCTTCTACCGAATTATTAATTATAAGTACATCATCAACGTACACGAGCACATTACCGTATTCTATGTGCTTTCGCAGGGTATTATTTATAATACGCTGATAGATTATTGGTGAATTTGTCAAGCCATAGGGCATTCTGAGATACTCAAAATGCCCCTCGGGTGTAACGAAGGCTGTTTTGTGTATTGATTTTGTTATCCAGAGGAATTTGGTAGAAGCCGGTTGCCATATCTAAACTCAAGAAATATTTAAAATTACCTAACCGATCCACATGGTCATCAATCAGTGGTAGAGGGTAACGGTCTCTTACGGTTAGTTTGTTTGAAGCTCGGTAGTCCACGCACATGCGGTCACTACCATCCTTTTTCTTTACTAAGATAATAAGGCTCACATACTCTGAATTGGACTCTCGAACTATCCCCTTATCTTGGAGGTCTTTAACTATCTCCCTAACTTTAAGTTTCTCTTGATGAGCAAGTTTATATGGTCGGTAGGCCACCGGAGTAGTATCCGTTAAATTAATATGCATCTTACCGGTAGTAACAGTGGTAATTGCTGTCCCAGATATTAAAAATTTTGAAAAATCACGAATCACTTTTAAAAGATTTTAAAAGATTTTAAGGCGTTCCTCGCCCTGAAGGGGGGTATTACTGTTAATAGTCAATTCATTAGCCGAGATAGTGTTTACTAAATTAGTAGTCTAAAAAGAACGAGTCAGATATTGTTTGTTTTTTGTACGTATATACGTAACGCCATCACGGTTAAGTGATGCCCTATTATGATTGGGCAACACATGGATGATCCGGGAACTACTATTAAGTCGGCCTCGACAGATATTCCGTCAAATTCGAGCGTTAAAGTAACAAATGTATCCGCTTTGACAACACTGTCACTTATTCCCTTCAATGTATAACTTGTGCGTTTCCTATCACACGCGAAATGCTTTAGTACTTCTGCCGAAATCAGACAGACATTTAAAGCGCCGCTATCAATCAAAACGTCAATAGGTATTCCCTGAAGTATTTATATAGTAGTAGTATCTTTGAAGTATTTACTAAAGGTTCACTACATAGGTTAACATTTCGTTTGTTTCTAGGTTCGGACCGTTCCTTGGCAAAACAACTGTCCTCCTTATAACCGGGCTTTTTACAAAAACTACAATGAGTCGTATTTTTATTTAAACTGGCACCCGTGTCAATATTAGATTTAAATGTGTTTAATTCCGACCTAGGTTTTTTCGTACATCGCGCTTGTTTATGCCCAGTCTGTCCACAGCCGAAACATTTTAGATTGCCGGTGGTATTACTTGATATAAAACGTTTCTTATTCATGCTCGTATTCGGTCGGAAGTCTTGTTTGGTGCGGACAGGCTTAGCATAAATTGATAGAAACGACACTACATCATCCGTGGTCAAATTAGCGTTTGCTGCTGCCGCTCGGACTTGAGGATCTGTTATTCCTCTTATAACAATTAGTACCATTAATTCCGCACTGAGACCTTTCACTATTCGCAACTTTAACAGGGTACGTCGCGCGTACTCGGCATATGAGGGGTATTTATCCGAGGTATTGTTCATCGCTTCAAAAAGGACACAGGTATAATCAAGCTTTCGTGGACACAGTGGCTTGAATTCTCGCACAAAACTCGACCATGTACGATCACTAGTGACCCATTCGTAAAGCCAGGTAAGCGCGTCGCCCTTAAGACAATTAGACACACGTGACAAACACTCCGAATCCTGCCAGTTATTCCAATCCTAGCCCTGTCAACCTCCTCGCACCAAACGTCAATATCGTGCAACGCGGGATCGAAGTTAGAAACAAAATAATTATGCGAGTGTGAAGAATTCAGTGACCTAATCGCGTCAGCCAACATGCGAGTAGATTCAGGAACTTGAGTTTCGCTATTATGTTGTGAGTTACTACAACAAACCGAGGGCCCTTGAACCGTTGAATCTTCGGTAGGCTATACACTCGGGGTATTAATTTAATGCGATTCGTTGTGAGAACTGAGGCTATGACTATCACGAAGACGTGTGATCAAAAGTGCACTAAAGGTATGATCCAACACAGGCTGATCGAGTTTATTTACGTGAGAAGATTCCAAGTTACTTAACCGAGACATAATGGAATTTAGAGTGTGTAGCATACGGGAATCCTGAGAATCTCGTAATACGGGTGGGGTGCGCGTTCGGTTCCGCGACCTACGTGCATGATCCCGTCTGCGTGATCTACTACGCGACGGACGTGCGCTATCACAGCGCCGCGACCTACTACGCGAATCACGCGTCTACGTCTGCGAGATCTACTTCGTGACCTACGTTCGTTTTCACGTTCACGCGACCTACGACGAGAATAACGTAACGCGTGCCATCGCCTCGGCGTGTCCTATGTGCTTTTGTCCTTGTTCTAATGGCAAGAATTGGCATCGAGTTTGATATTATAGCGCTTACTGAATGTTGGCTACCGTACAATGATTTCATTCCACCTATGCAGGGATACACGCACGTAACTTCTACTAAACCCTATAATCAGAATGACGGTGTAGTGGTTTATATTAAAAATACCATAGCCGGAATATCGGTGGAAGAATCGCAACTTTTGGATGCTAGTTCCCTTTTAATTAGGATAGGTAAAGATACTGCCGTGTTGGCAATTTATCGTCCTAATGCCTTACGTAATCAAACTGCCTTATTTTTTCAATCCTTAGATACTTTGCTTCGTAGTCTTGGCTCTTTTCGTAGTGTGATTTTGCTCGGTGACATAAACATTGATATTTTATCCTCCAACAATGATGCTAACTCTTCTGAATACCTAAATTTGACAGCTCAACTCGGGTTTCTCCCTTCTCACTTATTTCCCACTCACAACCGTACTTGCCTTGATCATGTAATGCTTATGAGCACCCGGCCTTTACTATTGTCGTGGAAGCTACAGTTACCGATCACTCTGCGGTGATACTTTCTCTCTCCGCAAAAGCGAAAAACATGTTACCCATAAACATCAGCAGAGTGGATGAAAAAAAGTTGAGCCAAAGCCTCTTAAATATAAACTTCAGGAAGTTATACGAATTAAATGATCCAAACTCTGCTATGGATTTTCTTATTGAAGCCTTTCGTGACTCTATCTCGTCTGCAACCTCGACCTATACCCCACCTCGCAGGCGAAGACAAATTAAACCATGGATGACCCCAGGACTCTTAAAGTGCCTTAAAAATAGAGACAACTTACAGAGTAAGTTGAGGAAATTTCCAGACAACGAGGTTCTGAAAGTCTCCTACAAGCGCTACAGAAATTTTTGTAAGTCCTTGCTCAAAAAAGTCAAATATGAATATGAAAGAAGTAGGTTCGCTGAAGCTGGAAGGGACCCAAAGCGTATTTGGAGTGTTATTAAAGACGTAACTAATCTCAGCCCTAGATCGGAACCGACCCATGAATTATTAAGCTTGTATCCCTCCCAAAGTGACTCCGCTGATAATGTTAACACTTTCTTCATAAACGCTGGTAAGTCTCTTGCTGAAAAATGCTACCAGAGAACGGTGTCTTCAACTCTGACCCTTCCTGCCACTTCTAACCGTAAGACGGCTGAAAGCTCTTTCGTCTTGTTGGGTACCGATGAGGAAGAAATCGATCGGATTATTGTTTCTCTAAAATCAGATAAGGCTGCTGGTTGGGATGGTATCTCCATAGGTTTACTAAAAAAATACAAGAACATTATTGTACCTCATCTTACCTTCACTATTAATTTATGTTTGTCAGCCGGGGTTTTCCCTCGAGTTCTGAAAAAGGCTGTGGTGCACCCAATCTACAAGGACGGCGACCGAACTCTACCTAATAATTATCGTCCTATTTCAATTCTGCCATCAATTTCAAAGGTTTTCGAAAGAATTATAAATCTCAGACTGGTGAATTACCTTGAACACAATAACCTGTTATCTAGCTCTCAATTTGGCTTTCGTGCCAAAAAATCAACAACAGATGCTCTAAACTCACTTACTAACTTTATAACACAAAGCTTAGATCAAGGTAGAAAGTCATTAGCCATCTTTCTGGATTTGCAAAAGGCATTTGACACAGTGTCAATACCACTGCTGTTACAAAAACTTGAAAATATTGGCGTGCGAGGCCAACAGTTGGCGTTGTTTTCTGACTATCTTTGTGGTCGGACTCAGTACGTTAAATTATCTAACAATGTCATCAGTTCTGATTCCCCTGTATGCTTTGGTGTTCCTCAGGGGAGCATACTTGGTCCGACTCTTTTTCTTATTTTTATTAACGATTTGTGTGATCTTAATCTTGAAAGTGGTCGGATTGTAACATTTGCTGATGACACAGCTCTCCTTTTTTCCGGTGACACCTGGGAGAATGTCTTCCTTCAATCTCAAGCTGGTTTTAATGCTGTGTGCGCTTGGCTTAGCGCTAACCTACTAACGTTAAACTGTAAAAAAACCAAATATATGCCTTTTTCTATCCGGAATTCATCATTACCTCGAGACAGTCACATGCTTGTTGCTCACTGCTGCGGAAATCCTACCATTTCTCAATGTCGCTGCCCCGCCTTGGAGCGAACTAACAGTTTAAAATATCTTGGTATTTTATTTGACAGTACTTTGACATTCTATTCTCACATTAAAAATCTATGTAGTAGGGTCCGTAAATTGATGTTTGTATTTAAGAGACTAAGGTGTGTTGCAAGTAAGGATATCCTAAAAATGACTTATTATGCCCTATGCCAATCTTTAATAACCTACGGTATAGAAGTCTGGGGCGGTGCCGCGAAAACCCAACTCATTGAAGTAGAGCGCGCGCAGCGAGCACTTCTAAAGGTTATTTATTGCAAACCCTTCTTATATCCAACTCTTGACCTCTACAAGATTAGCGAAGTTCTTTCAGTCAGACAGTTATTTGTGCTTTATATGGTTTTAAGACAACACTCACTGGCTAACGTGACCCAGCAGGATAAACATCGCCGAAATCATCTTGTGGTCCGTTCAGTGCCCTGTAAAACAGCATTTGCAAAGAGATTTTTTGCATTTTTGGGACCGTACCTATACAACAAGTTACACCAAATACTCAATATTTACGATGACAACAAATGGGCATGTAAAGGTAAACTTGTGAAATACCTGATGTCTCTTAATTATATGGATACCGAACAGTTACTTCAGATTATGAAATAAAAATATACACACGCACACACACGTACACACACACACACACACACACACACACACACACACACACACACACACACACACGCTATTTTGTTTATATCCACTTGTCTTAAAAACTGTAATTAATGTAGTAGTATTCTTACCGCATTAGCTATGATTTTCATTACAATAATTGCTTTGCAACAACGGGGGGGGCCTGGTGACCTGTAATACGGGTCTCTGAACCTACACAGGCACCAGTCTCCCACGAATGACTTATTCATATTTTTATAAATAGGGATTCATTGTAATGTATCAATGTGTCATTTGTGGTGAGAAATAAACAATGTTATTATTATTATTATTATTATTACACGGAGTCCGCTGCCTATCGGACATAGTTGTGACAAATCGCAACAATTAAAGGGCCAAAAAAACAAGTAATCAGTGAAATTGGTGCCTCGTTTCTTAAATCCAACAAACCTATGTGTTTTAAACGTTAATAATGGGCGTAGATGCTTTAAACAATCCCACTTCTGAATTTAGCTTCAGAAGTAGGTTTTATTTTAAAAAAATACAGTTCTTGATAACAAAATGTTTGTTCCTAGTTTTTAACAAATACCTTCAAAATGATTTATTTTACACAAACAACATTTCACAAATTAACTTTAAAACGAAACACCAATAATCACTTAAACAATACTACACCAAGAAAATAACAATGACTTACAGAGTAAGGTCCAAACCGAGAAACACGCCAAGAGCGATGTGCACAATCCGAGCGCCAGCAAGCAAATGACTAGCTATCGGTCACTGATCAAATAATACTACGTAGAAGATAGCGGAGTAGGAATATCGAAGAAAGTAAACGTCACTTACTTCAATTGATTGGAAACTTTTTCGTCGAGTGACAAAAAAAAAGAAAAGAAAAAACTCAGAGTGAGATACTTAATAGTGATGTGATGTCTGATGACCGTAAATGTCCACAGGCTATATAATATTGCATAGATCTAGACATAAACGAGATATCGATGCACTTTAATCGATAATCGTTAATCGATACTTTATAATCGGTCGGTAGGTAGTATGCGCTGTATAGTAGCTATCAGAACCTGCAATAATAATAATAATGGGTACTTTACAATAAAACTGTAGTTAAACGAAAATTTTATATTTAAGAACTTCAAAATAAGAAATACACTTAGTTCAGTCCCAGAAATACAGATTCATAGTCTCAGATTATCTTCTCGTTCTCTTGTAGCTGTAGCCGAAAAGGAACTTGCATTAACAAACAGATCCAGAAGGCAAAGATAGTTCCAATCAATTTTATTGACTCACATAAGTACATCACAGAATGTCATAGAACCTCAGAATAAGAAAAACACGATTGGTCCATATATCTGCATGAACAAGAGTTTAAACTCTTTCTGCTGTTTTAATTTTATACAGCTTTATACAACTTGTATGAGCATGCACTTTAGGAGCACTAAATGTAATTTAAAATATATTTTGTGGAAATTCAATTCAGAATTTAATTTAATTTAATGACTTGACACTTGACAGACGCCAATGACACGCCGAATATCTTTTGACAAAAAATAAATACAAAGGAGTATTAAATCTTATAAAAAAGTATGTACTGTTCATTAAAAACTTTTTGTAAAATCAACCATGATTCGATGATATAAGGCACTACACACAGTGCACAGACGAAGGCACAGGGCGGAACATAAATGTTTTTACTAGTAATTACCACAAATGAATATAACACATCTAAAACATAAACCATTAAACTAAAAATAATAAATTAAAATCACTACCTTTTTTAAGCGCGGCTTATTCTAATGTTGTAACGTTTATACCTAACACGAGTTGGATTTAGATGTCAATAACGCTTAGTTTGGTTCGGAAAAGTAAAAAGTGAGTGACAAAATCTACTTACTAGTTACTACCATGGAAAAGCACAAAACAAAGTTTATTATAATTAAATATGGTATTTCTACATACATACATACATAAACGTACCTACCTTCAAAATCCAAACCAGCGCTGATTATTCAGTGATTATTGTTTTTAACAATAAATATTGATTATTTTGATTTTAATTAAGTGTTTTATTTACTTTTCTGCTAGAAATTTTCTTTAAATATATTTTTACTACGTGTGGATATTAAGATCCTTGGGAGAGGCATATGTCCAGTTAAGTAGTAGACTATTTTGGTTGAAACGATGATGACGACAACCCAACATTTTTTTGAAACTTTATGAAATTTTCTAGTGATTTAATATATAATTTATTAGTGATCTCTTAAAATTTGTTTGATTTAATACTTATTAGGACAAACCTATTATAATACATACAAAATCATTTATTTGGTACTAGACCAGATATCTCCATGATTTTTGGTGATTTATTGTGAAATTGATTTTATATTGTTTGGTGACTACATTTTGGTGACAAATCTTCTATTTTGCGGGCAAACCCTATTTTTTAAGAAACACAAAACTAATTAAATAGGCGATAGCTTCAATGATATCCATTTAAAAATAGATAACCCACTCAATAACGAATACTGAACAAGTTTAGCTATGTACTTGCACTTGAACTTATGTTATGTTTAATTACACATTAAGAAAGATACCTGAAACTATTTTTTTTTTTACAAGCTTTTATTTAGTTTCACCTTTCCCGTTGTCTGTTATCAAATCTGGTAAGTTAAATTTGATCCATTTCCCGGTTACCGATTGAGCTGAAATTTTGCATGCATGTGTAAACCGCGTGACAATGCAATATTATGATGAAATGGTGGTGATCTGATAATGGAGCTGGAAGGTGGCCATAGGAACTTCACAATGAAACAACCTCATCGAGTTTGGGCTCGTTTGAATCATCTTGAAGAGTACTTTGTCTTTCAATGGTAACCAGGGTCTGGTGATGGAGCTGGAAGGTGGTCATAGGAACTCTGTAATGAAACGACGAAACTCAATCGAGAATCGGCTCTTTGATTCTTCTTGACGAGTGGGTACTTTGTTTTAAGATGGTTACCAGGGTCTGATCTGATGATGGAGCTGGAAGGTGGTCATAGGATCTGAGTAAAGAAACGACGCAATCCCATCGAGTCTTAGTTTGTTTGATTCGTCTTGACGAGTACTTTGGTGCTAGATGGTTACCAGGGTCTGATGATGGAGCTGGAACATGGCCATAGGAACTCCGAAATAACAACGCAACTCAATCGAGTTTGGGCTTGTTAATTCGTCTTGACGAGTAGTTTGATAATACATGGTAACCAGGGTCTATTGATAGAGCTGGAACGTGGCCATAGGAACTCCGTAATTAAACGACGCAACCCCATCGAGTTTGGGCTCGTTTGATTCGTCTTGACGGGTACTTTGATAATAGATGGTAACCAGGGTCTGATGATGGAGCTGAAACGTGGCCTTAAGAACTCCGTAATTAAACGACGCAACCCCATCGAGTTTGGGCTCGTTTGATTCGTCTTGACGAGTACTTTGATAAAAGATTGTAACCAGGGTCTGATGATGGAGTTGAAACGCGGCCATAGGAACTCCGCAATTAAACGACGCAACCCCATCGAGTTTGGGCTCGTTTGATTCGTCTTGACGAGTACTTTGATAATAGATGGTAACCAGGGTCTGATGATGGAGCTGAAACGTGGCCATAGAAACTCCGTAATTAAACGACGCAACCCCATCGCGTTTGGGTCTGGGCTCGTTTGATTCGTCTTGCTGAGTATTTTGGTTGGCGTCTCCATCTATATGCATCTCCAACAAATTTGGGAAAAAAGTTCGTTCCGTTTGTTAGGAATGTGAATTATTTCTGATTGATTAGATGGATTACCCAATGCCAAAGTGAGCACGTGTCGAGTGCTGAATGGTATAAGGGTGTATAAACATTTCATATCGCTAACGTTGCGCCTCAAGTTATTACATAACTAATTTAAACATTATTTTACCCTACTGCAAACATATAAACATGAGATATTTAAATATAAATAAAATATTTTTAATTACGGGTCTAAACGCGACGTACTATAGTATGTAGTAGTATTGATGCTACTTACATTCCTCGACGTTTCGACCGTGATGCTACGGTCGTGGTCACGAGGGGACTGAGGGGACTATAGTACGTCGCGTTTAGACCCGTAATTATAAGTTTTAGTTATAATGCAACGCGAAAGTTTAAATGATTATAAATAAAATACATATAAACTTAAAGTGCCAAGCTTTTATTTTTTTTACTTTAGCCTGTCCCGTTGTCTGTAATCAAATCTTGCAAGGTAAGCAAGTTAAATTTGATCCACTTCCTGGTTTCCGATTGAGCTGAAATTTTGCATGCATGTGTAAATCGAATGACAATGCAATATTGATTGTTATGAATGTGGATTACGTCTGATTGATTAGATGGCATCATCTTCTTCTGCAATTACAATGTAACACGCTTTTATTTTTTTGAAATGCTACCTATATAATGGTATTTTTCTCATCAGGTAAATTTATTTTTAAATTTTTAGTTCATTTTATTAACAAATAATAAAAGCTTGTTTTTAAAATAGTTTTTTTTTCTTTAATTATATTACGTATCTCTACCACTGAGTCTTTCGGCAGCTCGTACCTAATCATCTTTACTAAAGAAACCTTTGCATACAAGACTATTATCAAACGTTCTCTACGAATGGCTACAAGGCATTGTTTTAATAAACGTATTTTATCTTTAGGAAACATGACCTCCCGTTTTTTAAGCACATAGGAACTGAAAAACATGGTGGGATTTCGATTCTTATAAAATATTTATTGTATTTAATTAAGAAATACAAAACTTCAACACTTCAAATATAGGGGCTCTGATACTTGTGACAGGTTTCTGGACCTGACGTCTCAGAGCTGCCACCTAGTGAGCGTCATTTCAGAAAACCCTCATTAAAAAACGAGCATTTTTTTTTTTCTTATTTCTGGGTGTACTGGTTTACGCCCCCAGTAAATAAAATAACTGATTGTTACCTCGTAAGCACCACTTCTGCCTAATACACTACGAAACACGTTCTGAAAACAAATAGCAGTATTATCTATTGACTCCTAAATGTTAAGGAGTTCTGTGGCCTCCATCATCAGCTCAGCAGTATGATATGCATACTAAAACCTTCTTCAGAATGTAACAAATACTTTTCTGAAAACCGCATCAAAAGTGGATGAGCCAAACGCGAGAAAATCAATCAAATCAACGTTTGTCCGCGATTTAAATACATACATACAAACATACGGGTGAAACTGAAAACCGTCGTTTTTGAAGGGATTCTTGCGGTTGCTTACGGATTCCGGCAGCGTATAGACCGAGCCTAAGGTCGTTTTTTAAAAAGGTTCTAATATCGGCCGGAAACAGCTTATTATAATCCGAGCCTTGCAGATATGATAGATTACGTTATCAAATCGTGCTTATTATGGATGGGGCTTCGACACTTTTTACTCGTTCACAAAAAATATTTTAGTCATTCACATCATTAAATTTTATTCATTCAGCCAGGTGACAGATCTTATTAACAATACTGGCTACGCTTAAGAAGCTATAAAAGAGGTAGAAAACATCTGTCATGGCGTCATCGAAAGTAAGTCGAGCTGACATTTGGCTGTCATAGAAATCTCAATAGGCACTGACGTAAGGCTGCTATCGGTCTGCGCGGCCCTTATATCGGGTGTAAAAAAAGGCTTAACGAAGCCGAATACCACATATTCTACGTATTATTACGATCATTTTTTTCTTTTACACTATTCCTGGGAAATGACGGGTTACCGAATTATTGACAGTCAAAGTTACAATTTTTTTTCAAAGATTTTTTACAAAATTGACTTCTGTTTATGATTGAAATACTAAACTTTTTTACAAAGAAACATAATAAAAAATTCAGTACTTCTTTCTTCTGTGGCGTGCGCGCTTTACATTGCGGGTTAGAAGTAAGTTATTTTTTTGATACCCAATAATAAAAGTCATTTCCCAGCAATTATTTTTTTGCATTCTACTTGGTTTTATGTATAGAATTCGTGGTTTAAGGGTGTACGTCCGGCCCTCAACTTTTATTAGCACATTTGCGTCTTAATTATTGGCCACTAGGTGGCAGGAATCTTGCTAAATCGATTGTCAGGCAATGTACGGACAACAGCTCGTCGACCTACCACAAAATGTCAAATTTTCTCATTTGAAAATGTTCTCTATACGTCAGGCTGAAAGTTGAAAATCTATTGGAGAATTTTTGACTTTTTGGGTAGGTCGACGTGCTGTTGACTGTACACAATGTTTTAGATACAAATGTAAAAATACAGCCTTTAATGGGACAGCTTCCCATGACTAGAACTAGCCTTGAATATCCTTTTTATAATTCTAGCGTTGACTATGCCGGTCCAATACTCATAGCCGACCGTAAGGGTCGAGGTTGTAAGCTCACAAAATCGTACCTGTGGATCTTCGTTTGCCATGCAACCAGAGCAGTGCATCAAGAGCTCGTCACTGACCTCACTAAAGAAGGCTTTATAGCTGCACTCTATCGGTTTATTTCTCGTCGTGGTAAACCTCAAAGCATACTATCTGACAACGGCACGAATTTTGTCGGAGCCAGCAACGAACTACAAAGATTCTTGTCGGATTCTGATGTTGCATGTGAAATGTCTCGAGAAGGCATTAAGTTTGAGTTCGCTCCTCCTTATTCACCTCACTTTAATGGGATGGCAGAATCAGCTGTGCGGTCTACCAAGCACCGTTTGTAGAGGTTGCTAAGTCTCACTAACTTCACATATGAAGAGTTGGCAACCTGTTTGTGTCAAATTGAGGCCGTACTTAATTCTCGTCCTTTGACTCCTCTTTCCTCTGATCCTTCCGATTTCTGTGTTCTCACTCCTTCCCATTTCTTAATTGTACGGCCACTTACGTCAATTCCGGAGAAGAACATCAGCTGCTTCGACCGCTTCCAGAGAATAGAATGTATTCGACAGCATTTTTGGCAGAGATTCTCTCATGAGTACATTTCTTTACTCCAACCGAAGACTAAGTGGTCCACTTCTTCCGGTCATCTAGCTGAGGGAATGCTAGTGCTAATTCGGGACAAGACGCTGCCACCACTTGTTTGGGCCTTGGGTCGCGTGCTGCGGACCTACCCTGGCCCTGACGGGGTCTCAAGAGTGGCAGAGCTGAAAACCAGGCGAGGGCACATCACAAGAGGGTTTAACAACATTTGCCCTCTTCCCTTCGAGGCTCTGTTAAGCCTTTTTTTACACCCTGTATAGGCGGTGGTGGGGGAGATGACGCTGCTATGGCCTGTTTTGCTTAGGCCTAGACTAATAGTAGTATAATAGATTACGAACATGCATCAATATGCATGTTGTATGACATGAGCATAAAAGCTAGCAAGCAAGTCGCCGCCTGCCATTTTTTTCAGTTTAAGATCATGAAGCAGGCTGGTGATCGGTAGTAAATCAATAGCCTAGTAGAGAACCCTGTCTCCATCCTCCTTCAATAAACTCAATGAATCAGCTGCAATAGTTGCTGCACACAATATAATGCTAAGTAAAATATCCGATTACGGCTGCCCGCCCACTTCGGATAATCGGTGACCGATTATTTGCAGGCGAAAATAGAACGTACTGATTGCAATTAGCGCAAAAAGACTGCCCCGCCCCGCCGTCTGTAAAGCGCCTTATCAGGTCTACTAAGTAGAAGACATGATTATCCCTTTCGAATCGTGAGCTTCAAGAATCTTAGAGTATGAAATATAAAACGAAACTGTCGTGTACTTCATATTTAATGAAAAATTCATTTTACAAAATTCTGATAAACCTACAATGAACAAATTACAAATAAAAATAATAAAAATTACTCTTAAATGCATTACATAAAAATATGAATATCTCTCTATCTTAGTTTCATAATATAAATCAAATTGATTCTGATTAATTAATATATTTAAAATAACAAACTAAACTAACTATAAAAAAATGAGAGTAGTTTAAAATATCAAGTAATTAAACAAGTCGAATAATAAGACATTATAACTCAAAAGTAAGCAAATAGAGCGTAACATCGTGAAATATGCAATATTTTTCCAATATTTGTTGATTGGTTGTGCTATGTTTTGAATTTATTGTTTGATCTTAAGTGTAAGTCATGGTTTATGACACAATCACAAAACATGTTAAGTACATAAGTAACTATTTAAACAGAAATAATATTGTAACTACAACTAAATTTAATTATATTATAAAATTCAAATGACGTTAAAGTAAGGTAGTCTCCACAGTGCAGCGGTCTTTAAAAGCTTGAAGTAGAATTAAATAATTATAATCATAGTTCAGTCAAGGAATGACTCAAAGGAGGGTATAGAGTGCGTCAGCGAGCATCCAAGCTTTCTGAAGAAATCGTTTAGGTTCCCGTCACGCACTCAACAACTAATTACTTTATTGATTGGACTATCAGTATAAATCATTGCGGAGAGAAGGTAATCCACTCCTAGTTGATAAAACTATTTTCATTTAGAACTGTAAATAGAAATAAAATTGGTAGTAGTATTTACAAGTGATTTAAGATCGTCTGAAAAAGCCAGGATAAAAGAAGGAAAAGTTCCAATCTTCCCAGGCCAAGTGCCAAATCAGCGTCAAAGTAAACTAAAAATAAAGATAAGCCCCTTATACACACTTATTCTATTTAGGCCATTTGCCTTTATTATCGATATTGAATCTAAACCTGGATTAAATTATTGGCTGCCGAGCATGAGATCGCATAACGATTAAATTTCAACTGTGTCTCGTTTTGCTGAGCTGAGAAGTGGAAACAATATTGTTTTTGCCTTCTTCAAACAAAGCGATTACATAACACAGATACGGTCTTACTTATAAACGTTGATTAAATTTAAGACACTGCTGAACCGCTTATTAAAAATATCTTTACTCATAAACGCTAATTAAAGTTAATCATTGTCTTAGTGACCTCGTAACTAGCTGTCAAGATAAGCAGCATCGTACCCTTGTTTTAAATTTAATTACCGAAACGGCGTCGCAGCAACAGCATACAGTGATGTGTTAACCCTTAGCCAGGCTGTGAGCACATAGTGACCACATAGCATTTTTTTTTAACAAGCAGGTGCGATATATTGACCACAATATGTCATGACAATATTATTTACGAATGGGTTGATTTCTAAACGAAAAAAAAAGTTGGTGTGCCGAACAATTTGTTTGACATTTTAACTGTCAAAATCAAATCTTCGTTTCAACTGCCACTTTTGCTGTTCTGTGTTGAATATAAATGCGATTATGTCGAAAATAAACAAGGTATGTGCTATTTATTGTAACTTTTTGATAGTTTATATGTTTATTTATCTGTGTTATTGTTCGCTTTATCGTTGTATTTGTTTTTCTGTGAAATAATTACTCTCAAAGTATGTAGTCCTCATACAGACTCTGCCCGTCTGTAAAATATGTATGTGATCTCCATCTCTGATTATTAAGGGCTAGATCTCACTCACGAGATACTTTTCTATATACGAGGTTATGCCTTAAAAAATAAAACTTTTTTCTTTATTTTAGTGTAGTTTTATTAGATCAACGACTCATTTGATCTTCAGGATAGTTTCTTCATTACCTTCATTCATATTTCATACTTCGTAACTCTGAAGCATTTACTTACTGTGATGTTGCCCTACTCTTAACTAATCTAAAAATACTTGCCGGGCAGTGGTCACATACAGACCACACGGTTTTTTTTCAAGAATAAGATAAGATAAAAAAACAAGAAATTACTTTTTTCATAATCCTGTCATCTACCAAAATCAGTATTCAAATAAAAAAAATCGCTAGGCCTGGCTAAGGGTTAAGCACTCCTAAATGACATGAGATTTCTTAATAATGGCTGTATGGCTCTAGCCATCACCTTTCCCTTCGTGGAAAAATACAAGTACTACTCTTTGGTCTCAAGATTGATTGACAAGTGACATTGCTTTGAACATTCTTTTTTTGAATTTTTGCTTCAATAACAGTATTTTGGGTCCTTTAGAAGTAAGGCAGTGAATAGTTAATCAGTTACTAAGATGTTGATTAGTCGATTTTTATAAGTAATGCCGTTAATAATTTAAAAGCCAGATTTAGAATATACCTCGATTTAAGAAGGTTGTGGAAGTGGGCCCTAATAAATTTCTTAATACTGAAATACAATCAAGGTATGTAAAAACGAAAGCAGCTATGTGCTTAATGAAATTAACAATAAACATACATATCTTTACTACAAAAAAGATAGACTAGGTTTAAACCATGTCTAAAGAATAGCCAACCAATTTGAAATTGATAACCAATTGATACATCAGGCATTCGATACATACTCGTATTATTAACATACATTTTCAATTGGTTGACAAATCTTTAGACAGTGTTTAAACTACTGTAAACCTAATCTTTTTTGTAGTAAGTCCAACAGTATAAATTGCATGATAAAGAAATGGACTTACTCTCGGATTCTTAATTCGAGTTCATAAATGTAAATACAGATGTGTCAATGTCCAGCTGGCATTTCTTTTTGATTGGTAGAATTTTCTCGCAGGGCAATACAAAAATACGCGAAAAAGATTCTTGTTCTATGAGCACAATTCTTTTTTTTAAAAGTAAGAATAGTTTACATTTAATGATCTCGAAAAAAAAAAACGAGCTTTCACATGTACAATGTACACTTTTAACTTATGTGCAAGTAATTTTTAATCGAAACAAAGTCACTTGCATATTGTAGGTAAAGAAATGTCGATGGTGATACCTGAAGAGGCATTTAAAATAAACTGGACTGATAAAAAACTCTCCAATAACTATTTCAACCCTAATAGCAAATGTATTTATAAACCCCACAATGATCAAAATTACTGGTATTGTATCTGTCTTCGCCTCTTAGAGATTCAAGTCTTTGATTAAATTTATCGCCCACGCCGAAATGCGGACGTCGAAAGCGCAGTAGTCCTTGTACGCGGTTTACAGGTAAAGATACAGTTACACGATGAACTTTATACAATTTCTATTCAAAGTTCGAATGGAACATGTTAATGTTGAGGTCCTCGAACGTGGTCGCGCCGCCCTGGTCCAGTATCTGCAGCATGTCGGACAGCTCGTGCGGCGCGTGCCCGCCCTCGGCCGCGCCGCCCGCGCCCGCGCCGCCGCCCTGCCACGCCCACATGCCTGCGCAACCAGACAATCATGTCAACGGGTTATAAGACGGTTGTCCCTACCTATTGACATTGCTTGACCTTGACCCTATCTTGCAATCACAACCACACCATATACCACACCTATAAAGATTTGATATTTTTTATGTTTTGTGATTATATAGTCTTTACGGAATCTCGAAATTTTCATCCCCTATTAAACCCTGTTTTTTGCGATAAAAGGTAGCCTATGTCCTTTCATAAGCTTTATTCTATTCTCTGTACCAAATTTCATAATAATAGCTTCAGTAGTCTTATGTAATTCCCAAAAACCTTCTTGGATCTCTTCTTAGCTGCGTTTTTCGTTGACCACGATCCGGGTTTTAGTAGTTTAAAAGTTTTAAGTTTTACATAAAATTTCCATAGTTCTTAACTAGCTATTTATACGTTCTGGGACTATTTTTGGCAAATGTATTTATTTTTTGACTAAAGATATAAGTATGTAACATCGACGACGACTCCACCTACTTCTGTTCCAAATGAAGTAATTTTACGATTCTCAAACACCGCATACGGTATTGAACCTAATTTCGATAGTGTTAGCCATTAAAAGGAGTTGTCCCAAATTATATGGACTCTCGCCCAGAATCTGTACAGTTACCAAAAGAAAGGTAATTACATATCTAACACTTTTTAAATATAAAATTTCGTTTCGTTCGCATCTATCTCTCTTCGTTTCTTGGAAGAAAAATAATAGAATAGCAATACTCAACCATCATGGCGGAAGATAATGACATTTTGTTGTATAGACTGACAAGTAAAATCTGGGAGCGACTGACATTGACAGAGGGCCTAGTGCGAGTGCAACAAAACAACATTGTCGCTTCGCTTACTTTTTTCGAAACGTCAATGTTAATTTGTATTACTTTTCGATCGATTAAAGTGACTTGGTTGCAAACTTGGTTGTTTTGTGCAACTCGTACTAGGCACCTAGTTTATAGTTCTTTTTTTATCGCGTGACACCCATGTTGACGCATCTTGTATGCCTACTTGTGAGGGAACTTATTGAATTGTTTTTACGTTTGAACCACTAAATTATGCATTAAATTAAGTTGATTGTTCTTTTCTCAAAATCAGTAGATTTTTCTCCATGTTTTGAGATGGTGTACATTGTGTGGGCCGAAAACGGGACATCTCTTTTACGATATTGCTGCCTGTTTGCATTCTAAAATGCCTTACCTCTTGAACGCATGTAAATATAGTAAAGCCGTATTCCTGTTTTTTAAGGTTGACTTTTGTATTTGACATGCACGTACTGCGCGTGCTTGCTAGCTACTTTCGGGATAGTTTTGGTTCGCGTTTTTGTACGTGAGGTTACATCTAGTTTTTAATATCGTCGGTAGCCACTAACAAACTGACGTTACACCTTCCGCCAAACTAAGCCCTCTAGCGGAAAATTCACACGCGATGCCTTTTTTAAAACCCTCATTTTTGAAGTCGGTAAAAAAAGACATCCAACTTGGGCCGCATAAATACGTCACCTGTGTCGCCGCATAGCAGTCCGTGTCTGTCGTTGTGTACAGTACTCACCGTGCGTCGGGTGCGTCGGGTGCGTTGGGTGCGTGGGATGCGTGGGGTGCGCGGGGTGCGGGTGGTGGTTGTGCTGGTGGTAGTGCGCGGGCGGCAGGTAGGCGGGCGCGGGCGGCGAGCGCGCCGGGCTGCCGTCGGCTGCGGGCGCCGCGCCCGCGCCGCCTGCGCCCGCGCTCGTCTCGCCGCTGTACGCGTACGTCTCGCCTCCGGCGCCTCCGCCGCTCTGTATAATCAAAGTATTCCAGGGTAATCAAAACAATTTGACGACGCACGCACAAAGTGGCACGTTCCGCGCGCAAGCGAGAGCGCGGAACAAGCGATAGAGAGGCAAAATCGGCTGTAGCGTTCGTCTTGTGACGCATCTATCTCTCTTTTATTCCATCGGCTGATGCGTCCGAGTAGCATCAATATTTTCTTAAGACGTTATCACGTAAAAACCTAGTCTGTTAACCGAATTTACAGACAATCATTTTTTTTTTAAATATTGGACATCATCACCTAGATTGCTTTGATCCTAAGGTAAGTAGCTAAAGCACTTTTGTTATAGAAATCAGAAACATCGACGTCTGTATGTATGTATGTTGTCCATTGTATTCCTATAAAACCGAGGTATGTTTGATCATGTTTTTTAGCGCAATTAAATAAATAGTTTAGACTATCTTCTCTATATTATGTATAGACCCATACAAACTAGATGTGATGTTTATTTATTTCTTTAGGATTTTAGTTCGATTGCTGCAGCGTCAAGCATAACGACAAGCAGACACTTTGAACATTTGTAAGTAAAGTTTAGTTGTTTAGTCTTTCTCTGCTGTTGCCTGTCGTTTGGCGCTGGTATCGGAATTCTACCTGTGACCTCATTCATCAAAAAAGTTGTGACCCAGTTAAAATCTCCCTTGTAAATAACAACTGAAAAAAAAAATCGAATGACATCACTTACAGGGCGTAGAGTAGTCCAGGTTGTATGCGGCGGCGTGTTGGCGACTCGATGCGGCGAGTAGTCCGGCGCGTAGTGCGGCGCGTAGGGCGGCGCCGCCACCGCCTCGCCCGGCGAGCGCGCGCCCACGCCACCCGCGCCGCCGCCGCCGCCGCCTGCGCCGCTCCCTGCGGACAATATCAATTAAATAAATTGTTTCCACAATCAAATCAATTAGCTAGCCCCAAACTAAGCATAGCTTGTACTATGGCGACTAGATAATGGATAAACGTACTTTAATACGTTTATGAAAGTCCATGACTTAGGTACAAATGTTTGTGCTCAACACAAAAATATTTGCCCCTCGCGGGATTTGAACCCGTAACCGCCAGGCTTTGTACTTATAGTCCAGAGCACGTACAACTACACCACTACTATAGCCTACGCGTACTGCACTTTTGGCATTAGCGATCGAAAATTAAAACTGACATTATAACTAGAACTGCATCTCAATCAGAGTCGCGAATCATTCCTATCCTTTTATACTACGCTGTCAAGAAAGTACCGGGAAAAGATTAATAATAAGTACACAAAATGTTAGTTATTCATCCAAATTTATTTTATCGCCTTCAAAGTATGCTTCTTCAGAAGCAATACACTTACGCCAACAAATAATCAAATCATCAAAACATTTTTTTAACGCTTTTTCCGGAATCGAGTTCAGTTCTTGCCGCGAATTCTCCTTTATGTCTTCTACCGAATGAAATCGGGTGCCGCGAAGTGGTAATTTGAGTTTAGGAAAAAAAAAGAAGTCGCCTGGAGCCATATCTGGTAAATATCAATGGCTGCTCAATGGTATTTGTTGAGTTTTTGGTCAAAAATTCGTTTACAATGATGGCCTTGTTGAAGACGCATTATCGTGGTGTAAAATCCAAGAATTTTCGTCAAATCTGGCCTTTTCGTCTAATTTGCACTCTTAAACGCCGCATAACGCTTAAATAATACTCTTTTTTTATCGTTTGACCTTTTTGGCAAGAATTCTGAGTGCACAACACCGCGACAGTCAAAGAAAACAGTCAACGAGACTTTGACTTTCGATCGAGTTTGGCGCGGTTTCTTCGGTTTCGGTTCAGTTGGAAGGCGCCACTCCGAAGCTTGTTGACTAGTTTTCATGTCAAACTCGTAAACCCACGTCTCGTCACCAGTAACAATGCGTTTCATAAATGTTGGGTCGGAATTGACTCGTTCTAGCATGTTCTCAGCGACTCTTTTGCGATTGATTTTTTGGAGAAAATTCAGGTCTTTTGGGACTAGCCGAGCGGCAACATGTTTCATACCCAATTGATTATTTAAAATGGTACGAATCGACTCGTGTGATACATAAAGTTCGACGGCTCTCTCAAACTTGAATAAGGATTTTCAGTCACTATTTCCTTCACTTTTGCGATGTTATCTTCAGTAGCAGACGTTGATGGCCTACCAGAGCGAGGCAAATCTTCCATCACATCTCGACCACTTTGTACCACTCATAAACACTTGTTTTTGATAAAGTCGATTTACCGTAAGCCTTCTGTAACATTTTCAAAGACTCGGAACACGAAATCCCATTGGCGATGCAAAATTTAAGACAAACTCTTTGTTTGATGTTTTTGTCCATTATAAATTTCGCAACACTAGATATGGTATAACTAAAAACAATACTGTATTTTATCTAATTATCAGATGTAACTCAAACTCCGCGCCAAAATGGAAAACAGTTGTGCCAATCTAACAACAACAAAAAAAATATAATTTTGAATTTGGAACCATAAACAAATCATCAATTCCCGAAACTTTTTTGACAGAATTTATACTACTCAGCTACAACATTGATTAGAGATCGCCCGGCATGCGATAGGACGTGGGTTCAAGTCCCACCTGAGGTCGATAAATTTTTTTCAAGTGTTATTTATCTTCAATTAAACCTGGCATGGAATTGCTAAAAATATATTTTTTTAATGTATTTAATCTTTTAGCTCGGCTAGTCCCAAAAGACCAGAATTTTCTCCAAAAACTCAATCGCATAAGAGTCGCTGAGGACATGCTATAACGAGTCAATTCTGACCCAACATTCATAAAACGCATTGTTACTGGTGACGAGACGTGGGTTTACGAGTTTGACATGAAAACTAGTCAACAAGCTTCGAAGTGGCGCCTTCCAACTGAACCGAAACCGAAGACACAAAGAAACCGCGCCAAACTCGATCAAAAGTCATGTTGAGTCATGTTGACTGTTTTCTTTGACTGTCGCGGTGTTGTGCACTCAGAATTCTTGCCAGAAGGTCAAACGATAAAAAAAGAGTATTATTTAAGCGTTATGCGGCGTTTAAGAAAGAAAATTAGACGAATAAGGCCAGATTTGTGGAATGAAAATTCTTGGATTTTGCACCACGATAATGCGCCTACAAGGCCATCATTGTGAACCAATTTTTGAACAAAAACTCAACAAATACCATCGAGCAGCCACCTTATTCACCAGATATGGCTCCAACCGACTTATTTCTTTTTCCTAAACTCAAATTACCACTTTGTGGCACCCGGTTTCATTCGGTAGAAGACAAAGGAGAATTCGCGGCGAGAACCGAACTCGATTCCGGAAAAAGCGTTTAAAAAAATATTTTGATGATTGGATTATTCGTTGGCGAAAGTGTATCGCTTCTAAAGGACCATACTTTAAAGGTGATAAAATAAATTTGGATGAATAACTAACATTTTGTGTATTATTAATCTTTTCCCGGTACTTTTTTGACAGAGTAGTACTACCGTCAACACCCGATAGAAATATTTTTACAAATATTTGACTATTGGTTAAGATCCGAAATGCTTCAACAATTGAAAATTTTTGTTTTTAGCAATTGCATTAGGCTTAATTGAAGATAAATAACACTTGAAATTTTTTTCAACAACGTCTGCTACAACATTGATCAGAGATACGCTGGATTCGACAGCGAGAAAAAAAAACTTGAGAAATTTCATCGTGTCACGTGTACGTTCTCGGTAGCTTAGTTGGTAAAGTACTCGCCCGGCATGCGATAGGACGTGGGTTAAAGTCCCACCTGAGGTCGATGATTTATTTCAAGTGTTATTTATCTTCAATCAGATTACATTCATCACAAATATAAACTTCTCAATAGAGTTATTCGCTAGCTCCATGTGTGCATGGAAAACTTCGGAATCAGGCCACATTAGATAATGTCAGAGGGTCGAAAATAGGAAACATCGTAATTTTCATTGTTGTTATTATTGCTAAAGGCGTAAATTTTGCAATAGACCAATTTGGGATTGTAAAATCAGTAGATAGAATCTAGCCTGAGCTAGGTTAGATATATTCCAAACCCTACAATTCGTATTATCTGCGATACCTACCTGGCGGTGCGTGATGCTGCTGATGGATGGCGGGCGGCGCGGCTGCGTACACGTCCCGGTGACGCAAGTGGTAGTCGTAGCCCTCTTCGGCAGGCGGCTCTCCTGCCGTACTACCTAAAGACCGACTGTAACAAAATAAACCCATATTTTACGAACTCAAACAAAAATAATTACTGAAAAGTAATAAGATATATAATAATACTTACTTGGCTAGTGTATTTGTACAGACAATATACTCTACATCATCGTTGTATGGATTCAAAAAGGCAAACGCGGACGTTCTTAACCAGATAAATTCTCTGCTTTTCGCACGAAATCTGTACATGAGGGATATGATCTGCCCTTTCAACTTGAGCACTGAAACAAAAGTCAAAACATTCAAAAATAAATAAATAGTAGGTATATTAATAAAGGAAGAAATGATTGAGAGTGTCAAATTGGAAGTTGAATATACCTTGATCGAAGTTATCTCTCATATGTTGTTGGTCTTCGGGGTGATAGAATTCGTAGCAGAGTTTCCCTAGCAAGTCTGCCGGCGCGTAGCCCACCACCTGCGTGGCGCGCTGGTCCGCGAAGGTGAAGCGGCCGTCCACCGAGTGGCGCGACACGAACTCCACGCCGCTGCTGCACAGGCTGCTTTCGGAGCTGTTCGGCGTGGATGTTACCTGCGTGCCAATCGACACCATTACCCTCTGTCTAATTACTACAATTATTGGCACGGATCTTGAGCGCTGAGCAAAGATGCGCAGTAGTCTATTTCGATTACACGATTGGCTAGTTGCACGCCTGCACCGCTGGCCATGGTTGGTTGTTTGCTTCGCCGACACGCATCTCTGGGGGCCTAGCGCGAAAGTGTATCGTTCGGTCGGTCGTATTAACCGATCAAATTAAAACATCCATTCCCCCGTATCAAAGGTTTGACAATTTATGAACAATTGAAAACAGTCGAGTTTTTTACACGGCTAGATTGAGTGGGTCATATTTTATAGAAGGATTGACACATGAGACGGGCCATTTTAATTTGTTAGGTTTATACGACCGAACGAAAGATACACTTTCGCGCCAGGCCTGCTGATACGTGTCGTCGTATCGTCTCCTTAGATGCGCAAAGAGTAGTCCCCAATATTAGCCCGGGCCCTCAAGATCCGTGCCGGTGATTGTACTCAACATAAGCATCATAAACTACCCACGCCAGTGGACATGCACTTTTCCTAATGCAAGCCACTGAGTCCGATATTCTTTTCCACCAATTGCCGGTAGCCCTGTGTATATCATCGCTTCACCTTGTCGGAGGGCGCCCTACGCCATTGTTTTTGTTGCTTAGCCGCGGTTTCCACACAATAGTGTATCGGTTATAGGTTCTTCTGCAAATGTGACCAGCCCACTCCACTGCCACTGCAGGTTGCTTGTTCTTTGAGCTAGTTTACTACTGGACTACAGTCAAATATGACAGCCCGATTCGCTTAGCGGTGAAGCAATTCTTCTTGAACGCGGGTTCGATTCCCGATTCTGGTCAATTCAGAAAGCTATCTTTTATCTGAGTTATTGTAGCTATTATAGACATAGAGAAAACATTGTTAATACAGGAATATCACACCCAAAAGCTCTTTCTAATATGATATGGAGAAGCTGACTGTCAAATAGTTCATTGTAGAGGGCGCTAAATGTACAAATAACCTGTAACGGACGAAGCACGGCTTGTCATTTGTGTAAAAATAAATTTCCTTTTTTGCTCGCACAGTTCTGGTGGAAAACCAGCCTAAGGTGTAACGTAACATATGCTCTTGTCATAAAAAGTCTATGAAACCATTGCATTTTGAGTATTTATGAAAATATTGTCAATTGATTGGTGGTGTCAACAATAATTGATGATGATCATCGTTAAGTATTATTGTAATTAGTAATAGTTTATATGTTATTACTTACCTGTAACCGTCCAATAGCAACTAAACAACAGTGTGACGCATGCAGTTCATCTTCGACCGGACGATCCATCTGCATACCTGGAAACAGATCTAATGTCCCGAATTACATATGATATGTTCTCACGTGAAATTTAAATCTCGTGACTTCGCGCTGTATTACTAACTACTTAAATTAATTGTAATTTTAAATATTTTAAATTAGTTTAAAAAAATATTAATTGGTTTAAAGTAATTTTAATTTCACATAAAATAAGATCTGACTTATCAAAAATTTAACTATTACACATATTTAGCAACACATTGATTTACAAATTTCATGTAACCAAGGACTGTATACCTGTACCTGTATACTGGTATGAAAATGGGTAGTTTTTTCTGTCTGGCGTCATACATTTATTTTTTGGTAACGTACCATTTACTTAAACTATTGATACCCTTTTTTATTTGAGTACTTATAAGAAATTTGGTATGTAATGGTTACATTCACTCGCAGCGCTCTCCCGTTTATTTTCCTCTACTCGATAGCGCCCCCTTCAGTACCTTGCGCTCAGGTCCGCAATCCAGGTCATATGATTAAAGTACAGAAATAAAATAAGGGTGAAATAACTGTAAAACGGGATAACGAATATAGGCAGTGTCCGGTATATTTCACTATTGATATTTTTTTCTGGGTACTATACAGATGTTATTATACACAGATATACAGTCCCTGCATGTTACGGACAACCGTGACAGAAACAAAACTGTAAGTTTACGATTAATTTATAATGTGAAAAATAAGAATACAAGGAACATCTGAATCTTTATTTATCTCATACTATACCTGTAGGAGGCCAGTTCTTGATGTATCCAGTACAATGTACAACGGCGTAGTTGTGTCCGTCGTGCGAGGGCCCCAGCGAGTTGCGCGCGCGCAGGCGGCCCAGGTGCGCGCCCTCGGCCGTCCCGCCGACACGCATCCTGCAGATGAAGCCACGCCGCGACCCCATCACTTGGCGCATAGACGCTACAACAATCACAAAATCTATTTCAGAAAATGAAACGCAAATATCCATTTCAATTGTCTAGATCACGATCTTGGCAACGATCCCCCGTTATTATTTCAATGTAATATGAGCTAATAATAAAAAAGTTTAAACCCGTGCGGGGAACACTTTTTTTTATATTGTGCATAAACTTACATCAATAATTATAAATTATACATATTTTGTTCTTGTGCTAAATAGTCTTTTCTTATTGTATTAGTATGTGTTTTAAACAAAAGTTTCTTTAGTCAGTAAGCCACTGGTAGGTTTGCCATTTGGTGGATATTAATCAAGGTTAGGAAGATTCCACTGAAAATAACACTGGGAAAGTCGAGCAAGCGAAGCGACCTGTATCGCGGCAGCAGTATAAGAGCGAAACATTACATAATGTAAAAGTACAATGAGGCGTTTTGTTTTGAACCGATTTCGTCAAAGGTAATTTTGAGTGTAACATGTACATCATACTTACATTGATGACCTTCTTTTTTAACAGTCCCTGTTTTAAGATCCAATATACGGCCAGTGTTCTGAGGTTCTTGAGTACTTAATTGTTCCCGAACTTTTTCAACATCGTCAGGGTGAACTTGATCATAAAAACAAGATGAATACCAGTCGCCCTGCAAACATAATTTTACATTAAAACTGCGGGCCACGCAGACATAAGTATGTCTGCGTGGCCCGTTCTCAGTGTTCCTACAACTGGCTGTTAAGGTTTATTATTGTAAATCGTAAGCCGTTGCCCTCCTTCATTTAACTAGACCGGAATATCCCTAGCCGCCTGCTTGCGAGACAGACCCGAGTAACGTGCCCGTAACGCAAAGAGTATAAAGATAACGAAGTCGTATCGGTCGACACATCTCATCTCCTCTCCGCTTTGGTTGATTTCAGGCTTAGATGGGTTTTCACCACAGTGGAGCGGAGAGAAGAGCAGCTGTGTTTTCATATAATGCTGTCTGCTCAGATATCTCTTCGTTTTATTTTTCAAAACACTCCTACTCTAAATCAATTCAGTGAATGATGTATATTAATTTGTATTTTTATAGTATTTTTTTCACATTTAGGAGTGTTTCATTATCCCTAGACACACAAGAGGCACACTATAAAAATATGTGAAGTTAAACCAAAAATCTGTCAAACATAGTACCCATACAATAAATGAGACCCATACAATCTTTTTTTTACGTGACGAAATAGATTTACTAAATACAGGTTTACTATGTTAATTTAAGATCCATCGACTATTCACCCACAACCAACAGCTTCCGTTGCGGCCTGGGCCACGTGGGAATTGACTTAAGGGTAATAATTTACCTGAGAATAATTGAGAACAGGCGCTATACTGTCGCTAACATATATGATACGTCCTGTATCGCAGCTAACTACAAATAAAAATCCATCAGCTGCTTCAAGTATTAAATGTTTTAATTCCTGGTCAGTTAGAAAAGATGGCTTGTATGTACCATCGGTTGAGGTATTTCCAGTACCTAAAAGGAAAAATATCCTTAATTAAAAGTTTTACACTTTGTAAGAGAAGAGAAGAATCTTATTATAGATACTATACATAAAGCCGGTAGTAGTGCGAATATGATGAGTACATACATGGAATTTAAAGAGGAAACGCGGGCAGCGAGATTTTTGAAGAATAAATATTTAACAAATCTGTTTCTGTCGCGCTTCATAACGCGCGCCGAATATGGAATGATTAGAGACAACTGCAGCACGGACTGGTTAATTAACAAATCTGTTTCTGTCGCGCTTCATAACACACGCCGAATACGGAGCGATTAGAGACAACTGCAGCACGGACTGGTTAATTATTAACAAATCCGTTTCTGTCGCGCTTCATAACACACGCCGAATACGGAGCGATTAGAGACAACTGCAGCACGGACTGGTTATAATAATATAATTAAATAGACAAAATCGAGGTTTCGTAGTCCCCTGTCTTCTCGTCCAGAACTAAACCGATTTTCACGATTACTTTTTAAAAGAGATAAGGCGAATTTAATTTTAAATGACTGTACGTTTTTCTATTTTTTTTAATAGTTGCCAAAGAACAATGGGCATTTTGGCCACAGCTTGTAGCATCTTGCGACCTTTATAATATGAAAGGCCTATAAAAATGCTACTTTTTTTCTTCGGTGAGGTACTTCTAAACGATGTTAGAAAAATACTAGGTGATGTCAAAGTATGCCTACTTTATTACATGATATTCGAAAAGAATCTATTATTTCATTACATTATTCTTGTTTCCGTTTTGTTTCCCATAACCATTCTATAAACTATTACCCGTTTCATTGTTTCATTTAATGTCCAATTTCCTTCAAATTTTTGTTCCTAATGTAAAAACAACTAAAATAATAAAAAAAAATTGACATATTGTTTCACCCATATCCTCCATATTTATATGAAAACACGTATTTTCTCAGTAAACGAACATAAAATGTAGACCTTTGACATTTTTTAATAGTTATTTTCGATACTTTAGTGTTATATTCAGGAGAAACAGTATCCAAAAGAAATCGCGATTACTTGGTAACCCCATACATTTCGCCATTGATTCTTTTGCAGTCATATTGTGTATAAGATCCCCTTTAAATCCATGCTACTCTTATGATGTTACGGTGGAGCCAGAGTCCATACATTTCTGCCCATTGTTGTTTGTATTTTTGACGTCTGTAAATGCCAGTCTAATTAAAAGCATTTTAAAGAGTTTTTAATTTCTAAACAGCTTATCACAAAAAAAACATGGACATGCTAGTAGCAAAAATCTATTGCTTGGTAAAAATGTATTGCTCTAGAATAATAATCGAGGGCGAAAACAGGGGAATACGTTTGTATGGAAAAAAACGCCGCCCTCGTTTTCTCTTAATTATTAATTTTTCAACGTAATATAATGATAATATTTTAGAATAAATATTGAGGTAAAATGTTAACAGATTAAAAAAAAAGATAATCCGAAACCGGTAGCTATGTAGTCCGAAGCGCGCAGATCAGGGGGGCTGTTATTATGAAGTACAAATTCTGAAAAAAAAAAACGCAGATTTACTAAGATAATAATATTATTTACCCCTCAAAGCTTTCATATGCGCAACTGCCATACGAAGTATGGTCAATTTGTCGGGTTTGCGAGCTAGAGCCGAGCATGTTGGAACCATATCAGATAATTCCGTAATATACGCCGTCATCTTGTTTCTTCTACGGCGTTCAATTTCGCAGTGATTCTCCCGACTGCAACAAAAATCGTTAAAATTTCAATTCCTAAATAAAAATCGATTATTTCATGGTACAATTATTACTATGTAACATTTGACAGATAAATTTCAATAAATTTTTGTGAGAGCTTTTTTTTTTCAATCTTTAATGCACTGTGTGTGATTAAACGGTTGTCCTCGTATAGGTTAATCGTCAAAAAAATTTAAGATTTTCCCCTATCACGAACTCTAGTCGACTTCGTTAAATTAAAGTATAAATCTGTGAGGCCAAATCTGTGAGACAAAACAAAGATAAGAACATACATTTGTAAATGTTGATGATTGACAACAATCAATTATGAGCACTTGAGTTCATTACACTTACTCACTGTTCTGTGCTATAACTATTCAATACCTGCTCAACACTATCCTTATCTAAATATACTACCATAGAGAAAGAATAATACTACGTAAAACAGAGGGACAGTCTCGGTACTTTGAAAATTTCCACCATAACTCGCGCGAAAGACAGCGAAGGTGGTGAGTAAATGGAACTAAAACATAACTACGCCATCGTTTGTTTCCCTCTCTGACTAGATGGCACTATCTGCGCAATGATAGATAACTTGCCCATAATTCATAGAACCATAGAGGAAGAATTATACTACGTCAAAATAGAACATTTATTTACATGAATTTCTGTTTCGGTCCGTCAGAGAATGCCAAACCACCATAAGGTTTATAATTGTTTGCACACTCTGTCAAAAAATATAAACTAACACTTGACAAATTTCGAAAATCGTTCTAACGTCCTCGTAGCTTAGTTGAAAAGGCACTCGCTCGTAATTTCTATGAGATATGGGTTCGGATCCCACATGATGCGGTCTTTTTTTTTCAAGTTGTTTTACTATCTTGAATAACTTTTTGTTCGCATCCATAACTTTTTTAAGATCTTAAGTACTATATTTATCTTCATTTAAGTCGGTTGCTGATTTCACTAGAGTATGATCCTAATTTTTATGAAACTGATGACGGCGCGGCGAGCTGGGACCCATTTTCTATTTGTTATTTATTTTGTGAATATTATGTAAAAAAATATAATCAAAAGTTCAGTACTGAGTTTAGTTATTAAAAATGGTTTTAAATGTGAATAAACAATTTTAATCAAACTATTTTAATACAAGTCTGGATTTCGAAAAAATATTGTCGCCGACTAAGAATTGAAGTCGCGCCCATGGAATATTAGCCCGAATTATTAGCACTTTGGGCATTGATACTTGACAATACATAACGAAATTAGTAATTAGGTTATAGCTTGAAACAACCGTTTATGACATATTTACGTCATTTAGACGTGACCTTTGGACGTGCGTGACACACAAATGCCTTTAAATAAAATTCATTGTTTATCAAAGTTGATAAAAAAAATTGGAACAGGGTTACCAAATTGTCTTTTTTCAGATTAACCTTAAGAATTTATTCCAAAAATTATTGCCTTTGGGATCAAAGAAAAATCGCTTAAAGCCATTTTAGCCATTTTAACTATTTTTTTACCTTATGTAAAACAAACGTCGATGCAGCATGATATTTTCAAAGTTAGAGAGTAAGCTTGTAAATCGTATGCCATGAAATATTTTGCAAAGAGAAAGTTATGCCAAATGAAACATTTGATTAAATGAAACATGACAAACAATTATTTGTTAAACAATAATATCCAAAAAGATTTGCTAACTAAAAAAATGCAATGAGTTGTTTTGACAAATGTTTTTTTGCTAAATGAAAATTTGTGTAAAATAGTTAGGTTGTGATATTTTGGGAAACGTTTTTAGCTAAACATAAGTAATCCATATTTTTCTGCTAAAAATTGATTTTTAAAATCACTTCCGAATAAAACAAATCCCCATATTATAAAACTACAATACTCACACTGGTAGCCCTACAAACAAATATTTGACAGTTGTCGAAAAGCTACATTATTTTGAAGCTTCTGCTTTTGACCGTTGATTACCAGAGAGTATATAATTACTTATTTAAAAAATATACTTACATTTTAAAATTTGGTTTTCCTTTATTTATTTTTTCAAATTATTTGATAAAATAATACGAAATGCATATTACCTCTATAATCAACATAAATGCCGTGTTTAGTTTTTTTCAATCCAATAGCTGACGTTGCGTTTCTATAAAAGATAGTTTAAGTTAAAACCGGTAGATGGCATTATACCGAAATTGTTTTAAATTTTAGTTAAAATAATTTATTTGAAATAAATGTAATAATTCTATTAACATTTGATTTTTAAAAAACAAAAGTGTTAAAAAAGTATTTTGATAACGTTTTTATCAAGAGTTATCGTTTATTGATATCAAGCCCAATCTTAATGAGCCTTGTAGTGACATCTATTCGTTTTTAATATGTACTAATTCTACGATATATGGCGTTGACCAGACATGATACTACTGTGTCAAGAAAGTACCGGGAATAGATTAATAATACACAAAATATTAGTTATTCATCCAAATTTATTTTGTCACCTTCAAAGTATGCTCCTTCAGAAGCGATACACTTACGCCAATAAATAATCCAATCATCAAAACATTTTTAAAACGCTTTTTCCGGAATCGAGTTCTCGCCGCGAATTCTCCTGTATGTCTTCTACCGAATGAAACCGGGTGGCACGAAGTGGTAATTTGAGTTTAGGAAAAAGAATGAAGTCGGCTGGAGCCATAAGGTAATAAAGTGGCTGCTCGATGGTATTTGTTGAGTTTTTGGTTAAAAATTCGTTCACAATGATGGCCTTGTGGGAAGGCGCCTTATCATGGTGCAAAATCCAAGAATTTTCATACCACAAATCTGGCCTTTTTCTTCTAATTTGCTCTCTTAAACGCCGCATAACGCCTAAATAATACTCTTTTTTATCGTTTGACCTTCTGGCAAGAATTCTGAGTGCACAACACCGCGACAGTCAAAGAAAACAGTCAACATGACTTTGACTTTCGATCGAGTTTGGCGCGGTTTCTTCGGTTTCGGTTCAGTTGGAAGGCGCCACTCCGAAGCTTGTTGACTAGTTTGCATGTCAAACTCGTAAACCCACGTCTCGTCACCAGTAACAATGCGTTTCATGAATGTTGGGTCGGAATTGACTCGTTCTAGCATGTCCTCAGCGACTCTTTTGCGATTGAGTTTTTGGAGAAAATTCAGGTCTTTTGGGACTAGCCGAGCGGGAACATGTTTCATACCCAATTGATTATTTAAAATGGTACAAATGGACTCGTGTGACACAGAAAATTCGACGGCTAGCTCTTTTAAACTTGAATGAGGATTTTCAGTCACTATTTCCTTCACTTTTGCGATGTTATCTTCAGTAGCAGACGTTGATGGTTCTAGCATGTCCTCAGCGACTCTTTTGCGATTGAGTTTTTGGAGAAAATTCAGGTCTTTGGGGACTAGCCGAGCGGGAAAATGTTTCATACCCAATTGATTATTTAAAATGGTACAAATGGACTCGTGTGACACAGAAAGTTCGACGGCTAGCTCTTTCAAACTTGAATGAGGATTTTCAGTCACTATTTCCTTCACTTTTGCTATGTTATCTTCAGTAGCAGACGTTGATGGCCTACCAGAGCGAGGCAAATCTTCCATCACATCTCGGCCGCTTTTGAACGCTTTGTACCACTCATAAACACGTGTTTTTGATAAAGGCTATTCACCGTTAGCCTTCTGTAACATTTTCAGAGACTCCGAACACGAAATCCCATTGGCGATGCAAAATTTAAGACAAACTCTTTGTTCGATAGTTTTGTCCATTATGAAATTCGCAATACACACTAGATATGGTATAACTAAAAAAAATACTGTTTTTAATCTAATTATCAGATGTAACTCAAACTCCGCGCCAAAATGGAAAACTGTTGTGCCAATCTAACAACAACAAAAAAATATAATTTTGAATTTGGGACCATAAACAAATCATCAATTCCCGAATTTTTTTTGACAGAATGTTTATAACTCAAAGGTGACTGACTGACATAGTTATCTATCAACGCACAGCCCAAACCACTGGATGGTGGATCGGGCTGAAATTTGGCATGCAGGTAGATGTTATGACGTAGGCATACGCTAAGAAAGGATTTTGATCAATTCTACCCCCAAGGGGATAAAATAGGGGATGAAAGTTTGTATGAAACTTTTTATTCCTTAAACATATTTGCATGAAATTTGGTGTAAATTAAGTACGGCAAAAATAATGAGTTATGTATTTCAGATTTTCTAAAATTTAACCCCTAAGAGAGTAAAATAGGGGATGACAGTTTAAAACAAACGCACAGGCCAAACCCTTAGGGCTAGAAACTTTAAATTTGGCACACGTATTCCTTTTATGACGTAAGCATCCACTAAGGAAGAATTTTCTAAAATTAAACCCCTTAGAGGGTAAAATAGGGGACGAAAGTTTTAAATAAACGCACAGGCCAAACCCTTAGGGCTAGCAACTTCAAAATTTCACACACGTATTTCTCATATGACAAAAGCATCCACTAAGGAAGGATTTTTCATAATTCAACCCTCAGGGGGGTGAAATAGGGGATTAAAATTTGTATGATACTTTTTATTCCTTGGACATATTTGCATGAAATTTGGTATGAATTAAGTACGGCAAAAATGATAGTTAAGTATTTCAGCGTTTTCTAAAATTCAGCCCAAAGAGGGTAAAATAGGGGAAGAAAGTTTTAAATAAACGCACAGCCCAGACTCTTAGGGCTTAAAACTTGAAATTTTAAACACGTATTCCTCTTATGACGTAGGCATCTACTAAGGAAGGATTTTTCAAAATTCAATCCCCAAGGGGATGAAATTATACTTGCATTAAATTTCGTATGAATTGAGTAGGGCAATAATAACGAGTTTCGTAATTCAGCGTTTTCCAAAATTCAACCATAATAATCATATATATAATTTATAAATAATCTTTAATCTAAATATAATATAAAAGAAGAATCTGACTGACTGACATATCAAAGCACAGCCTAAACGGCTGGTTCTATAGATTCCAAATTTGCAAATACATAAAATCATGAACTGACTGATTGATGAATATCCATAGCTCAAACCGCTATACCTATCTAGCGACTTGAAATTGTGTACATTAGATACAATATACAGAAATTTCACCTTTAAGATGGCAAATAGAGGGTGACATTTTGTATGAAAGTTTGTCTGGTTTTAAATGAGGATGGGGTGGTTTAGATCTACCTCCTAGCGGTCCACCCCGGGCAACGTCATCATAATTTGTGATGGCGGCAGAAGATCCCAAAGGCGGTGGTAGGCCCTGGCTCGCGACCACCATCCCGCCGGAGTCCGGCGCCAAGCAGCCCTGCTGTATTCCGTCGGTGTGCGGGAGTGCCAGTGCCATTGGGAGTTTAAAATTAAGTTAGTTGCGCTGTTGGAACCGGTCTCTGTCTTTAGGCGATGCTGTATCGGGTAACTCGTTCTGGAGGGTAGCGGGATCCGAGGCACGGTCCCAGCCGTTGGCTGACCGCAGTCAGTAGGGGGCCCGACTTACGCGCTAGCCACGTAAAGGCTGCCCCGCCAACTTGCGAAAAATCCCGTTATGCTCCACCGTGCCAGTTGGCGACTGGATGGGAGGACCTGGTGGAGTGGTATCGGGGGGGCTCGAGCGTCCCCGCAGTCTCCAAGCGAGTTCCCCTCTGATCGGCTGAGCCGAAAAGTACGAGTAGGGTTTGCTAAGCAGCGCCTCGACTATATTTTTCTTTCCCCTATTAACTCTTAAAAAATGACAAAGCAAATGAAGAAGAAAAAGTTTAATCAACGGCGAAACTTCCTCCCACTCAAAGTGCACCTCACCAACATCCGAGGTCTGCACTCAAATCTCGACCCGGTCCACCACCACCTGGAGACCGAGAAGCCGCAATTATTCTTCTTAACGGAGACGCAGATAGCAACACCGTCGGACGTGGCATACCTCAACTACCCTGGATACACTCTCGAACATAAGTTCAAGAAATATGCAGGGGTCTGTGTGTATGTTCGCGATGACATCTGCTGTAAGCGTCTCCGTTGCTTTGAGAAGTCAAAATTTCCTGTGCTGTGGCTTTTGGTGGACACTGAGGTAGAGAAATCTCTATGCGCTAGTGTTTACCGTTCGCACAGTGGAGATCGGAAGACGACTGGGCTTATGGAATACCTTGCTGAGACGACAGACTCCGCACTTCAGCGATATCCAACAGCAGAGCTTGTTTTTCTGGGGGACTTCAACGCCCACCACAAAGAGTGGCTGTTCCCATACCAGAAAACTGACCATGCTGGGCGAGAGGCCCGCAAGCTAGCATTGGCATCTCACTCAGCAGGTGGAGCAAGCGACGCGAATACCGGATATCGCTGATCATACACCCAATTGCCTGGACCTACTGCTGACAACTGATCTACACAGACACTCGGTTTCAGTCTCGGCTCTACTGGGATCGTCCGACCACTGTGTAGTGAAATCTGTATCGATCTGCTCTTCTCCGGATAACACCCTTAGGGGTACGAGGAGAGTATGGCGATACGAGTCAGCAGACTGGGACGAGATGCGAGCTTTCTTTGCATCATACCCGTGGCGGCATTTATGTTTCTCTTTGAAAGACCCCTCATGCGTCGCTGATGCGATCACAGCTGTTATCCGGCAGGGAATGGAATATTTCATTCCATTTTCCGACATCCCGCTCGGTTACAAAGCCCGACCTTGGTACAATGCGGACTGTGCTCGAGCTGAGGCTCGTAAACAGTCAGCTTACCAGGTTTGGGTAAAAGCTCGAGATCAAAAAGTGCGAGCGCGAAAGGTGCGAGCAAAGAAGAGAGCATATAATACAGCCGCCAGGTCTTGCAAAAGGGTGCTGCGAAAAGCTAGGTTCGACCATGTCAGCCGTATTGGGGCGAAACTTGCATCTTACCCACAGGGTAGTAAGCAGTTCAGGTCCCTGTCGAAATCAGTCGGGTATTTTTTTGCAAAGGATAAATAATACGGTAATAAAGTACCTATGTGTCACATCTGTGATATTTAATCTATGAAAAACGCCAAACAAATGGCTCGGCCCGCTTCTGTGACATTATAAAATAATATAATATGACATTATAAAATAAAGCATAAAACGAGTGATTTATCATTTACACATCGGTGGAATGGCCCCCTATTTTTTTTTACTAGTATGATTTTTTTTACTAGACAATTTGACAAGATCAATATTTTATACTGACTCGTCCCGTCGCGTCCGACGACGCAGACCGACTGAAGCAACGTGGTCCACTGGATCACAACGCCTAGCAAAACAATTTGGTTTGAGGTCTGTTCTCTAGTACATTATACCTCTGTGCTCTAGATAGGCCTCTTTTTCCTATTTTATAATGTAGAGAAAGGTGGGGCAAGACGGGGTAGCGGTCATACGGGGCAGCAGCCATATGAACATAACGAAGTGCCGACAAATATAAATACAGTAGGTCCGTTTTTTGACCGGTGATAATATAAGGGCTTTGAATTCATCAAAAATCGACGAAAAACCCCTTACGTATGAGTCTCCTATTCTACCCCGAAAAAAAAATTAAATTGATGAATTAAAATAATCATATCCATACGCTTCACCAGATTGTACAGAAAACTGAGGAGTATAATCGGCCGCTTTCATCGGTAGATTCATTTTACCGTTCGTGGATTATAAAAAAGCGTTCGATTCGGTCGAAACCTGGGCATTCAGAATTTTTAGTGATGGCAGGCCGACTAATAGGTATATAGAAGTGTTAAAGTGTTTGTGTAGCAAGGCCACTGTGTCAGTCCGCCTTATACGAGACCAGAGCACCAATAATGACATACGGTACTGTGACGTGGTCTTTGTCTTTGCCTCTTAAACAAGCTTAGAGTCACACAACGTGCTACGGAGAGAGCTATGGTTAATGTTTCTCGCTTTAAGGATCCAAAATGAGGAGATTCGTAGAAAAACCAACCAAAGTCACCGAGACATATTTTTTCGAATAGCAAATTTTATCCTAAAACATTTTGAATATTACTTGTAGTTTTTGATAGAGATTTTTGGCCGAAACTGGCCGAAACCAAAACTTCAGTTGGACACCAGATCTTATACACAATCTAATGGTTTAGTCGAAATGTGTCAGATTCCATAAATGTCAGACGAGTTTAAAACGCCAGATTCTATGAATGCCATATTCTTAAAATGCCAGATTCTAGAAACGCCAAATTCTGATAATGCCAAATTCTATAAATGCCAGATTCTTTTAATGTCAGATTTTGAATGTCAGAATTTATAAATGTAGTATTTCAACAGCGAAAAACTTTTGACAGCGAGAAACACTAGAAAGATCGTCGGGTCAGCTAACGTCTCGGTAGCTAATTGGAAAAGATTAAAAATCATGTAATAGGAAAATAAGTATTTTATTGCCTTCTTAGTATTAGAATTTCAGTTCAGTATTCAGTTATGTAAATTATTTTCTTTATGAAACCATTTCTAAGAACGTGCAAAAAATTATAAGTAATTAAACTTTCGAAATTGTCTAAAATTGAATGCACACTTGACCAATTTAAAGGATTTTGCAATTGATATAAAATCTGACATTAATAGAATCTGGCATTTATAGAATTTGGCATTATCAGAATCTGGCGTTTCTAGAATCTGACATTTTAAGACTATGGCATAAATAGAATCTGGCGTTTTAAAGTCGTCTGACATTTATCGACTAAACCAATTTAATATTTTATAATTTTATTTAAAAAACAAATGTTCAAATTAATGATTGTTTGTCAAACGTCGATTACAAAGAATTATAAAAAAATAAAACGGATTATTGAAATCATTATTGCTAGTTTTTAGAAGCTTTAAATGTTAAGTACCCCGCCTTGCCCACTCTTCCCCTACTCAGCAGCGGATGACGGAGCCGGCGCCGCTTCGGGCCCCGCTCCGGGCGACGCTGCGTTAACCTTGAACGGATAAAACACTTGACGCAACGCAACCCGCACCACACGACGCACCGTATTTCCTTGAACGTGGCCTAATGAGATCTTCTGATTAAATTTTTGGTGATTTTATGTGATAATAAATAAATTCTAATAAAAATGAATAAATTTTACTAAATAGTGTTCTTTTCATTGTCACATAAAGAAAATAGTTTACATCTATATTCTTAGGACTTGTGCTTAGCAAATTGAATTAAGTGATTACAACTTCTATTATAAATTCAAATAAATATTAGATAGCATGATCAAAAAAGACTTGTTGTGTTTCCGAAGACTAACAACCACCATTATTATTACTTTATACAACTTTGCATTTAATGTGTTTCACAAAATAAAAAAGAACTAGGAATATTCACTACCAATTTTATTAAGGTTCCGTATCCAAAGGGTAAAAGGGGACCCTATTACTAAGACTCTGCTGTCCGTTTGTTTGTGTTTGTCCGCTGGTTTCCAGGAGTATCTCATGAACTGTGATAGTTCCTCTTCTTTATCCGTATCACTCTTGACAGAGTGGTTGTGGTCAATATAAGGTCCGATTTTATTAGTGTTCATCCTGTTAACCTGTGACTATATAGGTGAAAAGAAATCGTAAAAACTAATTTTCAAATGTGTACCATAAAAACTAAAAAAGTTAAAAATCAACAACATTGACTTCATATTGCATAAACTCGTCCTATCTTTGCTACGTTTAACCATCTGATTATCCGTCTTATTCCTTTCCCTTGTACAGAGCGTGAAAGAGTTGAAGATAGGACGAGTTTATGCAATATGAAGTCGGTGTTGTTATTTTTTCATTTATTTTTAACTTTTTTAGTTTTTACGATAGACATTTGTAAGTTGGTTTTTACGATTGCTTTTCACCTATATAGTCACAGGTTAACAGGATGAACACTAATTAAATCGGACCTTATATATTGTTTTAAACTTTCATGGTCACTACGCTATAACGCCGTCAATTATGAACCGATTTCAAAATTTATTTTTTAGTTTGAAAGGGTATACTTCCGAGGTGGTCCCATTTACACCAAGTCAGATTCTAATGATGGTATCCTTGGAAAAACGAGGGCATCCCTCAATTTTTATAGGGACCCATACTGTTTTGCATATATTTTCTGACTCAATGCTGATTTTTGGGTCTGGTAATCATCATGTCATGTTGCTGACCTGATGATGGAAGCCACAGAACTCCTTAACGAATAGGAGTTAGAAGATAATACTGCTCTTTGTCGACAGAACGTATTTCGCAGTGTGTTGAGCAGACGTGGAGCTTATGAGGTACCAGACCGCCAATTTTTATTTACTGGGGGGGGGGGGGGTACGCCGGTACCATTGTCAACAAACTCACTATTTTCTCGCACCTGTTCTCGACATACAACGCTAACAGTATCTGACCGCGAAACAGCAGTTTGTTGTTTTTTCCTGTTTTTGCAAATACGAAATCTTCAGTTACTCAGTGATCATGGCGCTTGCAACAGTGCCGAAATACCGGGAACTCAAAAATAAGGTACATGGTAGCAATCTCGTAACAAACTATTCTAATGGTTGTGGTCATGCCTTCAGGTGTACCTGCCTAGGTGGCTAGCTTCACAACACGCCGCCACTCCTCTCTGATACCTGCCTTTCTGCCTTCCTTGTGCATTCATATTGTCATGATGAGCTATTTACTGCCGCTTTGATGAGTGATAATTAGATAGTTGATATTTTCACAGACGATGTATTTCTGTTGCCGCTATAACAACATATACTAAATAACGGAATGAAATAATTGTTAGGAGGCATCCCATACCAACGTAATTTTTTGCCGTTTTTAAAGATAATGGTACGGAACGCTTCTAGCGCGAGTCCAACACTAACTGTGCCGGTTTTTTAAATAAAATCTGCTAATAGGACTTTAAATTTCAATAAATTGATACAAGTTCTCAGTAAAATCCATGATAACAGCCACGAAATACAAGCTTTCACTTTGAAATTAAACATCGTAGGCGTACGGGCTACGGCGAGGCTGTCGGCTAAGTTGTAAGGATTTTTTACTACAGAATGCCGATTTCATAGCAGAAATGTCAAATTATTGATTCCTTATCACGCCGTCCACAGCCGTGCGTTGCTATCGAAAATATCATATCGAACAGCGTTAAAAAGTAAATAAGAGAAAATCAATTGTGCGTTGATCGCTGTTCCAGCGGCTGTAACCGAGACTGTTGTGACATTTGCGCTTAGAGAATCGCACTGCTGCACGCTGGCCCACGCCACCGCGCACGCCTACGCGCACGCCCCCGCGTTGTTTTGGCCGAAGCTTTACACTTTCGGCAATAACTAAGGTTTCATATTTTGTAGAAACATGAAAAAAAACACCCATAAGATAGCTAAAATAACAGAGTAACAGAACAAAAACTAAATTATTGATGTTTAGGCTTTTGTTGGCTAGCAAAAACCCAGTTATAAAATTCTTTTCTAAACAAAAACTTAATTTTTGTATTTTTTGCAGATACATAAAAAAATTTAACAGTATTTTACTCGCATTACTTTGAAAGTATATGTTTACCTAACGATATCAAAATTGTTATCATAGTAACAAAGGCGATTTCATGTCCCTGGTGACGTTTTCAGTCGTTGCAAACTGTGGCTACAAGCACATCGATTTCATTCATCATCATTCATCGACAAATAAATTAAATAACCCTTACTAAAACAGTATTTAATTTGCAATGTTTCGAAAGTATTTGAGTTTACCTTTCTAACAAACAATACCTATATTGACCTTACATTAACAAAATTAGAAATATATAAAATTAGAACCAGTAATAGTTTAGTAGTAATATTATTTAACAATTAATAATAAGTAATGTTAGCTAGGAATCGATTGATGGGAGCATCCCTATGAGCGGTTCCCGACACTAGCGGTCATCTGTCATCGGGACGTCACTCTACTACGCATCATCCTTGTGCTTTCGCGCGCTAATCCGTATCAATATATCGGGTGTAAAAAAAGGCTTAACCAAGCCGAATACCACATATTCAACGTATTATTACGATCATTTTTTTTTTTACACTATACCTGGGAAATGACAGGTTACAGAGTTATTGACAGTCAAAGTTACAATTTTTTTTCAAAGATTTTTACAAAATTGACTTCCGTTTGATAATACTAAACTTTTTTACAAAGAAACATGATAAAAATTTTCAGTGCTTCTTTCATAAAAGACCTTTAAAGGGCACAGCCGGCAATGAATCGTGCTCAGTGCTCTCGCGCCACCCGCTCGCCTGCCGACAGCTTACACACATAGTCTGTGGCGTGCGCGCTATACATTGCGGGTAAGAAATAAGTTATTTTTTTCATACCCAAAAATAAAAGTCATTTCCCAGCAATTATTTTTTTTTGCATTCTACTTGGTTTTATGTTTAGAATTCGTGGTTTAAGGCTTCGTTAAGCCTTTTTTTACACCCTGTATTTTTAATGGATATTATAACGTTTTATTAAGAAAAGCCCTCTAATAGTTCAGAATTGGGATAGTTACTCACGCGACGCGAGTGTTTTAGCGCCCTTTTAGTGATATTTCAGATTAAAACCCGGCGTCCGATGGCGTCATTTGTTGTGACGTTGGAAATACAAATGCATGTGCAATGGAAGGGTGATAGGATGTAAAACTTACTGAAAGGTAAACCGAGAACCGAAGTTACCCGCAGGTAAAACGAAAAATATCGACTGTAAGTACCCCTTAATGTTAACTGCGTAGACGCAAACACCGCGCCCTTTTGTAGACAAATTGAAGTTATCTGTACGAAACGAAGGTTTAAATATTTAATTATGGTTATGTTGCATGAGGTTTTGAGCTAAATAACCAAGACAAGTGAAATATTTAGTAAACAAATAAGTATGTGAAAAGCAATGACTGAAGGACAATTTATTCATTGTGTGCTGATTACTGCTGATACATCAGCTTTTGAGCTTAATTAACTTAAAAGCTAAAGAAATATCTGTGTATGTAAAGGGTTTGTGATTTGCACCAAAATTGGCATTAAACATGAATATGGTTTTGGCATCAAGGTGTTCTTGCTTATACGTTATTTATTATCACTTTATGCTCTTTAAATTGTTAATAAAGCAATTTGTGTGGTTTTGTGTTGGGGGACATCAACAAGCATTCATAATAAATTAACAATTAATTATATGCTGGGCTGCGCTAAGTGTAATATTTGGTTATACATGTGCTGGTATCGACTTGAGTGTTAATCTTCTTCAAAGACTTAGATTAATTATTACTTTAATTACTAATATTAGGATGAAATAACATTGTTTCATTTGCTAAGATCTGAGTTGATGTGAAAATGAGCCTAGCTTGCAGCTTAGTAAACTATCTAATGCTTATTTCATATCATACTGTATAAAATGATGGTGGTTAACAAAATGCCAGATGGGTAACTTCTGGTACCAGATGCCCAAAAGTAACATGATTTTATGGTATGTGAACATTTACACAATACATGTTAAGGTCAGTCTAAAATATTATTAACTAGGTAAGGATGTTACTGAAGTAAGCAGTGTTGATGCTTACTGTGAGTTACAGTTTCTACTGGTAAACATCAATTGTTGATCACACTAAATAATTGTGTAAGGAACAGCATCAGAGTGTAAAGATATGAGGTATTGGTTAATTTAACAACTTGATCAGTTACAAAATGCAAACTAAATTAATACTAAACTAAATAAAGTTTCTGCAGGGTAAATCTTATTGCATTGTTGAAATAAAGTAATTGTAAGATTCACAAGCAGTGAAATAATTTCTAAATGATTCTCTCCTCCGGGGTCTGTTTTGTAGTGTGTCAGCTCCATAGACATCCACCCCTTGGCTGCTTTGGAAGTGCTGGTAGCCAATATTGTACACTGACTGGTGATTGTTAGCATAAATAGTCTGTGCATATTTTAATGATAAATGTTAAGTTTTAGTTGTGCATGTGCAACTGCACTGTGATGCTGCATCTGCATGGATGATCACTAACACTTGCAGCTGATTGTAACACTGTACAGGAATTCATTGAAGGTTGGCACAGTGTTAATGTGAGGAGACTCAAACTTATTGTAAGTGAGTTTTGAAATAGAGAGAAGGGCAATGCTTGGTGAGTATAATTAAATATTGCTGTCTTATTACTAGATCTTGTAATGATCTGCAATATCCTTATTAAAGTTTGACAAAGAATGGCAAACAAACATTGCTCCTGCCAGATTGTGATAGTGAGAACTTGATCTTGCTAATAGTCTTGTTAGTCATCAAGTTGAGCAAGTTAAAAGCTAAGTGTTAGCCTGTTCTTGAAAGTTATGTTATCTATTATTGGAGTTAACATTCTTAATTAGCATGAAAATTCATCAATTTTACTACGTTTGGATACACTGACTTTTGGCTTTACTGGTCAAATATTGACAAATGATTAATGACACCATTATTGTAACAGAAGGACCTAATGCCTTGTGGTGTCCTCTACCAGTCAACCACTGATACTGCTGACTGACTGAAAACTGCTTAGAGCTTAATTCTATGTAAAGTGACTATATAAGGAAATGAATAACCTAATAGAACTTTGAGCAAAACAAGTTAATTATTATAGGCTGTGTCATTCATAACTACTGTGAAATAACATGTTGATTGAATGTAACGGAAACTAGAATAAAGTATCTGTGATGGATGTTGGGTTTACTGCTTTAAGGGGGAAGCAGATCAAATAAAGATCTTGTTTCTGTGTTTTATTGTTGTGGCTTGCAGGCAATGTCATGGAGAAAGACTAACAGTATTAAGAGCATAAGCATTAGGACAAAAATAAATGCATGGGATGGAGTCCTGTTTGCATGAAAGAGCTGTGATCTATGACTAGCTGACTAAGAAGACCACCTTGGTGGAGTGACGGATATGAGGTCTGATGCAGTTAAGACCTATCACAGTAAAATGGTTTGGTATGAAAACATAAACAGGTCAGTAATGTCATTCGGATTCCTTCAGGGCTTATGAGTTGTCTATTTTCATGTATGTTGGGAGCATGCATCTTTTCATGATGCTAAACTTATATTTTGAGTATTGGAGGATGACAGTACAAGTTAATTTTAATGATACACATTATGGTTGTCATGTTGAACTATTATGTTTCTCATGTTTGTATTGCCAGCATACAACATGTGTTGTTATGTGGACTATTGGAAAATCTGTTGAATACCATAAATTGATAGATACAGGGTGAGTAGCTGTGGTGTATGAGAACAATCACTTTGTACTGTTGGCAAGTTGTCGCAAATACTTGCATTGTACTACATTTGACATATTGTCGTTTAAACAGTAAGGTTAATGGTCATGATGATCCGAAATGTGTATTGCCAATAAAGTCTACTTCATCTGTAAACTGTAAAGTTAATGTCGTTATACTATCCATGTTATTATTATGTGAACAGATGTCTTGGTGTGTGTGTCAAGTCGTGGCTCGCCAGCTGCCTCAGGGGCTAAGCTGGGATGTCGCGGCTGACTGCGGGGCCAGAGCTGGAGTATAGCTTCGACTATGCGACTGCCGAGCGGGGCGATGGTCGCGATGTTGTTGGTAGAGCTTTGGACCGCATCAGCAAATATAGTGCAACAATGACTGCCCACAGGGGAACGCATTAGCACTACATCAAAATACAACATGGCTCTGATGATGGCCGCGAGGGGATTGCACCAGTAGCCACAGTGTAACAATGACTGCCCACAGGGGAATGCATTAACTTTACATCCAACTGGAACATAGCTCTGATGATGGCCGCGAGGGGATTGCATCAGTAGTCACAGTAAAATAAAGACTGCCTACAGGGGAATGCATTAGCATACAGCATACTAAAACGTAGCTCTGATGATGGCCGTGAGGGGATTGCATCAGTAGCCACAGTGTAACAATGACTGCCCACAGGGGAACGCATTTATACTCGTACTAGAACTTAGCTCTGATGATAGCCGTGAAGGGATTGCATCAGTAGCCACAGTGTAACATGACTGCCCACAGGGGAACGCATTTATACTCTTACTAGAACTTAGCTCTGATGATAGCCGTGAGGGGATTGCATCAGTAGCCACAGTGTAACAATGACTGCCCACAGGGGAACGCATTTATACTCGTACTAGAACTAAGCTCTGATGATGGCTGCGAGGGGATTGCATCAGTAGCCACGGTGTAACAATGACTGCCCACAGGGGAACACATTTATACTCGTACTAGAACTAAGCTCTGATGATGGCTGCGAGGGGATTGCATCAGTAGCCACGGTGTCACAATGACTGCCCACAGAGGAACGCATTAGCACTACGTTACATAAGAAAGTAGCTCTGATGATTGCCGTGAGGGGACTACATCAGGAGCCCGTGTGCAATAGCGAGTGAAGAGAGGGGAACACATTACCAGTATATTGTACAAAAACATAGCTCTGATGATGGCCGTCAGGGGATTGCATCAGTAGCCAGAGTGCAACAATGAGTGTAGAGAGAAACATTACCAGTATATCATACAAGGAGGTAGCTCTGATGACAGCCGTCAGGGGATTGCATCAGTAGCCAGAGTACAACAATAAGCGCCAACAGGTAAACGCGTTATCACTATATCACATAAGAAGGTAGCTCTGATGATAGCCGTCAGGGGATTGCATCAGTAGCCAGAGTACAACAATGAGTGCCAACAGGGATAAGTGTTATCACTAAATTATGCAAGAAGGTACCTCTGATGATAGCCGTCAGGGGATTGCATCAGGAGCCAGAGTGCAACAAAGAATATTGACAGGGAAACGCAAACGCAGGCTGTTAGGGGATTGCGTCAGTGAGCAAGTGTAACCTATAGGTTATACTGAAAGTCTCATCTATGAGACTGGGGACTGCATTGCACTTTCAGTAAACATAGTTCTGATGAATCGCCGACAGAACACTGCATCAGTAGACGAATACAAAGGTGGCCGATCGATAGGGATCTGCTAACGTAATACTTGTTGACAGAAAACTTGATTCGATGACTGTAAGTTACTTATAATATTATCTAGAGGTGACATATACCAGCGATGTCGTTTCACCGATGGGGTATGGTGGATGTTGTATCAGTCATCACAATCATGACGTGAGAGTACTGAGAAGGTGCCGGTAGTTCCACACCCCTTACTGGAACCGCGCTGAACCTTAACAATGTTATTGGTGTCTGTGTCGCTCAAGACATACAAGTTTAACCAAGGACAGTTGAAAGTCAGCTTATGCTAAACAAAACAGGTATGAGGTAACCAATAACACTATGACTGAATGAAGGCATTAAGCAATTACTTTTGGTGGTAGGTTAGTGAATGGGGAGTAGAACCTAAATTGGTCCAATATTAAAGTTTTGTGACTTTTAGATGAATACTTGACGTAACTCTATGCTCAGGTTGGCGTATGTGGAGTAAAACGAATTCAGTTCAATATCAAGGATATGTAACATTTGAGTTAATGAGTGATGTGACGCTCCATGTGTGTGAGATTTCACCTGGTAGAATGACTAATCTTGTTGATGATAACTTAACCTACGCTTTCTTGCTGTTGGGTGAATAATGAGCTGAATGAGATGTTAGTTAATCTACTTTTGACTATGTTACAGTACAAAGTCCAACCATGTGAGTAAACAAACTTGCTATCTGAGGCGCTTGTTGTCGTATTTCGTGGTTGAGCAACTACACTAAGTGTAGTCTCCGAATTTTACTTTGTGATAAAAAGCCGCCGCCTTTTGGTGGGAGAAGAAGAGAACAACTTTATCGTGGTGGCTATGGTAACCGAACAACCAGGCGCCCACGGATACATCGGAGGAAGACGCAACTTCACGTCGTGGTGGACCGAGTTCTCCTTCGGGACGAAGGAGCTGCAGGATGGCCGAACTGTTAGCTAGGAATCGATTGATGAGAGCATCCCTATGAGCGGTTCCCGACACTAGCGGTCATCTGTCATCGGGACGTCACTCTACTACGCATCGTCCTTGTGCTTTCGCGCGCTAATCCGTATCAATATATTTTTAATGGATATTATAACGTTTTATTAAGAAAAGCCCTCTAATAGTAACAATTAAGAAATTTTGTAATTTAGAAAACTTAAAGTTCTTGCTCAAAGTGTTTTTCTCTATTGCGTACGCTCGTTGGATAATGCCCTCCTCGCCCTCGTTGGATAGGGCGAGGAGGACCCATTCCGTGGCCTGCGAGTTCTTTGTCTGCGGGTCACATGAAATTCCTAGTTTACAACGTCTTGCCTGTTTCATACAATTAAAACAAAAATTATAAACGCAGCAAATGCGATGCAGAATTATTTGACTACTTCGATAGTTAAGTCACAACTCAGAAAAAGTCACTTCGAGCAAGAACTTTCTATCTAAGTCACAACTCAGAAAAAGTCACTTCGAGCAAGAACTTTCTATCTAAGTCACAACTCAGAAAAAGTCACTTCGAGCAAGAACTTTCTATCTATCTATTTAGCCTATTGCAGTCCACTAATGGACGTAAGGTCCCCCAAAGAGTGCCAAACAACACAAAAAAAAGGGGGAGATCATGTGATCTCACGCTGTTTTCATCGAGCCACTGCGTGCCATCTTCCTAAGGTCATCGGGCTGGGAGGCGTCCTACACTACGTTTGCCAAGGCGTGGTCGCTACTAGAGAACCCTTTTACTCCACCTTTCATCGGTTCTGCGACAGATGTGGCCACTGGCCACTGGCCAGCCCACTGCCACTTAAGCTTGCTACATTTTTGGACTATGGCCGTTACTTTGGTCTTCTGCCCATGGAAAGACTTGCTCTCACGATCTATTATGATAAAACCCTAATAGAATGGGAGCAACTAGCCGTAAACAAAAAGGAGCTGAGACAAGCAGCTCTAACGATATTCGATCAAAACAGAAGAAACTGACAGTGAATCAGACGCCAGAAACTCACCCGAAACAACAACACCTATGGAACAATGACGTAGAACAACTAGCAAGCCAACTTAGTAACAAGATAACATAATAATCGGGGGAAAAACCACGACACCCAAGGCCAGATTGCTCAACCCATCATCATCAACGCTCAATCCTAAGAACAATATCCTAAGGACTACAATGCCTAGCGGTTGCGGGTTCGAATCCCGCGAGGGGCAAATGTTAGTGTGATGAGCACGAGCACTTGCACTTAAGTAATGGATTATTATAAACGTATTAAGTATGTTTATCCGTTATTTAGTCGCAATAGCACAAGCTTTGCTTAGTTTGGGGCTAGATAATTGGTGTGATAGTGGAAAAAAAAAGAGTAAAAAAAAACCCGTCTTTACTCATTTTCCTATACCAGGCTCAGGATGCATATCTACTTGGTTTTGGTCGAATTGTTTCAGTTGACCTGCGCGGCCGGTTGGCTGGTCGGCCGTCCTATCCCATCCTAAAGCGTGTCCCTCCTTATAAAATGTGCTACCTGGTATGCCGGTTTGACCGGAGCAGGCTTTGATCCTGGCTGGGCTAGCACCTCGTATCGTATCGTATATTTCCTAACTTTGATCTTCTGCCTGATGAACTCGTTTCGGATTTTATCGCTTAACGAAATCGCAAGCATCAAGTGAGGACGGTGACTGTCATGTTCCAATTTTTGGCTTCGTAGGTCATCACCGGTAGGACGCACTGACCGAACACCTTGCTCTTCAGGGATTGTGGCAGTGGCGACGAGAAGATGTGACGTAGCTTCGCAACCACAAGAAATAAATTACAAAATGTCTTAATTGTTACTTATTATGAATTGTTATTACTACTGAACTGTTACTGGTTCTAAATTTTATTTTGTATTTTTTTGGGTATTGTTTTTTAATAATAATAAATAATAAATATTGGACAACATCACATACATTGCTCTGATCCTAAGGTAAGTAGCTAAAGCACTTGTGTTATAGAAATCAGAAACAACGGACGGTACCACAACACCCAAATAATAATAATTTTTAATAATTACATTCTGTCAAAAAAGTTATGGTATTGATGATTTGTTTAAGGTTCCAAATTCAAAATTATATTTTTTTTGTTGTTGTTAGATTGGCACAACTGTTTTCCATTTTGGCGCGGAGTTTGAGTTACATCTGATAATTAGATTAAATACAGTATCGTTTTTAGTTATACCATGTCTAGTGGGTATTGCAAATTTCATAATGGACAAAAACATCGAACAAAGAGTTTGTCTTAAATTTTGCATCGCCAATGGGATTTCGTGTTCCGAGTCTCTGAAAATGTTACAGAAGGCTTACGGTGAATCGACTTTATTAAAAACACGTGTTTATGAGTGGTGGTACAAAGCGTTCAAAAGCGGTCGAGATGTGATGGAAGATTTGCCTCGCTCTGGTAGGCCATCAACGTCTGCTACTGAAGATAACATCGCAAAAGTAAAGGAAATAGTGACTGAAAATCCTCATTCAAGTTTGAGAGAGCTAGTCGTCGAACTTTCTGTGTCACACGAGTCGATTCGTATCATTTTAAATAATCAATTGGGTATGAAACATGTTGCCGCTCGACTAGTCCCAAAAGACCTAAAGGATATTGCCTAAATCCGGGCCCAGATTGCGTCTTTGTAGTTTATATTTCAAAAATCTTGTTTTGAATTTTAATTGCACTGGTATTTTTGAAATTATCTAATGAAAAGGGGTTTAAAAAAAACACATAAATAGTTGCAATTTGCATCTCGCATTAATTTCATGTTTATGCAAATTAATGCATTTCCGGTTTATAATTCCGGAATGAGCCAAAATCGATAATACCGTTCTGACACACGGATTTAAAAAAAGATCTATGTATTTGGAAACGATTTAAAGCACGCCTAAATCGATATTGGTTCAACTCGGAACGGAGAGCTATCCTGCCATTGACACAATGTCATGTGTCAACTGTCAGTCAAGCAAAGCGTGAGCTATTGTTTGAATTGCCTCCCGATTCCGTTTTTCGTTTTTTGTTATTAACTACATACCTACTGTGTTTTCTATTTTCTATAAGATCCAACGTCAGAGTCGATCACGACGGTGTATAAAAAACTGCTCGTTTGTAGTCCCACGCCAACAACGAACGCATTCATTGGACAAGCTGTCCAATTTAATGCTTAATGTTTTGAACTCATGGATTGCAGTTTGCACCTGGTTCAGTAAGTATAGAATTACTTTAATAAAATGTATTAATTACCTTCTAAAGGTATCAAAAGTAAAATTCTTATATTTCAAACTAATACATCGTTTTTTCTAATAAAACCAATGGTTTTTTGTCACAGGTTATGGATGCAGGTATCATAAGCCTTGAATGTTTTTCATTCATTCAAGCTATTGGAACTCTTGACGTGATACCTTCACCTCAATTTGGACACCAGCATGTTTGTTTTGGCTGTGGATCTTCGATATTAAGATCTCACTCATACAGAGTATTACCTGACTGTCAAGAAAGAGCTATTATCATTGGATAGGTTCCAATCCACCAGGTACTTTTGATATATTTATAGCAAAATTAGTAATAAAAATAATGTTTTAGTAAGGCTTTAAGGCCGCTGGATACGGGCCGCTTCCAACCGGCCAATCTGAAAATCACTGGGGCGACCTGTGTTCAGCAGTGGATGTCCTGTGGCTGAGATGATGATGATGATGAAGGCTCTAAAAATATTTCTTTAATGAACTTATGTTTTTACAATGTTAATATTTGATATAAGTTCATTGTATCATAGGTGTATATATAATTAAGTGGGTATTCCATACAATGTGTAGTAATTAGTTTGTAGTTTATATAAAACCTTTGACAACCTCCATGGTCCAAAAGCGAGCATGCCAGACTTGGCGTCACCATCAAAGAGGTTCCGGGTTCGATTCCTGATCGAGTCAACATAGAAAACAATCATTTCTATAGTCTCGGGTCTGAGTGTTGTGGTACTGTTGTTGTTTCTGATTTCTATAACACAAGTGCTTCATCTACTTAGCTTAGGATCAGAGCAATGTATATGGTGTTGTCCAATAATAATTATTTATTTATTAAAGGATTATTTTCATATTCTCTTTTTAATGCAGGTTTCAAGATTGGAAAGAGTGTGCTGCCTGTTTGCTATCAGCTAATAGAGAAGCACAAAGATAACGCCAACATGATACAAATCGACCAGTGCTACAGGAAATAAATAAAAAATAAATAAATGTAAGGATATAAATAAATACATTTTAAATAACTAGGTAGGTTTTACTTCTACTTGTAATATTACTTTGTAGAGTATAGCTTGATTTTTGTGTCAATTGGATGGAGTTCTATATTTGTTATACTTAGGATGGTGAGTCCTACTTACTTGAGAAATGTATGTATGATAACATCTGTCACAAGAATCAAGCCTCTACAGAGTATTTAACCATTGTAAAATCTGTAAATCATGACCTTAAAATCATTGACAATCGTTTGGAATAGTTCATCCTCTGGACTACAACTCTCCGGTGTAAGTTTGGATCCCGCAAGAGGCAAGTGGACCCCAGCTCGATGGACCGACGACCTTAGGATGGTGACTGGCAATGGCTGGATGAAAATCGCGGGAGACTGGTCTTTATTGGAGGCTTACGTACAGCAGTGGACTGCAATATACTGACATGATTATGATGATGATGATGAAGGGGCAAATGTTTGTGTGATGAGCACGGGACCTTGTACCTAAGTCATGTACTTAATAATTTAAAAACGTATTTAGGTAAGTATGTTCATCTGTTATCTAGTCACCATAGAACAAGCTTAACTGGAGTGTTCTAATCCTAAACTAAGTAATTCTCGTCAATCCTTCTCACTTGCCTTCAGTTCAGTTCATTTGGTATGTCTTTAAACAATAGTTAGCTATAAAAACTAGGTGAGATGCATTACCTACTGCAACTACATAACATAACCTCAAAAGGCCTAATATTCCATGGAATTCCTCGTAAACCCCTAATTATATTTCAAGAATATTTTTTGTAGGTACTCTTTAAAATATTTCGACTTTTTTCCCGAACATTTCGTAAAGACGCATGCTGACGCAAAGTGGGCCGAGTTTCTATAGATTTTTGGTCAATATCCTTTTCTCCAAAAATTCAATCGCAAAAGAGTCGCTGAGGACATGCTAGAACGAGTCAATTTCGACCCAACATTCATGAAACGCATTGTTACTGGTGACGAGACGTGGGTTTACGAGTTTGACATGCAAACTAGTCAACAAGCTTCGGAGGCGCCTTCCAACTCGATCGAAAGTCAGTCATGTTGACTGTTTTCTTTGACTGTCGCGGTGTTGTGCACTCAGAATTCTTGCCAGAAGGTCAAACGATTAAAAAAGAGTATTATTTAAGCGTTATGCGGCTTTTAAGAGAGCAAATTAGACAGAAAAGGCCAGATTTGTGGAATGAAAATTCTTGGATTTTGCACCACGATAATGCGCCCTCCCACAAGGCCATCATTGTGAACGAATTTTTGACCAAAACTCAACAAATACAATCGAGAAGCCACCTTATTCATCAGATATGGGGCCAGCCGACTTTTTTTTTTCCTAAACTTAAATTACCACTTCGTGGCACCCGTTTTCATTCGTTTTGATGATTGAATTATTCGTTGGCGTAAGTGTATCGCTTCTGAAGGAGCATACTTTGAAGGTGATAAAATAAATTTGGATGAATAACTAACATTTTGTGTATTATTAATCTTTTCCCGGTACTTTCTTGACAGAGTAGTATAATATGGTAAATTTAAAGAACGACCTTGAGTTTAGTTCGAATAGGGATTTCCGCCTGCTTCCTTTGTGATCTTTTTTTTTCAGTTACTTTTGAATTAAAATAAGTTCCTAGTTTTTATGCATTGTTTGAGAGCTAAGAAAATCATTTTATAATAATCTGAAAGCCAAGTTACATAATGCTTTTTTTTGTTTTAAATGCATTTCATGGGAGAAAAATAAAAAAAAAAGAAATAATCGTTTTTCGTCTCGCATTTTTAAATTTGGTCCGTTAATTGTTATTTTAATATCGACAAATAACCAGTGTTTTATCTTATTTAAATATTTTAATACAAAATTAGTATTAAATTGATACTTTTTTTAAATGAAATTTTGAAGTTGCGTTTTTGATTTATTTTAAAAAAAAGCTAAAAAACATGACTCAAAATTTTTTCACTTTTGCATAATGCATATGGGGATTAAAATTACCGCAAATAGTCACCCCTATCACCTGCTAACGGGAATACGTCGAATTACCAATAACCCCGTATAGGATAATTTTTACCCCGGTAAAATATTCCTGTAGGCCACAAGAACAATTTTGAGTCATCATGTTTTTTAGCCTGTGGGATATTTTTCTTTATATTGTTCTTTATTTTAACGTTTTGCGTTATGTATCATACTAAACATCCTTTAGTCCAAGAAATTACGGGCACAGCTAATATACTAAAGTTATTACGGCACTCGAGAAAACGGACTAACTTTAAGAATATCAAATATTTTTAAGTTAATAGGGGCGCGCGTGTTGCGTGATAGATAAGACACGTTTTCAATCACACGGTAACTTAACAATAGATATTGTCGTTATGGGAATGAAAATAATGGATTTGAATTATTAATGATGTAAGTAGGTACCGTAATTTACTGTTGTACTAAAGTGTTCAAATGATAAATACCAGACCCACTATCAAAATTTTGACGGTAAAACTGTATTGTAGTTTTTTTCGATCGTAGGTATTATTTGGGTTTAAATTTTGAGCAACATAAAATCTTATATAAAAGCTTTTAAACTAATATACATATCCAAATCTAACTTTAATATATTATGTACTTGGGGTTGTATTGCGAGGTAGTGCCAAATTTTCATGAGTGACTCAGAATTAGTGACTTAAGTTCGACGTTCTACGCGGCTACATAAAGAACAAAAATTATAATATTTATTTATTTCTATTTGTCAAGGCAATTTTATTAAATAATACGAATATTAAATTTAATTACGGTCCCGGTGAACTTTGTAGCACCTCAGAATTAAAAAAATATTTTTGCAAGTTCGAACAGTTTTTAATTTTGTATGGGATAAGAAAGTTGTTGCTTTTATTATTTTCCTTACAATTTTTTCATATTTTCTTACCTGTTAAACCTTCCCTACACTACCACGAATATTTCAAAACCAAAATTTGCCACTTTGGTCAAAACTAAAAGCAATACATTTTTAAGAATGGGACACTGTTTAAAACCACGTGATCAGCAGGTCATATACAACAACTTCGAAACAGAGCAACGGAGCAACATCGAAATCGTGATTTTATGTTCAGATGCTCCATACATTATCATCAAGGTATGCGAGTAAGTTTGTATGGGGATGCTGAAAAAACATTATCGATTTCGATGTTGCTCCTATAGAAAAAGTTGTTGTATGTGACCAGCTGATCACGTGGTTTTAAGGAATGTCCTATTCTCTTGTACACCCTGTATAATATACAAAGTGTAACATAATTAATGCACATCCTCATAAGGGCTGATTTCGGTGCTCATATACAACTTTAGTTACGGGACCAATATCGAATTTAAAAAAAATACGACTTCGCCATACAAACTGATGTCAGCCGAGCGGTGATTTTGTATGTGTTTTTTTGCAATTATAGAAATATTATATTACTTTATCGTTATTCGAAAATATACTTCCCTTGTTTATTTAATTAACAGTTTTATGTTATTTGGGTAAATTATACGTAAGAAAAACCACAAAACGTAACATATTTTTCAATTCAGACGATTTCATGGGAACACATAGCAGGCAGTTACGGCGGTTACATTTACCGATTTAGCTACCAGAACACGTTCCAAGGTGAATTCTAGATACCTACCTATACATCTTTTGACCAGCATTCTGCGATCTTTGGTTTAATCAAAAATTAAGTCATCAAGAAAATAAGCAAAATACACAAAAACTTATTGAATATGAGGATCAATCAACTAAGGTTGGAGCACAAGATATGACACAAACTAGACGAATTCCTGCGCTTATTTTCTTGTCTCAAAATTAAAACAAGTCAGTAAACCAAATAGTGAATACTGAGGAAATACTGCATAAATAGTTTACCTTGCAAATCTCTCTTTGTCTTGAATGTTATCCTCCTCCATCCTTGTGTATTTCCCACCACTTGTGTCGTCTTCATCGGATCTAAAAGCAAGTTTAATTTATTACATTGTTAATTTTAATAGTGCAAGTTAAGTAACAATTCGGTATGTAAAGTGATTTAAAGGTATATTTTTATTTTGTTATGAAAATATAAACTAATTAAGGAAACTAATTTAAACGTTTTTTTACGGTAGTTTTTTTTATAGCCTAACTAAGTTACATTTTTCTTTACATAACGAATTGATTTATTCTGGCTAATCTAAACTATGGAATTTGATCCCGAGTGTTTTTCAGTCCCGAAAACTTCGGGATTAAATTTTACATATCCCGGGATTTTCGGGATTCCATTTTTTTAATTTCTAACTGATTATTTAACTACATTTTAGTTGCCCGGTAACTGAAAATACAAGAAAATGTCGGCCAAGTGCGTGTCGTGCCACCCGCAGGGTACCTAAGGTTTCGTAGTTGCCCGTCATTACCACAATATATTACGGCAATTACTTGATTTAAGTCACTTTTAATGTTTTCCTCTAAAGATTTTTTTTATTAGGTAAGGAATTTTGTCATACACAAGTTCAACGACTTTTACTTTTAAACTAACTGATCTATCTGAGCCGTTATGATTGACCCTACTTTAACAAGAATTAACACTTTAAAGTTTAATATGACGCAAAATGGATCCCTAATTCGAAAAATATTACAAGTACGGGCAGGGATATTCCGGTATGGGTTACCTTTATAAAACGGTACTTATCGAATCAAAATAATAATAAAATTGATAAGAGAATCACTCGGTAACCGAATCATATAGGTAATACAGTATCGAAATAAACCGGTAGTAGGTTTAACGTTCGCATCGTAAGTTTTAGCGGGAAATTCCCGTTTTATTCTGTGGCTGCGCTACGCTAGCGTCGCTAGCTCGCGGTTGGAACGTACAGAATATCTCTATCTCATTCGCACCCGTGTGTAGCGGCCCCGGCCGGCGTGGCGCAAGCAAGCTTTTACGTGTTTATTATTAAGTCTGAGTTGTTTAGCTTTTTGATATGAACTATTTGACTTATTTACAACTACAATTGCAATCCTGTTAATGAAAACATAATGCCACATAGAAAATCAAATGCTGTGCATAGACATTTTGATTGGAAAGATACTCAAAAAATCTCAACGTGCAATTTATGTGATAAAAAACTGACGGTAAGTAATTTACTCTCATATTTCAAGTTATTTATACTTTACTCTACGCAGATGATTAGTGCACTTTGTTTGTAGGTAGGTACCTTATTTTAATTGAGAAATATCCTAATTAGTAGGTACCAACTTGGTGTTAACATCAGTCACAAAACATTGAGGGTTCACGGGCTATTTGTATTAAGCGTCATTTTGACCGAAATTGAGTTGTATACATATTTGGAATCCCCAGATTTTTCTGCGTTTGAGCTCGGTCCCATGGCGATCTGAACACTTTTTTGTCGCTTGAACCAGCAGCAAATTTGCGACACAAAATTTAAACAATTTTAGAAAAGATGGACTTCATACATACAAAATGTTTTGCGATTTTGACATAATCTGCTTTTCCTGACATTATTTCGTGACGTTTGGGCGTTTGAAGCGTTTTGCCTGCAGCTAAAATCTATATTGGATGTCGCTTAAAACATTTAGCCTGCACCTGATATTCATACCTTTATGTAGCTTAAACCATTTATCCTGCATCTAATTTTAATACGCATAGGCGCTTAAAACATTTTGATCTTCAATCCAAATCGTCTTTACTCGGTGGTTAAACTCTTTCGCTTGAATAAATTTAATAACCATCTGTCGCATCATACATAGTAAAGCTGTAAGTGATGGAAGTTAAAACATTTTTCCTGTTCTGGAATAAGGCAAGCTAAGTTCGTTAAGACGGAAAACATTTTGTATGAATCGTTTACCCGTTGTCGGCTTAGTCAAACTTTGTTTTTGGCGCCGGCGCCCTTAAACCACGTCCGTATTTATACCGCGCGTGGCCACTGCGGCGCTGCTGTTACCATGAAACCTGAGCGTTTAAGGGTGTGGTTCAGTGAAATGCAAGCAATCACACCTTTTTTGGATATTTATTTGTTGCAAGATCGTTCGATTATTATAATGTTGTTAGTTTTTTTTACCTTTATAGCCTTTCATATATTTTTTAGTCTGAATATCTATCTATCTAATCAGCCTATTTCAGCCCACTGCTGGACTTAAGTCTCCCCAAAGAGCTTCAAAGAGCACGTCTCCCGCTTTTTTCATCCAGCCATTTTCCTAGTCGTCGGTCCATCTTGCTAAGGGGTGCCCTACATTACGTTTGCCAAAGCGTGGTCTTCACTTAAGAACCCGTTTACTCTACCTTTAATCGGTTCTGCGATAAATGTGGCCAGCCCACTGATACCTAAGCTTGCTACATTTTTGGACTTTACATATTCGTTACTTTGGTCTTCTGCGTGATGATCTCGTTTCGGATTTTATCCCTTACTGAAATCCCAAGCATTGACTTTTCCATGTTTTGCTGATTGACGTGATTCTCTTCAATTCACACTAATAATCAAATACCTTGCTCTTTAGGCATTGTGGCATTTGAGACAAGACGATGCAAATGACGCAGCTTCGCGAACGCTACCCAGCTAAGTTATCTCCTAGAAATTTCCCGCTAGAAGTTTTGTCTACCCAAATGCAGCACTTGCCCGAGGTAGACACTCCTTGACAACCTCAAGTGCCATGCTTTCGACGGAAACCGGTCAGGGGATGGTATGATCATTGAACATGACTTTAGTCTAGTCAAAGTTCATACCTAGGCCCATACGTCGCGAGGCAGCGTTAAGACTATGCAGCGTTTTCTGCAAATCCTCCAGCGGTACGCCATGATGACTATGCCATCGGCAGAGTGGAGGTGCGTGAAGTGTCCGCCGTTGTAATTGTTGCCCGCTCCTTTCCAATCCAGTCTCCTGAAGACGTCTTCCAGTGCTTTTGTGAACAACTTCGGAATTCGGATATACGACATAATAACTTGACCAGTCATCGATGCCATATTGTACAGACTACTCAGCACCTCCAATATCAGACAAAAAAACAAAGCCACCGCACTCTCTCTCTAAGCCTTCGGAGTAGTCCCATTGGCTATAAGGGAGTCCAATAGTCTTTTCAGTTTCCCAAGAATGGGTACGACCCTGCTTTGAGAAGTTCTGAAGTGACTATCTTCGCAGGGCCCCTTACCATTACTAAGCTGTTTGAGAGCCGAGAGCCTCCATTTCGTCTGTCTAGTTCTGGGAAATTATCGGTGAAGTGGCGTATAAGCGTATAATAGGCGATGGCATTCTAAGGCAGCTTATATTTATATGCCATAACCAGCCATAGAAGTCGTCGATCTGGTGGTGAGGTGGTCAGCTTTGTCAGATTCGATCTTCCTATTCTTTCAAAGACTTTCGACCCCTGATTTTGCTCAACGCCGCGCCTCCTGTATGAGGCGGGTATTGAAGCTTCGGAGATCGCGTCCCACCAACCTTTAGATCTTTTTATAGATAACATCTGATGAGCTCTCTCTGGCGTTTTTGTACTCCCACTTAAGCATTGAAGTCTCAGTTGGCAACAGTGAAATGAGTCTTGGTATTCGTTTCTATGGCTTTTGCAATGCCCTCTCCTCATACATCGCCTCAACCACATCGTCCGAATGTTCAGAAGTCAATGCGTACACCTGTTTACCCTTAAAACAGTATTTGGCCAGCTTGAGTACAAGCTTTTTAAAGTGTTTTTTTGATACTCACAAACAAAATATTCTACCCGTATTTAATTCTATTTTTTAAAAGTTGATTAAAGAAGACCCAAACGTTAAATAAAAAACTAATATGTATGACTTAAGTAAAGATGACTTGACATTTAAAAATAATGCAACTTACTTTTAGAACCAGGTCTGAGCTAAAAAAAAATTCAAATAAGCAAAAATGTTGTTTCTTAAGTCATTAATATAATTAAATTGATTTATTTACCTTTTCGTAATAATTTAACATTTAATACAACCATTCACTACAACAGATTTTCAAATACTGCAAAATAATTTTCATATTACCGCCAATATTTATTAAACATACAATATCACTGTCATTTCAAACCATTCACTTGAAGTGCAAAGTGCTACTTAAGTCATTTTTATCTGCATCTACTGTATGATAGTTCAGGTGCTTAAGCTGAATAGCCTTACACTAAAACAACACTTGGGTGTCGCTTAAATCCTTTTTCCTGAATCTATAATTTTAAGCTTATGAAGCTTAATTCATTTAGCCTGTTTCTAAAAAAAAAGTTATTCAAGGTCATTTTGTATCAACCGACATTTATTTCTGGTAAAAAGGCATGAAAAATAGACTAATTTGTATATATTTTGTAAAGGAATATAACATAGGTAATTTTTTTATAAAAATGTTGATACTTTGTTGGTTATGATTTTTTTTTCCGAAAAATGAAACTTTAAAACGCTCTCCTGTAAAGTTACAAATATGTCGCTTTATACAAATAGCCCGTGAACCCTCGAATTATGTACCTACATACTTATTTTGTACACAGAGCCGCTAGTCAGATTTCACATTTATTTAAAAATAATTACGAAATGCAGCATAAACGCAGTCAATAGTCACCATCTAAAAAACCGCAAATCGAAAGCGCAATGAGCGGCGCGTGAGCGGGTAAAAGGGACCGCCTACTATTTTCATCTCTTTTTCGCGTTAATGTTTCGCATTGCATTAACGAATAATTTAAAAACAAAAAAACTGAAATACGTTCATAGATGATGAAGCCAGTCTTATAAAAAAACAAGCATTATCAATAAAAGCAAAGGAATATAGCTTCTTCATTTCAAACGATGGCTCACAGATTTTGTCTCTCTCTGTTACTTGTTCTAACATTTAAGACCGAAATACATAACGTTATATTTCGGTATACAGTTTTATCGGTAACCGTTTTATTTCGGTTTTGGAACCGAAATATAATGGTAACCTATTCAATCGGTAACCGATTGATACGGTAACCGTTTCAAACGGTTATCTTTATGAATCGGATTGGCGAACCCTGAGTACGGGTGGGGTGGACTGTAAAAAATCATCCACACATTACATAGATATACGACGACCTCCGTAGCCAGGAGGCAAGCACGCCGGACTTAAAATCGCGCCGCCATCTCTGAGGTTCCGGGTTAGATCCCCGGTCGGGTCAATGTAGAAAACGAACTTTTCTATATTGGCTCGGGTCTGGGTGTTGTGGTACCGTCGTTGTTTCTGATTTCTATAACACAAGTGCTTTAGCAACTTACCTTAGGTGATCAGAGCAATGTTTGTGATGTTGTTCAAAATTTATTTATTTATATGGGAGCTCCCCACCTCCGACCGACTTGACGACCTCCGTAGCCGAGAGACGAGTTGACGACCTCCGTAGCCGAGAGGCGAGTTGGCGTCGCCATCTCTGAGGTTACGGGTTCGATTCCCGGTCGGGTCAATGTAGGAAACGAACTTTTTCAATATTAGCTCAGGTCTGGATGTTGTGATACCGTCGTTGTTTTTGATTTCTAAAACACAAGCGCTTTAGCTTTACCTTAGGATCAGAGCAATGTATGTGATGTTGTCCAATATTTATATTTTATTATTTACCCTAAATTGTACAATTTTCTGTAAATATCAACTGTAACTTCTTTGTTTGGTGTGCAATAAAGAGTATCTATATATCTTACCCTAAAAGAAAAATCTACCACTTTGTCGGCGTCATTGATAAACATACACAAAATAACAGCTCTCTAGTGTCAAGCCTCTAAGCAAAACCTCGGACGGGCATACAGACAGACAAACAGATGATAGACGGACATGACGAAACTATAAGGGACTACGGAACCCTAAAAAGATGTTTTTTTCCACAATTTTTCTTTGACTTTCAATTACTTCCAAAATCCCGGGACTTTCCCGGGAACCCCGGAAATTTTTCTAATCCCGGAAATCCCGGGATTGGTAAAATGGCGGAATCAAATTCCCTAATCTAAACTAATACAGGTACAAATTGTTGCAACCAAACTTCTTAGAGCATGATTTAGTTAAACCTTTAACCAGTGGTGGCCAAATAGCTGCCATCATATTTTGAACTTTATGCCCTTGAGTTAGGATTCAAAACCAATGAAAATTAAAAATGTTTATACTGGTCAAAGGGGGTGTCTTCAAATTAGCGAGGTAAAGAAGCGTCACAAATATGTCAGTCACGCGCACCAGAAGGCCTACTACGAAAATGTATCGTTCGTTCGGACGTATCAACCTAACAAATTAACATTAAGCCTGTCCCAGACAGACGCGGCCTGAGGTGGCGGCCGCGGCCCGCCACCGTTCATGTTATTGACTTGGCGTCAATAACATGAAGGCGCCCTTAGCTGCCTAAACACAACGTTTCTTAAGTCACAAGCATCGGAATTTAAAAACAATGACCAATATTAACTTCTCGTGATATTGATTTATTTTGGTCCCAAGTAAAAAACTTGAGCAGCTAAATAATCTTATAAGAGGTTTTGCGCTAGGGATTTGACAATGTTTAAGAAACAAAATATTTACGTACATCCATGGAAGACTAAGATGTTATCCGAAAAACTACAAGCCGTATTCCTTTTTCTTGTAGTAAACTTTGGGGTAAACTCATAAAGCTACTTTAATTTAATGTTAATAAAATAAAAATATAAATGACACTGGAACACCTATGCTAAAGTATTTTTTAATATAGAATATGTTTTAAAATCAAAATTGTCACGTTCATTATAAAGAAAGGCTTAATAATAACATATTTTAAAAATCGTCACGAGTCATAGTATAGTCCATAATTATTAATATACTATTAAGGTTGTTTTAGAACTAGGTCCAGGAGGCCTAGCACGAAAGTGCATAGTACGATCGGTCGTATAAACCTATAAAAATAACCATGCTCTTGTGTTAATTCTTTGACGAAATATGACCAACTCAAATTAGCCGTGTAAAAAACGCGACCGTTTTCAATGTTTATAAATTGTCAAACCTTTGATACAACGAATGGATATTTTAATTTTATCCGATAATACGACCGAACGAATGATACGTTTTCGTGCTAGGCCTCCAGGTGTACAAGAAACTGGCCTGTATAATGAATTACACTCTTACCACATCAGCAATCAAATAAAAAAATCTGCTTTACTACTTTACTTTCCTTGCTAGATTTAAGTGAAATTATGTTAGTGCACCTTTGATAAAAATAGGAAAACAAGTTTCATGTATTGTGTACAATAAAAATAGATTAACTGTGGTCAACCTAGTGTTCTGTGTGGAGTATAGACAAACTAGGATACAAACTCACCCAACACTGCCAGCACGGCGCTTTTGAATATCCTTTGCTGGGTCAGCCCCTTTAACAATAATATTCATTTACCACTTAATCCTTTTTCAACACAGTTGCTCGTAAATTGACTCTTATAACACCGTTTTTAGTTTCATAATTCATCTTATTACGCACTTGTGCTGTAATAACATTATCGCACTAGTGCGCTAATGTAAGCTTATTTTTAAATCCAGCAAAAGTTTATGTCTAAGAACATTGAATATTTTACCAATATTACATTTTTTTAGGGTTAAGATGACAAATAAATATTTCGTTTTATCAAATTGTGTATTAATAAACACAAATTAACTTAACTATCATTTTTAGAAACAATTATTTATATATTTTTTTTGTTGGTGCTACTCCGGCTGAACATCTAGTTTTTCCTGTGCCTGAACCTGCGCGCGAATCAAAATTGCGGCGCGCGAACAAAACAAAACTTACGTGCCATTTTTCCTAAATATATGGTAAAATTGATGCTGTGTGATTAATTACTGTCAAAAATGTCTACTTTAAATAGTGAAGACGAGTAAAATGTTATTCAACCCCGTCGGAATTAATTATCGAGGCACGAAACGCAAGATATAGCCTGTTGCCGCCAAAATCCAGAGAAAAATACCTAGCTGCTTACGAAACACTCAAATCAGTGGAAAACCAGCAAAAAAGCCGTCAGATTCGGAGAAGGTATTTTTAGTTTATGATTTGTTTTTTTCCTCGCAATTGTGTTGAAAAACGTCGTATGCAACTCGTGTGCATTGATAATTACACACTCGGCTTTCTTACCGCGCTCGCCTGCGGCTCGCGCTTACAATAATGCCTCCTGTGTAATAATCAACTTTGCACACTCGTATCATAATGTACTATTTTCATCCTAATCAGCCCCTTTGGCCTAAAAATAGTTGTTACTTATTTTTTAACAAAAAAATATTATTAGTATTATACCTTTGTGAAATCTCTATTAAGCAAGTATTTAAAAGTATATTTATGTAATGTGCAGCAGCAGCCCAGTACATTTTTTTTCACCACTGAAGGCCCAAAGTTGAGAAAAATATTTTTTCATAAAAATAAAATAATGAGATAGATCGATTCTTCGAGAATATTTGACAAGAAGAATAAAAAAAAATCTGCTCATTTGTAAATGCAGCAACAAGAGATAGGCTAAAATAGGGGATTTTCAAAAATATAAAAATAAATCATTTCAGTGAAATGGATGTATTATAATGTATAGTTGGTCATCTATTAGCATAGACTGATAATAGCATCTCTTTAACATTATTTTAAACTGACAATTTTAAACAAAATATTAAACATTAACGGCCTTACTACAAAAAGATAGATACGTGCGGGTCTATAACGGCCGCATTGGATGTTTCATATTCTGTTCATAATATGTTTCATTTAGCAAATCTTAAAATGAAATGTTATTTGATGAATCATAAAATGAGCCTCGAACATTTCATATTTGCAGTTCATCTAATTTGACAGTTTTGTATGGAAATTCGTAATATGGTCCACTTGTTATGAAAAGAGTAATTCATACTAAATGTCAAATTGGTGAACCACCATTTTAATGTTATTTTTATTATTATTTTGTATTGATATTTGTAGAACACACAAAACTTGAGTATTTTGAAACATTTTGTTCCTTTGTGTTGTTAAAAACATTCATTTTCACAAAAACCGTAAAGTATGATTGGACGCGTCACTCACGGACGTAAAAAAAATACGGACGTAACATCACATTAAAAAAATGTGAAGCATGCAAGGTACTACAATTTCGTTTGTTGTACATGATTTACACTCACACATACACACCAGGTACGACAATCCGCCGCCATTTCGCCCCGAGTGACGGCGCCAGTGACACGTAGTAAATGCGTTCGTTGCGTCAACGATTTATTTTCCAAAAATGCCGTCTTGTGTTGTTAAATCATGTAAAAACTACATGAGTAAACGTAAAAAGTCACATGGAATCACCTATCATACGTAAATTATTACGATTCGTGATAAAAAAATTATTTATGTTTTAAATACTTTGCCGAAAATTCTAGAGGTAAAATGCAAACACTGTTGTCACTTTATTAATGGGAAAATTACCCTAAAGGTGGGGAAATCTATATTTGTATGCAACACTATGTATATGACTCTCTGAAATCAGATTTCGTCAGTTTTTGGGTACCGTTTCCCAAAAGTAAAATAAAAGATCCCCATACTTTTAATATAAAATATCTCTACGTATATTATCATATTTCTAAAATAGAAAGTATTTCCCGTACATTAGACAACAAAAGACAAGTGTACAAAAATTTGACACAACATAAAGGATTTTAGCGCATCTTTATTAATTATAATAATAATATACGTACTTAACATTATTATTATACCATTATGATATATGATGTAAACGTATTTTTGATTTTGAACCTCCGACGCAAAAACGACGGGGTGTTATAAGTTTGACGTGTCTGTGTGTGTTTGTGTGTGTGTGGCATCTTAGCTCCCGAACGGATGAACCGATTTTGATTTAGTTTTTTTCGTTTGAATGATTAATTACTAGAGAGTGTTTTTAGCTATGTTTGATGAAAATTGGTCCAAGATGGCCGCCGTAACAAAATGGCGGATTACATATTTTTGTTAAACTCCCTCAATATGGGTATCCAATGAAAGGCCTGACTAGTAGAATTTTTATCCTTTTTCAATTACGTATTAAGCGTCGTGGGGTTTTCAAAAATTTTCACTTTTACTTTTTGTTATTAAGGGGTTAATTTTATAGATAGTCATAGCCTTATCACTATTATTGTCATGTGTAAAAATATATTTCTTTGTACGTAACCTGTGTTTTATTTTCTATCACAGTGATCATAAAAAATATGTTTGGTAGGTCAACATAGATGGTTTATATTTCTGTTAAAAAATATATGTAAATTACAAAAGTTAACTGAGCTCGATTGGTACCACCAAACAGCAGGGAAATTGATGGTTTATATGGCAACCCTTAAATCACGCACACAGCCTAAACGGGCGGCCATTATTATGCTTCACTTATGGTTAGACGAGGTTACGTCCGTATTTTTTTTACGTCCGTGGCGTCACTATATTTTTTTAACGTCATTAAATATGATCCATTTGATGAAATGAATTGCATATGATTCATTTAATAATGTGGCCGTTTTAGGGTTTGCAAATCATTTCCGCTACATTTCACTAAATGAATCAGATTAAAAATGAAACATCCAATGCGGCCGTTTTAGACCCGCTGTTTACAGATAAGTCAGCCATTTTGAAATGTTTGTTAGTAATATGTCTCGAATGTCAGATGTGTCACAATTTTAAATTAGTTGATTAATTTTAGACAAGTGTTCAACGCTTGTTTATCTTTTTTTTAGTAAGTCCATATACATTTTAATTTGGTTAACTGTTGATTAAATAAGACTCATTATTAATTATTATTAAACTCGAAAAGCCTTAAGTTATTAACAGCGGCGAGGTAAAATTTATCGGTCTTACTTATGAACGGTGATTAAATTTAAGACACTGGTAAGCAGCTTATTAAAAAATATCTTTACTCATAAACGCTAATTAAAGTTAATCATCGTCTTAGTGAGTTCGTAACCTTCTGTCAAGATAAACAGCTACGTACCTACCCTTGTTAAGTCTTAATTACCGAAATGGCGTCGCAGCAACAGCTGTTTTCTGTCTAGCTAGCTGTCATCTAGGGGGCATACATGTGTTAAACACTCTTAAATGACATAAAATATTACTTATATAATGGCTGCTAGCCAACACCTTTCTCTTCGTGGAAAAATACAAGTATCAAGTTTTAAGTTTGGTATCAAGATTGATTAAAAGTGACATTCCTTTGAACATTCTTTTTTTGAATTTTTGCTTCAATGTCCGTATTTTGGGTCTTTTATAATGACTAGAGTCCGGTGTTGGCAGAGTAAAATAAAAATTGTGGTAATTAACTAACTAATGCCTAAGTAGCGACTATGAGTGAAAAATAGTTATGCACTACTTAAGAAGTTAAGCAGTGAATACTTCAATAGTTTATCAGTTACTAAGATGTTGATTAGTCTATTTTATAAGTAAGGCCGTATATGTTTAACGCTTTAACACCACCCAAGTGCCTAAAATCTCGAATATGAAAAACAAATTGTCAGAATACCTGTTACTTGAATCTAAAAATTTCAAATACGATATGCTAGACGAGGATTTAACAAACATCTTGAATTGAATCATTTTGATTTTTCGTTAAGTCCCTTGGATTAAAACACGCACAAAAATGTCTCTATTTTTTCATAAATTGCAAATGTGGTCTTAAAGGGCACAAGTTATTTCATTACTGTTTTCACAGAAATCAAGATTTTGGAAATATACATGTTTTGAATTGAGAGTTTTATTTGAATATTCTCGTTAAAGGCATTAATTTCATAAAAAACATGTTTTTCCGATTTTTAGAGGTCGTCCATCCGCACGTGCGAAATTGTATGGGCGCGGCGCGTCAAGGTCATTCAAGCGTGTTAAGGCCTTAAGTATATGTCTTTGAATAAAATATATTTTGTTTCCTGTATCTATTTAATATTGTTTTAGGGACCATTCATACGACCTCTAATTACGGAGAAGCTTACCTCTGACGACACAGTTTGCGCGCGCGCGCGCGCGCGCGTGTGTGTGTGTGTGTGTGTATGTGTGTCCACGTCTGTGCATAACATTTTTATGTCAAATGTGAGTTTGTTTGTGCTTAAATATATTTTTTATTCAAATTAGTTTCCTTAATTGGTTTACAAATACTCCCATAAAAATATAGAAAAAATCGCTTAAAATCACTTTGATACCGAATTATCGCCAAAGTAATTCACATTCCTTGAGAAGAATTCAATTTTATGAAAGTAAATAATATTGACAAGTCTGTTTTGAGTCCTTTAGCAAATTTACTGGAACATACTAATGAAGCAACAGGAGTCGCTAAGGGGGGGCACTGAAACTAGAATCTCGAAAATAATATTGTACTTAATTACGATAATTTTTACTTAAATGCAATAATATTTGTTTTGTCAAAAAGGTGTTAGGCCACGTTCAAGGAGACGCGGGGCGTTGAGCGGCGCGTCGTGCGGTGCGGGCAGCCGGCAAAACAAACATATGGCGATGTATTGGAGCGTTCAAGGAGAAGCGATTTTTCACGCGTTTGTTTGTTTTGCGTCGAATGTCACGGGTAACGCGGCGTCGAACGCGGCGAGTGACGCAGCGGGTGACGTAAGGGGAGAAACGGAGTTAACGATGATGTCGTCGCGTCATTCGAGTGCTAGATTGCAATTGGCAACAATAGCCACAGATAAGACAGAGTACGTCTAAATTTAATTTAATCTTAAAAGCGATTTGGATGAATTTCTGTTAGTTTTTATGTTAACTGTATTAAATAAAAAATAATAAAGCCATATTGGAAGCAGCCGTCTGATTGAAAAAAATGTTCTAGAAATAGAGTAGCTTTCGAATGGCGCTGTAAAGAAAAGCAATCAACACAACAAATTGACAGTGGCTTGACTGTAGGAAGTCTGTGGTGATGATGTCATACAGTTTTTAAACTAATCTTATATCTTTTACGTATTTATATAAAAAGGAAAGAAATAAAAGATTTAAAAACATCTTGTATATAATCAGCTAATTTAAAAACTAAAAAGCTAGATCTTCGCGATAAAATAGCAATTGAAAATACATACTTTTTGCTATATCTGTTTTGCTTGATAGTTCCATTCAAACAAATTGACCCACAACAGCTGTGCGTGTAAACGACGAGGATTATTAATATGCAGTTTTTACGTGCGAATTTTGTCAGAAATAATGCATTAGGGTTTATTAAATTCTTACCCTATCTAGCAGTGCCACATCTCATCTTACCTAGCACGAGGGCAAGACGGAGAGATGGGTTCTTTTACAAGAAAGTTCAAATTAATTATTATTTGTAAACGCCAATTACAAAGAATTATTATATTAAAATAAAACGGATTATTTATTGTCAGTTTTATGAAGCTTTAAATGATATCCATCCATCTTGCCCACTCTTCCCCTACTCTGTAACTGACAGCCGCCGCGGGTGACGCCTCGAGCACCGCCGCGGGTGACGCCGGTGGCGACGCGGCGTTATCCATGAACGGATAAAACGCTTGACGCAACGCAACCCGCGCCGCAAGAAGCGCCGCTGAACGTGGCCTTAAGGTAAAATGTTTGAGGATTGCCTTGATTCCAGAGATGTGAATTATCTTACACACACAGCTAGGTAAGTCCAACTTCCAGAAAGAGGTCGATCGTCGAATCCAACTCGGATGGGCAGCGTTTGGGAAGCTACGTAATATCTTCTCCTCACAAACACTACCGCCATGCCTCAAGACCAAGGTATGGAATCACTGTGTGTTGCCAATGATGACACACGGATCTGAGACGTGGCCGCTAATGATGGGCCTCATAAGAAAGCTCAAGGTCACTCAAAGTGCGATGGAGAGAGCAATGCTCGGAGTTTCCCTTCTCGATCGAATCAGAAATGAGACGATCCGAAGGCGAACCAAAGTCACCGACGTAGCTCTCAGAATCGCAAACCTTAAGTGGCAGTGGGCGGGGCACATTGCTCGCAGGACTGATGGCCGTTGGGGCAGGAAGGTCCTTGAATGGCGGCCGCGGGCCGGAAGGCGTAGTGTTGGTAGGCCCCCCACAAGGTGGACCGACGATCTGGTGAAGGTCGCGGGAAGCCGCTGGATGCGGGTGGCACAGGACCGATCTTCGTGAAAATCCTTGGGGGAGGCCTATGTCCAGCAGTGGACGTCTTTCGGCTGATGGATGGATGGATGGAATTATCTTAGATAAAAATATCTGAAATACAGATACAAGATACAAAATACGTATTTACATCTTGTATTTAAAATACTAATATTTTTTTTAGATACATTTTCCTGGTATCTTAGTCTTTTGAAGATACTTTGTTCCATAAGATACTTTTACAGAATAAACTTTGCAGTTTTTCTTTCCGAACGCAACTGAACGCAGCTTGTCGTTTAAAAATTTAGCCGATATAGTCGGGAATCAAATGACAGATGGCGACACTATATTAGCCTCAATTTCCCATCCCATGGTTAAACCATAGAGAAAAAATTATACTACGTAAAACAGAGAGTCAGTCTCGGTACTTTGAAAATTGCCAAATTAACTCGCGCGAAGACAGTGGAGGTGATGAGTAAATGGAACTAAAACTTACCTACGCCATCGTTTGTTTCATTCTCTGACTAGATGGCGCTATCTGAGCAATGATAGATAACTTGACCATAATTCATAGAGCATAATTTATTTACATTAATTCCTGTTTCGTTCCGTCAGAGAATGACAAACCACCATAAGGTTTACAATTGTTTGCACACTTCTGTCAAAAAAATATAAACTAACACTTGACAGATTTCGAAAATCGTTCTAACGTCCTCGTAGCTTAGTTGGAAAGGCACTCGCTCGTAGTGTAATGAGAAATGGGTTCTGATCCCGCCTGTTGCGATCTTTTTTTTTCTAGTGGTTAAATTATCTTGAATAACTTTTTGTGCGCATCCATAACTTTTTAAAGATATAAAGTACTATATTTATTTTCATTTTAGTCGGTTTCTGATTTCACTAGAGTATGATCCTAATTTTTATGAAAACTGATGATGGCGAGCTTTGACCCGTTTTCTATTTGTTATTTATTTTGTGAATAGTAATAAAATGTATGCAAAAGTTTAGTACTAATTTTAGTAATTAAAAATTGTTTTTTACATCAAAATATTTTAATACAAAATTGGATTTCGAAAAAATATTGTCGCCGACCAAAATTCGAAATCGCGACCCATGGAATATTATCCCGAATTATTAGCACTTTGGGCATCGATACTTGACAATCAATAACGAAATTACCAATTAGGTTTTAACTTGAAACGACCGTTTATGACATATTTACGGCCTTTAGACTTGACCTTTGGACGTGACACACAAAGGCCTTCAAATAAAATTCATTGTTAATCAAAGTTGATGAAGAAATTAGAATCGTGAATAAGGTTACCAAATTGTCTTTCTTAGATTCACCTTAAGAATTTATTCCAAAATTATTGCTTTTGGGATCAAATCTCTCTCTCGATCAAAGCAAAACTCTCTAAAAACCCTTTTAGCCATTTCAACCATTTTTTACCTGTAAATTATTTTTCCAAGGTAAAACAAAAGTCGATGCAGCATGATAATTTCAATGTTTGAGCGTAAGCTTGTAAATCGTATGCTATGCAATATTTTGCAAAGAGTAAGTTGTGCCAAATGAAACATCTGATTAAATAATATTTGATTGAATAAAACATAACTAAACAATTATTTGTTAAATAATAACATGTCTGGTCAACGCCATATATCGTAGGTTTAGTACATATTAAAAAACGAATGGATGTCACTACAAGGCTCATTAGGATTGGGGTTGATTTCAATGAAAGATAACTCTTGATAAAAACGTTATCAAAACACTTTTTTAACACTTTTGATTTTTTTTTTAATGAAATGTTTATAGAATTTTAAAATTTATTTCAAAACAAATCATTTCAACTAAATTTTAAAACATTTACTGTATAATGCCATCTATCGGTTTTAACTTTAACTATCTTTTATGGTAATGCAACGTCAGCTATTGGATTGAAAAAAAACTAAACACGGCATTTATGTTGATTATAGAGGTAATATGCATTTCGTATTATTTTATCGAATAATTTATAAAAATGTATAAAGGAAATTCAAATTTTAAAATATAAGTATTTTTTTATTGAGTAATTATATACTCTCTGCTAATTAACGGTTAAAAGCAAGAAGCTTCAAAATAATTTTGGTTTTGGACAACCGTCAAATATTTGTTTGTAGCTAGGGCTACCAGTTGAAGCATTGTAGTTTTATAATATCATTTGTTTTAATATTCGGGAAGTGATTTAAAAAATCTTTTTTTAGGAGAAAAATATGGATTACCAATGTTTAGCTAGAAAACGTTTCTCAAAATATCACAACCCAACTATTTTACGCAAATTTTCATTTGGCTAAAAAACATTTATCAAAACAACATTGGCAATTATTTGCATTCATTTGGCAATTTTTTGCATTTGCAACTTATTGCAATTTTTTAGTTACGAAATCTCTTTTTTGGGAAATTATTGTTTAACAAAGAATTGTTTGGTCATGTGTCATTTAATCAAATATTATTTAATCAGATGTTTCATTTGGCACAACTTACTCTTTGCAATATATTGCATGGCATACGATTTACAAGCCTACGATAAAACATTGAAATTATCATGCTGCATCGACGTTTGTTTTACCTTAAAAAAATAATTTACAGGTAAAAAATGGTTGAAAGACTAAAAGGGGTTTTAAGATAGTTTTGCTTTGATCGAGGGAGAGATTTGATCCCAAAAGCAATAATTTTGGAATAAATTCTTAAGGTGAATCTAAAAAAGACAATTTGGTAAGGGTTAAAAAATTGATTAACAATGTATTTTATTTGAAGGCATTTGTGTGTCACGTCCAAAGGTCAAGTCTAAATGACGTAAATATGTCAGAAACGGTCGTTTCAAGTAAAAAACCTAATTAGTAATTTCGTTATTGATTGTCAAGTATCGATGCCCAAAGTGCTAATAATTTGGGATAATATTCCATACGAGTCGCGACTTCGAATCTTGGTCGGCGACAATATTTTTTTCGAAATCCAGACTTGTATTTAAATATTTTTATGTAAAATTGTTTATTTACATTTACAACAATTTTTATTACTAAAATTAGTACTAAACTTTTGCATGTATTTTTTTTAACATAATATTCACAAAATAAATAACAAATAGAAAATGGGTCAAAGCTCGCCATCATCAGTTTTCATAAAAATTGGGATCATACTCTAGTGATATCAGAAACCGACTAAAATGAAAATAAATATCTTTAAAAAGTTATTGATGCGCACAAAAAGTTATTCAAGATAATGTAACCACTAGAAAAAAAAAGACTGCAACAGGCGGGATCCGAACCCACACGTCTCATTACACTACAAGCCTTTCCAACTAAGCTACGAGGACGTAAGAACGATTTTCGAAATTTGTCAAGTGTTAGTTTATATTTTTTTGACAAAGTGTGCAAACAATTGTAAACCTTATGGTGGTTTGTCATTCTCTGGCGGAACGAAACATCATTAAAATGTAAATAAATTATGCTCTATGAATTGTGTGCAAGTTATTTATCACTGCGCAGATAGCGCCATCTAGTCAGAGAATGAAACAAACGATGGCGTAGTTAAGTTTTAGTTCCATTTACTCACCACCTTCGCTGTCTTTCGCGCGAGTTAAGGTGGAAATTTTCAAAGTACCGAGGCTGTCTCTCTGTTTTACGTAGTATATTTTTTTCTCTATGATAATAATATCCCAAAAAAGACATTTCGTAACTAAAATATTGCAATGAGTTGCAAATGCAAATAATTGCCAAATGAATGCAAATAATAATGCAAATGATTGCCAATGTTTTTTTGATAAATGTTTTTTTGGCAAATGAAAATTTGCGTAAAATAGTTGGGTTGTGATATTTTGGAAAACGTTTTCTAGCTAAACATTGGTAATCCATATTTTTCTCCTAAAAATTGATTTTTTAAATCACTTCGCAAATATTAAAACAAATCCCCATATTATAAAACTACAATGCTCCAACTGGTAGCCCTAGCTACAAACAAATATTTGACGGTTGTCCAAAACCTACATTATTTTGAAGCTTCTTGCTTTTGACCGTTTTAACAGAGAGTATATAATTAATCATTTAAAAAAAAATTATATTTTAAAATTTGGATTTCCTTTATTTATTTTTATAAATTATTCGATAAAATAATACGAAATGCATATAACGTCTATAATCAACATAAATGCCGTGTTTAGGTTTTTTCAATCCAATAGCTGACGTTGCGTTTCCCTAAAAGATTTTAAGTTTTTTTAAGTTAAAACCGATAGATGGCATTACACAGTAAATGTTTTTAAATTTTAGTTAAAATAATATGTTTTGAAATGTGAAAATGAAAAATGAAATGTTAAATTCTATAAACATTTCATTTTTAAAAAACAAAAGTTATAATAGTTGGTAATGTTATAATAGTGTTCAATAACGTTTTTATCAAGAGTTATCGTTCATTGAAATCAACCCTAATCGTAATGAGCATTGTAGTGACATCTATTCGTTTTTAATATGTACTAAACCTACGATATTTGGCGTTGACCAGACATGGTTAAACTAAAATGGGTACCAAAAGCGCGAAAAGAATATGTAAAAGAACTTGTCCTGTCTGAAACAAGAAAGATCAATCGATCTGAAAACCAGATCAAGATGCATAATGATTAAATGTCTCAATTCTAATACATAAATAAACATAAGTTTAATTAAATGTTGTTTTCTAAGAAAAGTATTTTATCTTTAAAAAGTATTTGAAAGATAGGTGTTTTGTAACTAGTATTTCAGATACCTTTTCAGAAAAGTATTTGTATCTGGTATCTGAAATGCTTTTTTGTAAAGTATCTTGCATCTTGTATTTTAGATACTTTGTATAGGGTATCTTATACATCTCTGCTTGATTCTTTATAAGCGGTAAATAAAGTTTTAGCACTGTTTATTAACAGATCTTATTAAGAAATTATCTCGTCTTCTATGCACTTTAAACAAAAAGTTTAGTATTATGGAATACTGTCTACTGTTCAAATTTCATTGCTGGCCTCAGCCTTCGAAAAATAAACTACTTTTACTAAGTCTTTTGTTGAAAGGTTTATGATATAATTTTTTATGCCAACTTTATACAGATGCAAGGCAAAAGGATATGTAAAATATGTTTGGATCTAAGGGTATTTTTGTCAATAAAATTAGGTACATTTAATGAGTTCAAATTATATTACTAAGTCATTGCCAAACACACTGTAGAAGTCACATGTGTATTCTGTTGGTGTACCAATTAAATAAATAAAAATAAATGAGCATAAACTTCATAACTTGCCTGGTTTACATTCACTAAGTACTTCTTGTAACTGTATTTAGTATGATAAAGGCTGAAAAAGAGCATGATGACTGACGTTCTTGTGTTGTTTTATGTTTATTATCTTTACCAACTAGAAATGGTGAATATATCTATTATCAGTTAAATTTATCTAATAAAAAAATATCACATTGATTCAATAAATATTATTTACCCTATCGAATAAAAATATTTATTCCAGCCGTTGATAATTAAACGCAACTAAAAATTTTATTCGTATAGATAAATCTGACCGATTGTTAAAATTACCTAATGAATTTTTATAACGCTAGTCCGCAAATAATAAAAATATCAAATCCAATCTTTCTAATAAATTTATTCTTTTATTGAGTAAGTTAACTTTTAGCATTAAGTAACGGATTAGAGCCTAAATTTGAATGCATTACTTAGGACACGAGTGGCATCGTGCGTGAGTGAGGCGAGGTGTAATGCAATTAAATGTGCGAGTCAAACAAGTAGTAACAGTTGCAATGAAATAAAACTCTATTCCATTAGCACAAGGAATAATGATGTTATTCGGCATATGGAACAGCTTTCTTTTTGATATATATTTAACTGACTCTGATATTTTATGCGGATGCATTTTTTCGACTTTAGGCACTAAGTATTTATCCATTGTGTTTTATGCTAGACAGTCCTAAGCCTGTTAAAGTATGAAGGAAAGTTCATTGAATAAACCTATAAAAATAAATGCGTAATAATATATTCAACTACAGTGTAAAATATCAAAATATCTATCTGCATAAATATATTAACTAATATTTTCAACCATATTCAACTACAGAAAAAAATATCAAAATAATGTATCTGCATAAAAATATTAACTAATATTTTCAACCATATTTAACTACAGGTAAAAATATCAAAATAATGTATCTGCATAAAAATATCAACTGATATTTTCAACCATTAAAAATATCGATATTTTTATTCAACCATTAACTTTTATCAAATATTTTTTTTCAACCAATAACACCACCACTATTACTAACCACTACTAGTAGAAACAGTGGTAAGGCATGGCTATACACACTGTTTATTTTTATAGTATCATGAGACACTTGATAAAAAACCTATAGTAGCGATGGAACAATTCTACCCTAAAATGTAATAACTAAGTGATCTTTTGGTCTCCCCATTCTGACGAAAAGGCTTTAATTATTCTCAATAGTTGAGCTGCACACAATGAGTTCCAGAATTTTTAAATTTTCTGGCTACCCAGTTGGGATTTTTTCTTAAACATCAACACCTGGTTTTTCCAAAGTTCCCAAGCAAAAGAGAAAATTTATAGAACTAATAAGAAATCAAAATCCGAAATTCTATAAAAAATATTGCTATAATTTCGTAAATTGATCAAAGTGGTTGAAACGATACTTCGGTTAATGAATTTCTCTTAAAAATACTTTAACCTTCTATTCTTCTATTACTTTGCGTCGTGTAACAAACAACGCGTCACGCATAGCAACGTCAAACTTACAAAAATTAGGTCGAACGGAGACTATAGTTTATTATTAACATAAATCGATTTCAGATGGTAAAGCCACCAAAAAAAATGTGTTTAGGGCAGGAGGGATGACCAGTTACAAAAGGTTAAACATGAAGCAGCTAAAAAAATACTGGATACAAAATTGGTACTAACCGGGGATATTGGGAGCCACGGCAGACATCGGTCAACAAACTCATTAGTCTACGTTATAGTATCACTATCTAATTTTACAAATTATGATAACTTGATACAATAAATCACATGCGTGCAAAAAAATAAAACAACTTTAATCTTTGCCCTCAAGTCACAGCAGCACCACAACACACGCCATTTTTAATTTTCATTCTTTCTAATTTTACTTTTTTTTCAGAGTTGCCACCTTATTTTTGCACACAGTGTTGCTCGATGTATAAAGCTATTTTATACCATTTGAGTAATGCGCGCTTCAGAATTAGTGCGGCGCCAAATTTCCATGAATTCGCGGCCTCGATAATCACGCACGAGTCGCACGACTCTAAATTGACGGTGGTTTCTCGTGAAGCTCGCAACTTTTAATGTGCGCTCCACACTAAAGTCCCGGCCAAACCAACGCGTGCGCGGTGGCGTGGGCGTGGGCGTTCAGATCGTGCCATAGCATTTGTATCGACGAGTTCACACCGGTGTGGACAGCTGCGGCGTGCAGCTTGACATTCAGCTTTTGCCAACTAGCTTTTTTCTTTCCTACATCTTCAAATAGCTTCGCTCCGGTAACCGCGTTGGAATCAATTAATGTGAAACTCAGTAAATAAATAAATTAAAAACACTACAAAAAATCTTTGTTTATTTAGTAAAAGGGGTGAGCTTTTATATTCGTAGTATATCTGCAAATAATCTGATAAATCATTGTTAAATCATAATTTCTACAACATCATTAGATATTTTTTGTATGATTAACATTTTTCATCTTCTTTGACTTCATTCATGACTAATCTCTTTCTTGTTAGGTTGATACATCCGAGCGAAAGATACATTATCGTGCTAGGCCTCTTGAACGCGTAGTGTCCGCGGGTTTGGTTTGAACTGGCCTGCACGCCCACGCCCACGCTACCGCGCACGCCTACGCCTCCGCTTTGGTTTGGCCGTAGCTTTAGTCCGCAAATCGCGCGCGAATGCCGCGAAGGTCTGGGAACGCGAAGTGTGGAGCCTATTTTTCGCGGCTTCGTGCAATGTTCGCGAATTGTTCCCCAATTTTGGTCGGTTTTTTGTCCTGCGTCAAAAGAGCCGCGAAGCGTGAAGCCGGCACGAACGTGCAATGATACCACATTCGCGCTCCGCGAACACTCCGCGAAGCTCAGTTTTGATTTTTGAATTGACGATTTTTATTCAAAGAGCTTGCTTAGTTAGACATGAATTAATAATGAGCGTAACGTGAACGAATTAGACTGAAATATAATTTCTCGAATATTATCAGGCGGCGGCGCGGGCGGTTCCTTAAAATAGGTTATTTTAAGGAACGTCTATATCGATAAAAGTTGCGAACTTTGCGCGAAAATACCGCGAATTAGTCGCGAGTGAGTCCTTGTTATTTTCGCGGAAACTTCGCGCCGCGAACGTCGCTCGCGATTCGCGGACTAAGTGTGGAGAGCATTGATGTAAAAAGTAAAGATACGGCTGACAGAACAAATCGCCTTGCATTTCCTCCATACATGACACACTAACCCCATCTGTTAGACTTTGATGTCAACTGTCAAATAGCATCATAGAGTAAACACAAAATTGTATTGATGTAACCTTGTAAGAGCGACTTATAACGAAAGAGGAACTAAGAAAAAAAAAATATTTCACAGATGTTGTATTTAAAGTAGTATCAGAGTAAATATAACTTTTTGCTTTTTTAAATTAAATACGTTAACATAAATTGAAGTAAAATAAAATAATCTTTACTTGCTCAAACACGGTATGCATAGGTGTTTAAAATGAACGTACCAAGCATATTTAGCCAACACGAGGCATGCAAATTAAATATAAAACTTAACTAAAATTAAATATAAAATTGAGTCTAAAATTGCATTAAATTAAATTAGGTACATAGATGTCAGTCATATCATAATTATGTTGAAATTAATAGTTATTATTTAAAATACTCCTTTGTGGTATGTGAGATTAGCCACTTATTCAGTTTCGTTTTGTTTTTAAATTGATTATTATTCAATGTTTTGAATTAATTAGTAGGTATATTATTGAAGATTTTTTTATACTCATTGTCATACAGCTTTTTTTATACTGCATTGTTATTGGAGTTCTTAGTAGTACCAGGATATTTTGATTTCTTGTGTTCCGTGGTTATCCACATTTGACATTTATATGTCAAATGCCCTATTAAAAATATGCATAATTTGCATTACAAATACATATATGTTTGAAATATATACAGGGACGTCAATGTTAGTAATTGCAACTGTGCAAATAGAGGACACCGCATATTGCTCTTATCCATCTTTTTTGGGCATTAAAAGCTCTATTTATATTAGTGCTATTGCCCCACATCAGTAAACTGCAGCGTAATTTAAAACCTACAATGCATGATAGGTAGCAATCGCTGTTTTTGTTACAGATCTAACCTGCTAAACTTATTGTCTCTGTAGGATAGGTATAGATCTGGCGAACGCGCCGCGTATGCGCAGGCACGCGATCCGTTACTGCAACCGCTTGGTGCGCCTCTTTAGCGCAACTCATGCAGGCTTGTACAGGCTTGTACAGTACAGTGCGCGCGATCTGCGCGCGTGCAGTTCTGGTTCACGTTCGAGCCAGTTTAAAGGTCGCGTTCACGCGGCCTGCCCGCAGCTCTCGCGCTGCGCCTGCTGTACAAACATTATCCATATGCGTTTTGCAATTCACGTATTGTTCTATAGTTAAACCTAGGAACTTCGTTTGTTTTACTTCGTTAATTTTCGTGTCTTTATAATGAATATCAATATTAATATTTTTGTTTCTGTTTAATTGTATGTAATTAGTAAATACTTTAACATCAACATTACTTTTAAATGAAACTATACCTTTCTTATAAGTTGTAATGATGACTAACCTATACATATAATTGAAGCTATAAAAAAACAATTTCTCTCTCTACCTCTCGAAATGAAACAAAAGGTATGATTCCGAATTCAGCAGCACGCAGTAGTGCTGGTCCCCATATTTTCTCTATGAGTTTATATGAGATTACATCGTCAACCGTCTGGTGTAGTAGTTCGTGCTCCGGACTACAATGCCTGGCGGTTGCGGGTTCGAATCCCGCGAGGGGCAAATGTTAGTGTAATGAGCACGAGCATTTGCATTGCACCTAAGTCACGGATATGTATAAATGTATTTAAGTAGTCTATAAATGTATTTAAGTATGTTTATTTTCTGAATCTTGTCGCAATAGCACAAGATTTTCTTAGTTTGGGGCTAGATAATTGGGTGTTTGTGGATACAATTTATTTTTATACGGAATCATACCTTAGAACTTTTCTCAAAAAAACTATATCAGATAGGTAATTTATATTTTTATTTAATACATTTCACTGTCCTTATCATAAAATAAAATATTTATATTACATCGCATGTACTGGACTGCACTCAGTGCACTGTGAGCACTATTATGGCTATACTATAACCAAACAACTAATGCACGCCGCTACAAAGTTGTATCGGTTTTGCACGGTAAATATGACGTTGCTTCGTAAAATGGACAAAGAAGTTAGAAAATTGTTAAAGTAATGTGAATAAGTTTAGTGCTTATCAAATATGCGACTTATTGGTGAGAAGTTATATAAGAATCTTTTTTTATGACCTTTCTGTCGTAATTTAAGCAACCTTTCAGTGAACATCTAGGCATTTTTATTTTTTCATACAAATGTCTGGTCCCGATGACCGCCGACAACTGACTACGTCACATCGGCCTCGGTCTGGTCATTTTCGGGTCATTTTAGTTCCAACACCCAGAAGTGTGGTCCGCCCTGTCCTTACGAAGTAATATACACCGTGAAGTTTTAATTACCCGAGAAAATTAACTAACATACTCAGATATCGATATACATCGAATTTGGCGAATAAAAAAAAACATTATTTTTATGAGAAAATTATTTAAAAGGTCCCTAACATTCCGTAAAAAATATGCACCATAAAAGTCCTGCTAATTCAAATAGTAATCATTATCATTCCAACATTAACGGAACCAAAATCCACCTAATTTGGCCGCGTAATATTGGCGTACGGAAGGAATAACTATAAATGAAAACAAATTACACAACCTGCCGACAAAAGACGTTTCTTTCTCACTCGGCAAACTCGCGTCTAAGCTCGAAGCTGGCTAGCACTCCCTTCACCAATGAACGGGCGGGCGGAGTCTCACGCGCATCCCCCGCCCGCCCGCGCCATCATTGACCTCAGCTCAGTCCGTCGCGAATCTTAAACGGTCAAGGTTGTGTCACGCAAGGTCACCGGCACACGCGACCTCCGCACCTGTGTTTACTTTAAGGCGGGAGTATTTAACTTTTAGTGATCTTCCGACGGATTTATTCACAAAACTAAGGAACTTATAAGAAAAATAAAAATACCATTAAAATATTTGATCCTTTATCTAATGTCTCGGTGAAACCAAAACACGATTATAATAACTTGGCTCGATAGAAAAAAATCTTGAAAATAGGTCGTTTTATGATTTTTGGATCGATTTTCTGGAAAGATTTTATATGATACAAGTATGTAAAAATTAAGCAGTTTACTAAAGATCAAAATTTGCTAGTGTCTCGGTGTAAAAAAAAATCAATTTTGTTATGTTATTAGGTACCAAAGATTAAAAAACCTCGAAAACCATGCACAAAAGGCGTGCAAGCCGCCCCGCCAGGGGGGGGTGTCCAGTAGGACGTCGCCGAGGTAGGACCTGTGTTGTGTTGCTCTCGGACTCCCCCCCGCCCCCTCGCACACCATCGCAATAGCTACGAAATTTAATTCTTGTAAATATTTAGATTTTTTGTGTGGAGCCAGGCATACCTCAACCTCAATTTTACTTTATTTGGTGTTACATCAATGAAAATACTAAATTATTACATGTACAAGAAATACTCTGTAAATTTGTTGTAAGTAATACGGTGATAGTACATACATGTGAGTGAAGTGACGAATACCGTGATGGCCTATCAGTACTGTGTACAGTGCGCGCGTACCTAAACGGCGAGTTCGGAGCGCGGTGGATCGGCCGCGGCGGGCCCGAGCCCTGGCCTCCGCGGTCCCCGGACCTTACGCCTGTGGACTTTTATTTGTGGAGCGAGATCAAGCGCCGAGTGTTTGTGAGTGAACCTACTAGTGTTGGTGATTTGCGAAACCGAATCATTGCGGCTTTTCAAGAGGTTCAAGCTCAAAGAAACGTGCTTATTTTTTTTTGAAGAATAACTTGCGGAAAATAGCACTTGTTTGTATCTCGGAGAAAGGAGGACATTTTGAAAAAATACTGCAATACGTGTAAGGTACGTTGATATTTGTTTTAAGGTTTTTAGGTATTTGTATCATTTGTTAATCTTGTAAATACCTAGTGGATTTCATATTTTAAAATACACCTTAACTAAGTAATTAAAATAAACAAATTACTAAGCAGATAAAAAAAAACTCGTGAAAAGTGCTATTTTTATTACTTGGTAATGGCCACGACATACAAATCAACAGATATCACGTTTATAAAATGCTAGTGCAGGATGCGAACCCGCGATGCTTGGCGATCTTGACAATCGTTAGCACTAGGCGTAGCGGACGCGCATGCGCGGGAAACTGCGCGAGTGCCGCGCAAGTTTGAATGAATGCATGCGTCTCTCTCTCTCTCTCTCTCATTCAACAAATACTACGAAGATGGTTTCCATGTTTTTGGTGCATTAACAGGATTTATTTGAAGTACTATAAAACGATATTTTTGTATGAACGCTATAATATTTGTGTGTTACTTACTGATATACATATTTTTATAAACGCAAATTTTAGTTTTCTCGGGTAATTAAAAAGTCACGGTGTATAAGTCAATGGTGGAGAGCACTTAACGATGGGACGTTCCATAAAATAGATGCCTGATTTTATTCGAGAAATTGAAGTTCAGTCTCTTAACATTCGTAACCTATTTTTTTTTATAAAATTCGTTATTTATTAATATTTTTAAGAAGTTAGAAACAATTTTAATCAAATACGTCGTAACTTCTGTCAAACTTGTGTTAAAAAATAAGAAATAATGCTTTCAAAATTATTTTACTACAAAGATAAACTTTATGATCCAATTTTTTTGCGGCAGTCTACATGAGGGTTGTGCTATGGCGATCTAGTTCCTGTCACCCTGTATATTTCTGTGGGTCCGTTCTTGATGCATTATTTTTTTAACTAAAAAAGATTTTTTTTTTGTAAGTGATTCATATAATGCATTCATCAAGTCAAAATACTAAGTACCTACCTACTAGTTAGTTATTTTAAAATTATTATCTTCCTGGCATGAGTAGGTACCTCCTAGGTTCCTACCTATCTGGTTCCTACTTAAATATTAGGTTGGGGAAAAAGTCTTTTCGCATTATAGTATGTATGAACTTGTAATAAAATCTCTTTGGCTGTACTATTTGTAGCATGTGTGTCTGTAAGAGTAGCACAAATTTGGTTTAAGCGTTTTCAATCCGGAAATTTTGATGTCAAAGATGCACGTCGCTCTGGTCGCTCTATTACGGGTAAAATTGATGCCATTTTTGAAAAAGTGGAGCAAGATCGGCATATCAGTAGTTACGACGTAGCTGAAGAACTGGGAATTGATCACAAAACAGTTTTGGCGCATTTGAAAAAACTGGGTACACAAAAAAGCTAGATATTTGGGTACCCCACGAGCTCACTGAAAGAAACCTAATGAACCGTGTTCTCATTTGTGATTCTTTATTACGACGTAATGAAACCGAACCATTTTTGAAGAAGCTGATAACTGGTTAAGAAAAGCTAAAATAATCTCTTTTATTCAGCATCTGAATAACTGGTAAAACATAGCACCTTATCCAGTTTAAGCATAAAATAATTACCTTACGTTACCACAAAGCGACGGGTCTCTGTGAAATCAACAGGGTGAAAACCGGAAGTGATCACCGAATGGTTAGAGGCACATTGAACATCATCGTCAAGGTAGAAAGTTCTCGTTTATTAAAGTCCGCTCCGATCCTAATGTCCATAGTTAATGCCCCGAAAGCTTGCAGCTCGAGTTGTCAAATCGCTTTGTATGTCTAGAGAACTGCGAGACAGTGGACAAGATTAACAACAGGTTTGTAGAAACTGTCCAGGCGGTCGGGTTGAAATTTTTAAGCCCCGTCGAAGATACAGGCAGACCGAATAAACTAACCGACCACACCCTCAAACTCATGTCAGAACGACGATCAAAGACACTAGAGCTTTCCTTTGGGTATAACGACAGCTCAATAGACGGATATGGAAGTCCTTGCGACAAGATATCCGCAACTTTAATACGAACAGTATCAAAGAGGCAATAGCGTGAAGCGCAAGGCTCCAAAGTGTTTGCAAGAGACATGTCTATTAGGCAAAGCCAGCTGACGAAGCTAAAGACGGAGGAAGGTAGTATAACGTCGACAAAAGCCGACGTTTTGAGGGAGATCGAAAAGTTATATGGGCAGTTATACATTTTGGTCACTAATCCTGTTAGAAGCTCAGCCGCAGATCCAAGAGCTATGCTAACCCAACACTTTACTGAAGATATCCCGGACCTATATGAGATAAGGATGGCTCACAAACGGCTTAGGAACAACAAGGCGCTGGGTGAAGTCGGAATCACCTCAGAGATTCTGAATGCGGGTGGAACACCGATACTCAGACTTTCAGAAACTCTTCAACTTCTTCTTGATCTAAGGAATAACGCCGGAGGCATGGAACAGAAGTGTGGTGGTGCTTTTCTTTAAGAAAGGAGATAACACCTTATCGAAGAATTACAGACCTATCTCGCTACTGAGCCATGTCTACAAATTGTTTTCGAGGGTCTTCACGAGAGTCTTCACTTCGTCTCGCGCGTAGGTTCAATGATTTCCAGCCTCCCGAACAAGTAGGTTTCCAGAAAGGTTTGAGTACCACAGACCATACGCTGCGGCAAATACAGAAGACCGAAGAGTGTCTTGCCACTATGCTTGGCGTTTGTTGATGAGCTGAAGGCCTTCGATTCGATCGAGACTTGGGTAGTGTTACAGTCTCTCCAGTGGTGCAATATTTACTATTGATACATCGAAGTGCTAAATGTCTATATTAAAACGCCACCATGTCGGTCAGAGTACAGGAGCAGAGCACGAAAGCGATTCCTCTGCAGCGAGGCTTAAGTCAGGGCGACGTTATTTCTGTTCCGAAACTGTTCACGGCTGCATTGAAAGATGCTTTAACTCCTGGAATCGAAAGAGTTTGGCATCAATATTAACGGCGAATACATCAGTCACCTTGGCAGAATCGCTGGAAGACCTCAGCACAATACTCGATGTCGAATATTTGACTGTCGGGCTGGTTTTAATGACATTTAAATAAAAGAAAATGATTTTGTCTGATATTTCTAATTTCGATGGCATACATCAATTTCGGTGCAATGGTTTTCAATTCCGGTGGACCTCAAATAATTCCGGTGGCTTTTTATAATTTAAAATTGATATTTTGCAAAAAATAGTTATTTCTTTTCTATTTCTATATCTATACTTCTATCATGTCTGGTCAATGCCATTTATCGTAGGATTAGGCCGAGCCCGCTGACTATTGAGGTTTCAAGAATACTAAAGTTTGTGATTTTTCGCATATAGTTTCCGAACCATTTTCCAAACCTAACACGTTAATTTGTGTCATTTTTTGTGCTTACTTAGGTAGAAATTTAGGTATTTGCCATTTCGGCTATTAACGGACGAAAAGAATATTATAGATCAAAATTTTACTTTCATGTTAATAATGAAGTAGTAACTGATGTAAATATGACTTTTGTGTCACCTCTGTCCACAAAAATACTGTTATTTAACCAGTACCTAAAATGTTGCCGAAAAAGCTCTAAAAGAAAATTGTAGTAACTTAAATAAGTTTTAAGAGTTTTAGGTCATTGGTATCTTTTACTCGAAATGTTTGGTGTCGAATAATCCATAATATTGGTTGTTTTTTTGTTTTTTCATATAAAAGCTTTTAAAAAGCCCCAAAAGAAAATGCAAGTTTCTAGAGTTTTAGGCATTATTTTTGTTATAGTATAATGATACAATTTTCTGAATTTGTGTCATTTTTATCAACAAAATGTTATTATTTGAAAAAACAGGTATGTTTACGCGCAAAAGTCACACGTGGAAGAGAGTTGCATGGACGCGCCGCCCCCCGCGCCCGCACACTTCTACCGACCGATCTAGCGCGAACGCGGTATTGACAGTATTGTTGTTTGTTTTCGGTGCGAGTTGCGTTGCAACATGTATTTACTTAAAATTACAAAAGGTGATGCATAGGAAATACTAAAATGGAGGTTGAAAACTATTAATGTGTTCAATATTATCATATATTGGACGTAAACCCTAAATACCATCGCAAATAACCATGGTTATAATTAATTAATTTTTTTTATGCGAAAATAGACCTTATCGTGCACAAGAACAAAATCGCGTGATTGGAACTAAATAGTTTAAAACAGAACAGTTTTGTGGATTAGATGGTGGTAGCTGTAACAGATTTTTTATAAATAATTATATGACAACATCACCTATAAATTGCTCGGATTCTATGATAGGCCAATTAGGGAAGCACACTTAGGGCTTGCGATCCGGATATTCAAATTATGCGAATATCCGCCGAATATTAGGTTGGGGAAAAAGTCTTTTCGCATTATAGTATGTATGAACTTTTAATAAATCTCTTTGGCTGTACTATTTGTATCTGGCTGGTTTTGGTATCATTAAAAGTTTAAATTTTAAAGAAGATAATTCCAAATTCAAATTAGGAAAATGTGTGTTTTTCATTTGTTTTTAATACTGTCAAGATGATAACTAATGAAGAAATTCGATACATTTTAAAATTAACTACAAAAAAGGTAAAAATGCAACGCAAGCCGCGAAAAAAATTTGCGATATTTATGGACCTAGTGCAGTATCTGCAAGAGTAGCTGTTCAAGACCGATGTTAGTACATTGACAAGTACACGTTTGCACCATTTGCGGATAGATGGCGTTGTTGAGCATTGGTCCGCGGTGGTGCCAGAAATTTCTGTTTCTATATATAGTCGATGTTAACTCTTCGAAAATATACATCTTTAATACACCTTTAGACCAGGCTACACGGTGGTTTCATTTAACCTTCCCCGTAGTAGCAGTTCCAGGACAACTTAGGCCATCCTACCTTAACATTGGTCCAGCGAGACCGGATTTTTTGGAGTCAGTGGGTCCTAGCGAGGATCGGCGCACCCTGCAGTGGATCGCTGCAGATACAAGGGTCGCCAGCATCAGTTCCTGTGGAGCACCTTGCTGAGGAGGAGGAGCCATCACAGCTTGCTAGGACGAGGCAATTCAGAGGAGCTATCGAACGAGATCGGGATATCGTGACGTCACTAGCGAAGTAAGCACGACGTCATCGCATCGGCTTCCACCAACTACGTCATCAGTTCAGTTCACCAACTACGTCAACAAGACGGTTTGTAAGTGGAATGCAAATAGTGAGTACAATTTTGAGCTTTAATGCTTAGTGAAAATTAACTTTGAAATATAAAGAGTGCAGTGCAAAATTAAAGTCAATTGAACCTTATTTGTTTGGAAGAATTAACTTATAACAAATATTATAGAATTTAGGACTTAGTACATTTAAAAAATAATTTTAAGAACTTAGAATAGTTTTGATAAAAACGGGGGAACGAGAAATCTATGCCCGATTTTCTTTTGTTTTAAAAGTTCAAACACTTGTAAAAATTTTGCTGTGCGTGATCTTGCAGTTCGCATGTTTGGTTTTTAAAGTGTCAGTTCAATTTTCGAAAGTTGTTAGTTTATTTATTCTAGTTCATAAGCAAAATGGAAGGTCATTCAATTCATGGTAAAGAACTATCAAAGAAAATAGACGGCTTGTTAAATGTTCAGAATGTCTTGACTAGTTCAATTGGAAAAGGTTACACGAATTTTAAGAAAAGTCCAAAAGACAGAATAACTAAAGAGTATATTGAAGCAAGGCTTGAAAATTTAGAACATGATTGGTCATCTTTTAGGTCAAACAACACAACGCTTCATGAAATATCAGATCCCAAAGATTTAGAAAATACACCTTATTATAAGGAGGAAATTTATGACAGCACTGAAGATAATTACTTCATGTACAAGACATTAATGAAAGTAGCTTTAAATAAATTGTCAACTATACAAGAGTTTAACCAGTCAAATTCACAACATAGTTCAAATGAATATAAGTCAAACCATTTAGTTCAATTACCAAAAATTACTATTCCAACTTTTTCTGGCCTTTACTCTGAATGGACAACATTTCGAGATTTGTTCATTTCATTAATCGATAAGAACAGCTCATTAGATAATGTACAAAAACTACATTATTTAAAATCTCATTTAACTGGAGAGGCAGAACAGTTGATTAGGCATACTCCGACTACTGATGCCAACTACAGTACATGTTGGTCACTATTAGAAAAACGTTACAATAACAAAAAGTACCTATCAAATTGCATTTTAAAGCGCTTATTCGACCAAAAACGTATGCAAGTAGAATCCGCGTCAAACTTGAAGGAACTTTTAGACACCACCATGGACTGTTTAAATGCTTTACAGAATATTGGACTTGATGTAAGCACATGGGATGTCATTATTATTCACATTGTTACTTCCAAATTAGACCCAGAAACGCGTAAACAATGGGAATTGCATATTTCTAGCATTGATTCTAACAATTTGCCAAATTTAGAACAACTGCAACATTTTATGGAAAGTCGCTTTCGTGCGCTCGAATTTGTAGATACCAAAAGATCAGATCAACCGCATTTGTCTGGTTCTTCTTATGCAAAACCAACGGATTTGTTGTCCACTAATATTCCAAGTATGCGTTGCGAATATTGTTCTGACTGCCATAAATTATGCTTTTGTAAAGAGTTCGCAAAACAAGAAAATTCACAGAGACGCGAATTCGTACTTAAAAATCGCCTCTGTTTTAATTGTTTAGGAAGTAATCATACAGTATACGAATGCAAAAGCCCCAATAAGTGCAAGATTTGTAACAAATATCACCATTCACTTTTACATAAAGAACAAGAGGACACAAATTCTAATTCACAGTTCAATGATACAACCAAAGAAACAAATTCATCTGGTGGTAATAACCCAATAGTTTCGTGTTTGTCAACACATAGGGTAATAAAGCGAGAACAGGTCTTATTACCCACAGCTTTAGTAATAGCTAACTCTGAAAATTGTAAACAGCAACACATATTACGAGCTTTAGTAGACCAAGGTTCGCAAGCTTGTTTCATAACTGAAGAAGCAGTGCAACGTCTTAATCTGAGAAAAGAAACGATTAACGGAAAAGTAACTAGATTAGGAGAGGACAACAGTTTAACATTCCAACATGCTGTGAACATAAAGGTTCAGTCACCGATTGACATGAATTTTAACGTCGAGTTCAAAGCTTATGTTCTCAGAAACGTAACATCACATATTCTCGAGCAAAAGGTAGATGACACACGCTGGAAAGAATTAGCCAACTTAAATCTTGCTGATCCGCAGTTCAACGCTCCCGGTAAAATTGATATTTTGCTAGGCGTTAATGTTGTTACCCGAATATTGAAAAATGGAGTAAGAAAGAGTCCAGATGATTCACTAATAGCACAGAATACCACCTTAGGATGGATTTTGTCTGGAACCATCAACTCGGTTCCAGCTAAATCGGGTCAAACTAAAGACAGTCATAAAGTTTCAGTGATGCACGCTCGAGTATATGACAATGACACCCTAAAACAATTTAGGAAAATTAAAGAACAACAATTTACTAATACTAGATATATTTTTAGACAACGAACAAATAAGGAAAGACATTTTTAAAAATTATATAATATAATAGTAGTTCAAGGAAAGAAGTACAATACATAAATAAGTTCAACTAGCATAACGAGCACAACAGGAACAAACTAGAACGCTAAATAGTGCACAAAATGAAAAGTTCAAAAGGAAAGTACAATTTTTCAGAGGACAAACGGAGCAAAACATTATTACATTAAAGATTACACAATGTATAAATAAGCAATTACATAAAAAAGCTAATTATTAAATAAAAGGTATTTGGTACTACCTGGTACTAAGAGAACACCTTTCTTGGCTTGATTAATTTTCCTACGAAGATACCTGCAACAAATAGATCACATAATTAATTAGCCCGGTTAAGAAATTCTAAATTGAAATATAATTTAACATGTAAAAAGCAAAAAATAAAATATAATTTTAATACTTACCATCTGATTGTATTTTTAGTATATCTGCAGACCATTTAACACCGGCAATACATCCGGATTGAATACATTGCACACGGCTTTAAATTAAAACTTTTTTGGCGTTATGGGAATGCTATTGATATAATATTTTGGCAACTTAATTTCAATTTTAAATACATTTTGTACCTAGCATGTCAGAACATTTTTTGCCGTTAATAGCAAATAAGAACGTATAAATTATAATTAAAGTTCAATAATTAGGTAGTTCGAAGAATTTTGCCCATGTGTTTAAATCGATATGAGGCATCTGTTTAACATCAACATGTAACTTTTTGTTTTATGATCAATGGTTGTTAAGATTATTATGTTCTATAATTTCTAGTTCAGATTTGTAAATGCAGTCCACCACGAATCAATTTAGTACAGAGGCAGGCCTCGGACGCCACGGTGGGCGGTTAACTTTCATTAAAGAACATTCGTTCACTAAATGTTCTTGGTGGGCGGTATGTTCAAGACCGATGTTAGTACATTGACAAGTACACGTTTGCACCATTTGCGGATAGATGGCGTTGTTGAGCATTGGTCCGCGGTGGTGCCAGAAATTTCCGTTTCTATATATAGTCGATGTTAACTCTTCGAAAATATACATCTTTAATACACCTTTAGACCAGGCTACACGGTGGTTTCATTTAACCTTCCCCGTAGTAGCAGTTCCAGGACAACTTAGGCCATCCTACCTTAACATAGCACTTATTCGGTTTAAGCGTTTTCAATCCGGAAATTTTGATATCAAAGATGCACGTCGCTCTGGTCGCCCTATAACTGATAATATTGATGCTATTTTTGAAAAAGTGGAGCAATATCGGCATATCAGTAGTTACGACGAAGCTGAAGAACTGCAAATTGACCATAAATCAGTTTAGGCGCATTTAAAAAAAAACTGGGTACACAAAAAAGCTCGATATTTGGGTACCCCACGAGCTCACTGAAGGAAACCTAATGAACCGTGTACTCATTTGTGATTCTTTATTACGACGTAATGAAACCGAACCATTTTTGAAGAAGCTGATAACTGGTAAAGAAAAGCTAAACTGGTAAAGAAAAAATAACTGGTGATGAAAAGTGGATCACGTACGACAAGAACGTGCGAAAAAGGTCATGGTCAAAGGCCGGTCAGGCTTCACTAGAGACTGTGGCGAAACACGAGTTAACTCGCAACAAGGTGATGCTGTGTGTGTGGTGGGATTGGAAGGGCATTATACATTATGAGCTGTTACCACCAGGCAGAACCATCGATTCTGAACTCTACTGCGAACAACTGATGAGATTAAAGCAAGACGTTGAGAGAAAGCGCCGGCCGCTTAATCAACAGAAGGGGTGTGGTTTTTCATCATGATAACGCTAGACCTCACACACCTTTAGCCACTCAGCAAAAATTAGGAGAGTTTGGCTGGGAGGTGTTAATGCATCCGCCGTATAGTCCTGACCTTGCACCTTCAGATTTTCACCTGTTTCGCTCTCTTCAGAATTCTCTAGGCAGTGTCAGGTTAACATCACAAGAGGACTGCCAAAACCACTTGTCGCGGTATTTTGATTAGAAGCCCCAACATTTCTATAGCAATGGGAGTATATCCCTACCTACAAGATGGCAAAAAGTTATAGAACAAAATGGAACCTACATAGGTACTTTAGTTAAATGTAAATAAACTATATTAAAAAATGTTTTGAATTTTCTTAAAAAATGCGAAGAAACTTTTTCCTCAACCTATTATTTATAATTCGGATATCTAGTAAGTCAATATTCTGATATTTCGGTTATATTTTCAATTGGCATTCTGGCTTGACAGTAAGGAGCGTCCTACACTACATTGAACATACTCCATCAAAATTGAAATACATTGATTATTTTTTACGGTAGTGTAATAAATTATACAGACACTTATACATAATAATATCTAACCGTTGACTCCACATTGCCTTGGGTTCTGCGGCAAATTTGGCTAGCCCACTGCCACTTAAGCTTGCTACATGGAACACAGTGTCCTGGTCTCAGTGGTGGGGGGTGACCTCACTCTGCCGGCGATCGTCGCGAGGATGGCTTCAAGCGTGAAACCGTGGCAGGCAATGCTCACCATCTGCGAGGCAGTCATCTCCCAGAAGGAAGCGGCGGAGAGGGAACGGGAGGCCTCAGCTTCCGCCCCAATGATCCACCTTAGGCGCGTTGGGTGTCGGAGAAGGGCATACCTCCTCCACCTGCTCCTTCCAGATGGGTCACGGGCTACAGACACGAGGGTGCCTCCGGGACTCACAGCGGCGCAGCATATGACCCCGCGTGCCGTTCGCAGTAGAGTGGAGGTGACAGCTCCCTCTCCAGCCCACCATAAAGTGGGCCGCAGCCGAAGCCGAGTCAAGAACCATCCAGCGGCTGCGGCCAATGGCGAAACCCTTGGCTCCATTTCACTTAAGGCACCGGAGAGCACTGTGCGGTTTTAGTGGGTAGGCGGGCGCCTTCTAAGCCCGGAGTCCCGCACACCCCTCTCCAGCCGTTCCTCCACAGTTGGATGACGGTGCGTTAATGTATTTCCTTACGTTAAAAAATGTTTAACATTTGTCGAACCTCGACGAGCCTTCATCGCCTGACCTCCGCCTAAGGAGGGTTCCGTACCATGATTTATAGAAAAAAGCAAAAAATATCGGAGCCCCATAAATATTTATTTTATTCTGGTTTTTAGTATTCGTTGTTGTAGCGGCAACAGAAATACATCATCTGTGAAAATTTCAACTATCTTACGATCACGGTTCATGAGCCTGGTGACAGACAGACGGACAGACAGACAGACATCGGAGCCTTAGTAATAGAGTCCTGTTTAACCCTCTGGATACGGAACCCTAAAAACGGTTTCCTGGCAAAAAAAGGAACATTTATTCGGAACACTTTAACAACAATGATTAAAGAGGTGGAGCAGGAAGGTTCTCGAATGGAGACCACGCTTAGGCAAACGTAGTGTAGGACGCCCCCCGGCTAGATGGTCCGATGACCTGAAGAAGGCAGCTGGCAGTGACTGGATGCAAAGGGCGGGAGATCGTGCTCTGTGGCGCTCCTTGGGGGAGGCCTATGTCCAGCAGTGGACTGCAACAGGCTGATATGATGATTAAAGAAGTTCGTCGCCTGATCAATAATGCGGTAACGTTTGTTCGCAGTATTATGTTCCCAACATTCATTACACCGCTGTTTTATTTGGCAAAAAATCAATAAACGTGTAATTTTAATTTTGCAAGAAAGCAAGCATGTCTTAGAATTATTTTCCTAAAAATCAAAAATCCAAAAAAATGACATCACGGGGAGCGTCATATATTTTTAATTTGAATTAATTTAACTAACCCAAATTGCAATCCGGATTTCATAAACGGGTTTCGTGACTAATCCGGATAAATCCGAATCTATTGAATTTTGTTGGAAAACAAAGAAATGAAAAAAAACCGCCCAAGTGCGTGTCGTGCCACGAGCAGTATAGGGATCCGTAGTTGCCCATTGCTACCACAACATATTTCGGCAATTACTTGATTTAAGTCACTTTTAATGCTTTCCTCTAAGGAATTTTGGAACGACTAAGTTGAACGACTATTACTCTTAACTGTGTCCCTATTCGCGGCGGTTAGTGTGCAGAATAGGGACACAGTGAGTGTAGAGTGTGACGGTACTTCGCGTGAAAATAATATTATAATAATTATGAAACACACTCGCAGGCTACAGTAAGATATAAACTTCTTTTTGTCCATATTTCGGTCATTCTCACGATAAGGTGTTCTTCGTATAATTTCCGTCACGATTTTGATTTCGCAAGAAATTCGTTTTATTGGCAATTAAATTAAGAAAAGACGATAAACTAAACAGAATTATGTATTTGGCACTTCAATGTGCCGACTGGTTATGGAGTTATGAGGTGACAAAGTTTTGGGTGTGACGGAAATTAGAAAATAGCTTACTTAAATTTATATTGTATTGAAATAAAACTCAAATAGAAAATAAACAGAATTTAATGAAAAGTAAACCTCACAAGTTATTGTACAGTCTACAAATAACAAAAAAACCTCTTTAATAAAACAAAAAAATTGCTCGATAGCCTACCGATAACTGATAATTTTAAAAAATCAAACAATATATATAATTATATTATATGTAAATGAACCATTTTGGCTGTCTATTTATTAGAAACTCGAACGATAAACAAGTTATTATCACCAAATCCCCTTTTACGGCGTCTTTTTATGAAACCCACATATTATAATTCAGTCTTCTTTTAACATGGCACAGTGGCTTTTTAAGAAAATCACTTTGGACTTACCTACTTATTATATTATAATATAAATATACCAAATATTTTAACCAAATATTCTTCATTCATGATCAAGAATAACAATTAGAAACGAACTTATAAAATCAACTAGAAAACGTAATCAATCTATACTTTATCCTTAAAAATAATCTCACTTTGTAGGAACATTAAATTAACTCAAAAAATATTATAATCGCTTTCATCAGATTCATAATCCTTATTGTTAGTAGTAGGTGAACGTGCAGATAATGTAGTGATACTTAATTGAACCGGCGAAACTGGTACCCAAAAACTATCATTGCTTGGCAAATCTAAATCACTGTCAATAATTGTATTTTCAGGTAGAGGTTTTTCTATAGAGTCTGGTTTGCAAGGAGTTTTAAAGGAGTTTCCTACATTATCAGCTGACCGTACTAAAACATTTGTTAAAATTTTCAGTCTTTGTGAAGTAGCTTGGCCGATACCCTGAGTGTTTTCTTTTTCATCGGTTATCTGCGTTGTTGAAGCGGTCACAAGGGCATGCGATGTCTTATAAAAGCCAATATGTTGCCCGTGTGTACACTGTACAGGTTTGACACAGTCGTTTAAGTCGCAACTTAAGTTGCGCATCGCCAAAGTATTTGGTTGTTCACAACTCCAAAGCACTTGGTGCACCTTCATGGTGCCTTTAAATTCACGTAACTTTTCCGGAAACAAAAGGTCTTTTTGGAGAATGTTAGATTCATTGACGACATGTAGAAGTACTCCTCGTACGTTGGTCTTTAGGTGGTTCATGAGCGTCTGCATATCAACTATATCATTTCCTTGTGCTACCAGCCTATCCGCAGTTCTTTTAATAAACGCACCTACCCCATCGGGTGCTCCCTTCCCATGACCGCTTTCAGTGTAGTTCCAACTCACCAATTTTAAGTTAGGGTAATCTCTATGTAATTCTGTTATTACAAAGAACATCTTCTTATTGCGGTATTGGCCCGAAGGGGAATCGGAAATAAAATGTATCACGCGAACATGGGGTACTTCTGCTTCAATATGTTTTAAAATTGGCATAAGATGCTCCCACACTGCAACAGCATCATGCCTCAAAGATTCGCTAACTGTGCAAAGCGACTGCGTCTCTAATTTGCCATTCTTTTTATAGTACATAACCACGGTATGAAGTCTTATCTGTTGCCTGCTGCCAGCAAAATGAAAATACTGAATTTCGATAGCATATTTTGTGTTATAGTTTTCGCTGTAATCAACATGTATTATTACTTCGTCTTCTTTTAAGTTGGCCTTGAGTCGTTTTATGAAACTACTTTGGGAAATGACATTGGCACAGTGATTCATATAAGGCTGCAACATTTCATGGAACTTAGCAATGACATCTTTTGGCGAAGTTACAATCTTTTCTTTGATTATTTTATTCGAAGTTCTTTCATTGCCATCTTTCACAAATGTTTGTTTCTTTGAAATCCAATGCATATAGTACATTTCTTGAATATTTTCAAACTCTTTGAAATATAGTTTTTTTTTAATACACTGTGGGCATCTTCTTGTTAAACATTCGACATTTGTAGGATCGCAGCATATCGAACATAAAATTTTATAAGCAGAGTTCTCATTTGTAAGATTAAATCTTTTAAGAGCAGTCGCCATTAGATCCATATTCGAATGGGTTTTACACATGCAAGTTTCCCGAGACTTCACATCAGGAACTAAGACCCAGAATGGTCGCATTTTGCAAAATGTCGAGTAACTAATTTTGTATGAAATATGATTTATGAACTTTTCATGCAAAGTTTGTAATGTCTCTGTTAAGAATCTTTTTTGTTTTTTTTATTTTGTTTTTGGTTATATATTCTTTTTTACCAGGACAGATACAACTGTTTTCATCTTGTTCCAAAAACATTTCTACGTCTTTTTTACATTTTTAGCTGTCTCTTCGGTTAAACAATCTAGTTCTGTTTGTTTCTGCTTTACAACTTCTCTCACTTTATCGTATTCATTTATCTGGTTAACGTTTTTTTGCAATCTATGTATTTGCTTTCGATATCTTTCATTCAATCTCTTCAAATTGTGTATCTTAGTATGTAAAGTTTGAATCTGTTTACTACTTTTGTATCTCAGTCGTCTGATAGCTAATTTAGTAGGAGACTTTACTTTTTGTTTAGGCACTGAAATTGAGCTCTCTGACCCCGATGGCTGCATCTGGTCCCGATGGATGGTTCAAGAATGAACTTTCTGAACTACTGTTCTGAAGAGGATGGTGGGATGAATATGGTGATGAATATATGGAGGACAAGCCATCGCTCACGTCTCCTTTGCAAACCTCAAATACATCACGTGTTGGAGTCGATGATATTGGTCTAACCTGTTTAGTATTCTTTCCTGTTTGATTAAAATTGAAGGTAGATGTGGAGCTAGATGGCTGAGGTAGATTTTCAGTGACTACTTGGGCACTGTCAATCACTGTCTTTTGACTGTCAGATGATGATCCAGTGACCGTGTGTATTTGATTTTGATTATTCCGAAGGGATCAAAGACCGTACCTTGATTTAATAGTCGCTGGAGACAAAGAAAGCGGATCAGCAGTTATGTTCGGTGATAAATCAACATGTACTTCCGGTTCTGTTTCGTTGAAACTGACTTCTTCTATGGTTTCCAAAGCTTTTTTTTGCTGCCGTCGCCTATAATAAGCCTTAAAGTTTTCCCTGTTACGCTTTCTTATTTGTTTTTTACGTGCAGGAGTTTCTAGATTAATTGGCAATATTTTACCTTCGCTCCTCTTTTTATGGTACCTTTGGCGGTCTATTTCTTTATACACAGCGTATAGATCGGAATCATTCTTGATTTTTTCTCTTCTTCGTTGCTGTCTAAGCCTTTGTTGCTCCAAAATCTCCTCTCGACTTCGTTTTGGCTTACCCATGTTTTCTGTAAAATAAGAATACACATTATGGTATATGCTATGTATACCTACCAAAAAACTTTAAGTAGGCACCTGTTTTAAGGTAAAAACATAAAGAAAACAAATGTTGTCAGGTATTATATAATTTCCGTCACGTTTAGCGTGACGGAATAGGGTGATGGAAATTAGGAACACGACGGTATTTATGAGATAATAATTAAATGGTAAACAATACAGTATATTGCTACAAGTATGAGGTAGCCAACGAATGCCTGCATATAATATTATCACATACCAGTTTGTATCCATTTTAAAATATTAATTAAAAGAGCGAACGGAAATTAGAAAAGAGGTGAACCAAGCGAATAGAAATTAGGTACTTACGGTCGTAGTTCGCCAACGGAGCAAGTGACACGGGACCGCTTCGGTTGCCTGCTGTGGTTGCCTGCCGCGGCGCAACTGATCAAACACGACGTTGCGCTAGGGATGGGAATTACTTACTCTGCGAGCAAGATATTCGCTACTTTTATACTAGTGACTGAAATTAGGCATGATGAAAGGACAAACATATTTTTCGTTTTGTCTAAGAAAATACACAAGTTAAACAGAATATTTTTAGTGAATTATAATACTTAATTATTAATCTTAAAATTGTATACACTGAAATGTACCAATCGCAACTTATTTTGACACTGTTGAAGGTTTTGTACTTGAATCTGGGTTCTGGACAGCGAACGGAACTTAGGAGAACGACCTAAGAAAAAATAATTAAGTGCTTTTTTACAAGACGATGTGTCTCAAATTCAAATTCCTAAAAGATAAATGCTAGATCTAGTTCCTAAAAAATTGACAGCTTCAAAATATAACAAACTAGTCAGATATTTGCACGGACGCACCAAAACCAGGCCTGCTGAGAATGACCGATTTACAAGGAGCAAACAAAAAAAAAACTATAGACTGCGAGTGTGTTTCATAATAAAATAAACTTTATATTCCCTTATTCCAAAAATATAGGACTAGGTTTATACTTAGATTAATATTACCCAAACAATTTTAAACATGATAAATAAGATATATTATGTCAATATCACCGACGTATATTATAAATTGGCCGCGGCTACTTGTAAAAATTGCAACTGGCCGCGCCGCAGGCCGCGTGAGCGCACACACCGAGCAGGGCGGGGAGTGGGCGGAGCTCCCGGCCGCGGCTAGCCGCGCTCTGGCCGCGCGCAAGCCGCGTAGATTTGAATAGTGCTAAGACTTTCATACTATACAACAGGCTGCGGCCGCGGCCGCCACCTCAGGCCGCGTCTGTCTGGGACAATCCGTCAATTGGATCGTCACTTTTTTGTTTGCGGAAGCATCTATAAATATTTAAAAAAATACGATGTGATCCGGATATTTCGGATTACGGATAATCCGGACTGCAATCCCTAGCTTAAATCTATAAACTGTTCTATGTTTTAAACTAGTTAGGTCTAGACACGCGACTTCGTTCTTTAAACCTTGTATAGTAAGGTGTACTTTTGCATAAAATAAATATTTGCTTAATATAAATATTAAGAAACCTGGGGGTCAATGCCCGTAATTGTCATTAATTGGTTACGAAGATTTTAATATGATGCGATTATGATGTTGCTAAAAATCTAAATTCTCGTCGCTATTCAAACGTGCGCACGAAATATGATCATGATCATGATTGTGTCAATGGACTTAGTAGTCAAACTGGATAGAGTAGGTACTTCTAAAATTTTGCAAGTAACTTACACTTTCGGTCTTAGTAAACTATATTTATTTGATGCAACCAAATTGAAATACTGGACGCATAGCACGAAATTGTATTAATTGTTCAGACGTTTATACCTAACAAATTATAATAACCAGTCTCATGTGTCAATCCTTTGATAAAATATGACTCAATCTAGCCGTGTAAAAAACCTGACCCTTTTCAAATGTTCATAAATTGTCAAACCTTTGATACAAGTGAATGGATATTTAATTTGATCGGATAATACGACCAAACAAACGAAACGCTTTCGTAATATTAGGCCTCTTGTTTCTAGTTATAGGCACAAACCAATTTTTTTTTTCTGTTTATCGAATGCTCTATCCAGTTTGACTATTAAATCCATGGTGACAATTTTCACAAATCAAGTTAACATTTAAATTAGTAGAAGTACCTACTATTTGGCCATTTTCCACTCTAAATCATAATACGGTCACTTTGGGTTGATTTGTCAATTTGACATTGTCATTTTAGTGTAAGAGAATATCGTTTAAGAGGTTGATGTTGGCAAGACAGGAGGCCTAATACGAAAGCGCATCGTTCGGTCGGTCGTATTATCCGATCAGATTAAAACATCCATTCCCTGCATCAAAGGTTTGACAATTTATGAATAATTGAAAACAGTCGGGGCTTTTACTCGACTAGATTGAGTTGGTTATATTTTATCAAAGGATTGACACATGCAACTCGCCATTTTAATTTGTAAGGCTCATACGACCGAACAAAAGATACACTTTCGTGCTATGCCCCCTGGATCGACACTGGATTATTATAACTAACTTTTAAATTACGGGAATTGGGTCTGATTTTTGACGCTGGTTTTAATAACGTAACCTACAAGGGAACCCTGTATTGGATTTTGCAAGTACGACTCACTCCTAATTTGACGTTCCTCAATAATTTAAGAGTGAAAGACTCAGCTAAGTCACGATTATTCTTTAAGTAACAAGCTGACCCGGCTAACTTTGTACCGCCTAACAATATTTTTTACGTCAAATTTTTAGGGTTCCGTAGTCCTGACAAGGAACCCTTATAGTTTCTTCATGTCCGTCTGTCTGTCCGTCCAAGATTTCGTTTGGAGACTATTGACCTTGGAGAGTTGTAACATAGAATATCATTTTTTTTTAAATGGCCCCGTCACAAATGCGTACGAGAATTGAGCGAGAGTATAAAACGCATAAACGCTTCGCAGAAGAAATCGTACCATATGATTTATACCTCCCGCGCCTGTCACCGCCTCCTACCCGCCTGCGTCCGCTTCGAGCGCAGTTTTTTGTGTTCAATGAAATATATTGTAGTCGAAAGTGACACAAATTAACATAATCGATTTTTGATGCATTTGTGGTATGAAGTACGTTGACTGTAACAATTTATAATTTTTTTTGATGCGTGTGTAGCTTGGATTATCTAAATATTTAAAATACTCAAAAGTTCATGCCTTACTGTGGCACAAAATTATATAAAAAAGCATATCTATATGAACTGAGATACATTAAGTAAACTTTTTTAATTTGATTTTTTTTTTGGCAAAATTATTTGGTACTTTGTCTATGTCAGTTTTTACTGAACGAAAGTGACACAAACTAGGCTTGTATTCTATGTATGCTATATTATGAACAAAACAATTATAATTTTAAACTTTTAATTAATTTTGGCAGTTTTAAATCAAATTAAATAAAAAAGACAAATAAACATTAATTCCTAAAATAAGGATAGCAAGATCTGACACAAAACGCTAAATTAAGTTGTTTAGGTATAAATGTATCTACAGAAAAAAAAATAGAAACTTTAGAATTCTTTTAGGCGAAGACACCAATACTGCTTATCGGGCTCGGACTAGATTAGTACATATTAAAAACGAATAGATGTCATAGAAAATAAAATTTTTAAAATGTAAGTATATTTTTTAAATGAGTAATTATATACTCTTTAGTAATTAACGGTCAAAAGCAAGAAACTTCAAAATAATGTAGCTTTTCGACAACTGTCAAATATTTGTTTGCGGGGCTACCAGTGTGAGTATTGTAGTTTTATAATATAGGGATTTGTTTTAATATTTGGAAAGTGATTTTAAAAATCAATTTTTAGGAGAAAAATATGAATTACTAATGTTTAGCCAAAAACGTTTCCCAAAATATCACAACCCAACTATTTTACACAAAATTTCATTTGGCAAAAAAACATTTGTAGTTATATTTAAGTTCCATTTACTTACCACCTTCGCTGTCTTTCGCGCTTTCTTTATGGTGGAATTTTTCAAAGTATTAAGACCATTGATATATATGTTAACACTAGATTAGCAGTTGCCGCGCTAAACGCGCGCAACTGCGCTGATGGCCGCAGGCATCAGCACGGTCAATGTATGTATAACTAGTGCTTAGAGAGGCGTTGACCAAGTGAGGCGTCACAATAAAAAAATAAAAAATGGGTAAATGCGTCGTTAAAGATTGTGGTTCGAGGTCTCAAACCAATAACAAAGCATGTGGGATCACTTTTCATAGGTAAGTAATTCGTTTTTGTTGCAATATTAATGTAAATAACTCAAATTATTAAATACAGACCATATTTGAAGTTCAGTGTTGCCAGTAAAAACATCATTTGGTTTTCCCATATCTATGGGAGATTTTTTATGTTGATAAAATTATTTAATTGGTAACCGTAGTATTTTTTTATTGGCGTTATAATTATTTTACAGAGTACCTAAAGATGCAATACGACGCGAAAAGTGGATAAAAATCATAAGATTATTAAGAAAAGAAACAGATTGGTTACCTTCTAAGGCTACAATTATTTGCTCTAAGCATTTCCGGGAGCAAGACAAAATTAACCCTAAAACCGACTGCGGTCGTATACACTTGTCCAGTGAAGCAATACCTATGCTTTTTGTTAGTAATATTTAGTTATTTTGTATATTAAAAGTAAAAATTGGACAACATCACATACATTGCTCTGATCCTATGGGAAGTAGCGAAAGCACTTGTGTTACAGAAATCAGAAACAATGACGGTACCACAACACCCAGAGCCGATATATAGAAAAGTTTTTTTATACATTGATTTGACCGGGAATCGAACCCAGGACCTCAGAGATGGTGACGCCTAGGCCAGCATGCTCGCCTCTTGGCTACCGAGCTCGTCACTACGGTATTACAGTAATAAATAAATAATTAACCTTTTTTGATTAGGTTTAGATATTCCTTTCTTTCTCTCGATTAAACGAAAAGTTTGAATGTATTTGTTTAGAACTGTCAAATTAAGTTATCACAAAAAATACAACATGATTAGAAGATTGTCACTGGAAACAGATTGCCATCACATAAAAAACTTTTTATGTTGATTTGAAGACCACGCATCCGAACTTGCGGGCAAGAGCTAGTTTCAAATAATTTAATAAAAATAGATTTACAAAGTCATTTGTATTTTACCTTGTAGTTTTACAACAAATACTAATAAAAACTGGTCAATTGTGAACTGGACTCGCTATAAAGACCCCGAACTGAATTAAACTGTACGGATCATCGGTGTACGAATCCAATCATACGCCTAGTTTTTTACAATTAAGGTTTAATATATTTGACTCAGTGCATCTATTGCAGGAAGAGTCCAGTTTTGAACTAACCGATGAAAATATGAATGAAGGTGAAACTATGGATGTAGACGTGGAAACCGATGAAGAATTAGAAGAAATAACTGAAACACCACGAAAAAATACTATGAGAAAAATGATTAAGCGTTTAAAGTTTGTCTGTGCAAACAGATTACACAGAATTAAAAGATTAGAATCTAAAAATAGAACACTATAGAAAAAGAACAAGAAGTTGGTAACGGTTATAAACGAACTAAAGAAAAAACGCATGTTGAGTGAAGAAGAAGAAATGCAACTAAATTTAAATGAGAATTTAAAAAAAGCTTTAAAAAAAAGCGGACATAAAAACAATTTCCGTATGCTTTAAAAAAAATTGCCTTGACACTAAACTTTTACTCCCCTGCGGCCTATAAATACGTAAGATCAGCACTAAATAATGCATTGCCACATTCAAGAACATTAAGCAATTGGTACAGCAAAATAAACGGGAAACCTGGATTTACATCAGAAGCCTTAAATGTTCTAAAAACTAAGACAGAACGTTCGAAGACTAAAACTTTTTGCAATTTAGTAATTGATGAGATGGCTATTCGCCAACAAAAAATTTTTGACGGTAAGAAGAACCATGGTTATGTAGATTTTGGATTAGCTGACGCCAATGATGTACAAAATCTAGCATCTTCTGCTTTAGTGTTTCTGCTTGTGTGCATGAATGAAACATGGAAAATACCAATAGGATATTTTCTAACACATGGGTTGACTTCGGATAAGCTCGCTAATATAATAAATCTAGCGTTGACAAAATGTGCAGAAATTAATGTCGAGGTAGCGTCTGTGACTTGTGATGGCAGTCAAACGAATATTGCTGCAATAAGAGTATTGGGATGTAAACTGAATGACCCGAATAACCTTAAAACTACTTTCAAACACCCTGCTACTGGAAGTAACGTGGTATTTATGTTAGACGCATGTCACATGCTAAAATTAGTTCGAAACAGCTTCGCGTCTAAAAAGGTGTTCATAGATAAAAATGAAGACAATATAGAATGGAAATACGTACAACGTTTACAAGATATCCAAGAAACTGAAGGGCTTAGGACGGGTAATAAATTAACCAACCGTCATATTAACTTCAGAAATCAAGTTATGAAGGTAAAGTTGGCTTCACAGCTGCTGAGTAATAGTGTGGCTCAGTCACTTCAACTGGCAAAGGATACAACTTCTGGGTTTACAAACAGTGAACCTACTACAGAGTAAATTAAAATACATAATGACGTCTTTGATGTGTTGAATTCTAAAGGTGATCCCAAAGCGTATGGTTTTAAGAAAGCCCTTAAGCCAGAAACAAAAGACCAAATATTTGAATTGATTAGAAAATATAAAGAATATATTACAAACCTAAAAGTAAAAGTTAGAACCAAAAAAACAATTAAAAGACGAGGACAGATACATAAAATAATAATTAAGAGTATAATAAAAAAAGTGTTAGATTGTAAATTTAAAACAGGGTTTCTTGGTTTTATGGTTTGTTTGGAAAGTTTAAAGGTTTTAACAATAACCCAAATGTTGTGCAGTTTCAATCAGCTTACAAAAAATTGTTGAACCATCTGGAATTAAAAACCACCTTTAGAGGAAACTGTGTGCCCTTGGAAAAAATCAATGTTTTGAGCTGTACTACGACTACCAAGAACCATGTAGAAGAAATAAACAAGTCTTCTTTTGATCGCCATGACGACATTGCCCTAGAAACCCCAGAATCCTTAAAAGAAGCTGAAGTCAATGTAGATAATAAATGGGTCAAGCAGCAAACAAATAACAATACTCTTACAAATATTACCAAACAAGCTGTAGGGTATATTTCCGGCTATGTTGTTGAAAGGGTTGGACGTGAACTGAAATGCGAAATATGCATCAAAGCAATATTAGCAACTGATTTAATGTGGTTTCACAAATTAATTAGTCTCAAAGACAATGGAGGATTATGTTACCCATCACAACAAATATTGTACCTAATCAGTTCTTTTTGGAATCGGTGCCAGCCATTGAGAGTTAAATGTGTTCATTCGCACAGACTCCAAAAAGAACTGATTAGGTATACTTACATAAGTTAAGGGACTTAGTTATTAAGATTAAATTTAAAAAATATATTATTTCTTGCTTTTCAGTTTTACGGCGGTTTAATTTTTTTGTTAAAAAGTTTTTATTTAATGATTTTCTGTGGATATATGATCAGTATTTAAATCTGAGAGTGAACGATAAATCACCCCTATTTTTCCACCCTTAGGGTAAGTTTTTTTCTCCAAATTTATATGGGACCAACTTTGGACTATAACATTTCTAATAAAAAAAGAATTATCAAAATCGGACTACTCTGTAAAAAGTTATGCGTGATCATACATAAAAATATACTTATATTATATACACGCGTCGACTTGAGAACCTCCTCCGTTTTTTTCGTCGGTTGAAAAGTAGAGAGTTAACTGAGTGACTGTCTTTTGATTAACACAACCCGTGTTAATCAAAATACAGTCTTGTTTTGTTTGCAAACCAAAGTAAAAAGTTCGTTCTTTAATAAGAGTGTGTCTCGTCTACAACGTTGCTATATACTACACAACCTGTAATCCACGCGAACGAAGTTGCGGGCACAGCTAGTAAGAAGTATAACTTTATAAGTAATTTTAAAATTCAAAACCTTATCTAATTACAAAATTTCATCTTAATAGTTACAGCCATTTTTGAGATAAGAAATATTTATATTATTAAAATCTATTTATAATTCTATGGTATCATTATTCAGATGAAAAGTTCTCGCAGGTTTAGATAGAAAAAAGGTTTTGTAAAATTGACACTATATTTCACGTTTATACTTCCACACACACAAATCTAAAAAGGCACTCTAACTGTATATTTTATAAAACAACAACGGTCTCGTTTAAATGTATTTAATAAAGCACTCTGACAACACTTATTTATTATTCAACTTTTTTTAAACTTTCCTTATAATAATTAAAAAACCCAAATTAATCGTATTTCATACCAAATTAATCGACTCAAATTTACTCTTTATTTATTTAAAATGGGGTAAATTTACATAGCGTGCAACACCGAGCCCGCCAAAAAATTAATATCGCCATCTTTTTCTTTTTAGAATGACAGCTCGTTTCCAGGCACTAGTGAAAGTAAGACAAATATATGTTTTTATCTAAATGGTTAGTTGTTTCAAAGCTACGGCTTTCAAACTGACATGTAGGTAGAAGACTTTTGTAGCCGCGAGACAGTGAAGTTTGCTTCTCTAGTGTATTGAACTTAATGATTGAGACTGTCTCTCTGATTTACGTAGTATTATTCTTTCTCTATGCTTCTATACTAATATCATGTCTGGTCAAAGCCATATATCGTAGGTTTAGTACATATTAAAAACGAATATATGTCACTACAAGGCTCATTAGGATTGGGGTTGATTTCAATGAACGATAATTCTTGATAAAAACGTTATCAAAACACTTTTTTAACACTTTTGTTTTTTTTAAATAAAATGTTTATAGAATTTTAACATTTATTTCAAAACAAATCATTTTAACTAAAATTTAAAACAATTTCGGTATAATGCCATCTATCGGTTTCAACTTAAACTATCTTTTATGGAAACGCAACGTCAGCTATTGGATTGAAAAAAACTAAACACGGCATTTATGTTGATTATAGAGGTAATATGCATTTCGTATTATTTTATCGAATAATTTGTAAAAATAAATAAAGGAAATCCTAATTTTTAAATATAAGTATTTATTTTTAAATGAGTAATTAATACTCTCTGGTAATTAACGGTCAAAAGCAAGAAGCTTCAAAATAATGTAGGTTTTGGACAACCGTCAATATTTGTTTGTAGCTAGGGCTACCAGTTGGAGCATTGTAGTTTTATAATATAGGGGTTTGTTTTAATATTTGGGAAGTGATTTAAAAAATCAATTTCTAGGAGAAAAATATGGATTACCAATGTTTAGCAAGAAAACGTTTCCTAAAATATCACAAACCAACTAGGTATTTTACGCAAATTTTCATTTGGCAAAAAAACATTAACAAAACAACATTGGCAATTATTTGCATTATTATTGAAGCTGCCGCCATTCTGCATGAAGTCGCGATATGCCCAAAGCCATTTCACTTAAAACATTTCGAGCCTTTCTCCTTATTTGGGCAACCCGATGATGCATGGCCCAACTCACCACAGTTGTAACAACGAATGATTTGCATATTTCTTCTCACATATTTATCTTCAGACTCATTTAACTTGCTAGCTATTGACTCATAATCTTCAGCTTTTCTTTTAGGTTTCTATAAGTCGTCACTCCGTAAAGCATCATTTTATTAGTCTCTTTATCGACAATCCCATCAATTATGTACTTAATCGCTACATAATCGGGGATCTTTCCTCTCTTTCCTAATTCCTTCATAACCAGCATGTAATCTTCTTCAAGTCTTTCTGCAGTCTTTTACAAACAAATCATTAAATTATTATCTTAACACGCAGTAGCGGCGTTAGGGTAGGGCGCGGTGGGGTGACCGCCCCTGGGCGCCAGATATAAAGGGGCGCGCGAGTGCCAACCCTAGAATTCGTTATTTTTTATTAGGCGTCATTTTTCTCTCCTATAAATGTTGATTACTTCAAAAGAACGGCAGTATAAAGAAACATTGTAGCTTGTAGCATTCGCATTTTTTTTGCGCTCGCTTCGCTCGCGGTTTTTATTTTCACTGCATAGGATTTACTCTAAAAACGTCGGCGCGATCCTATTAAAATAAAATATTGGTTTTTAATCCTTCATTTCGTAATGAATACTTGCTTCTCACCAAAGAGCTTCTCACCTTAGACCATAAGAACAAGAACTCCGGTTAAAAATATTTTACCAGTTTTTCAAAATATTTCGAAAATTCATATTAATTACGCGTCATCCTTTTCGAAAGGGCTTGCTTGCTATCTTTGGCATAGGTGGAGGTATAAATGTATAAAATTGAAATAGCATTGCGCGGCTTTCATACATTCTGCATGCCGCTGCTGCAGTCAAATTCACCAAAGCCGGCGCGCCGTTGCCGGGCCCTCTGTGTTAAAATGCATAAAACTTAATACGTTTTCGCGCTCGCAGTTTTTCCGGTTACATTAAATTATATTTCTCCACACCTATCGATTTGTAGTGAAATAGGTACTTAAAAGAGTTAAAACGCAAAAAAATTTCGCGCTCGCTTCGCTTGCGCTGATACTGGTATGAGATCTGAATCTAATTTTAGTGGATAGATATGTTCATTTATGAACCTTTTTATTCATATTCCCCGATTCATAATAAGCTCGGGGTTGATAATTATTGTCCAGGACGAATTACCTTATTACCTAGTACGTCCTATTAGTCGGAGTTTACATAGACTATATTTCATTCTATCCCTTGCCTTGTTTTGAATGGCTGATGGGGGCGCCGAAGAAATCTCGCCCAGGGCGCTGGAAGTGCTAAAACCGGCACTGCTAACACGTCTTTCGTCTTTCACCACGATCCCACAAGTCCGCCTTCCATTGTTTCTTTCCATCAATTCTTCATATTTTCTCTGTCTCTTTTACTCTTATAACTTAATCATCTTTCTTACTCTTTCGTTCATTAACATTCAGTAATCGGTCATTCTTCCATCCTCATCATTACTTCACTCATTCATATCCGTTCAGCACCTAATCTACATCCCACTTTCATTTGGAAATTATTTGCATTTGCATCTCTTAGCAATTTTTTAGTTACGAAATCTCTGTTTTGGGATATTATTGTTTAACAAATAATTGATTGGTCATGTTTCATTTAATCAAATATTACCTATTTAATCAGATGTTTTATTTGGCACAACGTACTCTTTGCAAAATATTGCATGGCATACGATTTACATGTTTACGCTCAAACATTGAAATTATCATGCTGCATCGACGTTTGTTTTACCTTGGAAAAATAATTTACAGGTAAAAAATGGTTGAAATGGCTAAAAGGGCTTTAAGAGAGTTTTGCTTTGATCGATAGAGAGATTTGATCCCAAAAGCAATTATTTTGGAATAAATTCTTACGGTGAATCTAAAAAAGACAATTTGGTAACCCTATTCACGATTCCAAGTTTTTTCATCAACTTTGAATGAATTAAAAATGAATTTTATTTGAAGGCATTTGTGTGTCACTTCCAAAGGTCAAGTCTTAATAACGTAAATATGTCATAAACTGTCGTTTCAAGTTAAAACCTAATTAGTAATTTCGTTATTGATTGTCAAGTATCGATGCCCAAAGTGCTAATAATTCGGGATAATATTCCATGGGGCGCATCTTCGAATCTTGGTCGGCGGCAATATTTTTTCGGAATCCAGATTTGTATTAAAATATTTTGATGTAAAATTGTTTATTTACAATTAAAACAATTTTAATTACTAAAATTAGTAATAAACTTTTGCATATATTTTTTTACATAATATTCACAAAATAAATAACAAATAGAAAATGGGTCAAAGGTCGCCATCATCAGTTTTCATAATAAATAGGATCATACTCTAGTGAAATCAGAAACCGACTAAAATAAAAATAAACATAGTACTTTAGTGTTTACATAGTGTTTTTCTCATGGGCAATTAAAATGTTGCCCTTTCTCGAGTAAGATCTGTTGAAAATCAATATGTTTTTCAACAGATCTTAATCGAGAAAGGGCATTTCATTTGCAAAAAATATTTTTCTAAAGGTGACTGAGTTTGTTACGCCGCTTCTTCTTTCACCAGCCAATGTGTAGTCCCGAAGCAGTAATAGGTGAAAAAATTGGGACATGTAAAAGTAAGTGCCTTTCATGGCCAATTTACAGAAATAAATTACTTTGACTTTAAGAATCCCCCTGTGCCACCGCTGCACTACCACCATGAATCCTAAGAAAAGTTCTTTTTCTAGCTCAACCAACTACCGATTTTTTTCGATTACTTTATCAATTTTACGCATTAAACAATGATTCTCACATGAAAATGTTTGTATTGCAATTCCGCAGACCGCCCCCTTTTTAAAATTTTGTATAAATATAAACAAATATGAATATTTTAAGATTTCTAAATTTAAAACACAAACGCCTGATATATTTTAAAAGGAAACATTGCTCTTATTAATTTACTAGGCGCACCTAATTGAATGGTGTGATGCGTATTTTCAATTAATTTCTTGGTGAGGTCATGCACATGAAGCACAGATATTATTTCAAGCCAGCCTGCCAGCTGATGATCATCCCCGAATTCTTCCCCGATGTCCCCAACTAAAGGCAGCCGTGTTACAAATCTATACTTTGCAGTACATTTTAGTGTTTTTGCTGTCTTTCAACTCAAATGTCAAGTCTTATCCCGTACAGAGTAGTGCAAACGCAGAGCATGCAAACCAATAGGTATCTAGCTAAAACATAAAAGAGTCTATGATAATTATGGATGTCATCAATAATGTATAAATAATAATAAAAATTGTAAAATCAATGTTTCGTTCACTTTTTCGTCAGCTGTGAGATTTATTATAAGCAAACGGTGCATATTTTTATTTCGGGCTAATTTAAAATGTTATAATACCCGCTTGGAAAATAGATTTTTCTCAAGTAGGTATTATAAAATTTTGGTGGTCCCGATCAGATGGGACCCGAACCCTGGACCATTGCATACCGGGTGAGTGCTTTTCCAACTAAGCTACTGAGACGTTAGCAGAGTTGTCAATTTTTTTAAGTGCCAAAAGAATATAATTTTTTTTAAAGATTTTTTGATCTTAATTAATAATTAAATTTTATTTTAATTTAATTTTTGTTATAACCAACCCAAAGGGCTCAGTCATTATCTAACATTCACTTATAATCACCATTCACAAGAGCCCAAAAACGCTGTATCGGCTGCCTAGGTGTTGATTACCTTACCATATACTTTTAATATCATTGAAATAACACGGTACCAAATTTCAAATCGATGTGGAAGGTGGTCAGGTCCTCTCATCAACTACTAAAGAGCTGATGATCTTCAATCAAACGGCTGATCAGGTCATGGTTACATTACGTACCATAAACTTTTAATATCATTGAAGTAACACGGTACAAAATTTCGAATCGATCGGACGTAAGAAAATTAGTCAGATCCCCGCAGCAACTAGAAAAGAGCAGATGCTCTTTAAACGGCTGAAAAGATTTTCATGAAACATGGCTAAGAACACTTAGGATAATAATCATCATGGGTTGTTCTCAAAAAAGTGGCACTGTAACCTGTCGGATGGATTTCAGTAAAAATGTATAATTGTATGTAAACCTATTACGTTATTTAGTGTAAATATTGGCTTCGAGAGACTTTTTACACAAAGGCTGAGGATTATTAAGTAAAGGGGGTTGATCTATTTTCAGCAAAATAAAATTGTAACATCGGTTTCTCAATAACTTGTCGAGTCCAAACACTACTAGCCACACTTTGATGTTCTGTAAAATATTACGTTATTTCAATATGCACTGAAAAACATTTAAATATTAATCAGTATACAAACCAAATAAACTTGACATAATCGTCACTTGAAATAAAAACGTAATATTATAGCAATAGATGTTTTAATTATGTCCAGATAAATTGTATCTTTAATCTGCCGCTAACACTCTTGCGCCTCACACGGACACTACAATATACATGACCTGCACCCCTCGCGTAAAATGTACAGACAGTAGTCGGTGATCCGCCGGGAATTTTTTTTTTGTGGAAATTGGTGTTGTTTTTGTACAAATTACGTCGAAGCACGACAATCTGATTTTGTAACGGGTATGTGATCTTTGGGCCAGCAGTCATTTTGATGTCATCCTCATCAAAATGACTGCTGGCCCAAGGTGGAGGCGAGTAACCCAGGATAGACCTCAGTGGAAACTATTAGAGGAGGCCTATGTCAAGAGGCACACTGAGATCAGAGATATTATATAAGCTAAGTTACCAACAATCTGTATGTTATCTCTAATACCAGAATAAAGAGCTTTATTATTATTATTCTCTACAGGCCGAAAACCTCTCGCCTCTGGGGCGGTAATGACCGGCAGTGGCACAGTTGGCCGGGATCAGGGCAAAAGAGAGAGAAATCGGCGGACGATGCGTGCAGTATCAAGCACCACCGCTTTCTGCATCTTTGCTGGAAGCAAGCCGCCGATGAATCCCAGCCTTTTTAGGTGTGAACCTAATGTGGCTGGGATTAACCCGTTTGCCGATATAACAATTGGTATGATTTCAGTAGACGCCACTTCCCACATTTCGGTAACCTCGTGTACTGGGTCCAAGTACTTGCGTTGCTTTTCGGTCTCGGCCTTCACAAGGTTCTCGTCATGAGGTATAGTGACGTCCATTAAAAACACCTTCGATTGCGCCCGGTCCATCAGCACTATATCAGGCTTATTCGCAAGAATAGTCCTGTCAGTGATGATGGGCCGGTCCCAGTAGAGCCGGATACTGTCACTTTCGAGTACTAGCTCCGGCGAGTACTTATAATAGGGTAGTCTCTGGCTCACGAGACCGTACTTCAGGGTGAGCTCTTGGTGGAAAATTTTGGCTGCTTGGTTATGCCTGTGCAGATACTCAGTGTTAGCAAGAGCCGAACAACCCGAAACCACATGACGGAGTGATTCTCCAGGATGGCGACAGGCCCGACAAATGTCCACTGTGCCATCCTTTATGATGTTCTTTCGGTAATTGTTCGTCCTGATAACCTGGTCTTGTATCGCACAAGCAAACCCCTCGGTTTCCCCAAAGAGGTCTTTAAAGCGCAGCCAATGCATGGAAGCTTTTCGGTCCACGTGGGGTTCGTGTAAAGCCTTGAAAAACCGTCCGTGCAGCTCTTTCCCTTTCAATACGGTCTCGCGATCAGAGACACTAAGTATCGCCAGCGACTGCCATGACTCGTTGGCCAGATCAAGAGGGGTGAGTCCTTTATCACATTCTATGACATCACAATGCATTCATTTTATTATTATTATTTGTATCTCTCCTGCGGGAAATCACGGCACAGAGGCCGGTCCTTTTGGAAGGCGTTCGTGGGGATACAGATCCAACACGAAGAGGCCCCTTTGAGATTCGTTACTGAATTGATGGACTGGGTAATGGGCTATTGATGGAGACTACCGATCACCTGCCTGGTTCATAGTCTCAGACTGAAAAAATTGGCAGGTGGTGACTCGCCGCCAACTGAATGGGCCCCCCCTGGCGTCATGGCTCATTCAAGACCGGACTGAGGGGCAACACTGTTGCTGGCGGCTAAGGGTGGAGAGGTGGCTCTGGACTTTAAACGACGATCATCTGCTCCCCCCGGAGGGTCCGGCATCACGTGCCCACTCGCCACTTAAGAACCACATCCACCCTTCGAGCATCATGCTCTCGCGACTCCACTCTGGCCGGCCGGTTAAGGCAAGCCAGAGGCGAGAATCCTGCAGACCCCCTTGGGTTCCACTTCGGCAAGCCGAAGAAGAGGGTCTTGGCCGACTCTCGGGAGCACTCGGATTAACGACTGACCCCGTGGTGTCGCTACTCACCACAGCTCGCCACAAAGCTGCCCTGCGGGGTTTATAATTATTATGTGATCTTTAATCTGACCTCTTTATTATTATTTGTAGCCCAATATGTTTGCGAATAATAAAATATGTAATGGCAGTACATTTTTATACCTATAAACGTAGCCATTTCGTTGTTATCACACCATAACCTTTAATGTCTGATTATCCTGCCACTCTTTACCCTGTTCTGAAAGCAGGTTAATGAGATTGAACCTCCACAGCTGAACATAGGACTCCCACAGTGAATTCCAGATCGGCTGGTTGGAACCACCACTAGGAATAGCTTTCGTGCTCTGCTCTTCCACTCGGACCGACATGGTGGCGTTTTTATATAAACACTTCAGCACCTCGATGTACCAATAGTTAATATTGCGCAGTTGGAGAGACTGTGGTACTGCCCAAGTCTCGATCGAAGCAAAGGGCTTGTCATAGTCCACAAACGCTAAGCATTGTAGCAAGTTATACTTTTCTGTCTTCTGTATAACTTGTCGCAGCGTATAGATGGGGTCTAAAGCCTTTTTGGACTACTAAAACTACGTGCGAGACGATTCGTGATGATCCTCGAAAACAATTTGTAGATATTGCTCAGAAGCGAGATTGGTGTGTTGTTTTTCAGCAAGGTGTTATCCCCTTTCTTGAAGAAGAGCACCACCGTACATCTGTTTCATGCCTCCGGCGTTATCTCCCCGAGCAAGACGGAGCTGAAGAGTTTCTAATGGACTTTCAGTATCTGTGTTGTATTGAATCACTGAGGTAATTCCACCGTCACCCGGCGTCTTTTTTGTTCCTACGCTGTTTGCGCATGTCAGGTTGGTAATAAAAAGCTAATTTTGCATGGTTACCTGTTTTTTTGCTACTTACCAGTTCAATTTTCTTTAACTTAGTACCGTTTCTCATTAACCTGTACAAAAGCTCTTGAACCTGTGAGGCAAAAATTTTAAACGGCTGTATTTTCCATATTTATGTCTAAACTCCGTTCCCTTCAACTAATTATGAACATAAAGTATACATTAATTCGATTTACATTCACAAAACTCCATATTTGACACATTTTTTAAAAATCGTTCAAATAATTCATGCGGTGCCACTTTTTTGAGAACGATCCTTATCTATGACACAAAAACTAAACGAAAATCGGTTTATCCGTTTGAGAGCTACGAAACCACAGACAGATACACAGACAGACACGTTAAAGTTATAACACCCCTCTCTTTTGCATCGGGTTCTAAAAACGCTGGCTCCGACAGCTTCTCGCTGTCAGAGCCAGCGTTTTTGACACTTGAAAGATTACGTCCGCTTTGCAAACGTTTCGGTAGCTTAGTTGGAAAAGCACTCGCTCGGTATGCAATGATCGTGGGTTCGGGTCCCAACCCTTACACACACACTTACACACCCCAATTCTCAATTTGGTTGCAATTTAAGTAATTCAAATATAACTGGAGAAAATAAAAATGGTTTTCATTACTACTTTTACATGGTGTGCAAAATTTAAATTGGAGAGTTGTAGAAATCCTCAAAGCAGCAAAGAACTGACACACAATCACGAGTAACATTATTTTATATCTATAGGTATGGGAGTAGGTGCCCTCGTGTATGTCAGGAGGAGCAGAGAAGAATTTGAGTGGCTATTAAAAATGGTGACGTGAATGCATGTGGCGTACCGATGATAACAGTTGTAGCCTCTTACTCCATCATGCATTGTTGGAGTAAGAGGTCGTATAGAAAAACATAAATAACTTTATCAGGAGCTGCAATTATCATTGGCTACAGAAAAAGCTCTCTACATTTGCTGATAAAATGAATAGTGTATGGCTTGCGCGTGAGCTTAGAATTGCAATCTTGAAGTACCTGAGAATGTGTGCTATAAAAATTACTCTGGATCATCTAGCGGTACGGAGTCAACTGCCATAGTAGAAGGCTTCAAAAGTACATTAAAAACGAATTACATACTCATAGCTGATGGTATTCTGCAAATTGTGTACCGCGGCACACTGGTGTGCTGTGGTCATTAGTTAGTATGCCTCGGAATAATAAGGTTATTCCTGTCAATGATTACTCAAAATTAATTTAGAAGAATAAAAATAGTGTACTCTATTGTTTAGATCGCCTATGTTCAATTAAACTGGCCTGTGTTTCACATTCCTTACCTAAATACCTTTTCTGCAATTTAAAACTTAGATTTGCTTTTCAATAAAAACAATGTTTCGTTAATTAATAATAAAGTTTGTAAATATTATTTAGAACAAAAGTTAATTATTATGTATGATCTTAAATAGTATTTACTTCTTTACAATAATTTTTTCTTTAAGAGAAATTGCAGGTAATGTTTACTCTGTCGTTCAGCCTACTCTGTAAAGCTATTTTTCTATGTGTGAGTGTTCACGTACGGGCCCGATCGGCTCTCTCCGAAGTTTTTCGTACGAACGGCACCCCCTTAATTGGTTACGAAGATTTTATTATGATGCGATTATGATGTTACTAAAAATCTCAATCCTTGTCGCTATTTATACGTGCGTACGAAATATGATCATGATGAGCGGAATATGATTGTGTCAATCATGGACATGGTAGTCAAACTGGATAGAGTACTTCTAATATTTTGCAAGTAACTTACACTTTCAGTCTTAGAAGTAAACTATATATTTTTTATTTGATGCAAAAATATTCAAATACTGGACGCCTAGCACGAAATTGTATAGTTTGTTCGGACGTATAAACCTAACAAATTAAAATAACCAGTCTCATGTGTCAATCCTTTGATAAAATATGGCTCAATCTAGCCGTGTAAAAAACCCGACCCTTTTCAAATGTTCATAAATTGTCAAACCTTTGATACAAAGAAATACGAAAGCGTATCGTTCGTTCGGTCGTATTATCCGATCAAATTAAATATCCATTCCCCGTAGGTATGGTACAGTTTTGCTGACCGTACACTACTTGCAGCTAAGTGCGGTGATTGTATGGCACATTGATAACTCCATAGGTAGACTAATCAAAAGATTAATTCTGTTAAGAATCTTGCAACCCACTCGATATACCTAAATAAGTTTAGTTTTGTACGAAATGCATTTTCATTATTTTTTATCCATATTCTCGTTTGTTACTTTACACGAACGCTTTGGTATTTTAAGGTTAACTCATATGCTCGGAAAAAGGATATCAATTGAATAACAATGGCCGCGTCACAAATGGGTGCGCGAATTGAGCGAGAGTATGAAACGCATGAACGCTTCGCAGAAGAAATCGTACGTAATTATGATTTATACCCCCCGCGCCTGTCGCCGCCTCCTACCCGCCTGCGTCCGCTTCGAGCGCAGTTTTTTGTGTTTCATTAAATATATTGTAGTCGAAAGTGACACAAATTAACATATCGATTTTTGATGCATTTGTGATATGAAGTATGTTAACTGTAATAATTTATAATTTTTTTTGAAGCGTGTTTCGCTTGTATTACCTAAATAATTAAAATTCTCTAAAGTTCATGCCTTAATTTGGCACAAAATTATATAAAAAGCATATCTATATAAAATGAGATACATTTAGTAAACTTTTTAATTTTTTTTTTTTTTGGCAAAGTTATTTGGTACTTTTCCTATGTCAGTTTTTACTGGACGAAAGTGACACAAACTAGGCTTGTATTCTAAGTATGCTATATTAGGAACAATACAATTATAATTTTAAACTTTTAATTAATTTTGGCAGTTTTAAATCTTATTAAATAAAACAGACAAATAAAAATTAATTCCTAAGAAAAGGATAGCAAAATCTGACACAAAACGCTAAATTAAGTTATTTAGGTATAAATGTATCTACAAAAAAAAAATAGAAACTTTAGAATTCTTTTAGGCGAAGACACCAATATCGCTTATCGCTCTCGGACTATCTACGCTTCAGCGGACTCTTATTTTACAGTTGAAGGTTGTAGGTTTACCTCCATCACTTATGTCCAAATAAAAAAAACCATTTGATCAGTGCCAGTCCTTATTATGTTGACAGATAATTCTCAATTGTTTAAAAATAAAAGCCCATTTGACAATTCAATACATTTCACCCCATTTTATAAAATAGAACAATGTTTACATAATTCAGTCAATTCAAAATTAATTATTTTGTGTAATAAATATACAACCTGATAGCGTAGAGCTGTAAAGAATGGACGGAGAACCAGAGGCGTTGTCCGATACTGCCACAAACTGTAATTTGGCGTCTCCTTCTGAAACCATATCCGATGTGAACCAGGCCAAGCTCGACTCATTAGAAAAAAAAGCTGTTCACTTGAGGTTAGTGTTTGTGCTGTGTTGTTTAAAATATAAACTTTACATTTTAGAATTCTAAACAATATTATGTGACGTTCGACTATTAGGTACTTCCAACATCTTTAATTTGAAGCTTTCGCCGCAAAATACAATAGAACAACATCACCGCATACTTGTTCTGACTAATAAGGCAAGTAGATTAAGGCACTATGTTATAAAAATCGGAAACAACGCTTTACCACAACACCCACACCCGAGAAAGTATAGAAAAGTTCGATTTCTACATTGACCGACCGAGATCGAACTCGGGACCTCAGAGATGTCGACGCCAGGTCCGGCGTGCTCGCTTCAAGGCTGCGGAGGTCCTCAAAAATGCCTTGATACATACTTATTGGTGTACTTACACTAATAAGTACTTTCCAATTGGAACATTCCAATATTTTTTTTAGTAATTTAACATAATATAGTAGTTAAGTAATTTTTGTTATACAGATTAGTTTTGGAAAAGGATTTTAAGGCAGCTGACATAAAGTGGAGCTTATTCGTAGCAGCCGCTTTTAGTTTTAGATATGAAAGTTGTCTCCGACCTTTTCCACCAGCTTTCATGAAAAACGGCATCAAGGATATGGACGAATTGGTGAGTCAACTTTTATAATGTAACTTCCTAATGCTGATTTAATATTATTTATGTAACACGGTAAATTACATATTATTATATTTAATTAACCGTGTATATGTAATTTTAATAAAAAGAAAACAAATTCCATCAAAATATTACATTTTTTTTAGCGTGCTACATCTCGCGAGTTTATCTTTGTAGTTAAATCAAGTGTTTTTTTCAGCTTAGTGTTATTACGGATGTCCCTGCCTTGGATCTAGTTTTGCAGCAATTGGATAACTTAGAAAACTTGGTTAATATTAGCGACATTATTGATCTCTTATTCTATGTACTTGTGAGATTAAAAGAGCCTACACTGAAAACTATTCCATTGGAAGCGGTATGTACATTTATTTAGTAATAATGTATGTTTATGCGTAGTTAACACGTCTAAGTACTTTAATTTGATACAATTTGAAAAGATTGGGTTGTGATAAGTTAAGTCATTTCGATGCATAGGCTCTGTGAGCAAGTCAGCGCGACTTGTTTCATAAATCTAGGCCTTTCATTAACTCAGTTTCTTATTGGCTTCCAGCCACCTAAGGTTTCTTATGGAATTAACTCGGTTTTCAGAAGGGTTCGATAAAAGAACTTTAGAACTGACTCCCTATAATTAGTTTAGTGGCGGTTACCACAAGAAAGGGTCCCGCTAAGTGTGTATGGCAGACTGTTAGCAAAACACATAACCAACATAGGATTGGGGTTGGTGTATTGGTGCGGTAACTCGCCTTGAACGCCAAGGGTCCCAGGTTCGATCCTGGTTCGGGTCAATCGAGAAAACGATATTTTCTTAATTGCCTCGAGTCTGGGTGCACTGGAAAATATTTTGCCGTACGTCGTAACACAAAGACCATGTCAGTTGGTGAATTGTCTGGCGCATATTTATTTATATCTATAGTTAAACCGTAGTATATATTTCTTTGTTTTTCAGCATGATTCAGTTTTAGGTAATGCTCATTCAAATTCCACAAACACACCAAGGCCTCAATACGTTTTTCAAGTATGTAGCTCAGCGAAGTCTACGGCAGAAGCGAAATGGAAAGAGCTAGCTAGACATCATCACACTTTTTACGCAAGTCATGGAAATCGCTTAGAAAACTTTTATACCATAATGAATTTTGGACTTCAGCAACATTTAAACAAGGCAGGTATTAGTTATACAAAAATATGGCAAACCTCACTGATTGAGTCCTGGGTGCTCATAATAATACGTCCAAATCAATAAGTAGGTAATTTTCAAAATAGATTCTCGTTTCTATGGGTTGACAGGAATGAGCAATGAAAAACCAAAAATTAATTAAGTATGACTAAATTCCTATGTAATTAAGTTCTTGCGTAGGTGTTATCTCTAATGTTTTATGACAGTCACTCGATGGCTCGCGGCGTACACCGAAAAAAGTTTTAGGTTTAATTTTTTTTTAATAGGTACTTCTATTTTTTACTATTTCCATCATTAAACATTCAAAAAGTGACCTTACTGTACTGCATATCTAGAGATAATTAAATTTCAAGAAGTACCTCGTTACCTTCTTCAACTAGGTACCCGGTGGGTGACAACAACCGATCAAGTTAGTCAGGATTTGGATGGTCGGATCCATCTAGAATTGGATCGTATGCTGCGAACTTGGTTGCAAATACAGATGTTTTATAATTTTACAGAATACTTTATTGGGCAACGGGGTATATTTATCCACCGATCTGAACGTATGTCTACCATATAGCCATGGAGGGTTTGGTTGGGGTGCAAGTTGTATCGGAGGGCATTTATCCTGCATAGCAATGTGTGAAGTCATTGATGCTCCTGAAGGAATAAATTACCACAAACCTGTTTCCAATGAAGGTTGGTTTAATGTTTTAAAATGTTAACAATACCAGGGTTGATGAAAATAGTAGTATATCTTTAGTGGTTATTTTAGTCAGTTAGGGCAGAACAGAAGGGACTAAACTAATTTAAAAGGTTATTTTTATAGGTGATGGTATTTATGAAGAGGACAAAAATAAGCTTCTTCCAGACACTGGTTTTGAAGGACCAAATCTTTCACAATACATTGTGACAAATTGTGATTTGGTTAGACTAAGATATTTGTTGGTTTATGCAAAGCAGCCTGCGTCGATGCGCTTTCCTACTACAAATTCAAGCGGCCGAAATGGTAGGACATAATGTAGTTATTAAAAAATATATTCGGTATGACATGCTTAGTTTGAATAAATGAGAGCTTTATTACTTTTCAGCTGGAAGTCTTCGACAGTGGCTATCCCGACACAAACTTTTTTCCATTTTGCTTGGTTATGGTTTGATGTTGGCTACAATCGGATTTGCTAATAACCAACCAATTCACTACTATTACAAAATGTTACTAAAAAAGCTGGACTTAGCTTACAGTAGTGTGAAAGCATAAGTTGACGTAACGTGTTGTATTGTGAAAAATATACAAATTTTAAAGTGACTTCTTATAGATTGTTTTTAATAATTCACAATTAACTCGGAAGAAAAGATTACTATTGAATAACAATTGGCTCCGTCACACCTGTGTGCACGAACTAAGCAAAAGCGTTCATACAATTTACGCGGGTATCCGATGTACCTTCCTCAACTATGAAAGCGCCTTCCCCGTCTTCTCCACTCTTATCTGCATGTATGTAAGTTTAGAAGGAATAGGTTTTTAATAAAATGCGTAGTAGGCTATACGCATTTTCCTTGAAATGATGCTATTTTATTTATTATAGATTGTATAGAAATCGTTTATATTATCAAATAAAAACCGTTCGGTAATATCTGACTCCTTGACTCTCTACTATTCATTTTGGGCCTATTCGATAAAGTAGCCATTCTTGTGGTAGGCATCCATCCTAAGATGAGCCGTACCGTTCATGGTGGTTCCTAAGCATTCCGGGCTTCAAGTTAATTGGACGTATTATTTAGGGCTGTGATGCCTGTAATTTCAAAATTACTTCAAGAGTCGAGGACTCTACTCTTGACAATAAGCTTAAGTATTCATTTTAGGCCTATTCGATAAAGTAGCCATTCTTGTAGTGGTCATCCATCCTAAGGCCACGTTCAAGGACATGCGGCGCGTCGTCGACGCACCGTGCGTTGCGTCAGCCGGAAAAACAAACATATGGCGTTGTATTGGAGCGCCCAAGGAGAAGCGATTTCTCACGCGTTTGTTTTGTGCGTCGTCGTCGTCGAAATGGAATTTGAGTAACTTAGGAACCAACTTTATTTTATGAGCATTTTTTTTATTCCAATAAACATAACTCATAAACCCTAACAACTGAGTCCATTTGGCACACCTAAACTTTTTTTTCCAATTTTTAGGGTTCTGTACCCAAAGGGTAAAACGGGACCCTATTACTAAGGCTCCGCTATCCGTCTGCGTGGCTGTCTGTCTGTCAGTCACCAGGCTGTATCTCATGAACCGTGCTAGTTAGAGAGTTGAAATTTTCACAGATTATGTATTTCTGTTGCCTGCTACAAATGCAAGAAAACAGGCCACTATCGAAATCAATGTCCTCTTTTGAGTGATAAATCGGAGAAAAAGCAGTCTCGTTGTTTTTCTCAGTGGGATTTTTTCAAAGAACGACTGGTATATTGATTCCGGTGCCAGTATGCATGACTGTCAACGAAAATTGTATGAACAATTCTTATTACATCAATTTCTTCAAGCTTGCTTGCTGATTATTATTGTCGCAAATAAGACGAAAGTTCCAGCCAGTCTCAGTCTTAACACTTAAAATTGTAAAATAAAAAAAGTTTAATAAAAAACTAAAAACCGACTTCAAAATGAAACTAAAAAGCGAAAAATAATATTGACTAAAACATACCTAATCAGTTCTTTTTGGAGTCGGTGCGAATGAACACATTTTAACTCTCGATGGCTGGCACCGACTCCAAAAAGAACTGATTAGGTATGTTTTAGTCGATATTATTTTTCGCTTTTTAGTTTCATTTTGAAGTCTGTTTTTAGTTTTTTATTAAACTTTTTTTATTAGCAATAACCACATTTCATAAATTGTGTAGGCCAAATAAAAGAAGTCCAGAACAATAAGGTCGGGTGAGCGGAGTAGACATTAAACCAAGGACCAAGTCACCCGATCCAACTCTCTGAATATTCTTGTCTTGATTCAAGTGTACCTATTCTCGCACAGGACAGAGATCGTGATTTGGGCAACCATCATTTTTTAAAACAACATATTTTGTAAATCACTAATGGGCACGTCTTCTTAAAAATTCTGACAAGTCATTTTGTAAAATCAAGTAACTACCTACTTTACCCCATATTTTTTTTGGTCGCTTGTTTCCTTTGATTAAACCATTTTAGAATTTTAATTATAGCTTGGCCATAACTGCTGCGCACTCTCTGAGGTATGCGCGGCGAGGTGGGAGCCGGGGAAAAAAGAGCACGAGTTCACATGAGATTAATACACGTCGGACAAATCTTACGATATCAGTTTACATATTATTATAAGGCAAGACTTGTGGCGGAACGGTAGTCGGAGGCTCTTTAGTTGATAAAAATGTATTAGTTGTGTTATCTTATGAGTTGATAAAAATGTAATCTATATGTATCAATATATAATTCAAGATTCAATATATATAATACCTAGGCAGTTGATGAATAAGAACTAAACTTATAATTCAAATCAGAATTTGTTTTATTGAAAATCTACTATAATTACAAATAGATATTAGTATAAGTAGTAAAGTTATTCTGACATAGATTGTGTTTCAACTTTATTTTCCATTTCGTCATCATCTTCATCGTCCATATCGCCATTGGTACTTGAATCAGAGTCTTGCAAATTTATTATGAATGAATCGATAATATTATCGAACCTACTATAGCGATTTCAGTAACCATTTTCATTTTTCTGGACATGATCATCGCATCTGTGCCATTTTTCTGCCGTGAAATCCGAAAACAATTTATTCAATATGATTATCTTTTCGTCTAGAGAAGAATTAATATATGAGGTTGGGGAAAAAGTCTTTCCGCATTAAAGTATAATTATATGAACTTGTAATAAAATCTCTTTGGCTGTACTATTTGTATCTGGCTAGTTTTGGTATCATTAAAAGTTTAAATTATAAAGAAGATTATTCCAAATTCAAATTAGGAAAATGTGTTTTTTATTTTATTTATTTAAACTTTATTGCACAGACAAAAAAACATGTGGTACAAATGGCGGACTTAATGCTAAAAGCATTTTCTACCAGTCAACCATAGGGCCAGACAGAGATGGTATGGGCGGTGCATCAAAATAAGCTTATATACAAAATCAAATAAATCAAACTTAACTAGATTAATACATTACATACTATATAAATAGATAGATAACAATACGGTACATACATACATATAATATACTTACACATATACACGCATATAATATGATTGTACACAGAACCATGCCAGCGAGGACCATTGGGAAATGAAGAAGAAAACGAGAAAATAAGAGAGGGTTAGACTTTAAAATGAATGCGCAAGCCTTCTTAAAAGAAAATTTCGATGTGGATTTTTTGATTTTGAGAGGGAGTTCGTTCCACAACCGTACAGCCGTTAGGGTTAATGCATTGGACATAAAACCAGAACTGTGAGGTGGAGTATATAACTGAAGAGTATCATTGGAGCGGAGCGGTATTTTGATCAGAAGCCCCAAAATTTCTATAGCAATAGGATCATGTCCGTGCCTACAAGATGGCAAAAAGTTATCGAACAAAATGGGACCAACATACTTTAGTTTAATGTAAATAAAGTATATTAAAAAAGCTTAATAAAAAACTAAAAACTGACTTCAAAATGAAACTAAAAAGCGAAAAATAATATTGACTAAAACATACCTAATCAGTTTTTTTTGGAGTCGGTGCCAGCCATCGAGAGTTAAAATGTGTTCATTCGCACCGACTCCAAAAAGAACTGATTAGGTATGTTTTAGTCAATATTATTTTTCGCTTTTTAGTTTCATTTTGAAGTCGGTTTTTAGTTTTTTATTAAACTTTTTTATTTTACAATTTTAAGTGTCCACTATTTTTTCCCTCCTAACTTCGCCAAAAATTACTTTACAGCAAAGTAACCTTAACTAATATTGGTTCTCTATGGACCCCCCATCCAATGGTATGATAAAAATAAGGTGTTATATAGGGTCAATTTTTCGACGAAAATTTTTAAGTCTTAAGAAAAGGGTTTATTTACCTACAAACCAACCAGAACGGCGGCTATTTTGGTGTCGTAACCATAGGATAAGGTCTCGCGTTAAATAACAGGTTAAATTAAGAAAGGAACTTTCAAATTTTTTTTCGTTACTGGGTGTGCGGGTACCCCCTCAGTAAATAAAAATTGGCGGTCTGGTACCTCATAAGCTCCACGTCTGCTCAACACACTGCGAAATACGTTCTGTCGACAAATTGCAGTATTATCTTCTAACTCCTATCCGTTAAGGAGTTCTGTGGCTTCCATCATCAGGTCAGCAACATGACATGATGATTACCAGACCCAAAAATCAGCATCGAGTCAGAAAATATATGCAAAACATTATGGGTGCCTATAAAAATTGAGGGTTGCCCTTGATTTCCCAGGGATCCCATCATCAGAATCTGACTTGGTGGAAATGGGACCACCTCGGGAGTATACCCTTTCAAACTAAAAAATAAATTTTGAAATCGGTCCATAATTGACGGCGTAATCGCGTAACAAACATACAAAAAAAAAAAAAAACAACATTCAGACGAATTGAGAACCTCCTCCTTTTTTTTGAAGTCGGTTAAAAATGTTTTGAATTTTCTTAAAAAATGCGAGGAAACTTTTCCCCCAACCTATTAGTTTTGGGCTATGTTGTTTTTAATATCAGCCCACACCAACTCAATTGGATTTGAATCTAGATGGTACGGAGGTAAACGCAGAACAGTGTGTCCACGGGCTTTCAGTAGTTCGTCAATTCTATATACACGGGCTCTTTTTGTGCACTTGTGATGAGAAGTAGCTGTTTAGCCTTTGTCATGGTTCCTGAAAATTCTACATTGTGGCGTAGCAACCAGTCTTGCATTTCTCTTTTGAGGCTTGACATAGTTGGCTTCTTCTCAACCTGAACGCTATGGTAAGACGCGTTCTCCATTACAACAACAGAATTCGGCAACAACTTATCTTTTAACTTTTCATCTTCCCACATATAAAGAGTATGCCCGTTCATATCTCCATGATAGTCGCCAGTTTTAGCATCTGATTTGAATATAGTCAATACGTCATCCACCAAGCCATTTCGACTCCAAGCGTGGAGAATTACCAATCGCCGTCCTTGCCCAATATCAGCATGAATTCCGGATTCTGACGATGATTGCCAACATTTACTGGCATGGTGACTGGCGTTGATGTATGTTTCATCAAAAAAATATATGATGCTATTTTGCGTTCTGTAATTTCTGATTTGTGTAAGGTATTTTTTCCGCCACACTGTAATATTAGGCTGCTATATAAGGAGTAGTCTCTTCGATTTGCATATTTGTAACGGTAGACCATTTTGTGTAAAAGGTGTCTTAAATATTCCCGTCCACAATACAATATGCCATCCTGCCTCAAACTTGATAGTAACTTTCGGACACTTGGTATTTTATTTCGACATCGTAAAACTGATGAATTTTTCTTCTGATGTCAAAATCAAGGTCAAAATCATCCACAACATGTTCTTTCTTTATAACTTTTGTTTTTTTCGGCGATTGAAACTTTAAACGGCTTGAATTTTCAATTGATAAATAATCCGCAGAAATTACACTATGCACGGTTCCTTTGGAGTAGTACCCCGTAGCCTCCGCAACGATTTTGGATATATTTGCTATTTGTTTCATTCAAATAAACTTGCCGTTTACTTTCCATAAGCTTATGAAGTACGAGCGCTAACCGCCGTTCGTGGCAGTATAAGAGTTGGAGCGTCGTATTGCTGCCACTTTAATCGCCAGATGTTGGTATTTACTTGATTTTTAGATAGTTTAAATGATTGAGATTTTGTATATTTTATTCCTATAAATAATATTTAATTTACTTATTTCTTGCACTAGAAAGAAAACTAACGAAATAAAGTACTAGCACGAAACTGGGGACGTTTACCTTATTTGGGTAACTATTTTGCTTTTAGTAAAAAGTAAACGGTTATCACCGCAGATTTTATTCTTCATAATATGTAATCAATATTTGATGCTTTATATCAATACCCGGAAAAAAAAACTGCTGGTTATCGATTTATGTCCAGATTTAGCTATTTTGATGCGCCTACTATACACCGTGCTTTTTTAACCGTCTTAAAGCCGAAAGCCACTTAAAGTATCCAATAAACACATGTCATTTGTATAATAAAACTTGGTAATTATTAATTATTCAAAAACTAAAAAATTAAAATAATTATAAGCAAAATTTAGTTTGAAACATACTGTACACGGATATGATAGTCTACGTGGATGGTGCTGCACGCGTGGAGGCGGCAAGGTCAAGGACTATGCATTGTTGAAACCATAAACATTATAAACAGGATGATACATTACTATGTTGAATTATTTGTTATTTTTTACTTAGAAATGATATTGTTGATAATAGAAAAATAATACTTCCTAGAGGTTTATTAAGATGGTTACATAACGTGGGCTTCGGCTTTAAGACGGTTAAAAAAACACTGTGTATACTATACTTTATCTAACTCTGTGCTAACTTAACATTTAAAGCTTCTTTAACTGATAGAAGTCTATAGAAGCTTTAAATGTTAAGTACCCCATATTGCCCGCTCTTCCCCTACTCTGTAACTGACAGCGGCAGCGGGTAACGCAGCAGGTAACGGAGCGGGCGCCGCATCTCCTTGAACGTGGCCTAAGATGAGCCGTACCGTTCATGGTTCCTACGCATTCTGGGTCTCAAGTTAATTGGACGTATTATTTAGGGCTGTGATTGTGATGCATGTAATTTCAAAATTACTTCAAGAGCCAAGGACTCTCTACTCTTGACAATAAGCCTATTCATTTTAGGCCACTTGGATAAAGTAGGCAATTCTTATGATAAGCATCCATCCTAAGATGAGCCGTACCGTTCATGGTTCCTAAGCATTCTGGGTTTTAAGTTAATGGACGTATTATTAATGGCTGTGATGCCTGTAATTTCAAAATTACTAAATCGATGACCTGAAAGTTTGAGATTTTTTTTATTATGCGTAAATAACTTACAACTTTACTTAGTTTGTATTTCGGTATTCATTCCTTTTACCAAGGGAATCGTGCTGTATTTCGGGATAAAACAAGTATCCTATTCCTTCTTCGTAGTACGGCCTCAATCATGCTAAGTTTCATTTGAATTCATTCAGTGTTTTGGCGTGATGCGCGGCCAAGATACAAATAGACAAAAAACTTCAGTTTCGATTATACCTACAGTACAATTGTAAAAGACTTAGGCGTCCATATTGATAGCACCCTCAGTTGGACAACTCAAACTGCGGAAGTCAGCAGAAAAATGTTCGCAGCGGCAGCGTCACTAAATAGGCTTCGTAATTTCTTACCCATACCCACTAAAATTGCTCTTGTTCAGGCTCTTTTGTTTCCCATTTTAGATTACGCAGATTGTTGCTATTTAGATTTAGACAAGAATCAGCTTAACAAGCTTGAGCGGCTACAAAACTTCTGTATCCGGATAGTTTTTGGTCTACGGAAGTATGACCATGTCAGCGAATACCGGTCCAAGCTTAAATGGCTCCCAATTCGACTCAGGCGGGATATGCATATTCTCTTAACTTTTTACAATATTGTTTAGTCCGAAATCACCTCCGTATCTGAAAGAGCGCTTTCAATTTCTGCAGTCTTCACGGGGTCATGACATGCGGTCATCCAAAAGCCTGCTTCTTAAATTTCCTCTCCATACTACAAACTATTATACGCGGTCGTTTACTGTTCAGTCAACCCGTCTATGGAACTCCTTACCCTTAGTAATTCGGCAATCCGAATCAATTTCTGTTTTTAAGAGTCAGCTTAAAGCACATTTTCTTGCACTGTGAGAACAGATCGTTTCTGGTTTGAGAATTGCTGTTTCTGGAATATCACTGGTTGTTAGTCATGTTATTTCCTGGCATATAGGTATATATATATATGTATTATATTTAAGTATGTATGTATGTTTATTTTTATCTTAGCATTTATATTTTATAGGTATATTTTGTACGTGTATGTAGTTTATACTTATTGATATTAACATTGTAGGTATATAAATAAAATTACACAATAAGCACTCTGCAGCACTTTCCCCTTTCTTTGTAGTTGTCCTCTGCCTAAAGGTTGTCTGGAAGAGATCGCTTTTTAGCGATAAGACCGCCTAAATTGTACATCTTTCTGTAAAAATCAACTGTAACTTCTTTGTTTGGTGTGCAATAAAGAGTATCTATCTATCTGTCTATCTATACAGTGCCACCAGAAACAATTTTTCAAAATATTTCTATATAGAATTTGACCCGTTATTTACAGTTTTATTAAGTAGGTATATATAATATGTAGTAAGATAGTATTATTTATTTTATTCTTTATTGCACGAAACAAATGTAATGCTTTAAGATTGTATGGCTAACGTTTCATAACGTATAACGTTCAACTCCCGAAAGCTGGCCGTCCGATAATTTTCCTTTTGTATGAAAAAATAGTACGGACAACAGCACGTCGACCTACCACAAAATGTCAAATTTTCTCATTTGAAAATGAACTCTATATGTCAGGCTTAAAGTTGAAAATCTATTGGAGAATTTTTGACTTTTGGGGTAGGTCGACGTGCTGTTGACTGTACAATAAATCTTTTTCACCATTATTTCAAATTTTGTTTGTGTTCAGTGTCAACTAGTCTGCTCTTGCCTTCCTTGATGCGCGTCTTGCTTTTCGCACAGAGTTAGTGTATACTATGTACGTAATACTTTCAGTTAGCTTTTTAGGGTTCCGTAGTCCTGACAAGTCCCTTATAGTTTCGTCATGCCCGTCTGCCTGTCTTTCTGTCCGACCGAGGCTTTGCTTGGAGACTGATGACCCTAGAGAGCTGTAATTTTGTGCATATCAATCACGCCGACAAAGTGGTAGAATAAAATTTAAAAAATATTTTTTTTAGAGTAGCTCCCATACACCTGTAACGCAACGATGATTTTTGTTTCATCGTCTACCCTTTATTTCCAAATTACATGCTTTACATTCAATTAGTATTGCCACTGTTACAGGTGTGTGTATAATTATAATATATCACGTAACTCGGTGTGCCGTTTGGCATAGGCCTCCTCCAACTGCTTTCACTGAATTCTGTCTGTTGCCACTTAGTCCAGTGTGGCCCCAGAGTCAATTTAAGTTAGTCATTAAATAGGTCCTTTAAAATGACTTAGGGGTTGCTAAGGCTATTTTTGGATTTAGGGATCCGTTTGCGAAATATTAAATTTGCAAATTTTTGTTCGAATAGGGGTATAAAAGCTTAAAGAATCTGTAAAAATTCATGACATTAGTGCTTTTCATGAACTTTTTAAGGAAAATCAAAACAATGAAGACAGGTCATTTAAGCCACTTTTAATGTTTTCCTCTAAGGCCACGTTCAAGGAAACGCGGCGCGTCAAGCGGCGCGGCGTGCGTTCCGTCAAGCGTTTTATCCGTTCAAGGTTAACGCCGCTTCCCCCGCCGCGTCGCCCGCGGCGTCACCCGCGGCGGCTGTCAGTTACAGAGTAGGGGAAGAGTGGGCAAAAAATAAATAATCCGTTTTATTTTATTATAATAATTCTTTGTAATCGGCGTTTACAAATAATAATTAATGTGAACTTTCTCGTAAAAGATCCCATCTCCCCGTCTTGCCCCCTGGGTAAGATGAGATGTGGCACTGCTAGATATGGTAAGAAGTATAAAAACCCTAATGCATTATTTCGCACGTAAAAACTGCTTCTTAATAATTCTCGTCGTTTACACGCTCAGCTGCTGTGGGTTATTTGACCAAATTCAAAACAACGCAGCGTAACTTTTGTTTGAATGGAACTATCGAGAAAAACAGGGGAAAGAAGAAGTATTTTCAATTGCTATTTTATCGCGAAGATCTAGCTTATTTGTTTCTTAGTTTTTAAATTAACTAATTTTATACAAGATGTTTTTAAATATTTTCTTTTTTTCTTTTTATATAAATACGTAAAAGATATCCCATTTTGCTTTACCGTGTGTATTTTAGTTTAAAAACTGTATGACGTCATTACTACAGACTTCCTAGAGTCAAACCACTGTCAATTAAATAACATTTTTCTTTGTGTTGATTGCTTTTCTTTACAGCGCCATTCGGAATCTACTTTACTTCTGGAACATTTTTTTTTCAATCAGACGGCCGCTTCCAATCTGGCTTTATTATTATTAATTTAATACAGTCATCATAAAAAACTAACAGAAATTCGTCCAAATCGCTTTTAAGATTAAATTTTTAGACGTACTCTGTCGTATCTGTGGCTGTTGTTGCCGATTGCAATCTAGCACTAGAATGACGCGACGACATCAAGGCTGCCATCAGACAGACTGCAACACAGCGACTTCACGCAATCAATATAATCAACTTCATGCAGTTGTACGTCCGACTTTGTGCAGTCATGATATCAACTGCACGCGGTCGGCTGCAGACGAGTGAAGTCAATATCAACTGTATGCAGTCGTCCCTTCAACTTCGCGCGGTCGGCTACAGTTGTGTAGTATCGCCGCATGCTGTCCATCGCTAACCGCATACAGTTAATGTGTATTTAGTCAAGGAGCAGGACGCACGTATGTCGCATTTAACGTCTGAAGGAGTTTAAATAAAAATGGATGGAATGAATGGAGCAGCAACTTACATTCTAAAGTAGTTGTAAAATGTGCCTCCATTTTTGGGATACAGTATGAAAAAAAAACTCCTTTTGTAACGCAAAATAATAGTAATGGATTAATCCGCGCTGCACGTTGCAGTTTTTGAATTGGATTACACCGCTGCCGGCGGCGGCGCCGTAATAATAAGATAAGTAACGTCTGTGCTTCCATAGTGACATACACTTTTACACTGAGCTTCTGGGCTAGATGCTTGGCATCAACTGCGTAAAGTCAGATCCAACTGCAGACAACTGCATGCAGTTGAATATAGCGACTGCGTGCGGTTGCTGATGCGACTTCGTGCGGTTTTTGTGGTGCAGTCCGTGTGCAGGTGGCCTTAACCCAGTTCCTCCCCTCACGTCGCCCCGTCGCGTCCGACGCAGCGCCACTCGCCGCGTCCGACGAAGCTTTGCCGGCCGCGACCGACGCCGCATCCGAAGCCGCGTCACCCGTGGTATTTGACGCCCCTCGTCGCCTTGAACGTGGCCTAAGGTAACATTAAAAGTGGCTTTTTAAAATGAAGTAAATATTGTGGAAACGACGGGCAACTACGGAACCCTACACTGCGCTTGGCACGATACGCACTTGGCCGGTTTTAAATAAATGAAATAGAATACTTACGTAGGATCTACATCGTAGTAATATCACAAGCAATATGCACCACCACCTTACATATACGGACCAAAATTTTAAATAGGTACCTAAGTAGGTATTACCCGTATTTATTGTAGGTAAACATTCATACAGGCTTATTTCACATTGTTTCGAAATTGTCACAAAAAAACCATCGTTGGTGAATTTAGAACAATGGTCTACTACTCGTTACGGTCCTCTCGTCATGGGCTAAAGCGTAATCATTGTACAATCTAATTTGTATTGTGTCGAATATGATGACCAACAAACACAGTATGCACACCATCAGTATTGTCACATGTGGGCCCCTAGACAGGAGCGTATACAAATTCAGTAATTTTTTAAAAATAAAATGTTATCAGTTTGTTTTATTTTCTGTTCGGGAACTGTTAGTGTAGTTAAGATTACGTGGTGGATATTTGCTGTTTCCTGCGTGCTAGGGCAAGACCCTGTTGTTAATATACCTCAAGGCAGGGTAGCTGGTGTGAGTATTCTGCAAAGACTTAATTTGGTAAAAAGCTGTGCATTTAAGCCTTAAGAAGTTAGATTCGTATTTAGTTCTGTTATTGTTGCTGCTACACACATATTCAGGCCGACATACATCGGCAAAGCCGGGCGGCAAAACAAATCGGTAGATGGATGTATGACAGGAGGCGTTTTTTTTTTAAAGCAGTCAAATCCCAATTCGCAAACAAATTCACAATTATCGCGTAATTAGGAACTACTAGGATATACTAATCTGATTTTGAATGCGAATTGGAATTGTAACGCTTAAAAATACCTAGTACCTACGCCTCCAGATGCTTTGGGGTTGGTTTAGTTATTCGATATTATATTGCCGAACTTTTACGTATACCGTGGTTAGGTGGAGATATATCAAGATGCAAGGCCATAACTTTTTAGCCCGACTGAAATAAGGTAGTTTCGCATCGAGGGTTTCAACGTTTTTGTCACATTTTCTTGTTCTAAGAAGATAGCCGAATGGAAGCTTCCAGTTAGTATTAAATAATAAATATTTTTTTGACCTTTGAAAAGAGGCCTGGTTACCTACTTTGTGAAAAAAAAAATACTTTAAGTAAATTCCCATTATAGGTAGGTACCTACTTACTAATTAATTAAGTCAATTTTGAAAATATATAACCAGAATGAAGCTCTAAGCTGCAACCGACAACAACATTGCTGCACCTGAATTCTGCAACTGCAAGATTGGTTAAATTAAATTATCTGTAGGTACATAAGTGACCATGTGGAAAATGCACGAAAACAAAGGACTACTCGACAACTTTCTTGCCCGACAAAAACACGATAGAAGAAAAATTTACAAGACAATTGGTGTTTATTGCATGCAACTAAGTATATTTACTTTAATTCTAGACAAAAGTTTACACAGAAAACTCATTGGCGCCTATAGACATTTATTTTGGAATCCCATACGCAAAGCCGCCAGTTGGAAGATACAGATTTGCGGTAAGATGTGTGCGGTGTGCCCAGACGTTTTTTTTATCATTAATCAGTATTCGGGTTTTTTATCATTAATCAGTATTCGGGTTCACTTTGACGTCATAGTGGCGGGACCAGGAACATTTGGACGTGCCGTCTTAGCTTGCATAGGTACAAATGTCTAGGTCAGGGTACAAATGGTACATATGAAGCACTAATGCCCTGATATGAAGCATTTTGAATCCAAAGCTTGATCCCGCCATCTTGATGCTCACGTTCGGAATTTGGCTGGACTACTTACTTTAAAATTATAACATTTTATTCCTTCAACCCCCAAGTGACAGCCGGCAGTCGCACGCACGCCCATTGGTTTTTAATTGTTAATAATTATAAAACGATCGACTAAAAAAATGTTGGTTGTGAATAATCAATTTCATTATTATATAAATATTTAAATTCTATCCGTGCGACTAGATTACTAAGTGAGCGACTAGAAAAGGTAGTTTCGTCCATTTTGATGCAACGGTTTTCGCGGAATCGTGAAAAACGTGTGGTCAGACAGCCTGATATCCCGCCGTCTGAGCCAATTTGTTTTTGCAGATATATACGAAATATCACATTTCAGACTCATCTTTAGAATTTTACTTTAGTGACGCGATATGTGACAGCTCTCGACCAGATTTGAACCTTCGTTACCCACGCGTTTAGGAGACATTCTAAAAAATTCTAAATGATGGCTGTCTGAGCCATCCAGTTCTACCACTTCCAGGTGTTCTTGGTAGCTGGAAACTCATCTAATCGTTAGTGACGGCGATGGTTAATACGAATTATCGTTTGTGACGGCTCTATATACCGGCAAACAAAAGATATAAGCAAATCAATTGTTTTCCATACATCGATGCATTAGGGTGTTCTTCTTCGCTTTCTTTTTCTTTTCTTCCTCCACGTTCTTCACTTCCCACTTTATTAGGTATGCAGACTAGTATAGTAGAAAATCTAGGCAAAATGACCCGTTTCACGACAGTGCAGCTGCTTGCCGTATTCTTATACGTATTTATCTGTGATTATTAGCATGTCCATGTCATGTCCATTTTATCTGTGAATGTGATATGAGGGTGTGTTCTTTTAATGACGTAGGCATCCGATAACAAAGGGTTTTAAGGTATTCTACCCCTAAGGGGGTGAAAAGGGGGGGGCAAAGTTTGTATGGGACATCGTGATTTCTTGGTCCAATCTAATTCAAATTTTGCATAAACATTCTTAAACAGAATTAATGAAAGACGTATTTCGTATTTTATTGAAATAGGGATAGAAAGTTGTTTTGGGGCTAATTTGCTTCGAAGTTGATATCAATACTCCTTCCTTAGTGCTTTAATTGTCATTAAAAATGGTTTATTTTAGTGACAGTTGTCATGTCGTACATATTGTTATGTCATATTGTCAAACATATTTTGATGTGAGAAAATTTGTGTTCGTTCGTAACTCATTAGGAAAGTAAGTACCTAGCTAAGTAAAAGAACTAAAGTCAAAGAACTGACTGAACTGAAGACGGGAACTACAAGATTCTATACTACTTCAAAGTACTGACTGGGAGTGTGTAAAAAGGAGTGACGAGACAAGTACTTGAAGCAGGAGCAGGTGACGCAATTAATGCTGCTGTAATTTGGAGCTAGGCAAGTAAAAGAAAGCGGACTGAAGAGCTCTGTTATTTCTGGCCATAAACATGATTGAAGAACATTACTAAAACCAAAGACTTAGAATTAGCTCTAAAACGGATGAGATTTGAGACAGCATACGCAAACCATCTTGTTTGGTGGTATCTACCTACCTACAGACAATGATGGTGTGATAATGATGTGATGACATCAGTCTACTGCTGGACATAGGCCTCTCCCAGTGCACGACAGTGATTCCAATCCTGGGTCAATCTTGAAATTGGGCGTATTCGGTGGATCCCCTGGCACTTTTCAAAACTTAAGAGCTTAAACTTTTACTAACAAAAGGCTGATGATGAAACAATTTACAATGATGAAATATCACATCATTGTAAATATGTTTACAATGATGTGATATTTCATCATTGTAAACATATTTCACAAGTAGGCATCACTGTCACATGTTTAGATATAAAGATATATGCCTTTAAAATTTTGGTGCCAGGGGAATCAAAATAAAATATTGTGTATAGAATAATCGTTTATATTAATTAAACTTACCAGTCTTTTGGTTTCATTTTGGTTCTTTAGAGTCATCATTAATCTTATAAGTAGTATTATAAAAAAACAAAACAATATCTTTTTTTAGGAACTATCAATCAACTGTAACAAATCAACATATCTAAAAACTATCAAATTAATATTACTAAATCATCTAACGTGCCTACAATATATAACACAAGTCAATATTGTAGACGGTATTGTATGCATAAAAGTATAACACCTTGTCATGCGGCAACAATGACGCTATATTATGTATCTAACAGCGATAAAGTTTCTCAAAAACGCTCTCTCTATAAACTAATAACAATAAATGAATATGATTTGCAAATGGACAAACAATAAATTAAAAAATATTATAATCACCAGTAGAATCCGAGTCTTCCCCGCCATAGAGAGCAGACGTTACTACTTTACACATAAAATCGGAAATTAAGGTTTTATTTACTGAAGACACATTAATCAAGAAGCTATCATCAGATAGAATACTTATGAATATTAAATATCCGATTGAATGCTCTGAACTTCAGTTGCAGCTAGCCCATAATTTTGGTTCGAAGTAGAAGGTTTATCGAAGTAATTTTCTTTTACAGTCTTGTTTGATTTCGCGGATTTAGATGTACCAGTGCTGTGCACATTTGAACTTTTGATATTAAGTATAAAAACCGATATGTTGACCATGAGGACAATGCATTGGTTCTTCCGAACATTTTTCTAAATGACAGCTAAGACGTCTCATGGCGCATGGCGAGGACTTCGGGAGTTTTATTGGTCCATATCACCTGATGATCTTCCATGGTGCCCTGGAATTCTCTTAAATCGAGGGAATTACCAGATCCTTTCACTCTCAAAGGAACATGAATGCTAGACAGATCTGGCATTAATGTTCCTTTGAGAGTGTAAGTGAGGATTTTTATAATTCCACCCCAAGAGGCGACGCGGACGAATTCGCGGGCGGCCGCTAGGATAATATATAATAAGAATTAGAATTATTCGTTAAAGTATTTGCAATATTAAATCCTAACCCAATAAAATATTTAACTTACAATGTATAGTATAACAGCACATGATCTTATATAATAACATACACTTAGCACCTCTTGCCGCCTCTATATCAGCGGTGCGAGAGCTAATATCGGACTGCAGTGTTCAGTTTGATGTGCCATTGATTGTACACAATAGTAAAATTATTATTTAATGTGTAACTCATAATCATAATATGATAGTATGATAAATAAAGGAAGCTTTGATTCCCCTGGCATTTTGCCAGGGGAATCAATGCCAGGGGAGTCAAGAAAAGTTTATCTTCTTTCCAATGATTATTATAAAAACAATTAATAGTCCTATATACCCTACTGTTAATCCTAGTAAAGAAATTCTTAATCATCAAAAAACATTTTTTTCAACACAGTTGCTCGTAAATTCACTCTTATAACACCGTTTTTAGTATCATAACTCGTCATATTACGCACTTGTGCTGTAAAAAGATTATCGCACTAGTGCGGTAATGTAAACTTTTTTAAAAAAAATCCAGCAAAAGTTTGTGTCTAAGAACATTGAATATTTTACGAATATTAAATTATTTAAGGGTTAAGATGACAAATAAATATTTCATTTTATTAAATTGTATATTAATAAACACAAACTAACTTAACTATTATTTTTAGAAACAATAATTAATAGTTTATTTTGATTTTTAAATAGCTGCTACTCGGCTGAACAGCCTGTTTTTCCTGTGCCATTATTGAAACTGCGCGCGCATCGAAATTGCGGCGCGCGAAAAAAACAAAACTTACGTGCTATTTTTCATTATTATTTGGTAAAGTTGTTGCTGTGTGGTTAACTACTATCAAAAATGTCTACTTTAAATAGTGAAGACGAGTAAAATGTTATTCAACCCCGTCGGAAATACTTATCGAGGCACGAAACGCGAGTGATAGCCTGTTGCCGCCAAAATGCATAGAAAAACAGCAAAAACGCCAAGTCATATTAGGAGAAGGTATTTTAGATTTTAGTTTGTTTTTTCCTCGCAATTGTGTTGAAAAACGTCGTATGCAACTCGTGTGCATTGATCATTATCACACTCGGCTTCCTTACCGCGCTCGCCTGCGGCTCGCGCTTATAATAATGCCTCGTGTATAATGACCAACGTAGCACACTTGTATCATAATGTACTATTAAAGTGGCCAGGGTAATCAATGACATAGTGAAACAAAGCCAGGGGAATCAAATTCTTACCTTCGTAAATCCAGCTTGGAAACGTCGAGACGCGCGACCTCTTCTCGTGATGTTCAGAGCGCGACTAAAGCCAACTTGCCGATGTGCACGCCTTCACCGTAGACATTAAAAATAGCAAGGCAGGTGGCATTTAGTGACGCGCCAAGGGAATCAATCGTTGCGCTCGGACAAACACAAACTATTTTTTTTTTTAAAAACAGTGATTAGCACAGACTTTGTGTAATTATTTAATCATTAAACAACTCACCCTTTAACTCTTAAATTACAAAAAATCTTAAATTTATGACTATAGAATAGATAGGTAAATTATTAATGGTTTGTTCAAAAAATGACAAAGGGACAGCCCAGGGGAATCAAATATCAAGGCTTCGAAGTTTTTTTTCAGATGTTTTAAGCTAAAATAAACACCGTTTTTGTTGTGCCCCATTTCATTTAAACATTAAAATAACAGAAAAAAATATCTTACATTAAAATTTAAACGTTATGGGTAGTTTTTGCCCCCGGGCAGTGTTTTTTTGGCTTTCAAGATTGACCCTCCTCGGCCAATTTTTTCCATCCATTTCAATGAGAATAAAGATAGAGTATAATGTTTTATGTTTAAACATGTAGGTACCTAGTTATGCGTTAACATAGCTGAATATTATTATCAAAAATAAAGTTCCTTTCCTTATTTTTTTCTTAGCTTTTAGGGCTCCGTAGTCTTGATTGACAAGGAACCTTATAATAGTTCCGTCATGTCCGTCTGTCTGTCTGTCTGTGACATAGATATAGAATGTAAGAGCGTACCGAATGCTAAGTCTATGGTCTGTGATGATTATTTTTTTCATCGTCTACCCCATCGTGTGGGATATTTTAAATTGACTTGGGGTTACTACGACTATTCTTCGGTTTGGTGATCCGTTTGCGAAATATTAAACTTTAAAGTGCTAATTTTTGTTCCAGTATTGCGTAACGGCTCAACGCTTCTTGGATAAAATTTTGCACACATTTAGAATATTTTTTGGATAAACATAAAGGATACTTTTTTATCCCGGTTAAATGTTCCTACGGGATATTTTGGATAAACTAAAGATTACGTGAGCGAAGCCGCGGGCAACAGCTAGTTTAAGATAAAATGCCGCTCAGCATAAAAAGTACATTTGACAAATATTGAAAAAAAAATGAAGGACGTAACGTTGACACTCAAACAAATATTAGGTCGCTCAAATATTACGAAGCTTCTCATTTTGTATTTAAAGTAACTCAAATTAATGTTTGTAAGTCGCTATTCTGTTGATTTCTCGTCACTCACAGTCAGTCGCTCACTTAGTAATACTATAACGTAAATTAATTATTTTTGACACTTAAAACTTTAATTTACAGTCACTCGTTTAAATACTACCCTTATATTAATTACCTAGGAGTTAAAAATGGGTTCCCTACCTACGTCAGTGTCTTTGAAATACTTTTTGCGAAAATTGTTACATCGAATAATAATAATACGCACTTCGATGTTTCTAAATACCAAGCATCTTATAATCTATCTTATCTTATACCTTGAATTTTTGATTGTAAATAATGTACATATTTTATTTCAGGCTCCCGAAAGACATACTGGCTGGAGAAAGACATTCTTAGCTCATCGCATGCGGCCACGTTGTCCGCAAGTCAATGACGAGAATACTGGCGAAAATTACAATGAAGATTGCCTTTATTTAAACATATGGACATCTCGGGTTTAGTTTCAAATTAATTAGTTATTATCAACAAATATGCAGAAGGTAGACTTTATTATTCTGAACCACGTGAAATGTTTCAGCTAGCGGGCAGATGGTAAATCAATGCCAGTTGTGGTAATATTGTATAGCGAATCCTGGAATAACGGGGGCGTGACTTTGCCCTGTGAAGAATTAGCTGCTGAAGGCCTTGTGGTGGTAACTGTTGCGTACCGTCTAAGTCTTCTAGCATTCTTTACATTGCGATCATTATCGGCTCGCGGCAATCTTGCCTTATTGGACCAGTACCTGGCATTATTATGGATTCGAGATAATATATCTGCTTTCGGTGGTGATCCATCAGCTACTACTCTTATTGGGCATTCAGCAGGCGCTGATAGTATTCTACATCATATAATTTCACCGCGATCTGTTGGTAAGTAGATATTTGTTAACTCATTAGGACCTAACGACATTTAGGTGTTTTATTATACAACATAATTTTTAGTATATACGAATCCTGAAAACTATTTGGTCAGAATATCTAATAGAATCGATTGCAATATTTTTTAAATCATGATAAATTTTGACTCGACAACAAAAGTGCCGCGCGCGGTAAGGTTGTCTACACTTGCGCGTGGACAATGGGGCAACACAAAAAGATTGTAACTTCGTGAGTTTTTAAGGTATCATTACCATTTTTTAAATACTGATTCTGAAAATGAAAATATGTGACCCGTGTTTTAAATAATGCTAAAACCAATAAATTACCAAAACCAACCAATAAAACAAATTAGACGACGCGGACTCGAAATATACAGATTATGGGAGACGTGGAATGCGGAAGCTACTAGTAAGTCCCGAACGAAGAATTAAAGAAAATGTAAAAGACTTCACCCACTTACTCCTGAAACTATTTATGGCTTCCAAACTCTATATTTTTTTAGTATGTCCTTAGTTAGGGAAGAACCTTGAAGAACTACAACCAATACTCAGGTTACTATTCAATGAAATATTAACAACTGGTTTAAGCCCTTCACAATGGAAAACTTCAAATATTATTCTCATATACAAAAAGGGACAAAAGGAAGATGTAGGAAACTACAGGCCCGTCAGTCTGATGTCTAACATCTACAAGATATTCTCCAAAGTCATCCTGGGAAGTAAAAGCAAAAAGTTAGACGAAAACCAACCACGAGAACAAGCTGGCTTTAGACAAAAATACTCTATCCTGGACCACATACACACAGTGAAAAAATTGTAGAAAAATATAATGAGTACCTACAGCAAGAAACTCTATATGGCATTTATTGACTACTCCAAAGCCTTTGACAGCATAATGCACTCAGCTATATGGGACAGTCTGAAACAGCAGGGAATACCTATAACCTACATCAACATTATAAAAAACATCTACTTAAACAGCGAAGCGAGAATCCAACTAGAAACCTTAGGAAAAAAGTTCAGGATCGAGAGAGGAGTCAGACAGGGGGACCCTCTTTCACCAAAATTGTTCTCTGCTGCTCCGGAAAGTATCTTCCGCAAACTAAAGTGAAGCAAATACGGTCTCAACGTGCAAGGTGTAAAACTGAACCACTTAAGATTTGCGGACGAAATAGTCTTATTTGAGGAAAACCCGAGGCACCCAAATGAAATGATAGAATCACTTAGTACTGAAAGCATAAAAGTGGGCATTTGCATAAATAAAGACAAAAAAAATTGGTTGCCTGTAAAGTCTGTATACGGGCGAAAGTTTTACGTGACAACGACTTACGCTCTTAGGCGGGCTAACTGTGCTCGAGTGGAAGGGACGCGTGCCTTTCACTTTTTATGTCTGTCTCTCTCGCTCTTAGGCGGGCTAACTATGCCCGAGTGGAAGGGACGCGTGCCTCTCACTCGCTCTCATTGTGAGCGCATAACGTGAGCAGACGCAGTTTCTTGAAGTGTCACCCGGCAAACCAATTTATAAGACGTTGTCACGTCAAAAAAACTGCTTACTAACTCTGATCCAGTAACTATAAAAATTGGCCACTCGAATATGTATCAGACTACATACATTCTGTCAAAAAAGTTTCGGGAATTGATGATTTGTTTATGGTTCCAAATTCAAAATTATATTTTTTTTTTGTTGTTGTTAGATGGGCACAACTGTTTTCCATTTTGGCGCGGAGTTTAAGTTACATCTGATAATTAGATTAAATACAGTATTGTTTTTAGTTATACCATATCTAGTGTGTATTGCGAATTTCATAATGGACAAAAACATCGAACAAAGAGTTTGTCTTAAATTTTGCATCGCCAATGGGATTTCGTGTTGAGTCTCTGAAAATGTTATTATTTATCAAAAACACGTGTTTATGAGTGGTACAAAGCGTTCAAAAGCGGTCGAGATTTGATGGAAGATATGCCTCGCTCTGGTAGGCCATCAACGTCTGCTACTGAAGATAACATCGCAAAAGTAAAGGAAATAGTGACTAAAAATCCTCATTCAAGTTTAAAAGAGCTAGCCGTCGAACTTTCTGTGTCACACGAGTCGATTCGTACCATTTTAAATAATCAATTGGGTATGAAACATGTTGCCGCTCGGCTAGTGCCAAAAGACCTGAATTTTCTCCAAAATCTCAATCGCAAAAGAGTCGCTGAGGACATGCTAGAACGAGTCAATTCCGACCCAACATTCATAAAACGCATTGTTACTGGTGACGAGACGTGGGTTTACGAGTTTGACATGCAACTCAGACAGTCGACAAGCTTCGAAGTGGCACCTTCCAACTGAACCGAAACCGAAGAAGCTGCGCCAAACTCGATCGAAAGTCAAAGTCATGTTGACTGTTTTCTTTGACTGTCGCGGTGTTGTGCTCTCAGAATTCTTGCCAGAAGGTCAAACGATAAAAAAAGAGTATTATTTTAGCGTTATGCGGCGTTTAAGAGAGCAAATTAGACAAAAAAGGCCAGATTTGTGAAATGAAAATTTTTGGATTTTGTACCACGATAATGCGCCTTCCCACAAGGCCATCATTGTGAACGAATTTTTGACCAAAAACTCAACAAATACCATCGAGCAGCCACCTTATTCACCAGATATGGCTCCAGCCGACTTCTTTCTTTTTCCAAAACTCAAATTACCACTTCGTGGCACCCGGTTTCATTCGGTAGAAGACATAAAGGAGATTTCGCCGCGAGAACTGAACTCGATTCCGGAAAAAGCGTTAAAAAATATTTTGATGCTTGGATTATTCGTTGGCGTAAGTGTATCGCTTCTGAAGGAGCATACTTTGAAGGTGATAAAATAAATTTGGATGAATAACTAACATTTTGTGTGTTATTAATCTTTTCCCGGTACTTTCTTGACAGAGTAGTATATTTGGGACAGATTTTATCTCACAATCATCAAACTACTAAAGAAATAGAGCGAAGAATAGGTAATGAATGGAAGAAATACTGGTCTTTGAAGGAAGTCCTGAAATACAAGGAGTTAAGTATGCAAGTAAAAAGAAAAGTCTTCAACACATGCATACTTCCAATCATCACTTATGGATGTGAAACCTGGGCACTCACCAAACATCACAGAGAAAAGCTGGAACGCTGCCAGAGAGCCATGGAGAGGAGCTTAACAGGAATAAGAAAACAGGATAGAGTAAGATCCAGCTTAATAAGAGAAAAAACTAAAGTTGCCGACATAATAACCCGAATAGACCAACTAAAGTGGAGATGGACAGGTCACATGATACGAGATCCACAGGAAAAAGGTGTAAAACTGTTACTAACTGGTATCCCAGAGATGGCAAGAGAAGTAGAGGGCGCCAACAAACAAGATGGGAAGACGACCTAAAACTCACGGCTGGTCATCATTGGAGAAGGGTAGCCCATGACAGGACCCAATGGAAAATGTTAGAGGAGGCCTATGCCAAGAGGCAAACTGAGCCTAGGGATATTTTATAGAAAAATATTATTGTTTGTAATATTCATACTTGTGAAGTTCAGAATAAAAAGGCTTATTATTATTATTATTTAGTTAGGGTACACTTAACCTGGGAAAATACTGAAAAAAATCCAGCTCACCTGGGAAATTGGAAAAGTCATGGGCATTTAAACGCCCAGTAGGAGAATCAACTACTTAGATGCAGTTTGAAAAGTGGCTATGTAAAATACATTTAAAATACCAAACATTTTTGGAACAATGTTTTAGTTAAATATATATTCAAAACAAAACGAAATAACCAAAGTCTAGTGTAATATGATGCAAATCAAGCTAAGGAGTGCAGGGAAAATTATGATTTTACTTTATTTTCCTTTTTTTTTTTCTCTTACACAACCCAATTTAGCTGATTTTTCTTGTAGTAAACCATGTAGTTTACCTGGCCAATATAAAAGTTTTGCTATAGATTTTCTGTGTAGGACGAGTTGCACGTTTTTTTAGTTTATTGTACGTACGAACGTTTATAAGGTTTCTAGCAAACTTTTTGCTACCACTCTGCATTATGTGAGCTGGTCTTACTCACCAACACCACATGATTCAAATGCCACACACTAATGTAGTCCAAATAAAGACAAAAACAGCAATGGAAACTTAAAATTTTCCCTCAACTGGCGGTCCTTTATATACTTTAGTCGTTGCCAACCACGACCATTAAAAATATATTTCCCATGTAGTACATACTTGATAAATTCTTCCAATATGTATTGGTTCTAACTGTCAAACTTTTGATTTGCCTTAATAATGTGGATTATAAATACCAAATAATACTTAGGTACCCAAAATATATATACCGACTCATATACAAGCTTTCATTGACAAGATTGTGTATAGGTACATCTATTTCCTCCTCATAGTGCTTTTCTATAGTATTTGAGTCAGGATTTTTAAGAGGAAAAATTGCTACACAACTTGGCGGTTAATCCTCGTCATCTATGCACTTAAATTGTTAAATGATTTTGTTAGGTTTTAACAGTTGTTGTGTCAAGGCCTGAAAATGATGACAGACGTGGATTCTCCTACTGGGCGTTTAAACGGCCATAAACTTTAGAGTCAGATATTGATCAGAAAAAAACAATGTTAAAGTGTTATTTTATGTGTATTTACTGGGAACCTATCACTTTATCGCAATTTACTTTAACGATTTTCATTTCCCATAAAACTATTCGCAGATAATTTACACAATATTTTACAAATTCTAGAATTAGGTTACATCGCAATTTTATTTCCTCGGCTATTAAGTATCTACAAACTCAGTCCATCGTTAGTTATTTTCACATTTTATGTATTTTATCGAAATAATGTTACATCAAAGTTTTGTTACCCATAATTTTGTTTACACGTAAGTTTCAGTTTGCAAAATAGTTGAAACATCACTTTTTACTTCAATAAAGTCAGTGTTCATCGAAAATACGAATCTTATTATTGAATTAGTAATTAAACATTTTTGTAAGTGATATCTCCCCAATTCAGTGCATTATTTTAAACAAAATTATGTATGAATTTTAAAAAGGTTATTAAATCGACATAGCTGACCCCGACTCCACGCAGTCTTGTCTGCCCGACCCCTAGAGTGTAATTTAAAAATGCGTAGGCGCGGAGGGGCGAGGCGGCCAGCGAGCTGAGCAGCAGGTGGTTTTAAAGCTCGCCGCCGCAGAAAACCGGCCAGCAAGCCAAGGCGGCGGTGGTGAGCGTTAAAACTATCTGCGACGATAAGCTCGCGTGGGACCGCCAGAGCCTCGCAGCGCCGAAGCCATGACAGAAATCATGCATGCTGTATGCTGCATGTTTGCTTGCATCCTGCATGCCTGCTGCATGCTTGCTTGCTGGCATGCTGCGTGCTTGTTGCATGCTTGCTTGCATGCTGCATGCCTTCTGCACGCTTGCTTACATACTGCATGCCTTCTGCATGCTTGCATGCATGCTGCATGCTTACTTGCATGCTGCATGCTTGCTTAAAACAAAGAAGAAAAAGTTATTACACGAAAAATTATAATGTGAACCGTTACTTATTGAAACATTATTTAATGAATAGTTTTCGATAAATTTATACATAAATGAAATGTTAGTTCGATATATCGTTTTTCTGTTAATCAAAACAATTTTAAAACATTTTATAAATAAAAGTTGGTTCGATAATATAAAACGGTGATGAATAACTGTTCGATTACTTTTAAAAAAAAGATGTTAAAAATCGTGGAATAGATTTCTGTGAAATGAAATTCGATAACAAAAAAATCTGTATTCTAATAGTTACAGTTACAGGTGTGTTAAATAACAAGCATCATCCTATTTTAGCACAGAACATGAGTATAAACTCACCTTTTCAAAGCTATGGTGCCACTTAATTATATTATCTAACTTCAAAACCAAAAGATCAGTAAAAAACTGCTTTTAAAATTCGCAATAAAATAAATTAGATAGTTTTTTTGGGCTATCCAATTTATTTTATTTCTAATAATAATAGTTTTTGTCAAATGTGACCAAATTTCTTTTCCATTTTTGATCACAGAGGATACATGACTTTATTTGAGTAAGTAGTTTGCGAATTTTAAAAGCAGTTTTTTACTGATGGCATGAGGCACAATGACATGACGCAGCCAAGAACTAAGCGCAATCCTGAAAACCAGGCAAATCAACGCCTGCTGCATCCAAGAAACAAAGTAGAAAGTCTAGGGACTTAGGAAATGGATACCAGCTGGTGTATCATGGGACCGTTCAAGTATTACGTAAGCACTATAGGGGGGCGGGGGGGTCTCTGCTTTGCTTATTTTTGATGACATGGGGGGTGGGGGAGTCTAGATGGTGATTACGTCAGCATGGCATTTTCGGGGATTCCCACAAATAAATGAACACGTTACTCGCTTAGAAGCGAGTAGGGGAATTACTGCGCGCTGCTGACTTGTGTAATTTTTTTCCGTCAATTTATTGTTTCGTTTCGGTACAATTGATGATTTGACGTGTTTATTTATTTTTTAAACTTTATTGCACGGACAAACAATATAAGGCGTAATTACAACTTACAATGCTACCTGATGCAGGCTTAATTGTTTAAAAGGGCGCTACGGTCACTAATATAAAAATATAATTTTATAAAATATTATTATTTAAAAAAAAAGCAACAATTATAATATTGGTACCTAACTCTTATATTGAATACCGTATTAGCCCTTTTTTCTCATTTCTAGAATTATATCTGCTGCTCATGAATCAATTTAAAAAAATACATTAAAAGAAGAAAAATGTATAATAATGTTTACGTTACCATGTGGGGGAGGGGTAAGAGCTTTGATTACTTTTGCTGACAAGGGGGAAGGGGGGGTAAATAATTGTAGTAAATCTGCTTACGTAATACTTGAACGGCCCCCATGGAACCGTTGCCAAAAGAAACGGAGTAGGTGTGGTATTGGATGAACATCTGAAACAGAGAATAATCAATGTGGATAGAAAGAGTAATAGGTTAATAGTCATAAAATTAGCAATGGATTACCAGCTACCATTGAACATAGTCTTAGCGTACGCGCCACAGACTGGCTGCTTTGAACAAGAAAAACAGGATTTCTGGGAAGATTTTGATGAACTAATGCAAAACATGCCCCCAACTGAATACACCCATATAGGCGGAGACATGAATGGTCATGTGGGAGAAAGAAATGAGCATCACAGTGATGCCCATGGGGGGTATGGATTTGGCAGCACCAACCAACAAGGTATTAGCATAATCAATTTTGCTGGCAAGCACAAACTAAAAATTTTAAATACGTGCTTTCAGAAGAAACCAGAACATCTTGTTACCTACAAATGCTCTAACCACACTACACAAATAGACTTTATCCTTGCCAGCGATAACATACGTAAGCTCTATAAAGACTGTAAGGTGATCCCAGGTAATGCCCTAACATCACAGCATAGGCTACTTGTAGCAGTTATGAACCTACCCAAGCATATGAGAACACACATAGATAGAACGGAGACCATAAAGTGGAAAGAACTATACACTCCAAAAGGAAAACAGCTCTCTGCGTGGGCCCTCAAATATGTGACAGAGGATATAGAGATCGACAAACCACCTAACCAAATGTGGTCCGATTTCGAGGTATCTTGCCTCGAGAAAGCGAGGACAATTTTCGGAATCTCACGTGGAGCACTGCGCTGGCATAGAGAAACCTCATGTTGGAATGAAAGTGTCCAAGATTTAATAAAAGCAAAGCGAGATGCATTTAAGGTGTGGCAAAAATCAAATCTTGAAGAAGACCGGCTAGAATATAAGAGCCTAGTTAGTTAGTTAGTTAGTTAGTTTAGCTCGGAGGTGTCCGCACTTAGCCTCTTGACTGGGCCATTGTGCGTGTTGTGTCCTTCCCCTACTCCAACCAGCCCAAATCATCCCAGAAGTTCAGCAGACCCCTCAGGCTCCTGAAGGCTTCCGGGAGCGATCCTGGTGATTGGAGAATCCGTGCCCGTTGTTCGTTCCGTTTTAGTCTGATGAGGCTGCGGGCAAGCTTTTTTGATGCTGCCGGAATTGCATCTTTTGTTTGCCTGCATCCTACACTGTTCATCCATTCGGTATGGTGTGTTTCTGTGGTTTTTTCACGCAGCCACGTTTTGATTTGGGCCTGAGGTATAGGCAGTAGTGGTTCCGGTCCATGGACTACTACCTTCGATCCTCTTTTGGCTAATTCGTCTGCGGTGTCATTTCCCAGTGAGTTGCTGTGTCCTTTGATCCATTGCAGAACTACTCTGTTCGTGTTTGCAATAGATTGGAGTGCGTTGTGACACTCTAGTATGAGTGCGGAGGTTACGACATTGTTTTGAAGGGCTTGGAGTACGGATGCACTATCCGAGACAATTTTTATACCAAGATCTCGGACGTCTCTGGCTGCGACCGCCTGTGCCGCTTTGGTTATACCAATGCATTCTGCCTGGAAGATGGAGTTTAACTTGTCTAGTGTGGTCGATATGTTTATGTTTAAATCATTCGAGAAGACGCCGGCTCCGGTACCATGTGCCGTTTTTGAGCCATCTGTATATATCCTAACTTCATCGACGCCAGAGTTGTCTTTTGGTTCTTCTGTGAGTTGGATATTGTATCTTCGATCGAAGATGTGTTGACACGGAATTCTGTCCATGGGCGCCTCGAGGAGTGGTAATTCCTTTAGGACCTCCTGCAGAACTTTTGAGTGTGTTGTTTCTATGTTTTGTTTCCATAGTCCGTTTGCTCTTAGTCTTAAGGCGGCTGACTGTGCTTCCTCCTGAATGGTGAGATCTAGCGGTCTCAAGTTTAGGAGGAACTCGAGCGCGGCTGATGGGGTGGTTCTCATGCATCCAGTAGTTGCTACGCTCGCTAGTCGCTGTAGACTCTGGAGTTTTGTTTTCACTGTGGTCAGTTGTGTTCTGGGCCACCATACAACTGATCCATAAGTTATAGAAGGTCTGATAACGAATGTGTATAGCCAAAGTGTGATTTTTGGATTTAGACCCCAACTTTTACCAACTAGTCTTCTACATTGATAAAATGCTATACAGGCCTTCTTTATTTTTGTATCGATATGACTCGCCCAATTCAGTTTGTTATCAAGGATAACGCCCAGGTATTTCACCTGGGTTGATAGCGAGAGTTCTGTGTTGAATAATTTTGGTAATTGTAGTGGAGGTAACTTCCTTTTGTTGGTGAAAAGGATAAGTTCTGTCTTTTTCGGGTTTACTGATAGTTGATGCTCGTCACACCATTTTTCTACTATCTGAAGTGCTGAACGCATAATTCCGCAGAGCAGATTTTCAGCGTTTCCGTTAATCAGTATGGTTAGGTCGTCTGCATAACCAATAGTAGTGTATCCTCTTTCGTTTAGTCTGTACAGTAGGCTATCCACTACTATGTTCCATAGGAGTGGTGAGAGGACACCACCCTGGGGGCATCCTCTTACTACTTTTGCTCTTGTGGTAGTGTTCACCACTATTTGAACCGCCCTTTTACTTATTAATTGCGTTATCCAGTTTCTTATGACTGGGTCGACGTTGTATTTCTGTAGGGCGTGGTTAATGCTGTTGTGCATGGTTTTGTCGAAAGCCCCTTCTATGTCTATGAAGGCAGCTAGGGTTGAGGCTTTATTTGTGATAGCCGTTTCTATTTTATGCACCACCATGTGCAGCGCTGACTCTGTTGATCTGCCTGTTCTGTATGCATGTTGTTGGGGATGTAGTTGCTTACGTTTTAGCGCTCCGTCCCTTAGGTATCGGTCTACTAGTCTTTCCAGTGTTTTTAGTAGGAATGATGTTAGACTAATGGGCCTGAAAGCTTTGGCATGCGTGTAGTCTTCCTTGCCTGGTTTTGGCAGGAAGACTACTTTAGCCTCTCTCCATGTCTTCGGTATGTATTTAAATGCAATGCAGGCCCTGTAGATTGGTAGTAGATGTTTTGTTACTTGGTTGGTCTGCCATTGTAGTAGTGCTGGGAAGATACCGTCTAGCCCTGCCGACTTGAAGGGCTTAAAGCTCTCTAGAGCCCATTCTATTCTATTTGTCGTTACTACCTTGTCTGCAATTTCCCATTCTTGGGTTGTTGGTGTGCTGTGTTGCTCGTCAGACCACCCATAGTCTGACGTTATTTGACAGCCTGGGAAGTGAGTTTCCAGTAGTACTGTACTGGTTTCCTCATCTGTGTTTGTGTAAGTGCCGTCTTCTTTCTTCAGGGAACCCAGGAGTTTGAGATCGCCTTTTGAAAGGATCTTCTTTTTTCTTGCGGCTTGGTTGGTTGAGTTAATGGTACTACAGAAATCATGCCAGCCTTCCGTTCTCCGGAATCTGATTCTTTTCTTGTAGTGTTTTTGTGCTGTTTTGTATTTTTCCCAGTCTTCAGTGGATCTGGTGTTTTTTGCTCGGTTAAAGAGTGTCCTGAGTCCCTTGCGTAGTCGGTCGAGTTCTGGCCCCCACCAGGTACTTTTACCCGAGGTTTTGGGTGTTACTTCAGGACAAGCCAGTTCATAACTGTCTCTAAGGGATTCAGTTAGGAGCCGAACGTTTGATTCTATGTTATCTGTACTAAGTGTTACGTCTGTTAGTTGTACATCACCTAGCGACTTGGTTAGTAGATTTGTGTACCTTGTTATATCTGTTTTGCGGGGGTTGCGATATGGAACAGGGTCTGTTTGTGTGTACTGTATTTGGAAACAGACGCGGCGATGGTCTGCGAAGGAGGGTTCATTTGAAACATGCCAACCCTCAATGAGGTCTGCCGCTGCGTGTGTTGCCAAAGTAACGTCTATGATAGATTGATACCTTGAGCTTACGAAAGTGGGTTCTATACCTCTGTTCATAATGTTTAGGTTTGCTTGGTGTAAATATTCGGCTAAAGACTCACCCCTTTTGTTTGTGTCCTTACTTCCCCACAGCGGGTGATGTGCGTTGCAGTCTGCGGAGATGATCAGGTCCCATTCGTGTGCTTCGCAGTGTTGTACCAGTTGGGCTAGTTCCCTTGCAGGAATTTCGCCCTCACTTGGCATATACACCGAAGCTAACACTAGGACGGTTTGTTGTACTGTAGATATCTTCACTGCTGTGAGGTCTCTAGAACAGAATTGGTTAAGCAAGGTTGTTGTTACGTTATTAGGCATGTAGATGCAGGTTCTCGGTTTTTCAACTGAGGTGTCCAGCAGTAACTTACCACCGATGTTGTTTAGACCGCAGACTCTATTATTCCTGATCCAGGGCTCCTGGATCAGAGCGACGGTCTTGTTGTTGACCTCCAGCACTCTGCGTAAAGTTGCCGCCGCTATCTGCTTGTGCTGAAGGTTTGTCTGTATGACATTAAGGGAGCTAAGGGCTACGCAGGACGTCATCTTCGTCGCTGTAGCTCCCCTCAATGTGCAGCGCCGAGTTTACTTCCATCTCGCTCATACCCGGTTGGGGAGCTGAGGTGGATGCCGCTGGGTTGGATGTTATCCCTGCGGCCTCACTCGTCGCTGTCGGTTCCTGTCCGGTTGTTGCGGGCTCGTCCGGAGAGAAGAAGCGGATGTAGCCACTGCCGGACATATGGGCTACTCGGCGATCTCTCTCCAGGATGGTCTGCTTCTGGTCTTCGGGGATTCCTAGGATAAGGTGAATCACCTTTTCCTTGGAATCCTCCTCTCGAGGCTTGTTGTCCACCGTCATATCGTAACACTGCCATGAATCAACTTTGTACCACGGGTTCTGGGCGCAAAGGACTCGGTGCAGTGTGGCAGCGTCAGTGATACGGGAGTGGACAAGCAGCCCCGCCTTCAGCTTTTTCTTCATCTCTGACTGTTTAATAACAGTCAGAGTGGTGCCCGGTATCGGTGATGGTAGGGTTTTGACCCTGTCGACCAGCCAGCCAAGAGCGTTCGCATCCTCACACCACATCGCTAGTGCCCCATCCAGAAGGAAGGGGCGTCCGCGGAAAGAAGGAGCTTGCGCGCTCGGAGAGGGTGGAGACAGAACAGCCTGCAGGATACTATCGTCGATAGTCTCCTTGAGCTGATCTGCCTGGGCAGACGAGAGGTCCCTCGGCGGAACGGTGGTAACCGCTACTCTCAGATGCGATTTATTCGCATCTGCGTAGCTCATCGTCCGCTTTGGTCTCGTGTCGGTTTTTGCGCGTTTGGCTTCTCCCCTGGGTGACTGAGTCTCATCCAGGCGAGCTCGCTTCGAGGAAGTCCGCTCACCCGGGCGATCCCCAGGCCCAGACTGCTCCTTTTCAGGAGCAGGGGAAGCATTCGCAGCATGTATCCGGCTACGATGACCTCTCGGCTTTCTTCTCCTTTTCGACTGTGCTGGTGGTGGTGGTGGTGGTGGTAGTGTTGGTGGTGGTAGTGGCGGCGGAGCCGGTATAGTCTGTGCCGCTGCCACCTCCGTGGAGGTGGGCGGCGCAGATTCGCGCTGCGTTTCCGCTGCTACGTCGTCGGCTGCCGCTTTGGTAATAGGCTTCCGGGCTTTCCTTTCCGCGCGCCGGTTGTGGCGACTACGTTCCGGTTGTCCCGTTGGCCCTTGGTTTGGTGTGTAGCTTGGTTTGTGTGGTGGAGCCGCTGAGCCAGCCTTCCCCTTTTTCAAGGGGCGCTTGTGGGCGACTACGGTCCACTGGTGTTGTGGTGGCTCAGATTCTGTGCCAGTAGGTATGGCCTCTGCGAGGCCTGACAGGTCCAGCCTGGAGCCTGGTCCTGTTTGTGGTTTAGCGCCAGTAACATTCGCCGACGCGGGGGCCTGGTCGTCCACCCCTGCGCGGCCTTCGGTAACAAATTTCACACTTACACGCGCCGGGCGTTAGCCGGATCGCATGACAAAAACTCAATATCGTTATCGCTCATGTCATATACTTGGGGTTGGGAAATAAACACACAGCACTTTCCCAAGGTGCTGTGGCCGTGCTTTCAGAAGGGATTTAATCCTTCTGGGCTTACGGATGCCTGTGTGTGGTTTTGCGCCGCCACGGTTCGGCTATGCCGGTTTGGAGAGGGAGTTAGGATGGGACTGGGGGTAAGGATATATTGGGGTTCGGCCAGAGGTTTCTGTTATACCAGTAGCTTAAGGCAATTGGCCAAGAACGGGCAGCAACCTCGGGAAGGATAGTCCACTGGCCTTGTCTACGGGATCTCTGCGACCTGCGCTCCTCCTTAGACCATTCACCAAACCCAGCATCGGACCCAGCATCGGATCAGCAGATGCTGGGAGTAGGGGAATTACCAATCAAAGTATTTATTATAATACAGATGTAGATTGATCTTGCCCCCGCCCATATATATATATAAGAGCCTGAAGAAGATAACAAAGTCTGCCGTAGCACAATCCATGGCAAAATCTAGAGAGGACCTTTACGAAAAACTTGAAAATGCAGAAAACGAAAATACAATCTACAAAATAGCTCGCCAACGTTACAGGTCCACCCTCGATATTAAATCCAACAAATACATCAAAAACTCATGAACGACGAATTCCCTAGTGAGCCAATGCCCTATCTGCCACCTATCGAGGGGCCCATAGACTGTATCTCAGTTGAGGAAGTGAAGAAGGCTATGTCAAAAATGAAGTGCCATAAGGCTACCGGCCCGGACCAAATACCAGCCGATATCTGGAAAAAGCTGGGGGAAACTGGCACACACTGGCTCACAAAACTCTTCAACTGTATTATTGCAGATGGTAAAATTCCAGAATCCTGGCGCCATAGCACCTTGTGCCCTATCTATAAACAAAAAGGGGATATTGCCCAATGCGGTAACTACAGAGGTATAAAGCTCACGTCACACACACCAAAGCTGTTTGAAAGAACTATAGCCTCTCGCATAAGTAACTGCTCCGACATAACCGAAAACCAATTCGGCTTCACACCGGGCAAATCAACCGCCGATGCTATACAGACAATTCGAGTTGTAATGGAAAAACACCGCGCAAACAAGGAAAACCTGTACCTCGTATTCATTGACCTAGAAAAGGCGTTCGATAGAGTCCGCAGAAAGCTAGTATGGCAGGCAATGAGAGCCCAACATATCCCAGAGTATTACATCACATTAGCCCAAGATATGTACAGAAACACCAAAACGCGCGTCAAAAGCCCTGCCGGTCTTAGCAAATCGTTCAGCGTGGAAGTGGCTCAGCCCTAAGCCCACTACTATTCAACCTTTGCATGGACTACATAACCCGAGACATCCAAAACCCAATATAAGCATAATAAGCAGCATAATAAGCATAAAGCATGCACTCGGGAGTGCATGCTTTATGCTGATGATATAGTCCTCATATCTAAAAACGCACCAGACTCGCTCGGTCAATGGGTGAGTCGAATAGAAAGTCATGGGCTACGCTTAAGTCGGAGTAAAACCGAATACTTGGAATGCGACTACGGAGGGACAGCTGAAACAAAATGCAATATCTATAAAGACAACCACGTATTGCCCAAAGTAGACAACTTCAAATACCTAGGTTACCTAGGTTACCTTCAAAAACCACGTATTGCCCAAAGTAAGTAGACAACTTCAAGTACCGACGCAAACGTCGATAAGGATGTCGATCACCGCAATAATACTGCCTGGCTTAAATGGAGATCGTTGACGGGTGTCCTCTGCGATCGCAAAATGCCCATACGAGTAAAAGGAAAAATATACAAAACGGCAGTGCGACCAGCCATGACGTATGGAGCACAGTGCTGGACAGTCAAGAAAGCACATGAACAAAAACTGCACACAAATGAGATGAACATGCTCAGATGGGCGGAAAGAGTGACCCGACTGGACAAAGTGCGAAATGAATATATTAGGGGCTCATTCGGAGTTGCACCGATTATCAAAAAAGTTAAGGAGAGTCGTATGCGCTGGTACGGCAATGTCCTGAAGACGCGAAGATGACCACCCCATCAAAAAGGCCTTAAATATCCCCGACCGACCGCGAGGGAGAGGTCGACCGCCCTCCACCTGGTGGTCTAACATGCAGAAGGAGACCAAAAAAGAGAACCTGAGCGAAGAGACAAGCCAGAACAGAGCTCTCTGGCGCAAACGTATAAGGAGACCCGACCCCAGCTAAACTGGGAAGAGGGTTGGACAAAGAAAAAGGATAGTTTTTTTGGGCGTTGAAACGCCCAGTAGGAGTATCTGGGTGAACTTGGCTTTATTTCGAGGTAGGCAGTAGATACCAACTTTCATAAGTATTTATTATTGATGGAAATCTGTAGTTTTTATAATTTATAAACAGCAGTAGAATCAACCCCTAAAAGGAAGTTAAATAGTACCTACTAAAATAAGACAATACTCTAGGTAGCACTTGGTACTAATCTATACTACTTATAATAAATCTGTAACAGGTCGATGTCTGTACATTGAAAATATTTTAAAAAATATTTTTGGTGAGCACTATAATCGATGCTGAAGCCAAAAATGCAATTATTTTAATTCTTGTTTTGTCTGTCTGTCTGTCGCGATGTATACGCTGATCTCCGAAGATACTGCACGGATTTCTTTGCGGTTTTTACAAATAGATTAAGGTCACCCGTGCGCTTATATTAGGCTTTGTTTCATTAAATACTAATGCCGGTAAAAACAAGATTTCAGAAGAAACAGGTTCAATTCGCTGCGTCTGCTAAAAAACTCATAGCAAAATGACACTGGAAGGATTGATTCTAATATAGAATAAAAAAGAACCAAAAATCTATTACTTTATTAAACCATATTACGAGTACCTACCTTGAAGATTTTTTTTTCCGACTTCAAAAAAGGAGGATGTTCTCAATTCGTCTGAATTATTTTTTTGTATGTTTGTTACGCGATTACTCCGTCAATTATGAACAGTTATCAAAATTCCTTTTTTTGTTTGAAAAAGTATACTCCTGAGGTGGTTTCATTTTCACCAAGTTAGGATCTGATGGAGGAATTACATGGATATCAAAGAAAATTCTCAAAAAATGTAGGCGGGTCGATCTCCAAAACGGGCTTATTCGTGTGATCGCTCTGGTGCTTTTCAGATATTAATATTCGATGGAAAATATGTACCTCATTAAAAAGTGAGTTGTTCAAATAGTATATTTTTTCTATTGGCCTTCAATTTTTACAAACGGTTATAAAAATATTAAGGTTTAAAAAAATTTGGGTCCAGAGCAATCATAATTAGTGCCAGAGCGATCATAAATGGTGAAATCAGTGAAACAAAAAATGAATCTGATAAAATGTTATTTATTTAGCTGTTTTAGTTATTGATTTATATTACAAAAGAAGATAGTAGCCCTTTAAAGGTAGGTAAAAATTCAGAACAGAACTAAAACAAGTTCATTTACCTCAAACACATCAAACGTTGTGACAAGAAGTAATAGTAAAATGATACACGTAAGAGGCTTAGCCATATTATCAACTATACATATTAAAAATACGGAATATTTTATACGAAATATTATTATAAAAATCAACTTTCTTTGGACTTAATTAAATCACTAATGACCTTTAGATAAATCAGCCAAAATTAAAAGTCTTAATGAATTTAACTATTAATATTAGTCTTTTCAAGTTATGAAATTGATTTAGACTAATTAAGTCGTTACATAAGTCGTAGCTTTTAAAAAGGAATTAAAGAAATCAAAATTTTATAAAAAAGATGATAAAAAATGAGGTCTTCACTGACTGGGAAAAAGTCACCTGACAAAGCTGAAAACCTCGGATGGCAGAATCGTCTCATCGGTTCCGGAGATTCTGGCCGAAATCGAAGGCTTTTACGGCCGATTGTATGTGCATTCCCTACAGCCGCAGCCCGACACGCGACGTCGACGCGACGACGACCCAAGAGCCAAGCTTACCCGTCACTTCACTGAAGATCTCCCAGACGTGGAGGAGGATGAGATTGATGCGGCCCTCGGACAGCTTAAATGGAAAGGCTCCTGGCGAAGACGGAATCACATCTGAGCACTTAAAAGCTGCAGGCCAACCTGTGCTTGGCGAACTTAAGAGGCTCTTCAATTCCGTCATAGCCAATGGGACAACTCCGGAAGCGTAGAGTGGGGGCGTGGTGGCATTGTTTTTCAAGAAAGGAGAAGACAAAAGTCTCCTGAAAAACTATAGACCAATGACGCTCCTGAGTCACGTTTACAAGCTGTTCTCGAGGGTCATCACAAACCGTCTTTCCGCAAGATTTGACGCTTTGCAGCCACCGGAACAGGCTGGGTTTCGCAAAGGTTACAGTACCATAGACCACATTCACTCGGTGCGGCAGGTTATACAGAAGTACGAAGAGTATAACCAGCCCCTGTGCCTGACCTTTGTGGACTATGAGAAAGCCTTCGACTCCGTCGAAACCTGGGCTGTTCTGGAATCCTTGCAGCGATGCCAAGTCGATTGGCGGTACGTGAAGGTGCTAAGAAGCCTCTACAGTATGGCATCAATGTCCGTCCAAGTACAAAACCACCGAACAAAACCCATCCAGCTGCTCCGCGGTGTTAGACAGGGAGATGTTATATCTCCAAAACTGTTTACCAACGCACTGGAGGAAGTGTTCAAGACGCTGGATTGGAACGGACTAGGCATCAATGTAAATGGCGAATATCTTATGCATCTTCGCTTTGCTGATGACATAGTTATTATGGCAGAATCGCTGCAGGATTTGCAAAAAATGCTGCACAGTCTTAACGTTGCCTCGAGACGTGTAGGGCTTGGGGTGAATTTGGACAAGACAAAGGTAATGTTCAACGAACATGAAATCCCGGAACCAATTTCCGTCGAGGGCACTACGCTCGAGGTTGTCAATGGAAAGGTCTATGTTGGGGATCTCATTAAGGGATAAGATCCGGAACCAGGTCATACGACATAAGACTAAGGTGATCGATATTGTCCAAATATGTAGCAAGCTGAAGTGGCAGTGGGCTGGCCATGTCCGTCGCAGAACCGACGAGAGGTGGAGCAGGAAGGTTCTCGAATGGAGACCACGCTTAGGCAAACGTAGTGTAGGACGCCCCCCGGCTAGATGGACCGATGACCTGGAGAAGGCAGCTGGCAGCGACTAGATGGAAAGTGCGGGAGATCGTGCGCTGTGGCGCTCCTTGGGGGAGGCCTTTGTCCAGCAGTGGACTGCAACAGGCTGATATGATGAAAGGTATATATAAGGTACACATACGCATCATTTGTCATTGTTGCAGTCAGGTAATACTACTTAGAACAGATTTAATAATGTAATATTAATGCAAAATATCATCGCTCTGGTCTTTTTGGACAGAGCAATCAGAGCCATAGCGATCATTTAAAGTCACAAAATCATAAATATAGCCGAATTTAAAAGCAACAGAAAGTTGTAATTACGTCACATAAAAAACACCATTGCGATCACTTAATTCACATAACAAACACATTCACAAGCTTACTATTGAATTTAAATAACGTGCAATAGCAATTATAAAAATCGAGAACCAAAACCAGAGCAATCATAAACTAACCTTCGGTATGATGGAACGCGGGAACGTAAAACATGGGTGTCCTCCTCGGCGGTTAGACCACTACTGGCGTTCCCCCGCGGGAGAGGAATTTAGGGTCTATAACGCCTAACTAAGGTTGTGCGCGACGTTTTGTCTCGGCGCAGAGCGATGATAAAAAAGGCCCAGTCACGATTTAAAATTCAAATTGTGGCCGAAGTATTGTTAATATAATTAAAAATATTTATTGCTTTGAAGATTAACTATTTGTTATGCCATTTAAGTAAGTTGTTTAATATTGATCCTTCTCATTACAAAGTTAAAAAATATTTTTTCATCTAATCGGGAGTTGGGTCAACCCAGAACGATCAGGATTTCTGGGTTAATGTTTTTTTTAAACATATTTAAAACAAACATATGCATAAAATTAGCTTTGTACCATGTAGATAAGACACCATACTCTCTATGAAAAAATAATTTAAATACGTCTCTCGATTAGAAAATAGGTTTATTGACAAGAATTTTCAGCTCTTTTCTTAATAAATAGTGCTTCACGCATTCCACAGAGTTGTTTGATATGGGCAATCATCCTGTAGTCAACGCAAACGAAGTTGCGGGCACAGCTAGTAAAAAATAACCTTTATTTATATTAAACATTATATACTTAGTAAGGTGTTAACTACGTTTTTTAGGAACGGTCTCATGTTTGGTAAATGACTAAGTACTTAAATTAATTAGGCTGAAACGTCATATATTCTAATACCTACATAGGTACCCGATTACTTATTACTCTACAATTATTATCACTTTTAAGTTGTTGTTGAAAAGCTAGTTGAAATTTTAACTTAACTTTAAAGATCTGACCACACTTGCCCTGCACAGCCTACCTACCTACTTGACGTAGGCGAAGGAGCAAGCAACTACCTATAATAGATTATTATTAGTAAGGAATTTAGGATTTCAGATTGGCCCTTGAGCGACGAGGCAGAAAGCTGCTGGGCTGGGAATAATACAATAATACTTAGGGCCTGTTTCACAATCGCTAAGTAAATCTCGGTTAATTGAATCTGCCAAGTAATTCATACAAAATGTGTTCTTTATTTAAATTTATTTGTTGAGTAGTGCTTACTTTTCAATTGTGAAACAGGCCCTTTAGTGTAATTAATTTTAACCGCAGGTTTATTTCAAAGAGCAATACTTATGGCGCCCCGCTATGCTTGGGAGGCCGTTGATGAGGGTAGAGCTGTAAATGCCACTAAATTGGAACTAGTGTCGCGCAATATTGCTAGATCAGCTGGGTGTGTCAGTGAATTTGATCAAGAAATATTACAATGCCTGCGCGATAGACCACTGCATGATATTATGGCAATGTATTCGGTAAGCTATGATGCCTTTGTTTAAAATTGAAAAATTATGTAAGTACCTATTTACATAACTGGTTTAAGTCATCGACTTGGATTGTTCAGCGCTTGAGGCTTATCATGAGCTTACAGAAAACTGTTTTTCCGGGCAGTTCAAAAGCGGTCTGCTATAAGAGCTATGGTAAATAAGTACTACGGGGAAAACTAGGCAAAACAAAGTTATTCGACAAAGACTGACGAGGGGGATCATGAATGATTGATGTGTAATCTAGAAAATTTTTCTTAACTTTTATCACAGAGGATCAGCCTATCCGATCTTACCAATGCAATGACCGTTGTTTTCTTTTTCTGTTTTCATATCAAAATAACTAAGAAAGGTTTAAAAGTGTTTTCTAGAAAATAATAACTTATGTGCACTGCACATAATTACGTGATTAGAGAATAGACATTTAGATTGTGTGGTGGTTCCTTTTAACTGCTTAGTATTTTTATACAGTTACTTACACTGTCATTTGTTTTTTTATATTTGTTTACAGCGCTACAATATGAGTAAAAAGTTGCAACCGGTATCTGATGACTTTTTACCGATCTCCGAACAATATCTGCCAGTTTCATTGGCAACGGCACTTTCAGCTACAAAACAACCAATTATGCAAATCGACCTAATATTAGGCACTACTGACCTAGAAGATATTAATCATCGCGGTAGGTGTCAATGTAACTCTTTTGTATTAGTGTGGTAGAAAAAAAACAATTTTTCTGTTTATCTACAAAGAGTGTAACTTTTGCATACCTAAAGGCCTATCAAACTGCAGAGTTATTCGCTACCGCCGGCGGTAGCGGCATCCCGATATGCGAAAAACGTGCTTTTCAAATTATAAGAGGGATCCGCCACCAGGCGGTAGCGGATACCAGCCCGAGGGAGTATGTATGTACAAAGGAGATGTCCCGTACTCGGCCCACACAATGTACAACATCTCAAAAAAATTAAGAAAAATATACTGATTTCAAGAAAAATACAATCAACTTAGTTTAATGAATAATTTAGTGGTTCAAAACAATTCAATATTTATCACTCTCCAGTAGTAGGCATACAAGATGGCGTCAACATGGGCGTCACACGAATCACGATAAATAAAAACCTGCCAAGTGCGAGTCAGACTGAAAATTTCAACTGTGTAACTATCACGGTTCATGAGATACAGCCTGGTGTCAGACGGACAGACAGACAGACAGACCGACAGACAGACAGACCGACAGACAGACAGACAGACGGACAGCGGAGCCTTAGTAATAGGGTCTCGTTTTACCCTTTGGGTACGGAACCCTAAAAAAGAACCATAAACTGGGTGCCTAGTACGAGTTGCACCAAATCACCCAAATTACTTTAATCGATCAAAAAGTAATAGAATCTTTCATTGACGTTTCGAAAAAAGTAAGTGACGCGACCATTATGTTATGTTGTACTCGCACTAGGCCGTCTGTCAATGTCAGTCGCTGTTAGATTTTACTTGTCAATCAATCTATTAAACAATAAACCTCATTAAAATGTCATGATCTTCCGCCATGATGGTTGAGTATTGCTTTTAAATTGTTTCTTCCAACAAACGAAGCAATTCTAGAAAAATTGGATAGTAACAAAGTCTTAGAGATGTAATTACCTCTCTTTTGGTAACTGTACTGATTCTGGGCCGAGAGGATCTGGCATAATTTGGGACATCTCCTTTCGCCGAACCCGCGGTACCGCCGCGTACTGCTCCGGTATGCACTTTCGCTTTCGCGATAGCTGCGGGAAACCCATCTAAAATACTGAATACCGCACTGTATATCGCCTGGGACGTGGGTATTACCGCTACCCACGTGGCGGATAACTCTTGCAGTTTGAATAGGCCTTTATCGCACTGTTTTGGTGCACCACAAATTCTCAAAAAAATATCTATGCATTGTAAATTTTTGTTTTTAGCAATTCCATACAAGGTTTAATTGAAGATAAATAACACTTCAAAAAATCATCGACCTCAGGTGGGACTCGAACCCACGTCCCATCGCATGCCGGGCGAGTGCTTTACCAACTAAGCTACCGAGGACGTCACGTGACAAGATGAAATTCCTCAAGTGTTTTTTCTCGCTGTCAAAGCCAGCGTATTCTGATCAATGTTGTAGCTATATGTTTAGCTGAGTAGTATACTACCGTCAACAACACCCTATAGAAATATTTTTACAAATATTTGACTATTGGTTAAGATCAGAAATGCTTAAACATTGTAAATTTTTGTTAATTTTTGGCTTTGACAGCGAGAAAAAACACTTGAGGAATTTCATCTTGTCACGTGACGTCATCGGTAGCTTAGTTGGTAAAGCACTTGCCCGGCATGCGATGGGACGTGGGTTCGAGTCCCACCTGAGGTCGATGATTTTTTCAAGTGTTATTTATCTTCAATATCTATGCACTTTCAAATTGTTACAACAACTGGTTATATGTTGGTAACTAAGAGGTTAATCCTCTTATTGCGATATTAGAATTAATAATTATACTTTGTGCTTAGATTATGATGCCGTAAATAAAATTAATAAAACGCTATTGCAGACGATACTTATGCAGAGTTACTGAAACAAAGCCCATCATACGTAACTGAATATGCAAACATAAAAAGAATACCCGAATTATTAAAAATGTTTTTAATTAACCAGTCGCATTCATTGCCAGTGGTAAGTGGTATACCTGCTTAATAATTTGTATTTAAAACTACTTTTGTGTTTGTTAACTTATTTAAATACAAACATATTTTAATATTAAATTAGAAGTTATTAAAACATGGAATATTATAGTACTAGTAACAAGATTCCTTAAAGTAAAGTTAAAAACAAGTCTTGTGTAGCGCTGCTAGCGCTACAGCGCCAGTGAAGGCCGACCTTTACAAACTTACGAGCAGTTCCTACTACTAACCCCCTCCCTATGCTTTTAGTTATCACAGGCAATTCATTGGGAGTATTGGAGAGTAAAGTCTAATAAAGATCTTGGAAACAAATCACTAGATGCTGTTGAAAGCTTAGCTCGAATGGAATCGTCAGCAAAATGGAGTGTCGGTAACGCATTGTTAGCAGCAAGATTAGCTCGTCGCATAAGTCGTATTTACGTTTATCGCTATTTGCAACCGAGTCATACGGATCTCCGAGGACATCAACTAAATTTTACTGGTTGGTACATAATAAAACATTTAATTAGTTTTAGGTATAAAGGTAAGGTGTGGAATTCACACCGTTTCATATACACCGTGAATTTTTATTTACCCGAGAAAATTAACAATATACTCAGATATCGATATACATCGAATTTGACGAATAAAAAAAAATATATTTTTATGAGAAATTTATTTAAAAGGTCCCTTACATTCCGTAAAAAATATGCACCATAAAACCATAAAAGTCCTGCTAATTCAAATAGTAATAAATCATTATCATTCCAACATTAACGGAACCAAAATCCACCTAATTTGGTCGCGTATTATTGGCGTACGGAAGGAATAACTATGAATGAAAACAAATTACACAACCTGCCGACAAGAGACGTTTCTTTCTCACTCGGCAAACTCGCGTCTAGAAGCTCGAAGCTGGCCAGCACTCCCTTCATCAATGAACGGGCGGGCGGAGTCTCACGCGCATCCCCCGCCCACCCGCGCCATCATTGACCTCAGCTCAGTCCGTCGCGAATCTTAAACGGTCAAGGTTGTGTCACGCAAGGTCACCGGCGCACGCGACCTCCGCACCTGTGTTTACTTTAAATTGAAGTGACGAATACCGTGATGGCCTATCAGTACTGTGTACAGTGCGCGCGTACCTAAACGGTGAGTTCGGAGCGCGGTGGATCGGCCGCGGCGGGCCCGTGCCCTGGCCTCCGCGGTCCGGACCTTACGCCTGTGGACTTTTATTTGTGGAGCGAGATCAAGCGCCGAGTGTTTGTGAGTGAACCTACAAGTGTTGGTGATTTGCGAAACCGAATCATTGCGGCTTTTCAAGAGGTTCAAGCTCAAAGAAACGTGCTTATTTCTTTGAAGAAAAACTTGCGGAAAAGAGCACGTGTTACTGCAATACGTGTAAGGTATGTTGATATTTGTTTTAAGGTTTTTAGGTATTTGTATCATTTGTTAATCTTGTAAATACCTAGTAGATTTCATATTTTAAAATACACCTTAACTAAGTAATTAAAATAAACAATTTATTAAGCAGATAAAAAAACTCGTGAAAAGTGCTATTTTTATTACTTCGTAATGGCCACGACATACAAATCAACAGATATCACGTTTATTAAATGCTAGTGCAGGATGCGAACCCTCGATGTTTGGCGATCTTGACAATCGATAGCACTAGGCGTAGCATACGCGCATGCGCGGGAGACTCCGTGAGTGCCGCGCGAGTTGACAAATACTACGAAGATGGTTTCCATGTTTTTGGTGCAAATTAACAGGATTTATTTGAAGTAACTATAAAACGATATTTTTGTATGAACGCTATAATATTTGTGTGTTACTTACTGATATACATATTTTTATAAACGCAAATTTTAGTTTTCTCGGGTAATTAAAAAGTCACGGTGTATATCTTGTTACTCATTTTATGTCGGTGGGTTATTTAGTCTAATTAACGCAATCAAACAGCGCGGCGCGGTGTTGGTTGCAGTTGCGATCAGTTGCTGGCTACTGCAATGGTTTTACTTTAAATGGAGTGTAGAAAGAAGTTAAGGGAGGACTATCTCACATGTGCGGCGGGTTGTTACTAATTACATTCGGCTACGATCGGGTGTAAGGAGTAGCATCCTGTCCTGGTTCACCCAGGGCAACGGGGGTTAGTAATTTCCTTCGGGTTATTGCTAGCTCTCGGCTAAACTCTGCGGGAGACGCTTCCGGTGGGCTTTGGCAGCCGCTTGTGGATGCGTCTCGGGCGGCACTTGTGGGGGGTGATGACTCCCTTCTCGTGGTGCCTAGACGGTGGTCGCGGAGATGACCCGCGACCTGGCCGCGGGGCGCTGACCCTGCGGTTGGTGGTGTCTCTCGCTTCCCAGTATGGTTCAAGCTATGCTGGGCAGTGAGTGGGAGTAAGACGTGGGCGGCCTTTTGTTGCGACACTATGTCGCGGTCGTCGCAAAGGGTGGCCACGGATTGGGCTAGGAAGCGTAAACCCTTGCTGACCCGATCCGAAGTCGTAGAAGAGGGCGGAGGAGACGGCGTTGTGCCGCGCTCAGCTTCCCCCTTCTAGCGGACTAGTGGGTGCGGGGCGGGGGCCCTTAGCTCACATTGCACAGTCTGCCAGCCTGGGGTGATCCCGTGTGTACAGGATCACCCATTCCCTATGCCTGAGGCCCGGCATAGCATGCCGCACGTTTGTGACGCATGGACGGAAACCAGAAAACGGGTCTCCATGTGTTGTTACTCGCATACGTTGCATTTTTCCTGCGCACCAAAAAAAAAAAACGACTATCTCACGTGGGAGAATAGTTGAAAAAGTGTCCAACTTGATGCAGTAAATAACTAAACGAAAAAGCGAGCGCCTGTTCACACACTCGTGTTCACGATTTGACTCGCCATTAGTTTCGTCACTCACTCGGGCGTAGTATAAAATGCGTATTATAGTAGGGGACCTCACGATGCTAAATGGGGCTTTACTTAAATGGTCATGAATTTACAACCTGGGTCATGAAGTAGGGTTGCAAAGTTTAATTGAAGATAAATAACACTTGAAAAAAATCATCGACATCGTCAAGGGTTGCAAAGCTTAGATGATAAGAAGAAAGAAATGTTATAGGGTAATGTCTCCAGTGAATGAACGCCCAGGCCCCACTGAATTAACAAATAGTGTTTTTTGCGTAAAATAATAGCTGTGATAGAAAATCGGTGGATATTTAATTTTTAAAATGTTCGGCTACAAATTTCGCGCATTAACAACACTATATAATCTATGATTTGTCGTCAGTATGAACATGGCGGTTGATTGAAGATGGCCGGTTTTTGTTCGTCTAAAAAACTGAACAAAAATAGTAGGACCTGACGTAAGGTACCATCAAAACTATGTTGCTTTTCATTGGTAATTATGTCATATGGTTTAATAAATACCGATTAAGGAAACGCATTTCATTGTGTAACAATCACTATTTATTTTAGACAAGACATTAAAGACACCTGTCAAATAATCCCGTACGGAGGTGGCATATAACTAAGAAGTATGGATACCACATGGTTATTTTATAATAATATCAGTGATTTGTACTTCAAAAATAAAGAACTTCAAATACTAAATTTAATTCCCTTATAAACCCCTTAAGAGTTGAAATCCAACATCACCGATATGCCTTGCGTGAGTTACCAACCATAAGCCTAAAAAATGAATAAAGAACTTCAAATTCAAAATTGTATCTCCTTTGGAAGAGTTGGCATTTAAGGGTTGAAATTCCAACAAAAACGATATACTTTGCGTAAATTTCCAACCATAAACGTAAGTAACGATTTGAGTGATTTTTACCTTGAAAACGCAAGGACCGTCAAGGTCGCTAGGTATAGCGGTTTGGGCTATGGATACTTATCAATCAGTCAGTTCACGATTTTATGTTTCATATATCGGGTGTAAAAAAAGGCTCAACGAAGCCGAATACCACATATTCTACGTATTATTACGATCGTTTTTTTTTCTTTTACACTATACCTGGGAAATGACGGGTTACCGAGTTATTGACAGTCAAAGTTAAAAATTTTTTTCAAAGATTTTTACAAAATTGTCTTCCGTTTGTTAATACTAAAGTTTTTTTACAAAGAAACATGATCCGCTTACACACATGCATAGTCTGTGGCGTGCGCGCTATACATTGCGGTTTAGATATGAGTTTTTTTTTTGATACTCAAAAATAAAAGTCATTTCCCAACAATTGTTTGTTTTTACTTGTTTAATGTATAGAATTCGTGGTTTAGGGCTTCGTTAAGCCTTTTTTTACACCCTGCAGATATTTTATGCGTAGCTATTTACCCCCTTGAGGGTTAAAATTACAACAGCGTTGCGTGAGTTTACTACCATAAGCCTATAAAATGAAATGAAACGGAATGAAATGAAATGAAATGGAATGAAATGAAATGGAATGAAATGAAATGGAATGAAATGAAATGGAATGAAATGAAATGGAATGAAATGGAATGAAATGAAATGAAATGAAATAATAGATTTGCGCAAAACATGGTGTGACACAGGTGTTAACATTATTATAACAGTACTCACGTTTTACCTTTTTACATGGCATGCAAATATTTATAAGTAATTGCGAATAATTAAACAAATCAAATTAAATAATATCAAATGTTGAGTTAATTGGATGTCAAATAATTTTATAACTTATTAAATTTAATAGTACCACATGTCAAAAAATATGTCAAGCTAATATTTTAGGATATCAAATTTGTTTATTTATTTAAAAATGTTACTGACTTTATAAACATTCTTATCACTAAGCCATTTTACAAGTTTTCTTTAAAAGCATACATTTGGTAACTGTTTAATGTCATTTGGAAGTGCATTGTAAAAATGTTGTAGTTTTGGTAAAAAAATATACACTAATTTATTTGCTTTTAAACTTTCGCGCTGCATAACTTAAAACACAATGAAACGGGAATTAACGCGATCATAATTTAGGTACAAAATGTTACCTCTTTTGCCTGACGTTTCGATCGGGTAACACCGACCGTGGTCACAGGCTGACTGGAACAGCGATGTCTTCACTCCGTATGAGAGGCAGATTCTTCATCTACCCTCATAATATTATTTTCACGCCAAGTACCGTCACACACTACACTCACTGTGTCCCTATTCTGCACACTAACCGCCGCGTCCGTATTCAGGTGAGAACTCGATCGCGAAACAAAACGAGATTGTTTATTTTTCATCGCGTTTGAGATCGCGTTAATTCCCGTTTCATTGTGTTTTAAACTAATTTATTTGGATCTCTGAGCCTTAAGCTATGATCGTCACTTCGCTTTTTGAACAACATTATATTATTTTTGACAAATACAGCTACTTCAAGGATGTACATACAAGGTAATGGAATATTTGTAAACTTCTAAATACAGGTTCACAAGACTGACGAGGGGACTAGGCATGGCAATGATTGCTATTTTTCATTCATTGTTATATGACGAAATTATTGTCATATGAAATCACCTTTGATAAATCATTGGCAATGATTTTTTTTACAGAGTCATAATGTAACAATTTTGTTATTTCCTACTTAAAATGAAATATGATTTATTGTGAACAGTTGCTCCTTGCTACTTTGCTACTTTTTTATGAAATGTCATAGGTATATAGTTCATGCGCTACGTAATGTGCTATGTGTATTATTTAAGCATATTTTTTTCAAACAAATAGTTATTAAAGTCCTGACCTGAGTCAAATAACTACAAAGTCTACAAACTAAATATCCGTTCACTATTTACAACATTTATTAATGCTACACTCGTCACAAACAAAACAAATTCACTGCCCGATTCAAGAAAGTGTTCGGCAATCGCTGATTTTGCAGTTTGGCGGTTTTTCACAGCAGCTATATGCTCTTTAAGCCTTTCAGCGATGGTTCGTTTCGTTTGGCCTATGTAGGAACTCCCGCAGCTACAGTTTATTTTGTAAACACCTGGTGTTTGTAACGGCAAGACATCCTTCGGTGTGCCTAGTAAAGTCTGTACTTTTAACCCCGGGGTGTAAATCGTGGGAATGGACCATTTCTTTAGCAGGGAGCCAATTTTATCAGTCACTCCTTTCACGTAAGGCAAAAATGTGGGATGTCTGCTTACATTCGGACTTAGAGAGCGTTTTATCGGTGGCTTCAACAGATGTGGTGACACTCTGTATCCGTTTTTAATGAGAACCTCCTGAACATGATTTAGCTCTTGCTTCAAATGGTCAGGGTCACAGAGATCATATGCTCTATTTCTTAATGATGACATTACGGATTGTAAGTGGCGTGGATGGTGATGTGAGTCAGCGTGTAAGTATCTATCTGTGTGTGTTGGCTTTCTATAGACACAGTGCGACAAGGATCCATCCGATCTCACTGTAATTTTGATATCCAGAAATGACAACGACCTGGCCGATTCCAACTCATATGTAAATTTCATCTTAGGATGAATCGAGTTGAGATGTTCTAAATATCGATCTACTTCTTGCTCGTTACCTTTGATGATACTGAAAATATCATCAACGTACCGTTTCCATAGTCTGACGGTTCCAGGGCCAAGTTGCAGCGCCTTTTCTTCAAAATGTTCCATCCAGATATTAGCAAGTACAGGGGCTACAGGGCTTCCCATTGCGACACCATCAATCTGGAGGTAATATTGACCTTGGAAAAGAAAATAATTCCCATCTAGACAGTTTTCCAGTAAATCCATATAATTGAAGGCCATTTCGCTGTCACACAGTTTTTCCTTTACAATGTCCAGACACTCCCTAATTGGAACGTTGGTGAACAACGACTCAACGTCAAAACTCACCATAACTTCATCAGGTTCCAACTTTAGTTCTTTAATAATCTGAACAAAATGGCGTGAGTCTTTTACAAAAGACGGTGTTTTTCCCACTAGAGGCTGCAATACTGATGCAACGTACTTTGCAAGATCGTAAGTAGGCGAATTTATTTGACTTACAATTGGACGCAATGGCAAGTTAGTCTTATGAATTTTAGGCAGACCATATAACTTAGATGGTTGGTGTGACTTACAACGATACAGTTTTTCGTACTCGTCTTCTGCAAATAGGTCTTGATTTTCTCGGATAAGAGCACGGATCCTACGCGTTACTCTGGCCGTGGGATTATACGAAACCGGTTTGTACACCTCTTCGTCACTTAACAAAACTCGTATCTTCTGATAGTAATCGTCTGTGTTTATCACTACAGTAGCGTTTCCCTTATCGGCCTTAAGCACTAAAATATCCGGGTTTTCTCGATTGTTTATTAGTGCTTGACGCTCTTCTATAGTGACATTGGTGGCTGGAAGTTTCGACTTTCGTAAAATTACTGCGAAATCTTGTCTTATAGTATCAGCATCACCAGGTGGTATGTTATTACGAACAATCGTTTCCTCCATGCCACCGATCACTTTTTCATACGGTACTCGCTTCGGTGTAAGTGCGAAATTCATACCTTTGGCCAAAACGTTAACTGCAGTATCATCCAAACTCACGCTTGACAGGTTTACTACCGTTTCCCTCGAAACCGCGGATGACGTGGTATTCTCAGAATACCGCCGGTTGTACAGCTTTAAAAACTTTTTCTCGTGGGTAGTGGTACATAGTTCAAATGTACGGCTAGCTTGTAAATAGGTAACCCTATCACACAGATCGTAATCTTCGCGAGACAAGACGACGCCACATTTCAAATGTAACGCATATAAATCACACTGTATCTCATTCAACTCCCGATACTTATTTTGTATTAACTGTCTCAGGAGCCGTCGACTTGCACTTGTCAGAATCCTACGCGAAAATGCGATATCACTACGCGGCTTAATACGCACACAAGTAGGTAACAAGTCCCAATCGCGACACTTTGTTAAAAATATCAACGATGTATTCACTCGCGCATGTTTTTTCCGTAGGAATTCTAGGTGACGTATTTGTTTTGCTATATCCGACCCGTAGCGGTTTGCAATAATTACTTTTAAACTTTCGCGCTGCATAATTTAAAACACAATGAAACGGGAATTAACGCGATCATAATTTAGGTACAAAATGTTACCTCTTTTGCCTGACGTTTCGATCGGGTTACACCGACCGTGGTCACAGGCTGACTGGAACAGCGATGTCTTCACTCCGTATGAGAGGCAGATTCTTCATCTACCCTCATAATATTATTTTCACGCCAAGTACCGTCACACACTACACTCACTGCACACTAACCGCCGCGTCCCTATTCTGCACACTAACCGCCGCGTCCGTATTCAGGTGAGAACTCGATCGCGAAACAAAACGAGATTGTTTATTTTTCATCGCGTTTGAGATCGCGTTAATTCCCGTTTCATTGTGTTTTAAACTAATTTATTTGGATCTCTGAGCCTTAAGCTATGATCGTCACTTCGCTTTTTGAACAACATTATATTAAATGAAACTACTTTTACGGATTATTTCGCGATTGTATATTGTAAAGACGAATAACACCTTAGTCTACCTGTGACCACGAACGCTGTAAAGTGTTCGAAACGTCAGGTTAAATAAAATGTTAATAAATCGCGAAATAATCCGTAAAAGTAGTTTCATTTAAGGCGGGAGTATTTAACTTTTAGTGATCTTCCGACGGATTTATTAACAAAACTAAGGAACTTATAAGAAAAATAAAAATACTATTAAAATATTTGATCCTTTATCTAATGTCTCGGTGAAACCAAAACACGATTATAATAACTTGGCTCGATAGAAAAAAATCTTGAAAATAGGTCGTTTTATGATCTTTGGATCGATTTTCTGGAAAGATTTTATATGATACAAGTATGTAAAAATTAAGCAGTTTACTAAAGATCAAAATTTGCTAGTGTCTCGGTGTAAAAAAAAATCAATTTTGTTATGTTATTAGGTACCAAAGATTAAAAAACCTCGAAAACCATGCACAAAAGGCGTGCAAGCCGCCCCGCCAGTGTCCATTAGGACGTCGCCGAGGTAGGACCTGTGTTGTGTTGCGCTCGGACTCCCCCCCGCCCCCCCGCACACCATCGCAATAGCTACGAAATTTAATTCTTGTAAATATTTAGATTTTTTGTGTGGAGCCAGGCATACCTCAACCTCAATTTTACTTTATTTGGTGTTACATCAATGAAAATACTAAATTATTACATGTACAAGAAATACTCTGTAAATTTGTTGTAAGTAATACGGTGATAGTACATACATAATTTACAATTTAAAATGTAAAAGTATATTATATATATTTTATAATAATTCGTAATTGCTATGACTAGTAAACAACCGATTATAAACCCCTATAGACCGTGTTTAGTCTCAAATTAGAGGTATCGACTAGTTCTACACGATTCTTAGGTTAATTAGTTTATTGACTTTAATTTGTAAACCAACGATAATAGACCCCTCGTGTTTGGTCTGAAATGAGTCTCAACAAGTTCTACGCGATTTTTTATTTTATTCTTAAGTACAAAATGTGTAGTAGGCGGACTTAATGCCATTGGTCTCAAATGAGGGATCTCAATAAGTCACACAGGTTTCTTACATATATTTTAATTTATTTATAAAACTAAAATAATATTTACCAACAAAATTTACACGAATCGAATGGCATAGCTTTATAGCTTTACCGCATACCGTTGCCGTTGTATACATATAGTTTTAGCTATAATTATTAAACTAACGCTAATGGATCCCTTGACTTTTGGTCTGAAGAAAATTTTGCATGAGTAGAGTTTTCCCGGGAATTCTCGGTACTGAAATAACGGGGAATTCCCGGGAATTCCCAGTTATTTCAGTAATCAATTGCTTCAAGTAACCTATGGTTCCTGCTGCTCGGAAGTACCTACAAACAGAAGAACGCCCTTTCTCCTTCGTCAAAGGTGTCATTTAAATTTTTTAAAGTGATTAAAAAGATTACCCAAAAATGGCTATATTTTGTAAATAAAAACTCAGTAAAAAATCTGTAATTTACACTGAGCTATTTAACACGAGCACGACTAATAAACACAGTATTATTATCTTAGTTTTTTATCCGGTATCGAACGTAACGTATCGAACGTATTCTCGGTATTTCCCGGTACTCGCTGACTACTGTACCGAGGATTCAAAAATCAGTTTCAGCACCCGTACTGCACAGCCTACATTTTACTACTTATCCTACTACTGATCCTTACTTTATTTTTTTGCTCCAATTAGAAAACAAATCTCAAATATGACCATATACAACAACGTCTTTGGGAAACTTTGCTACAGAAGCGCATGTATTATATACCCGCCATTCTGACGCGTCTGAACTTACAACTATTATCATATTTATAAGTACTTAAATGACACTGTCCAAATTGTTTGAAGCTCAGGCCGAAGCTCAAAGAAGTCACGGACATGATATTCAGATAAAAATAATATTGTCTAAAATCTTTAATTATTGAATGTTACTTTAAAAAATACATATCTCTGTATCACTCAACTTTTTAAGTTATTCAGTTTTTATCTGCACTTTGTACTGATTTCTTTATTCGCCGCCATTAACCAGACATTTTAAGAACGCTGACTTGAGTAATTTAGTTATTATTCTATGATATCGAATAGGGAAAATAGGGAATAGGGAAAAGTATATATAACATAATTTTAGGTAATATTATATTTCTCTAAAATAATTGCAAAAAGGGCAGGGAATCGAAGAAGGAAGATTATTTTTCCCTAAACTTCTTGTCCACGCGCAGGCCAAAATTAAACATTTCCCTTTTCTCTTCATTTAAATCTCTTGCAAGGAAAATACTAAAAACGTCAATTTTATTTTATTATACAAAAAACTGCTCGTACAGGGTACGTTGGCGGTACGAAGTTCGCCTGGTCAGCTAGATAAGTTTTATTTTTAAGGGCTTCATTTAAATTAATAGGTTTTGCCTTACTTTTTTAATTTCACCTCACAGCTTTAACTATGATTAGTGGTATTTGTTTGTAGGTATATAGGAGGCAACAAAACATATTGATTTTCAAGAGATCTTACTCGAGAAAGGGCAAGATTATAATTGCCCATGAGAAAAGCACTCTTATTTCTGGTCAGCCCCCACTTATAAAAATGGTGATTGGTACGCCCGCATCATGACCTGAACCAATTTAGCCTTACCCATACTTGGCGTGTAGAACTAAAACCAGCGGGCTTTGATGTCGGATCCACAATTAAGTGTTTTTGTGGATCTTCAAAGCTGTCTTAACATTACTGCCACGCTGTCTTTCGACTGAAGTCGGTTTTTAGGCTGTTATCAGTCCAGATCGGGGATCTTGATGAAAGTCGCTGCGGTGGTAATGTCTCTAGTATATTGTGGATCGGCATTCCTTGACGTAAGCACTTCTTTCACTCAGATGCAGCAGCGTTACTTCGACGCCGACATGAGAAGGTATATGAGCTAGAACAGGTAGCTAAGGGAGTGGGGGAGGTTTTATCAACCACGTAATTATGCGCACTCCCCCCGCCCCCCGCACACCATCGCAATAGCTACGAAATTTAATTGTTGTAAATATTTAGATTTTTTGTGTGGAGCCAGGCATACCTCAACCTCAATTTTGCTTTATTTGGTGTTACATCAATGAAAATACAAAATTATTACATGTACAAGAAATACTCTGTAAATTTGTTGTAAGTAATACGATGATAGTACATACATAATTTACAGTTTAACATGTAAAAAAACATGTTAATAGCTTATAGACGTTGCTCAGGAGCGTGATTGGTCTGTAGTTCTTCAAGAGTTTATCTCCTTTTTCGAAAAACCGATTAACCGCGCTCCACGCCCTCGGCGTAGTCCTATTGCCTAAGACGGGGTTGAACAATCTCCTTAGTTTTCCAAGGATGGGTAGCCCTCTTGCTTTTAGAAGTTCTGAAGTGACTTCAGCTTTGCCTTGCTAAGATGTTTGAGAGCCGACTCAATTTCGTCTATGTCTAGTTCTGGGAAACCATCGCTGTAGTGGCGTATAAGCGTGGCTCTAGGGTCATTCGCGTCAGGTGGAAGTTTCAGGACATGCGAGGCATATTAGCTGCCATAGAAGTCCGAGGACTTCTAGTTTGAGATCTAGGCGAGAATTTCCGAAACTGCTGTGATGGTTCTGCCATCCTAGGTTTTTAGATTTGTAAAATGCGATCTCCCCATTCTTTGGGAAAAGACTTTTGAAACCGGTTTTGCTCAACAACCAAGAATAATAAGTTTTCAAATATTTTGCATGGCACCTTATATCCTATATGAGGCAGGAGTTTCAGCTTTGGAGATCGCGTCTTACCAAGCACCGGATCTTTTTATGGATGTAATCTGACTGGCTCACCAGTCAACCTGTGACCTCGGTCGGTGTAACCCGATCGAAACGTAATTAAGGATAAAATCATTATGTGAATCACTTTCTACAAAGTAAGAACCTTTCATAGTATAATTTGTTGATCTTTTCTAATATTATAAAGAGGAGAGGTTTCATTATTTGTTTATATGGACTGATTAGGCTCCAAAACTACTGAGCCAATTACATTCTTTCACCATTAGATCCCTACATTATATCTGATGAACATAGGCTTCTTTAAAATCCTAAAAAATGCACCATTCTTTAGGAATACGAGAAATTTCACAATAACTTGCGCTGAATAATATAAGATGTATTTATCCGAAATAAGCAACTGCTATTATAGTCTTTTATGAATAAATTAAAGACCACGCAATTTTGGTTCAATACAAATTTTACCTCTACCATTTTATTATTTAAATACTTTAAATGGCATTAGACTAATTTAATAGTTTACTTGCTACCTACTACTATGCAACGTAAATAACCGCATTGTTAAGTTACCATTTTTGAGATAAGTTTTATGAAACTGTAATATATTAACAAATACATGTTGTATAACATATTGTGTTAACAAGCTATACTTCGACTATACGTAGTGAAAATTTTTACTCCTAGGCAAAAGACAAGAACTGCACCCAATAATTTCTTTAGATACTCCTGTAAAGTTAAGTTTTAAAACATTATGATGGTTTACGTAGTAGGCATCCAATTGTAGTATCGAAATTCCTGGGAAATACATCCTATTAGCTCAAATTTGCCGGTATTCGAATCAATGAATTTTCCCGGGAATTTCTGGTTATTTCAGTACCAAGAATTCCCGGGAACAAACCCTACGCGCCCGTGCAAGCATTGACCAAATAATGCAAAGAACGACCCACAGCGCAATTTTGTTAAAAATGAGGTTTTTCCCTAAGTTTCCCGTAAGTCACTACTTCCCAGAATTGGTTCTTATCGACACTATCGAATGGGGTAATAATACGGGTTGTTTTTCTTTTAGGATTCCGTACCCAAAGGGTAAAACGGGACCCTATTACTGAGGCTCCACTGTCCGTCTGTCTGTCTGTCCATCTGTCATCAGGCTGTATCTTATGAACCGTGATACTTAGAGAGTTATTATTTTCAGAGATGTTGTATTTTTGCTGCCGCTATAACAACAAATACTAAATATAATAGAATACATTAATTAATATTTAAGGGGACTCCCATACAACAAACGTGATTTTTTTTACCGTTTTTATAGATTGGCGGTACCCTTCGTGCGTGAGTCCGACCGACTCGCACTTGGCCGGTTTTTTTCGATTTCAAACATCTAATAATTCAGTTTTGTTTTTCATCAAGATCGGGCCCGAGACAACTATTGAGTGTTTTTCTTTATTTGTCACAGTTTCAGATTTGACCTACCACGCCCACGTAGAAAATTACACTGTATAAGTATTGAACATATTTTGTAACAATATAAATATATCAAAATGAAACAATAATAGGTATAACCAAGCTTTAATATGACGAAAAACTTTAATAATATTGAAATTTTGTCATAATTGCCGTGAGTGGAACAGGGGATAATTCATAATTTTAGTTTAGAAAATATAAAGATTACGATGACATAATATTATAATAAAAATACACTTCTGAGCCATTGTATGAGCTCTTTAAGCTTAATGATAGGAAATTTTAAGGCCTATTTCAAATTTGGCGCTCAGTTGCTTACGCGCCGCGCGCGCCCGACGGCGCGGGCAGCCCCCCGCGGTGGGCGGAGTTACCCACCCCCGCAATTAGAGTAAACCGCCGAATACCCCGGCCTTAAATGTATCGTGTTCGCGTAAATAAAAGACAACAGTATAACATTATATTATTTTTGACAAATACAGCTACTTCAAGGATGTACATACAAGGTAATGGAATATTTGTAAACTTCTAAATACAGGTTCACAAGACTGACGAGGGGACTAGGCATGGCAATGATTGCTATTTTTCATTCATTGTTATATGACGAAATTATTGTCATATGAAATCACTTTTGATAAATCATTGGCAATGATTTTTTTTCACAGTGTCATAATGTAACAATTTTGCTATTTCCTACTTAAAATGAAATATGATTTATTGTGAACAGTTGCTCCTTGCTACTTTGCTACTTTTTTATGAAATGTCATAGGTATATAGTTCATGCGCTACGTAATGTGCTATGTGTATTATTTAAGCATATTTTTTTCAAACAAATAGTTATTAAAGTCCTGACCTGAGTCAAATAACTACAAAGTCTACAAACTAAATATCCGTTCACTATTTACAACATTTATTAATGCTACACTTGTCACAAACAAAACAAATTTTAATAAACATACATAGCACTCAAATTACGTAACGCACCTAGCAGTCATCACCGGGCGACTAGTGAATTTGAAAACATCATAAAAAAAATCATAATTCATACTTACTAATTACGAAATTTCATTGTAAACAAAACGAGCTCGACGTGGCCTACTACAAAATCATAACAAGATAATCTAAACCTTACGGCGCTCAGCATAAAATTCAACAAACAAGGTTTAAACCTGCCACTCGTAACAAAAATCATGACAAACGAATCTAAACTTTACGTTCATAAGTTTAAAGCTCTTAAAATGCTCAGTATCGTTATCGTTCGTCACCTATGATGGCATAAAAAATAGCAAAGCATGTTTGTCTTTTTCTAACACGCATCTGTAGCAAATCATTCCTACTCGCTCGCGCGCTCAAGGCCTGCGCTCACTAGACCCGCTCTGCTACATGTCATCAACGAATGAAAAGAAATTTGCGCATAACATATGATTTTACAGTCTGTGATTTGTAGCAGTCAATATGATAAAAATAGCAGGTGTGAAAAATGATTTTCAAGTCATATGATTTTTCACCTGCTCCTCATGAAATCGTCCATGCCTACTGCTAGGACAGTTGCACTACACCGCTATTTTACTGACACTTTATAAGACACAGAGATGGTACTCTTTTATTACCTTCTACACTCCATAGTTCTTCTGTTACGATATTGATGCAGCCGCGTAGATAAGTAATAATTATTAATATGAATAATATTATTGTAGGTATTATATTTTAAAAAGCAAAAAATAATTTTAATGTAAACATAAATTATGAATTCGTAGGTGCAGTACATGGTGCTGATATAATTGCATTACTAGGAGATGCATTTATGTTACAAATTGCTCGCCGACCATCAACCCAGAAACAAAAACGGATTTCTGTGTTATTCCGGCAGTTCATAGTAAATTTTGTCAAACATGGGTATGCTTTTGATATTTTTCTATATATTATTATATACCGTTAATTACATTTGGACCCCCGCCATATTTTTTAACTTAGGAATTTAGGACTTAAAAAGAGATTGTATAATCCGGTTAAACATATAAAAGCAAAAAAAATACACTATTTTTTTATTACTTCCCATAAATTATAATACATTTTTGCGGGGTGTCCAAAAGTAACTCTGTATGTGTCAAGCTTTGAATATATACATGTCTAGCTAGATTCCCTGTTCGAGTGTCATAAACGTCAAAAAATATACATAGGCCAACTTTTGGCGCCAAAGTTTGTTTCGCCCGCTCAGTGGCGCGCTTGTTACCATAGCAACCCATAATAAATAGTTACCATAGTAATTATAGTTGTAAGTTTTGTTACTCACTCAAATCTGGCCTGTTCTTTTGGTGACAATTGCAGCACCACACTATCTAGACATGTTTATAATCAAAGGTGTCAAGTTTTTTCATATTGATTATTATTAATGTCGTACGGGTGTGTATGTACGGACAACAGCACGTCGACCTACCACAAAATGTCAAAAATTCTCATTTGAAAATGAGCTCTATATGTCAGGCTTAAAGTTGAAAATCTATTGGAGAATTTTTGAATTTTGGGGTAGGTCGACGTGCTGTTGACTGTACCTAAATGATTAGTAAGATTTTAATATTTTTAATAATTACTTTTCAATAATAATTTTATCATTAGAGAAAGTAGTATTTGCCTAAATACTTAGGTCCAAGGAAGGAAGGTACATTTTGTCATATGCGTCCACAAATATATAAATTTTTAAAATCTGATTTATAGCTCGCCTGCTGTAGAAACGGTTTGGCAACGGTATAAGGTTGGCGATGCTTATGTGCACGGTATTTATGACGACATCACATCACTGGGCGGACAAAATGTTAACCGAGATGCTGCTTTTTGGCTTCAGTATCTCCCGCAACTGTACAGTATTCTATCCTCGCCAGTGCATACTGCAAGTGAACAAACGACGCTACAGCAAGGTGCCTAATATACTCAAGGTAGTCGCGCATTTGTGAACACTGCAGTGTCCTGCAAGCATTAGGTATAGGTAGTACATCGCGTGAGATTCCATGATTTCATAATACATTATTCTAAAATGCAAATACTGCGATGCTTGCAGATACTACAGTCTTTATAGATGCGCGGCCACTTTTAGTCGGGTTTTTTAACTTTAAACTTAGGTCATCGTGCGTGAGTCAACCGAGCCCATGTTTTAATAAAATAGTATTGATTCCCCGAGAGACCGGGTTTAAGGCCCCGTTTAATAAAATAATATTCTTTCAAGCTGAGGATCAAGCTAAGGATCCAACATCTAAAACAACTTTTGAGACAACGATAAAGAAATTGAATAGGAAAAAAAACTTAAATCCAAGATTACTTATTGCTTTCCATGTATATGTCGTGGCCCGATCTTAAAATTAATCACTTCATGATGTGGCCGACCATTTCATAAAATTGTCGTATTTTATAAAACAGCCAACTAAAACTGGTTATATCGTTTTAACGTCAACGTTTGATGATATGTTAATCAACGTTTGACCATATCATTAAAATAGGTTAAAATACGTTTACAAGTTACTGGAATTTGTTTAATGTGAGTTTTGGGCGATAGATAAATAGAACATTATAAATATTTGTAATTTTGAAAGTAAATTTATAAATAAAAGAGATTGAAATAGTTAAATAACCGAACTAACCTCCAAAATTACATGTCGAAATCCATAAATTTTTGAGGTTACAACCGTTTTTCGACTGATTTTCATAAAAATCGCCTAGCTCATTGTTTTAACGATAATTCACTGCACTTTTATCTTCACTTTACACATTATTATTCACTTTAAGAACATAATAATTATCCGCCGCCATGATGTACCTCAATAACAAAGCGACATCAGCGCCACTACCGGTGCATAATATAACAGTTTTACGATATGACCACCAACGTTTGGCCATTTCATGAAGTACTCGGTCATATCATCAAACGCTAACTGATTCATTGATCTGGTCTAACCACATCATGATGTGGGCAGCGGGTACAGTGCCGCATCATGAAAAACGTCAATTTTATAAAATGGTTGGCCACATCATGAAGTGATTAATTCTAAGATCGGGCTACGACATATATAATCATACAGGAATAGGACCAGTACAGCCAATAGAAGGGATCTGGTGACCTACATAATAATTAGTCAACTTCCAAGTTTCTGTTTCTATTTATTACGTCATCCTAATTAAAGCTTGATTTTGTGCCAATTATACGCAAATACAATTGAATAAATTGTTACAGGTGACTACAGACTTCGTGGCGGTGTATTTGCCATGTGCGGTGTATCAGCAGTATTGCTTTTATTATTAACTATATCTATAATATTTTTACATAAGACACGTGCTCGTCGCGCCTCAATAGATATTCATCACTAAATACATAATACAGTCACGACCTTTAATTTGGGACCATTCATGTAAAAATATGTTCATTCGCACCGACTCCAAAAAGAACTGATTAGGTATGTTTTAGTCAATATTATTTTTCGCTTTTTAGTTTCATTTTGAAGTCGGTTTTTAGTGTTTTATTAAAAAAAAATTATTTTACAATTTTAAGTGTTAAGTCGTCTATTTTTTCCCTCCTAACTTCGCCAAAAATTACTTTACAGCAAAGTAACCTTAACTTATATCATTCACTCCCATCTAATGGTATGATAAAAATAAGGTGTTATAAAGGGTCAATTTTTCGACGAAAATTTTTAAGTCTTAAGAAAAGGGTTTACCTACACTCCAACCAGAACGGCGGCTATTTTGGTGTCGAAACCATAGGATAAGGTTTTGCGTTAAATAACAAGTCAAGTTAAGAAAGGAACTTTTAAATTTTTTTTATTACTGGGTGTGCGGGTACGCCCCCCAGTAAATAAAAATTGGCGGTCTGGTACCTCATAAGCTCCACGTCTGCTCAACACACAGCGAAATACGTGTTGTCGACAAAATGCAGTATTATCTTCTAACTCCTATCCGTTAAGGAGTTCTGTGGCTTCCATCATCAGGTCAGCAACATGACATGATGATTACCAGACCCAAAAATCAGCATCGAGTCAGAAAATATATGCAAAACATTATGGGTGCCTATAAAAATTGAGGATTGCCCTCGATTTCCCAGGGATCACATCATCAGAATCTGACTTGGTGGAAATGGGACCACCTCGGGAGTATACCCTTTCAAACTAAAAAATAAATTTTGAAATCGGTCCATAATTGACGGCGTAATCGCGTAACAAACATACAAAAAAAAAAACAACATTCAGACGAATTGAGAACCTCCTCCTTTTTTTTGAAGTCGGTTAAAAAGTAAAGATACGGCTGACAGAACAAATCGCTTTGCATTTCCTTCATACAGTACACACTAACCCCATCTGTTAGACTTTGATGTCAACTGTCAAATAGCATCATAGAGTAACCGGAAAATTGTATTGATGTAACCTTGTAAGAGCGGCTTATACCGAAAGAGGAACTAAGAAAAAAGTTTTTATTCCACAGATGTTATATTAAAAGTAGTATCAGAGTAAATATAACTTTTTGCTTTCTCAAATTAAATACGTCAACATAAATTGAAGTAAAATAAAATAATCTTCATTTGCTTAAACACGGTATGCATAGGTGTTTTAAAATGAACGTACCAAGCACGGACGTAAAAAAAATACGGACGTAACATCACATTTAAAAAATGTGAAGCATGCAAGGTACTACAATTTCGTTTGTTGTACATGATTTACACTCACACATACACACCAGGTACGACAATCCGCCGCCATTTCGCCCCGAGTGACGGCGCCAGTGACACGTAGTAAATGCGTTCGTTGCGTCAACGATTTATTTTCCAAAAATGCCGTCTTGTGTTGTTAAATCATGTAAAAACAACATGAGTAAACGTAAAAAGTCACATGGAATCCTATCATACGTAAATTATTACGATTCGTGATAAAAAAAAATATTTATGTTTTAAATACTTGCCGAAAATTCTAGAGGTAAAATGCAAACAGTGTTGTCACTTTATTAATGGGAAAATTACCCTAAAGGTGGGGAAATCTATATTTGTATGCAACAAACTATGTATATGACTCTCTGAAATCAGATTTCGTCTGTTTTTGGGTACCGTTTCTCAAAAGTAAAATAAAAGATCCCCATACTTTTAATATAAAATATCTCTTACGTATATTATCATATTTCTAAAATAGAAAGTATTTTTAATGTATTTTTAATTTACCAAATCATTAAATTAGAAATATTTTTACAAATATTTGACTATTGGTTAAGATCAGAAATGCTTAAACACTGTAAATTTTTGTTTTTAGCAATTCTATGCAAGGTTTTATTAAAGATAAATAACACTTGAAAAAATCATCGACCTCAGCATTTCTGATCTTAACCAATAGTCAAATATTTGTAAAAATATTTGTTTCGGGTGTTGACGGGTAGTATACTACTCAGATATACATATAGCTACAACATTGATCAGAGATACGTTGGCTTCGACAGCGAGAAGAAACACTTGAGCAATTTCATCGTGTTACGTCACGTCCTCGGTAGCTTAGTTGGTAAAAGCACTCGTCCGGCTAGTGATGGGACGGGGTTTCGAGTCCCACCTAAGGTCGATGATTTTTCAAGTGCTATTTATCTTTATTTTATGATTTATTTAACCAAAGAGCTAAGCTCATTATTTTGCTTCTTTTCTATTGATCTTTATGTAGGTATTAGATAAGTAATTGTATTGTATTGGGTTCCTTGTAGGACCAATACTTTTATGATTATCGCCAACAAAAAAAAAAGTAAGGTATGTCGTGATTTTTATTATTATTAATATTATTGTTATAATTGTAATTTAATATTGTTTTTGTTCTGCGTGTTTTGCCTCAGTGTTATAGGCCCCCGCAGAATATCAGTGTCGTGGCAGCCCTCAGTTGCCACGACTAATACTGAGTGGGGGTCCTTTTTGGCACACTTGGTTTTTTTTTTCTCTTCTTTTCTCTCTGCATGTATGTCCATTTTTGTTGTGCCAAATAAATATTATAATTTATTTATGATTCGGTGTATTTTAATCAAATGTTGGCAACACTAACTGGTCGACCGGGAAAAAGACATGACGTAATTGAGTTGTGGTGGGGAAACACCGCAGTAGTATCGGTAGAGATCGCTACTCGGTCAGTTGCTCGTGAGCATTTGAAGTAGGCAGTTGCTAAGCAGTTACTATGTCAGTCGAAGTAATCATTACTGTAGGGACATAATTTCTAATTTAGGAAGTGGAGAGTTTGTAATAAGTTTATATGACAAGTCATGTTAAATAAATCCAAGTAAGAACTTCGGCAGTGTATCATTTACCACATCTCAGAAGTGGCACCGTGATCTTCAGCCCACATAAGTTAAAGGTATGTTAAATTATTTAAAATTGAATTGTATGTAGGTACCTAAAGAAATTATAAGTTTTAAATAAAATTAAGATAGAAAATGATATAAAAATTGCTAGCTAAGTCTGAAGGGTAATTTTTAAATTCATGTGTGCCGTATTGTGCTCCGATCATGGTCGAGGCTACTCTCTGATAGAACGGGCACAATGCACAGCACATGTGTTTGAATTTGAAATTGTGTTCGTATATGGTCGGGGCTACCCTCCGATAATACTAACATAATTTGATACTAATTTATTTTAATCTACCTATCTAATTATATTTTATTATAAACCACATTTGTATCTGGAATGTGTTTGGACATGGTTGGGGCTACTTTTCGACGGGACAGGCACGGTACTGAGTAGTGTACGGTAGTGTTTTAATAATTGTTTGTATGTGATCGGGGTTACCCTCCGATAGTATTAACATAATTGAAAACGTATGTTTTTTAGTATATTGTGTTGAGCTTGTATATGGTCGGGGCTACTCTCTGATGATACTTACTCAATTCAAAGCACTCTTATTACGATAATGTAGATAATTATTCTTTCATAATAACTTATTATATATTCGTTTATTCGAGGCTACCCTGTGATCATTTCAACGAAATCGAAAGCGCGATATTTGAAAGTTTTTGTAACGGGACGCGCTTGCATGTGGTCGGGACTATCACCACCCATACTGGCACATTCTAGACGCGCCTTAATTGAAACTACCGAAAGTGTTTGAGTACCTACTAAAGGGGTACCTTGTCTCCGACACAATACCAGCATGTCTGTATATAAGTTAATTCTTCTTTTGAGGCCGATTAGTGTGTCGATCTTTGTTTTTGGGACTAGTTAAGTGTGCTGTCCAAACGAAAATAAGAATTTATAAGCTAACTAAGTAGTCATAATCATAATCTATATTTATTGCTTTCATTTGGTACATAAGGTAAAAAAAAAATTATTGACATGTCCTCAAAATGATCCCTGTTAGGGCATTACAATTTAAGGTAATAGTGACAAAATTCGTAAATTAGAATTTATACAATGCCCAAAAGAAACTTTTTTGCGTCAAGTAATCTTTCAATGTTTTGTGAAATTGAGTATCCTTCTTTGTTTTTTTTATATATGGTGGTAATTTATTATAAACTTTTACTGACATAATGTGGAGCACCAGAACTTACTATGTGTAATTTAGTAAAAGGTCTGAATAAACGATTTCGTTGACGAAATTCGCTTAAGTATGTTAGTTCCTCTGCTTTAGTTTTAAAGAGTTATAGCTAAGTGGGCTATATGATGTATATGGAATTTGGAGTCAAAACTGATTAAGTGCGTCGATCTTTGACCAAAAAAATATATATGAAAAGAGATTGGCTAAGTATACTAATTATTATCGGAGCATCCATAACTTGTAGCAGTTGTGTAAATAGAGTAGACCAGCTTTTGAGTATTCGATGAAAGCTACAGAGCAGTGAGACATGTAGTTATTTAACGTGTAGTTGTGACGTGTAGCAATGATTTAAGGCCATGTGTGCCACTATTCATTTTATTGCTTTAATAGAATATACACAATTTTGCAACATTTTTGAGCTAAACTAAAGAGCAAAACATGTCACATCCCTGACTAGGTTTAAAAACTCGAAAAGTCTCAAATAAAACAATGATGATAGTTGTTCCACAAAAAAAAAGACGGCCTCCGTAGCCGAGAGGCGAGCTCATCGGACTGTCTATGGCGCCGCTGCCATATCTGAGGTTCTGGGTTCAATTCCCGGTCGGGACAATGTGGAAAACGAACTTTACTATATTGTCCTGGGTATGGGTGTTGTGGTACCATCGTTGTTTTCTGATTTTCGTAACAAAAGTACTTTGGCTACTTACCTTACGATCAGATCAATGAATGTGTTGTGTGTTTTATGGTCCAATATTTAATATTTGCCTTTAAAATATATTTGGATTGGGGTTAAGTATACCCTAAATTTTATTGTTAGGCAGGGCGGCTAATTGTGTCGTGCGCCAAGGGTAAGTGTGCCCTAGATTCTTGTAGTTAAGCGTAGCGGCCAAGTGTGTCGTACGCCAAGGGTTAAGTGTATCCTAAATTCTTGTAGTTAAGCGTAGCGGCTAGTTGTGTCGTGCGCTAAGGGTAAAGTGTGCCCCAGATTCTAGTAGTTACGAATAGCGGCTAAGAGTGTCGTGTGCTAAGGGTCAAGTGTGCCCTAGATTTTAGTATTAAAACCATTGATGTAAAAAGTAAAGATACGGCTGACAGAACAAATCGCCTTGCATTTCCTCCATACATGACACACTAACCCCATCTGTTAAACTTTGATGTCAACTGTCAAATAGCATCATAGAGTAACCACAAAATTACCCCTAAGTAACATTGTAAGAGCGGCTTATAACGAAAGAGGAACTAAGAAAAAAGTTTTTATTTCACAGATGTTATATTTAAAGTAGTATCAAAGTAAATATAACTTTTTGCTTTTTCAAATTAAATAAGTCAACATAATTTAAGGTAAAAGTAATAAAATAATCTTTATTTGCTTCAACACGGTATCCATAGGTGTTTTAAAATGAACGTACCATGCATGTTTTGCCAACACGAGGCATGCAAATTAAATATAAAATTGAACTAAAATTAAATATAAAATTAATCTAAAATTTCATTAAATTAAATTAGGTACATAGATGTCGATTATTTATAATTATGTTGAAAATAATATTTATTATTTAAAAAACTCCTTTATGGTATGTGTGATTAGCCACTTATTCAATTTTGTTTTAAATCGATTATTATTTAATGTTTTGAATTCATTAGGTATATTATTGAAGATTTTTTTATACTCATTGTCATACAGCTTTTTTATACTGCATTGTTATTGGAGTTTTAGTAGTAACAGGATATTTTGATTTCTTGTGTTCCGTGGATAAATGTCAAATGCCGTGGATAAATATGCATAATGTGCATTACAAATACACATGTTTCAAATATATAAAGGGACGTCAATGTTTGTAATTGCAACTGTGCAAATAGAGGACGACATGATGTTCGTGGAGGGACACCGCATATTGCTCTTATGCATCTTTTTTGTACAATAAAAGCTCCATTTTTATTAAGTAGTATCACATCAGTAAACTGTAGCGTAATTTAGAACCTACAATGCATGATAGGTAGCAATCGCAGTTTTTGTTACAGATCTAACCTGCTTTAAAGCATAAATAAACTTATTGACTCTGTAAGGATAGGTCCAGATCTGGCGAACGCGCCGCGAATGCACAGGACGCGCGCGGCGCGCGATTTGCGCGCGAGCTGCACGCGCGCGGCACGCTATCCGTTACTGCAACAGATTGGTGCGCCTCTTTAGCGCAACTCATGCAAGGCTTGTACAGTGCGCGCGATCTGCGCGCGTGTAGTTCTGGTTTACGTTCGAGCCAGTTTAATGGTCGCATTCGCACAGCTCTCGCGCTGCAACTGCTGTACAAAAATTATCTATATGCGTTTTCCAATTTATATCTTGTTCTATAGTTAAACCTAGGAACTTTGTTTGTTTTACTTCGTTAATTTTCGTGTCTTTATAATGAATATCAATATTTTGGTTTCTGTTTAATTGTATGTAAGTAATTAGTAAATACTTTAACATCAACATAACTTTTAAATAAAACTTTACTTTTCTTATAAGTTGTAATGATGACTAATCTATACATATAATTGAAGGTATAAAACAAAAAACAATTTCTCTCTCTATCTCTCGAAATGAAACAAAAGGTATGATTCCGAATTTAGCAGCACGCAGTAGTGCTGGTCCCCATATTTTCTCTATGAGTTTATATGAGATTACATCGACAACCATCGAGGTGTAGTAGTTCGCGCTCGCGGGTTCGTTCATTTGCACTTAAATCATGGATGTTTATAAATGTATTTAAGTAGTTATTATATTTCTGGTCATTTAAGTATGTTTATTATCTGTATCTACTGGCAATAGCACAAGATTTGCTTAGTTTGGGACTAGATATTTAGTTGTTTGTGCATACAATTTATTTTTATAAGTATACGGAATCATACCTTAAAACTTTTCTGAAAAAACTATATCAGATAATTTATATATATTTATTAATTACATTTCACTGTCCTTCGAATAAAACCTTTTTTTTTTACTTATGCCTTTTGTTATTTTTGACATGTTTTAAATTTTTGACTCCTAGTGCTTTATCATGTAAACTTAAATTAAGTATTCAATAAATCATCATAAAATGAAATATTTATATTACATCGCATGTACTGGACTGCATTTAGTGCACTGTCAGCACTATTATGCCTATACTATAACAATACAACTAATGCACGCCGCTACAAAGTTGTATCGGTTTTGCACGGTAAATATGGCGTTGCTTCGTAAAAATTGACAAAGAAGTTGGAAAATTGTTAAAGTAATGTACCTAAATAAGTTTAGTGTTTATCAAATATGCGGCTTATTGGTAAGAAGTAATATTAGAATTTGTTTTAGTGACCTTTCTGTCGTAATTTATGCAACCTTTCAGTGAACATCTAGGCATTTTTATTTTTTCATACAAATGTCAGATCACGATGACCGCCGACCACTGACTACGTCACATCGGCCTCAGTCGGGTCATTTTCGGGTCTCTTTAGGTCCAACACCCAGACGTGTGGTCCGCCCTGTCCTTACGAAGTAATATATAAGTCAATGATTAAAACGTAGCGGCAAGGTGTGTGTTTTGCACTAACGGTTAAGTGTGCCCTAGGTTCTAGTAGTTAAGCGTAGCGGCTAAGTGCGAAGTGAGCTAAGGGTTAAGTGAACCCTAGAACATATTACAATTTAATCTGCAATAAGGAATGTTGGTGATAGTACCTATGACGCCGTATAAACTTTTTGTTATGCTACAATTTTAATGCATACATGTAAATCATGATCATCATGAACCTTCAGTTCATTAGGCTAGGTCTATCGCACATTTAAAGCAGAAGCTCTCAATAAAAACGTATTATATGGTAACCGATGTAAATCTCATTATAATGCTTACAATAAGCTTATTAGAAAAGAGCAATTATAAAGCCCTCTACTAAATGTATTCCACTCTGCCTGATTAGGTACTACTATTTTTATTTTTGTCCAGCGGGGACATTAGTTTATAAATCATTAAATTTAGATGTGCCTACTTACATGTTATATGGACCAAAGGTTTAATAATTAGGTTGACTACTTGACTAACCCTTTAAGAATAATGATAAAAATGAGTATATATCTAATGCTTTTGTTTTAATTATTTTCGGGACCATGGATGTGATCTGCTGTTGGCAGAGGCGACTGCAGACACGAGTGAGGTCGCTCGTAGCTCCCTTCAGATCGAGACAAGAATGGGTGTCGAAGGGCTCAGCCCAGCGAGACCAATTCTACCAACACCAGGATGATCCACCCCTACTCATCAATCCTTGAGGTTACTACAGATCATTTAATTTTGTTTATTACCCCGGTCCTTCATAACAGTATTGTTGATACGTGTTTCTAACGAATAATCTTATTATTTGCAGTAGTACTTAGTATAATAGTAATATAACAGTAAGTTGTCTATATGATTGTGTATATTGGCAATTGTCTTGTTTTAAAAAATATATCATCATAAATTTTACTATATATATATAGTTTGCTCAATGAGGCCGTACGTCAGCTTACACGTTGATCCTTATAGAATATAATATATATATAGATAGATTGTAAAGGCTAACAAAAAAAAGCCAGCCAGCCAAAGGCTAAAAAGTCGCCAGAACTTTATCAAGAAAGTTCCTCCTCTGGACGGGGATGCTAAAGACGCCCGCTTTAAGCTATGGAAGTTGAAATACCCCATAGACCCAAACATAGAGCTATCAGAGCGACTCCCCCCTGGACATGATCTGCCTTGGGCAACCTGGAAGTCCTTAAATAGGTTACGGACCCAGGTAGGCCGAAGCAGGGAGAACCTGCACAGGTGGGGTTACAGCTCGGTATGCATGTCTATGCGGTATTTCCCCCCAGACAATGGCTCATCTTTTGACATGCCCAGCGTGTCCCTACACCTGCACACGCGAAGATCTTTGCAAGGCCATGGCACCGATAGTGGTCTATCGGTGGCTGAGTTTTGGTCTTCACATATATGAAAGCCTGAGTCGACACGCAAAGAAGAAGAAGAAGGCTAACGAGTGCAATAGCATTAATCAATGAAACAGAAGCAGGCCATAAATTTTGCCCTGTACAAATTAAATTTAAAAAAGTTTAGACTTAGAAGCCTTTCCAATTGTTGGATAGGTATTCTCTAATTAATAAGAAAAGAGGTCCAGTGTCTCAGACTTAAACATTTCATGCAATTAATGGGGTAGGTAAAATGGGTTAAAGTAGGCTAAAATTAATTGCTACATTAGCTAGCCTTCAAAATACTATTGTGTATAGCAACTTCTATACACAATAGTATTTTGATAAAAAAAAAACATTTATTGATGCTTAATGCTAAGAATCACATTAGGATTTGTGTTGATATGTGATGAGGTTCAGAATCTAATAGAGCAAGAGCCAGCGACGGCCAGACCTTCGTTATATCATAAAAGCTGAAAGTTTTTCTATGTGTGCCTCTAGTATAGGTAGGAACGATCCCCACCTATGATACTTGGGTAGTGGTTCCTTTGGCAGGTAACAGGTAGCAAAGGTGTATAAAATTCCATCTAATATTTATTAATCTATTAAACTTAATTTTTTTATATTTTATTCATAACAACATTAAAACTCGCGTTACTCATTGCCAGACACTTAGTACGGTTCCAACCCCCTGCCGGACACCCCTAAACTATAATATTTTTTAATTCTACTTACGTTATCTTGTAAAAGCTAAATTTTATATATGTTTTTTGGGGAACTATTAAACGATGTTTCCCTAGTAGCCAGACATTTTCGAGGGTTCTATCATCCTGACAGACACATTGAATCGGGCAGAAGTTGTGAGAGCGCGGAGCATATGTAGTGAGTGAAACAGAGCGTTCGGTTTATTGCAACTTTTTACTGCACATCAGCTGTTGTTTATTTAGAATTGTCTCGTGATCTTTTTTTTTAATTTATCAAGAAGTTATATTAAATAAAATTATTCCAGTCCGGATACAAAATTTTTAACACAATATTAATTAAAAATCTTATAATAAAATATCAAGCATGTGAAAAAATTAATAACTTAATACATATTATTTATAAGTTTTATAAAATTTATTGTATTTAAGTACAATTCAAGAATAATGTATTTTAAAACAAGAAACTGAGAGAAAAATCAATTTATTAAACAAATATTCAATAATTTATTAATTGTCATCGTTGCCATCGAAATCCTCAATTTCGTCTTCACTACCCGAGTCCTAAAATTCATCACAAAATATACAAACGACCTCGTTGTCATTATTACCAGCAATATCATCAGTCGAAATATTTACGTCCTGAGTTACAATATTATTATCACTAATATCTGGTTCAGATGAATCAAAATTACCTTGAAGAGTTGAAAATTGTAGATCTATTGATTCAGAAATTGGAGTTTGCTGTGATGTCGTGGGAGATTCTGTAGGTACAGATTGTAAGTCAGATTTATCTTGTGATGTTGAAGGCTGTGCTTCGATTGACTGCGAAAATGAAATTTCTTGCAATTTTGTTGAAGATTCTGTTGATGGAGATTGTAATTCAAGTGGTACTGAACTCAACTCTAGTGTTGATGACAAGGCTGGAGATGAGTTCACTTGTTTTTTTCCTTTTTTTTTTTTCAGCACTTAACGGTTCACTGCTAAAGTATTTTTTCATAAGACCTGTAAATGCTTTATAACATGATCGGTGATAACCACTGTCTATATATTCACCAGGTAAAATAACGTCTTTATATTTCAGGTTATGTATTTTTCTTAATTTTAAAATAGTCTGACATTTTTTAAAAGTTTCCTCGGAAAATATTATTAGATCTTCATCACTTTTTTTACAGACAAAACAAACAACTTCTACTTTTTCGTCACTCATGATAACACTTCATTAAAACTGGATCAAATTTATTTTACAAATAACACAAATTAATATTATAACGTTTACTATGAGTATATAACCGTTCACCGAATAATACACAATAAACGACAGCTGATGCGCAGTAAAAGGTCGCAATAAACCGAACGCTCTGTTTCACTCACACCCGTAACTGCATATGCTCCGCGCTCTCACAACTTCTGCCCGATTCAATGTGTCTGTCAGGATGATAGAACCCTCGAAAATGTCTGGCTACTAGGGAAACATCGTTTAATAGTTCCCCAAAAAACATATATAAAATTTAGCTTTTATAAGATAACGTAAGTAGAATTAAAAAATATTATAGTTTAGGGGTGTCCGGCAGGGGGTTGGAACCGTACTAAGTGTCTGGCAATGAGTAACGCGAGTTTTAATGTTGTTATGAATAAAATATAAAAAAATTAAGTTTAATAAATTAATAAATATTAGATGGAATTTTATACACCTTTGCTACCTGTTACCTGCCAAAGGAACCACTACCCAAGTATCATAGGTGGGGATCGTTCCTACCTATACTAGAGGCACACATAGAAAAACTTTCAGCTTTTATGATATAACGAAGGTCTGGCCGTCGCTGGCTCTTGGACTATAAAGGAGACGCTGTTGTTGCTTGCTTGCGATGGGATAATAATATTTTGGAGGGGAGGACTGGAAATATTAGTCTATTCTATTTTTGAATATAGAAATAGTCTTCCAACTAACTAAACCGAATCAATTATGTTTAGTAGAAATTCTTAAATCAGGTAATGACGAAAGATCAAGGACAGCAAAAATAACTTTGTAAAACAAACATCAGAGTTTATTAAAGTAATGTTTACAGTTCGATGTAAACATACAATGATATCGACACATACTAATACATCGTTGTAAAAAAAGAAAGTAATCGTGCTAATAGTATAAGATTATCAATTATTCATGCTACTAATCTAGGTTTCTAAATACTTACACTGCGCAAGTTGTATACCTACTTGCACATTATAATAGGAAATTATTATTTATGACACAGGCATAATGGTACCACGTTGGCTATAATTAAATTTAATTTATTTGTACTTGTTACATTATAAGGTGCATAAATATTAGAATATATTAAATAACTAAAATTGTGCAATTTACTAAAAATGGTACCGAACTTCACATCTGACTAAGTAGTTAAAACTTTATAACGTTATTAATATCTTTTTAGCTACTATTTTTATTAATTTTTGTGTGCCCTCTTTTGACCAATTTCATTTCAGCCGGGTTTTTTATGTTCAACAGGTCTTTGATAAAAGGTTTCGTTTATAGTTTTATTTTGAAGTATTAGGAACATTAACGTTTATCTTAAACAGTGGAGACGGTTCAGTCAATAATTGTAGTTACGCTTCGTCAGTTAGTACGACAATGCGTGGTCCTGTTGGATCTGTGGGTGCTTGTTGCAGGGGTGATGCAAACAAAGATAAAAATGAGCGTATTGCACTTAATACTTATTAATATATTTCACACTATAAAGTTTTAGAGCCAATATTTTATAAAGGGGACCTTGTTAAAATAACCACGCTAAAATATTATAAAATTGTTGTCAAAATTTGTAAGCCCGTTTAAGATTGTAATGTTGGAAAATTAATTGGACGACCGTCTGGTGTAGTGGTTCCTGCTCCGGACTACAAAGCCTGGCTGCGGGTTCGTATCCCGCGCGGGGCAAATGTTTGTGTGATAAGCACAGGTAATTGTGCCTAAGTCATGTAGGTACCTAATGAAATAAGTTTATTCATTATCTAGTAACCATAGTTCAAGCTTTGCTTAGTTTAGGCCTAGCTAGTTGGTGTGATTGCCGAAACAATTAATTATTATTCATTTTCATTTTCACCCTAGTAATTATCGGAACACGCTGTTCAAGTTTTTAAAGATGACCTCACGGGCTATTATTTTAAATATATATAAGCATTGTTGCTGCAGATAGGATAAGGCCATGGGTTAACATTAAATTTTAGAGTATAATGAATATTCTCATATTTCTAGAATAGTATACCTACATGTGATTCTAGATAGTTTTTTTTTAAAGTGAGCGAAGTACCAACCCTGTCTGAACTGTTGGTTGCATTGCATCTTTACGAAATCCGTCCGATTTATTTTTGTGAGAATCGAGAAAATTAACAGGGCATGTTTAATATACATTTTATTTACCTTAGTGATTTTTTATTTTACACATTACAAAACAATAATACGATTAATTAATAGCAGAAAACACATACTAGACATACGCATTCTTATTGACCCCGACGCCATTGTTAGGTTTTTGCGGAATTACCGCATTGATTCTGCCGATTCATAGACTGAGTGTCGATTAGGCAGTCGCAGTACCAATCTCGTTACGTTTCGTGTATAAAGTACCTACTATAGAAGATTTTATTTTAATAATTCTTAAGCATTTAAAATGTTTAATTTAATAATAAATTGATCACGAAAGCTAGTGATAGGAACACTAGACCAAAACGGGATGCAAATAGACTAGTGTTCTGCATTACAGTGTGTTTAAAGACATACCTACAATAGGATTCCAGATGACATAAAACAACTAGATCCCAATCAATTAAAATCTATATAATATAAGTGGCTTATTGATAAATTAATACATGGCATAAAAGATTTTGACTATTTAGGAATAGAATTTGAATTTGAATTTAAATTAGGAATAGTAAATAATAATACAATTGACTTTACCTGATATATTTTATCTTTATTTTAATTTAATTGTAATAGGACACAAAGTCTGTCATATCACTAATAAGTAATTAATTAAAAGATTTACTGTATTTTTTTAAATCTTCCATATTACTTGTAATAGCGAAACACGTGCACTCCCTAATCATGCAAGAACCTCAATAACTTATCATGTTTTTCGGAAATAATATTCTGATTCTGAACAAATTTCCTGACAATATTTTTAAGATTATTGCAATGATCTATGTGTAAAGAAAACGTTTTTTTTAATTGGAAAATATTAAATGATCTAGTTCGTAAGTAGTATATTTAACCAGCAATGTTAAGTGTCACCAAACTCGTAAATTTTCGACTTAATAAAGTCAACTAATAAACGCAGATCTAGTTTAGTTTTGTTTACGAATGTCGTGATTATGATTTGTTATGAGTATTATTGATGTCTGAAATTTTATGTGTTATTTAAGTTATTCATATGTTTCCAATGTTAAATTTACATAATGTATCCAGAATTTAATATATAAATTAGGAAACTATAGTTAAGTCAACTAATTCAGTAGTAGACGTGCTTAATTATTTTCATTGACCTGTTCACAATGTTAAGTAACATATCCCAGCCTTGTAAATTTATATAATGTACCCAGAATATAATATTTAAGGTTAAGGAACTATAGTTAAAGCAACTGATTTAGTAGCGGACGTGCACCGGGAGGTTGCACTGTGCCGGATGGCCGAATGTCGTGATTCGGTGTATTTTAATCAAATGTTGGCAACACTAACTGGTGACCGGGAAAAAGACATGACGTAATTGAGTTGTGGTGGGGAAACACCGCAGTAGTATCGGTAGAGATCGCTACTCGGTCAGTTGCTCGTGAGCATTTGAAGTAGGCAGTTGCTAAGCAGTTACTATGTCAGTCGAAGTAATCATTAATGTAGGGACATAATTTCTAATTTAGGAAGTGGAGAGTTTGTAATAAGTTTATATGACAAGTCATGTTAAATAAATCCAAGTAAGAACTTCGGCAATAGTATCATTTACCACATCTACTTACTTAATAAATATTTCTTAATTGGTTTAATTTGATAGATGAATAAGTCTAAGTAAATTTATTGAAATTTTTTGTTTTTTAGCAATTCCGTGCAAGGTTTTAATTTTTTCAAGTGTTATTTTTCTAATTATTTACTTCAAAATTGTGCCCAAATAATTCAAATGTGTCCTTACGTGGAATATTAATAAAATTCTAAAGAACGATAGTTATTTTTATATTTGTTTACTTTATCGATAATTTGTTGATAGTGTTAACGTCATTTATTTTGCCTCTAATGGCTACATTTGCCACCTAATAAGATTCGATCACTTCGATACACGATAATTATTTAACGCGAAAGTAACTTAATGAAACGGGAATTAACGCGATCATAATTTAGGTACAAAATGTTACCTCTTTTGCCTGACGTTTCGATCGGGTTACACCGACCGGGGTCACAGGCTGACTGGAACAGCGATGTCTTAACTCCATATGAGATTATTCATCTACCCTCATAATATTATTTTCATTCCAAGTACCGTCACACACTACACTCACTGTGTCCCTATTCTGCACACTAACCGCCGCGTCCGTACTCAGGTGAGAACTCGATCACGAAACAAAACGAGATTGTCTATTTTTAATCACTGGATAATTTGAAATGTCGTCCCGCTTGAAATTTTTATACTTTTTGATTTCAATAGCTTCACGCACAACTCTATAATAAAAGTGGCGATCCATGGAAAGAACTTGCGTTTGATGAAATTCAATCCGGTGATTAGTGCTCGATCCAAGAAGGTGTTTGGCAATCGCTGATTTCGCAGATTAGCGGTTTTTTACAGCAGCTATATGCTCTTTAACCCTTTCAGCGATAGTTCGTTTTGCTTGGCCTATGTAGGAACTCCCGCAGCTACAGTTTATCTTGTAAACACCTAGTGTTTGTAACGGCAAGACATCCTTCGGTGTGCCTAGTAGTCTGTACTTTTAACACATGAGTAAAGAAACGGAACAGAGACAAAGCTTCTAAAGAGCTAGCAAAATGTATACCTATTTTGGTAGGGTTGGCACAATTGAATAAATTTAAAATATAAATGTTCTATTTTTCACATTTTTTATTAAAATAGGTTATTTTTTTACAAATTACATACTCTGAATATTTTTTTAAATTACTTTTCGTTTTTAATAATTTGTTGTGTCTTTTAATCGAATGATAAATTCTAAATCTAATATAAAGTTTTTTCAAATCATCCAATGGGAAATAATCACATGGCATATGAAATGTACAATCTTGCAAACTTGCTAATATGTCATTACCAATATTAACAATTTGTACATAAAGATCAAAATATTCGCGAAATTTTTGCTCAAGCAATTCAACAAATGCAATAAAATTGTCAGGAGGTATTATCACACACAGTACAATGTACAACCATATTTACAACACTTTTTAAATACTAAAACAAAAATATTAATTTGACTTGACCGTTATTCGAAGCTTAGTTTAATTGAGATAGGCACTACGTTTCCCGCCATATATCTATCTTTTTCTATCAAATCTTCTATCTCTTTCTATCTTTAGTCCCACCACCCGGTAGAGGGGAGCCCAGTTAAAATGGACTTTGCCATTTCTTGCTCATTGGTGTCTTGTTTCCCGCCGAAAGCGGTCGTGCTTCTAAAAAGTACCTACCGTTTGCTAACTCAGAAATACCTATAATTATCAAGAACGCTAATTTCTTAAATTAGCTTACTAACGTATCTAAAATATCAGGGTAAGATAAAAGGAAAGTTCCTAAACTATTTCCGCAGGAAAAGTGAACATACTCGCGTAAGTACCTTATACCCTCAGCATTTTTAATATTTTATATCGTGTTCCTTTAAATTGTGATTTTTAATAAATCGCGTTATTGCAAGTCATTTATTTTAAATCGTGTTCCTTTGCATTGTGATTTTTAGTAAATCGCGTTAGCATTGAAATAACGTTCATTGTTAAAATCTAGTACCCTCTAAAAAGGTAACGAACATTTTTAGAAAGTAGAAAGTTATTTTAAAGGACGAATATCTGTTATAACGGTTTTTCCGTTCGAAGAAAATTTTAATTCTTATACCTTTTTAATTACATCCGTCATTGTGTTTTTGACCTTACTTTTATTTTTAGTATGGATGAGTCTAATAAAGGTAAAAATAATGAAGCCTCGAAAGAACAAGCAGGTCCTTCAGGTTCAAATCGGAAAAGAACACGGTCCAGTAGTTCGAGTTCTAGTAGTAGTAACAGCAGCTCTTCCTCTTCGTCCGATACAAGTCGTGATCGTAGCCGGCGCAAGAAACGAAGGGGTAGCAAACAAAAGCGAGCTTCGGATAAGAAAATTTCTAAGCTGTTTAAAGCTGTCCGAGATCTACGTGAGCAATTAGCTAGGAAATCCGAAGGTCCTGTAAGTACAAGCTTCATCGATCATGATGACGCAGTTTCATTATTGTCTAATGTAAGTAGTGAATTTCGTGAAAATTTATCTGACGTTCAGACAGAAAGTGATGTTAACAAATGTGATAGTTTCAAAATGAATATCGAAACCAAAATAAAGGAACCTTCTGTTCCTAAAGCCTCTGAATCATTTCTTAAATTATTAATTGATATTCAACATTTAGAAAGTGATGCTTGGAGCGAGATACGGTATTCGTAACACAAAATTCTTACACATTTTCTCCAGGTTTTAAAGATCTTGATGTTAATGAGGAGGTTAAAGGTTTTGAGTTACCACGTCATTTAGCTCTTTCTGATAAAACTTTTGGTGCACTAAAGATGTGCGTGCTGAAACAACAGGAATCATTGCAAACTGCTCTTCGACATTTAATAACATGGTCAAGAGAATCAAAGAGTTTCAGTGTCGAAAGCCTTAACGAAAAAATTTATGAACTTTTTTCCACAGCAGATTTTCATAAAATTTCTTTAGACCTGTTGCAGCTTATATGTGGCCATAGAGCCGAGGTTATAGAGATGCGAAGACAATCCGTGGTCAAGCACGTAAAGGATCCTCTGGCTAAATCGATGTTGCGGAAAATACCTCCAACGAGTACTCATATTTTCAAAGCAGAAGAGTTTTCTTCTGTAATCGAAAAATTCGGAGAATAAAAAAATGTTTTTGGCCCGCAAATCCAAGGGTGTTTCTGCCTCGCAGGCGGATAGAAACAGCACCCACGTTCCCTCGCAGGGAACTATATATACTAAACAACCCTCGCAGAGTTCTAATGGGACTACCAATCCCATGCATGGACATTGCTCCAATTATCCACCCCCGCAGGGTGGTTATGGTACTTGCTGTGGCCTGGATAGGCGAAATAACTATTTGGTTGCACCGAATAATACGAACAACAATTCCTTTCGCGGACGCTCGTCCCGACCTAGTGCCAAGCCTCAAGTACGATCTAAAGGACACAAACGAAACTCGTCGCCGTCCAACTATCATAAAGATAGCAAAAGACGAAAGTTCTGACGCGGACGAGTTCAAAGCTGGTCGCCTAGCCCATTATCAGCGTCAATGGGAACAATTAGGGGCGCCCAGTCACATTCTGAAACTGCTACCGGGTTATCGAATTCCGTTTCTTCAAAAACCGCCACTGGTTTATCCTGGTTATTTGATAAATGTAGCATCTGTAAAGGAATCGGATGTCATGACGCATTTAATAAATCAAATAAAGGATCAGGGTGTTCTGGAAAAGGCCGAGCTATCGCCAAGCTTCCTGTCCACAATCTTCCTGGTTCCCAAAGGCGATGGAAATGCTCGTCCGATCTTTAATTTAAGGGCCCTAAACAAGTATATCCTAACCGACAGATTCAAACTCATAAATGTACAGCGTGTTCCGGATTTCTTACAACTGATGGACTGGCTTTGCAAATTAGACATATCCCAGGCATATTTCCATCTACCTGTAGCTCGCAGCCACAGGAGGTTACTACGCCTGATTTATCAAGGCGAATTACTGCAACTAGGATGGATGGTCAATTTTGACAAGTCATTTTTGACACCGGTAAAAAGCCTAACGTACTTGGGTATTCTTTGGGAACCTTGGTCCAACCAGAGGAGAAATTGCAGACTCTCTTTTGCAAATTGAACCACACACAGGAATGTCGTAACATTCAAAAAACTACAGAGCCTAGTAGGAGTTCTCAACTTCGCAAGCTTCTGTGCGAAAATGCGAAACAGAACTTGTCTTGGTGGCTTCAAAATCACAGACGCGTATCGAAAATTCACATTCCACCGCCAACAAATTTCCTGACCTCAGACGCCTCCGACATCGCATGGGGAGCTCGTCTGAACAATATGTCAATACATGGGACTTGGACAAAACAAGAGAAAGCCTTACACTGTAACCAAAAGGAAATGTTGGCAATCCTAAAGGTTTTTCAAGGTCATTGTCAGCTCCTGTATCACAGGAGTTCTACGACAACAGAACAGTTGTAGCTTATTTGCGATGCGAAGGCGGAACGAAATCTGTGGGTTTGATGAGCATAACTTACCAAATTTTCCAGATTTTGAGTTTTTACCGGATGCATATCAAAGTCCAGTATATACCAGGAAAATACAACGCCCTCGCCGACCATCTGTCAAGGCTCCAGCCAGCTCCCGAGTGGCATCTTCTCCCAGAGTGTACCGAAAAGATCTTTTCCAAATGGGGAACCCCGTTGATAGATCTTTTCGCGTCCAGTCGAGCACATGTAGTGATGAACTATACCACTCTGGACCAGAACGACAAGCAGGCTTTACTTTACGTTGCGTTCTCCCAGAAGTGGAACTACACACTGGCCTGGATCTTCCCACCTCCATACCTCATTCCAAAGGTGTTGAGACACTTGAATCAGTCTCAAGGGATTTACCTTCTCGTAGCCCCTCGCTGGAAACGCGTTTTCTGGAGAGCGGACCTCAAAGCACGAACATTAGCAGCCCCGTTTACACTTCATCACCTAGATCGAGTCCTAATCGACAACTCGACGAATCTACCACCACCGAATGCTAAAGACATGACCTTCGAGGTGTGGAGATGTGGGGGTGGTCCGATAAAATCAAAATCAATTAGAACTACTCAAGAATGCTTGGCGGCCTTCTACTAAAAAAACCTATAATAGTGCTTGGAACAAATGGCTCATTTGGTCCCAACAACATAAAATTGACTCTTGCAATCCTGTGGGGGCGATGTGGCACGATTTTTGTAAGATTTACATTTTATTCATAAATTATCTTATAATTCTATTATATTGCATAAGTCCGTCGTTTTCCACACTCTGCAATCCAGATAAGTCTGGTGAATTAAGCGGTCATTACATGGTTAAGCAGATTTTAAAGTCTCTTTATCTCAAAAACAGACATGTCTGAAACCGGAGGTTTATATGGAATGTAGATATTCTTGCAACTTACCTGCAAAATTACACTGTTGATTGGCAAAATTGTTTTCAAGTTCAAAGGCATACAGCCGCCCTTTTACTCCTTTGTTCAGGTCGTAAGGTTCCTGATCTAACTCTGCTCCATACTGATCCTGTTTACTATCAGGAGAACGCTGAGTCTGTAGTTTTTTGGCCAGTTTTTGGGTCAAAAACTGACTCATCAAATTATCGACAGTCAGGATGGAAACTATTAAGCAATAATAAAGATATAAATCTAGATCCTTTTTTTGCTATCAAACAAACAATCGCTCTTTTAGAAAGTCGCAGACAAATGTCAAATGGGTCTAGTTTGTTTATGAATTTTCGAGGTGAATCAAAACCTGCATTTAGGGCAATTATTGCCGGGTGGATAAAGACCTTGTTCAAGGATGCTGGCATCTCAGCGGCTCCGGGAAGTATCCGTTCTGCTGTTGCATCTAAAAACTGGCTCGAAAATTATCCGTTAGAAGATATTCTTGCAAGAGGCAATTGGCGATCACAAAATACGTTTTGTAAATTTCATAGTACCCAATCCTTCAACCTTCTCAGTGAGTAGGTTATTTATTGCAGTCAATGATTGACTCCACAAATGATAATTAGATAATTATTGTTGTGATACCTTTTGTTTTGTTTACAATTTAATGTAAAACTTATAATATTATGAGTATATACAGGTTTCTTGTAGAATCAAAGAACAATAATATAATATGACTGATTTATTAAACATCATTAACAAAAAATGTGTTTGATGATTTAAATGCCCTATATTTCAATCTTTAAAATCCTGAAATAAATAACTCTTTCTTACATTAGCTATTCCACCACCAGGCGATAACAAACACGATCTCAATTAAACTAAGCTTCGAATAACGGTCAAGTCAAATTAATAGCAGCGTTTTACCTACCAATAAAACGCATATTAATTTACTTACCTTATTCGAAGCTTAGAGTCAAGCTCTGCCTGGTTAATTGACACAATGAGCAAGAAATGGCAAAGTCCATTTTAACTGGGCTCCCCTCTACCGGGTGGTGGGACTAAAGATAGAAAGAGATAGAAGATTTGATAGAAAAAGATAGATATATGGCGGGAAACGTAGTGCCTATCTCAATTAAACTAAGCTTCGAATAAGGTAAGTAAATTAATATGCGTTTTATTGGTAGGTAAAACGCTGCTATTACTACGTATTATGTGAGAAACTCGATAACAAAACAAAACACGCACGACATTCGAGCGTCGTGTCACGCCTGCAAGCCCTGAGATTGACCACTGGCTCATCTAGTTTGAAGTGGTTTCGGCTCATACGTGACAAGCGGATACGCACATGTGTAATCGAGGGAATGGACCATTTCTTAAGGCCGGGGTATTCGGCGGTTTACTCTAATTGCGGGGGTGGGTAACTCCGCCCACCGCGGGGGGCTGTCCGCGCCGTCGGGCGCGCGCGGCGCGTAAGCAACTGAGCGCCAAATTTGAAATAGGCCTTAAAATTTCCTATCATTAAGCTTAAAGAGCTCATACTATGGCTCAGAAGTGTATTTTTATTATAATATTATGTCATCGTAATCTTTATATTTTCTAAACTAAAATTATGAATTATCCCCTGTTCCACTCACGGCAATTATGACAAAATTTCAATATTATTAAAGTTTTTCGTCATATTAAAGCTTGGTTATACCTATTATTGTTTCATTTTGATATATTTATATTGTTACAAAATATGTTCAATACTTATACAGTGTAATTTTTTACGTGGGCGTGGTAGGTCAAATCTAAAACTGTGACAAATAAAGAAAAACACTCAATAGTTGTCTCGGGCCCGATCTTGATGAAAAACAAAACGGAATTATTAGATGTTTGAAATCGAAAAAAACCGGCCAAGTGCGAGTCGGTCGGACTCACGCACGAAGGGTACCGCCAATCTATAAAAAACGGTAAAAAAAACACGTTTGTTGTATGGGAGTCCCCTTAAATATTAATTAATGTATTCTATTATATTTAGTATTTGTTGTTACAGCGGCAGCAAAAATACAACATCTCTGAAAATAATAACTCTCTAAGTATCACGGTTCATAAGATACAGCCTGATGACAGACGGACAGACAGACAGACGGACAGTGGAGCCTCAGTAATAGGGTCCCGTTTTACCCTTTGGGTACGGAATCCTAAAAAGAAAAACAACCCGTATTATTACCCCATTCGATAGTGTCGATAAGAACCAATTCTGGGAAGTAGTGAGTGTGACATACGGGAAACTTAGGGAAAAACCTCATTTTAAACAAAATTGCGTTGTGGGTCGTTCTTCGCATTATTTGGTCAATGCATGCACGGGCGCGTAGGGTTTGTTCCCGGGAATTCTTGGTACTGAAATAACCAGAAATTTCCGGGAAAATTCATTGATTCGAATACCGGCAAATTTGAGCTAATAGGAAGTATTTCCCAGGATTTTCGATACTACAATTGGATGCCTACTACGTAAACCATCATAATGTTTTAAAACTCAACTTTACAGGAGCACCATCTAAATAAATTATTGGGTGCAGTTCTTGTCTTTTGCCTAGGAGTAAAAATTTTTACTACGTATAGTCGAAGTATAGCTTGTTAACACAATATGTTATACAACATGTATTTGTTAATATATTACAGTTTCATAAAACTAATCTCAAAAATGGTAACTTTACAATACGGTTATTTACGTTGCATAGTAGTAGGTAGCAAGTAAACTATTAAATTAGTCTAATACCATTAGAATAGTTTGTTACGGGATTGCTACCATGTACCTTATTTTTGAGTTCCCGATATTTCGGCACTGTTGCAAGCGCCATGATCACGGAAAAATAAGGTACATGGTAGCAATCCCGTAACAAACTATTCTAATGTTAGTGACCATGAAAGTTTAAAAGAATATAGTCTAATACCATTTAAAGTATTTAAATAATAAAATGGTAGAGGTAAAATTTGTATTGAACCAAAATTGCGTGTTCTTTAATTTATTCATAAAAGACTATAATAGCGGTTGCTTATTTCGGATAAATACATCTTATATTATTCAGCGCAAGTTATTGTGAAATTTCTCGTATTCCTAAAGAATGGTGCATTTTTTAGGATTTTAAAGAAGCCTATGTTCATCAGAAATAATGTAGGGATCTAATGGTAAAAGAATGTAATTGGCTCAGTAGTTTTGGAGCCTAATCAGTCCATATAAACAAAAAATGAAACCTCTCCTCTTAATAATATTAGAAAAGATCAACAAATTATACTATGAAAGGTTCTTACTTTGTAGAAAGGGATTCACATAATGATTTTATCCTTAATTACGTTTCGATCGGGTTACACCGACCGAGGTCACAGGTAGACTGGTGAGCCAGTCAGATTACATCCATAAAAAGATCCGGTGCTTGGTAAGACGCGATCTCCAAAGCTGAAACTCCTGCCTCATATAGGATATAAGGTGCCATGCAAAATATTTGTAAACTTATTATTCTTGGTTGTTGAGCAAAACCGGTTTCAAAAGTATTTTCCCAAAGAATGGGGAGATCGCATTTTACAAATCTAAAAACCTAGGATGGCAGAACCATCACAGCAGTTTCGGAAATTCTCACCTAGATCTCGATCTAGAAGTCCTCGCACTTCTTTGGCAGCTAATATGCCTCGCATGTCCTGAAACTTCCACCTGACGCGAATGACCCTAGAGCCACGCTTATACGCCACTACAGCGATGGTTTCCCAGAACTAGACATAGACGAAATTGAGTCGGCTCTCAAACATCTTAGCAAGGCAAAGCTGGAGTCACTTCAGAACTTCTAAAAGCAAGAGGGCTTCCCATCCTTGGAAAACTAAGGAGATTGTTCAACCCCGTCTTAGGCAATAGGACTACGCCGAGGGCGTGGAGTGAGGGCGCGGTTAAAAGGTTTTTCGAAAAAGGAGATAAACTCTTGAAGAACTACAGACAGATCACGCTCCTGAGCAACGTCTATAAGCTATTAACATGTTTTTTTACATGTTAAACTGTAAATTATGTATGTACTATCAGCGTATTACTTACAACAAATTTACAGAGTATTTCTTGTACATGTAATAATTTTGTATTTTCATTGATGTAACACCAAATAAAGCAAAATTGAGGTTGAGGTATGCCTGGCTCCACACAAAAAATCTAAATATTTACAACAATTAAATTTCGTAGCTATTGCGATGGTGTGCGGGGGGCGGGGGGAGTGCGCATAATTACGTGGTTGATAAAACCTCCCCCACTCCCTTAGCTACCTCTTCTAGCTCATATACCTTCTCATGTCGGCGTCGAAGTAACGCTGGCCTGCATCTGAGTGAAAGAAGTGCTTACGTCAAGGAATGCCAATCCAGAATATACTAGAGACATTACCACCGCAGCGACTTTCATCAAGATCCCCTATCTGGACTGATAACAGCCTAAAAACCGACTTCAGTCGGAAGACAGCGTGGCAGTAATGTTGAGACAGCTTTGAAGATTCACAAAAACACTTAATTGTGGATCCGACATCAAAGCCCGCTGGTTTAAGTTCTACACGCCAAGTATGGGTAAGGCTAAATTGGTTCAGGTCATGATGCGTGCGTACCAATCACCATTTTCATAAGTGGGGGCTGACCAGAAATAAGAGTGCTTTTCTCATGGGCAATTATAATCTTGCCCTTTCTCGAGTAAGATCTCTTGAAAATCAATATTTTTTGTTGCCTCCTATATACCTACAAACAAATACCACTAATCATAGTTAAAGCTGTGAGGTGAAATTAAAAAAGTAAGGCAAAACCTATTAATTTAAATGAAGCCCTTAAAAATAAAACTTATCTAGCTGACCAGGCGAACTTCGTACCGCCAACGTACCCTGTACGAGTAGTTTTTTGTATAATAAAATAAAATTACCGTTTTTAGTATTTTCCTTGCAAGAGATTTAAATGAAGAGAAAAGGAAAATGTTCAATTTTGGCCTGCGCGTGGACAAGAAGTTTAGGGAAAAATAATCTTCCTTCTTCTATTCCCTGCCCTTTTTGCAATTATTTTAGAGAAATATAATATTACCTAAAATTATTTTATATATACTTTTCCCTATTCCCTATTTTCCCTATTCGCTATCATAGAATAATAACTAAATTACTCAAGTCAGTGTTCTTAAAATGTCTGGTTAACGGCGGCGAATAAAGAAATCAGTACAAAGTGCAGATAAAAACTGAATAACTTAAAAAGTTGAGTGATACAGAGATATGTATTTTTTAAAGTAACATTCAATAATTAAAGATTTTAGACAATATTATTTTTATCTGAATATCATGTCCGTGACTTCTTTCAGCTTCGGCCTGAGCTTCAAACAATTTGGACAGTGTCATTTAAGTACTTATAAATATGATAATAGTTGTAAGTTCAGACGCGTCAGAATGGCGGGTATATAATACATGCGCTTCTGTAGCAAAGTTTCCCAAAGACGTTGTTGTATATGGTCATATTTGAGATTTGTTTTCTAATTGGAGCAAAAAAATAAAGTAAGGATCAGTAGTAGGACAAGTAGTAGAATGTAGGCTGTGCAGTACCGGTGCTGAAACTGATTTTTGAATCCTCGGTACAGTAGTCAGCGAGTACCGGGAAATACCGAGAATACGTTCGATACGTTACGTTCGATACCGGATAAAAAACTAAGATAATAATACTGAGTTTATTAGTCGTGCTCGTGTTAAATAGCTCAGTGTAAATAAAAGATTTTTTACTGAGGATTTATTTACAAAATATAGCCATTTTTGTGTAATCTTTTTAATCACTTTAAAAATTTAAATGACACCTTTGACGAAGGGGAAAGGGCGTTCTTGTTTGTAGGTACTTCCGAGCAGCGGGAACCATAGGTTACTTGAAGCAATTGATTACTGAAATAACTGGGAATTCCCGATCCGATCCGATCCAATCTCACTGTAATTTTGATATCCGGAAATGACAATGACCTGGCCGACTCCAACTCTTATGTAAATTTCATCTTAGGATGAATCGAGTTGAGATGTTCTAAATATCGATCCACTTCTTGCTCGTTACCTTTGATGATACTGAAAATATCATCAACATACCGTTTCCATAGTCTGACAGTTAAAATAGTCACATTTACACGATAGCAACTAGCAAAATAGTCACATTTAAAGAGGGTTAATTTACGAAACTTGAAAGTCTGGATTCAAAATTGAGCACTTCCAATTTGAAAATTATTACAAATGATTTAAGAAGCAAATGGGTCACGATCTACGGTTCCCGATGGGTAATGACGTTTGAAACTTTTTATTTAGGACATAATATATTAAAAGCGACAAAAACTTTAGACACGCAGAATGACGAAACGAACCCGAACTTTAAAAACGGAAAAATGCTGATCGTTAAGCCGTAGATTTTAGCCGGAGTGAATTCAATGCACTGCGAACCAAAATAAGGACAAATTGGTGTAAAAAAATACTTTTGGTTATGTTATATGTTGTAAAATAATTTGTGACGTGTAATAGGAGAAATCCGTTTCAACAGAACAAATTACTAGACTACTAAGTACCTACATACAATCACTTTCTCTCACTAATGGAGTGTAACGTATTAATTTCCCAGTAAGAAACTACTTACCAATAACATCGATTTTTTTTTTTTACTTATCTTTACCGCTGTGTCTTTCGGCAGCGTTTACCCGGTCCGGTTTCCGGCTGGGTATAGACCGAGCCTAAGCCCGGATGCAATACGTCGCTTAAGCATTAAGGCTCGGTCTATACCCAGCCGGAAACCGGACCGGGTTAACGCGGATTCAATCCGTCGCTTATGCAATAAGGTCGTTTTTTGAACGGTTTCTTGCGGATGCTTACGGATTCCGGCAGCGTATATGAGCCTAAGTTCGTTTTTTAAAAAAGTTCTATAAAATATCGGCCGGAAACAGCTTATTATGTGCCTTTCTAAAACACAGTGTTGGGTGAAGAAGCAGTCGTAGATCTTTGCCTAATTTTGTATATTGAATAGAAAACTTACCGATATTGTCCTTGATTAGGTGTAGGTTTACCTTACTTGACACCAGAGGGCGCCACTTTGTATGCAGGTATGACGAGTCGAAACCTGTCAAACTCAATAGCGTTGTGATTTTTGCCGCGTAAACAGCAAAAAGTTTTCTAAAGTTATAAAACAGTGATTTAAGTGATAAAACACAGTTATCTATAGTTATTCGAGTGCAATGGAGAAGGTTGGTGACAGTGCGAGGTCTGAGTCTGTTGTCCCGGCCGGGATACGGGCTTCGGCTCACTTGGATTCGGAATCCATATCTTCATCTTCGGAAGATGAAAGATTTGCCTCCACCTTCTAACAAAAGACGTGAGTACCTTAAATCGAGATCATTTATACAATCTCGCAACTACTACGATCCACGAGTCGATACTTTAATTACTCAGATGGATTATTATTCAAATTATAATGCACACAATGTGTCTTCTACATCTTGGCAACAATTAGATTATTTACATAATGCACAATGCGGTGTCGAACCGCAAAGTACCCTTATATTAGTTATGACTACTACCTCAACTCAATCGAATTTTTCACTAGGTGAGGTTAGAATTGATCTTGATGGTAGCAAAATTTTCCTGCAAACCCAGAGCAACTTAGGGAACTTAAAGCTGCAAAACATTCGATTCACATGCCTGGAAGGGTATTCGCTTTAAGAAAGCTTAACAAGCACATTAATTTTGCTTTACCTGGGTTTACAGACTTAAAATTAAACTGTGAGTCAATCCTATTTGAATATAACTAAAGCCTATTTAGCTTCCACAGAGACCCTTACGGCCGGTCTGTCTAATAGTGATTTAGAGCAAACACACTTGATTCAAAAATCTTAGTTTGGGCTGCACGAAACCCAACTAACTTAAATATTAACAATTTATCTGACAAATTTTTAACCAAGTGAGGCCCTGATTCTCCTACTTGCAAAAGTATTGAAGTAAATTTGCAAATGATATGTGGTAAGAGTGCAGAGAGCATCTCACTAAGATGTGATCACATATTTCACCCTGTTTTCAAATTAGAATGAGACCAATATTCAACCTTTGTAATCTCAATTGACTTGTAGCCACAAAACACTCATCTGGTTTTCCAAATTGATTTGATTTGATGTAGACTTCTTGTAGGACCAGGACTGGTTATTAGTAAGATTTACCTTCATAATGCCTATTTTGACCTGCCCATAGCAGAGGCTTACAGAGGGTTTCTCAGAGTCATTTACGACCAAGAGATATTACAACTAACGGCCAGTAAAGACTACCATTTGGTCTGTTTTCGGCACAACTGACTTTGTCAGCTGTGTCGAATTGGGTTGCGGAAACCCTATGTGCCAAGGGTATTTGAATGCTCATTTTATTTGGCACTTACTTACTGGCACATCAGGAACGGTCAGTTCTAGACTCTCAGGTTGCGGAGACGCTGAGATTGTTAGAGACTTTGGGATTTCATATAATCTGCCTACCTACCCAAAGTGTATTGTAGAACCTACACATGAACTGGAATATTTAGGCTTAATGTGGAATACTCTCAGAAACACAATGACTTTAAAAAAATATATATATATAATAATAATAAAAAATGCAAAGATATTGTGTCTAACAGCAAATTTAATGTACATGTACAGTGAGGATGGCCCAGAGTCTTTAAGGTTATTTGCTTAGTTTGGTTGGCTAGATATTGGAGTTCTTATAATTCCTAAATTTTGCAACAATGACCGTTCGCGGCGGACAGCTTCACTGTTGCAGGATGCAATATTTCTGAGAAAATTTTACAAAAGCCATTGGAGAGAGTGAAAAGTTCTGCCTTCAACAGTTGCACCAGGACCTAAAATAGCGGTGCAGATCAGTAGACTGTGCTACCAAACCTTAACGCCAAAACAAAGTCACACACTTTCTGTCCACCGATGCAGCGGATGCAGGGTGGGGCGCTCAACTAAACAGGTAGTACCTATTAGGAAATGGGACGCCCAGTCAAAGCAAATGGCACTCCAACCTTAAGGAGATGTATGCCGTGTACAGTACAGTCTTAGACCAAAAGATGTACTGACCTGAGCCCACATTCTGATTCAATCTGTTAACAGGACGCTAGTAGCGTACATCAGGAGCGAAGGAGGTACTTCCTCATTGACTCTTCTGAATCTGACCACTAAACTGCTACAGTAAACAGACCAGCTTGAAATAATTCTCTCGGCGAGATATCTACCGAAAGCAGACCACCTTTTTAGAGGTCAAGCAGTTCACGAGTGGCTTCGGGTGCCCCAGGCCACGGAGGCTATATTCAGAGTATGGGGTGTTTCCAGACTTAAATCTACCGAAAGCAGACCACCTTTTTAGAGGTCGAGCAGTTCCCGAGTGACTTGGGGACTGGTGCCCCAGGCCACGGAGGCTATATTCAGAGTATGGGGTATTTTCAGACTTAAGACTTGTTTGCATCAGAGGCCACAGCCGTCGAGCTACGTCACTCTGGACTCGACAGATGGGTCCGCAATTTTTTAGAACGACTCCAGTCGTCCTTTGGACTGTCAGTTGGGACGGGTCTTCCTACCCCCCAACCTGATCCCACAGGTTCTGGCACACCTGAATGTATCCAAAGGGATATTCATTCTAGTAGCTCCCTTAGGGCTACTATGCTTTTGGCTCCCAGCTCTCCAGAGTACAGATCTAGAAGACTCACTGCCGATAGAAGGTCTGCGGAAGACCTTAGTAGATCAGTCAACGGGTCAAAGCCCCCCCACAAGTAGACAGGCTTTTTCTCCTAGCGAGGAAAATTGGGGGTGGGGAGAGGAAATAAACCACTAGTTTGCGGAAATCTACCTTATCCACTTATAAAGGCCCGATGGTTTTCTTGATGTAAGTTGCACAAGATAAATCCAAAAATGACACACCTGGTTGCTAGATTCAGAGCAAAATTTTCTTGAAGATAGACATGCTTAAAAATCTATACTTCACATAAATCAGCAGTGTCTACCTTCTGTACTACTTTGAAAGAAAAGATTGCATACTCCTTTGGTTACAATTTCTCTCGCCCACCCAAATATACTAAGGCCTTCGGTTTTTGACATTAAGATATTATTTACTGGCTACAAATCAGTTCTTCAAGCGGTCACATTATTTGACTTATCGCAAAGATTGCTATGCCCTGATTGTTCTTTTGGAATAATCTGAAGGCAGCTTAGACTGGTAGAATGACATTATGGCCAACATTTTAATCCTAAAACATACTCTTCCAATCACAGGCAATCGGGTTGGCTGTTGATTAAACATCTGGAGGATCTTATGCCCTGTAAGCCATATTCAGGAACTCATTTAGAACTCCATGGTGAGATAATCTCAGACAGAGATCAAAAGTCTGTTCTCATTTGTTACTGGTATTGTTAGACCAGCATCTACTGGTATTGTTAGACCAGCTTCTATTGGCATTGTTAATCCAGTTTCTAAAATAAATATAGGAAATTGGACCAAAGTGGTTGAAATTGATGCCCCTCCAACTGTGGATCGGTTTGATCTCAAGGTTGGTTACAAAATAAACCAGTAGTAGAGATCCTAGAAAGAGCAGATCAGAGAAGACAAAACATTTAAAAATTATTTATTGTCATGGAGTTCAAGATAATTCACACATTATTAATTCTTGTGCTGATTTATCATGTAATAATTTTAAAAGTAACTAGTTCAAACACTAAATATCTGTTTTATTATTTTTAAAATTATTTAAATTTATAATAAAAAGAGTCACTATCTTACTATTAAGTTTCATAATTTTCTCTAAGTTATTGTTGATTAAATTTAGAGAAAGTTAATTCCTTTGTTTTTACTATTATTTCATTGATCTCAATGAAAGCTGTGATTTTTGTTAAATATTGTGATATACAATTAGAGACAAAGTTTCTATAAATAATAATATAGCCTTTATTTCCGAACTTTTAGTTACATTAATTGTTTAATTCACTCAATTTTCTTGAATGGGAACCCCTATTTGGGTATAGGCCTCCTCCAGTTTAATCCAGTTTTCCCTGTCTGTAGCTCGTTTGATCCACTCCTTTCCAGCTGTGGCTGCGATGTCGTCGCTCCATCGTTTTGCAGGTCGCCCTTTTCGCCTTTTCCCATTGGGTCCCTTCCATCTAGTTGCTTCTATTGTCCATCGCTTGTCGCTGTATCTTGCAACATGACCAGCCCATCGCCATTTTGACCTTAGACTATAGTAGAGGATGTCAATCACTTTTGTCTTTTTACGTATGAACTCACTTCTAACTTTATGTATTTTTCTTATTTTGAGAAGGCTTCTTTCAATAGCTTTCTGGCATCTGACCAGTTTTGTTTTTATTTTCGTGGTATAGGTTCTTGTCTGGCAACCATACGTGAGAGTCGGTAAAATGCATGTATCCATCACTGTTTTCTTTAGGTGGAGTGGGTAGTCGCCTTTCATAATCTCTTTAAGTGACCAGTATTTTTTCCAACTCGTATTTATACGGCGTTCTACCTCTGCTTCTTCATTTCGGTCTTCAAACGATAATACTTTACCAAGGTATATGTATTCATTTACGTATTCAAGTACCTTTCCTTCGAGCTTTATTGTATGTGTGTAGCTGTTTGTCATAACTTTTGTTTTATCTTTATTCATCAGAAGACCTACTTTTTCACTTTGTTCTCTTAGTTGGTTAGTCATTTTTTCAAGACTTCTGCTGCTTTCTGCTAAGAGGACTATGTCATCCGCGAATCTGAGATGACTTAAGTACCGGCTGCCCATTTTGATTCCTTCATTTTCCCATCTCAGTTCCTCGAAGATGTTTTGCAGGACTGCTATGAAAATTTTGGGGGACAAGGGGTCTCCTTGTCTTACTCCTCGTTTAATTGTTATTTCCGGTCCTCTTTTCTCTAACTTCACACAACTGGTGCTGCCTTCGTATATGTGTTTTAAAGTGTTTATGTATTTTTCGTGGACTTGGCATTTGGACAGTGCTTCCCAGATTGCGTCGTGTGCTATTGTGTCGAATGCCTTAGCGTAATCGATGAAAGCTACATATAATGGTCTGTTGAACTCTTTGTATTTTTCTATAACTTGCTGCATTACATGTAGGTGGTCTATCGTTGAGAACCCTGACCGGAACCCTGCCTGTTCTATAGGTTGAAGATTTTCGATTTTGCCATTGATTCTGCTTAGTAGTAGTGAGGTAAAAAGCTTGTAAGTGCTAGGTAGAAGGCTAATTGGACGATAGTTGCCTATATTTTGAGGGTCGCCTTTTTTGTATAGCAGAATAATATCTGATTTCTTCCATTGTTCTGGTATTTGTCCCGAGTTTATAATTTTGCTGAATAAGCATGATAGTGGTTGAGCTAACAGAGCAATTCCAGTTTTTAAGGCCTCATTCGTTATACCGTCTGGCCCTGGACTTTTTTCGGATTTAAGCTTTTTTATGTGGTTTACTATCTCCGTCGTATCTACTCCTGCGGGATCATCTTCGATGTCGCTATGATTTTTAGGATGTTTGTTTTTGCCTGCGCTTGTTTCAACGTGTTTATAAAGCTCTTTGTAAAATTCTGTAGCACAATCTATAATATCTTTCCTCGTGTTAGTTCCCGTGGTTGTTTTTAGATTTTGTATCCAGGTTTTATGTGAGCTTAATTGTTTTTGTGCTCTTTTTGCGCTTCTATATTGGTCTAGATTGGTTTCTACTATCTGCTTTCTGTATTTTGCGTAGTCTTTTTTAATAGCCTTGTTAGTTCTTTTAAACAGTATACTTAGTTCTTTCTTAACTTCCTTTGTTTTTTTACTTGTTTTGAGAAGTTCTGAGCGTCTTGTCATTAGTTCTATTGTAGGTTGTGTAAGGATTTTGTTTGCTGTGGTTTGTTTTTCTTCTTTCTTTTGGTCTGTTGACATACTCTTTTTAATTATGTATTCTATTTTATTGTATAAGGTCTGGACAGTCACGTCGTCGTCTAAAGTTTCTAATTCTTGTATATTGTTTTCTAGATTTCTGGTGTATAGTGTTATTTCTTCTTTTGTTTTGAATGCATTTAAGGGTGGTTTGAATGATTTTCTGCTTTTTATATTATTCTGTAGGAGATAAGTGGCTCTTACTAGTCTGTGATCAGAGCTGGATTTTAAGCCGTGCAGTACTTCTATCTTCCTTATTTTTTTGGGTTGATTTGACAGGATGTAATCCACTTCGTTTTTAGTTTTTCCGTTTGGCGAAATCCATGTCCATTTGCGATTATGTCTCATTTTGAAATGTGTATTCATGACCGATAGATTATGTTCGAGAGCAAATTCTAAAAGCTTTTCGCCTCGCTCATTCCTTTTTCCATATCCATGTTTTCCTATGATCTTGTTTTCGTTTTTTTTAGCTAGGCCCACTTTAGCATTAAAATCACCAATGACTAATACGTTCTCCCCAGCCCGCGTTTGTGCTTCTTGTAGAGTATCATAAAATTTGTCGATTTCTTCCTCAGAGGCTTTTTCGGTAGGTGCATACGCTTGAATGATTGAAATCGTCTTTTTACTGAACTCCAGTTGAAGTAGTGCAACTCTTTCAGATAAACCTGAAAAGTTTAAGATGTTGTTTTTAAATTCTTTTTTTATCAAAAAACCTACTCCATGTAGGCCAGGCGTTTCTCCTTTCCAACAGAATATAAAATCTTCGTGCTCTTCGATGTTGCACCCCATTCTTCTGACTTCCGCCAAGCCCAATATATCAATTTTGATTTTTTCTAGTGTATGCATAAGTTCGATGTATCTTTCTGTGGATGCTAAAGATCTAACATTAAATGTTCCGATGTATAGAGTTTTTTGAGACAGTTCTCTATTTTTTACTGGAGGGTTTTGGTCATTTTCCCCCACGGGGACCAGCCGGCTTGGGGGAGTGTTTTTTGTTGTTGTTTGTTGAATGTTTTTCTCTTGGAGGTTGATGTTCCGGCTTCGGGTGTACGGTGGTTGCTATGCATTAGTCTTCTTTCTCCCTGAGTTGGGTTTTGCCCGCGCCATGAACTCGTACGCATTAATTATGTTAAGTCTCTTCGAGGCTACTTGTGATAGTATTTCTGTCTGTGGTGTAGTGTGATTGGAAGTAGAAGATGGATCCCACTTTTTTTTTTTCCTGATTTAAATCTGTTTGGTTTGTGACTATCAGTTTATCTGCTTTTAAGTAGGCTATGTTGCCCTTCTTCCGTTCCTCTTCAAGCTTTGGTCGTAATGCTTTGCGCGCTTCTAATATTTCTTTTGTGTAGTCTTCCTTTACATATATACCCGTGGGTAATTTATTTTTGGATCTCATTAATTCCATTTTCCTCCAATACGATACAAGCGAAACCAAAATAGGTCGCGGCGAGCTTTTTGCTTTTCCGATTCTGAAGACGTTTTTGATTTCGGGTTCTTGCATGTTTAATCCAAGAAAACCGTTTAGTTTTTCAGTTATATGTTTTACCAAACTCAGCTCTTCCTGCTTGTCTTCTTTTATTCCGAAGAGGATTATATTATTTTTCTTTTTATCCATTTCAAATCCCTTTATTTTCTCCTTCAGTTCTTTAACTTCATTTTTAAGCTGTTTGTTTTCTTCATATAGCATTTTAAACCGTTCATCTATTTGTTGTACTACGGTTTTTGTTACTGCTTCCGTTATAGATATAGTCTGTTGTTTCATTTGCTCTTGAATTTTTTCGAATAATATTTGCATTTGGTTTTCCATGTTTCTGTGTTAGTCTTTTTTTTTTTTATATTATTTTTATTTTCAGGTTATTTTAATCCTAGATCTGGCAACATTAAAGTCAAATAGTAACTTTTTTAAGTTTTTGTGGTAGCAACACTATCTGTCAGAATTAGTTTTTGCGGTTGTCTAACTTGGGTGACAATTGTTCTACACAGATTAATATCTATGTTTTGAGTTGCGAACGAACTTCACTTTGTACTTATTACTTATTTTTGAGGTTATCTTTCTTCAGAAATAACAATAGCACTTCACTGATTATGTATTTTGTGAGTTATTTTAGTAAGGAATATTTCTTAGTGTCTTGAATTGTGATGTTGTTGACTTTTAACACTGGATGCACTTAATATTAAGGTAAAAACAAATATTATTATAAGAGCAGTCGTTAGTACGTGAAGCCACTTTCGCACCGGAACCGGAACCTAGTTTCTATAAATAATGATACTTAATTTGTTTTTACTACAATAATGTGATTATTTATTATGGTTTTCATCTCATCAATAGCGTTGTCCTTGACACCAGCAGATAACAAACAGGTCTTCACCCAACACTGTGTTTTAGAAAGGCACATAATATAACTGTTTTGCATTACAACAAAACAATTATTATGTGTCGGATAAAACACAGTGTTGCAGCAAGGCCTTGCTGGTGAAAGACTATTGAGTTTGACAGGTTTCGACTCGTCATACCTGCATACAAAGTGGCGTCCTCTGGTGTCAAGTAAGGTAAACCTACACCTAATCAAGGACAATATCGGTAAGTTTTCTATTCAATATACAAAATTAGGCAAAGATCTACGACTGCTTCTTCACCCAACACTGTGTTTTATCCGACACATAATAATTGTTTTGTTGTAATGCAAAACAGTTATATTATAAATCCTAGCCTTGCAGATAAGATAGATTACGTTATCAAATCGTGCTAATTATGGATGGGGCTTCGAGACTTTTTACTCGATCACAAAAATTCGTTAATTCATTCACATCATTTATTTTATTCATTCAGCCAGGTGACAGATCATTCTTATTAACAATACTGGCTACGCTTATGAAGCCATAAAAGGGGTAGAAAACATCTGTCATGGCTTCATCGAAAGTAAGTCGAGCTGACATTAGGCTGTCATAGAAATCTGAATAGGCACTGGCATAAGGCTGCTTCCTGCTACCTCTCACTGATCAAATAAACTACGTAGTAGTACGTAGCACTGAACAAGTAATATCTTTAGACATACTCTGACTATTCTGCGAGTAATACACTACGTTAGTACGTACGTGGTATTATTTGATCAGTGATTGAAGTAGCAAGTTGCCGTCATAGTATTATTTGATCAGTGGTTGCCGTGTTTTAAAAAATAAAATGTCTCTACCTGCCTACATTTTTGCAATATTTTGTTAATTCTTTTAAAGAAGAAAGGATTACTTACAAATTTTATTTCAGCGTCGTTAAAATTATTACCATTGTTTCGATGTTATTGGTAAGTAGTTTTTTACTGGGAAATTAATACGTTACACTCCATTAGTGAGAGAAAGTGATTGTATGTAGGTACTTAGTAGTCTAGTAATTTGTTCTGTTGAAACGGATTTCTCCTATTACACGTCACAAATTATTTTACAACATATAACATAATGAAAAGTATTTTTTTACACCAATTTGTCCTTATTTTGGTTCGCAGTGCATCGAATTCACTCCGGCTAAAATCTACGGCTTAACGATCAGCATTTTTCCGTTTTAAAAGTTCGGGTTCGTTTCGTCACTCTGCGTGTCTAAAGTTTTTGTCGCTTTTAATATATTATGTCCTAAATAAAAAGTTTCAAACGTCATTACCCATCGGGAACCAAAACAAATAAATGTTAACTGTAGATCGTGACCCATTTGCTTCTTAAATCATTTGTAATAATTTTCAAATTGGAAGTGCTCAATGTTGAATCCAGACTTTCAAGTTCCGTAAATTAACCCTCTTTAAATGTGACTATTTTGCTAGTTGCTATTGTGTAAATGTGTCTATTTTAACTGTCAGACTATGGAAACGGTATGTTGATGATATTTTCAGTATCATCAAAGGTAATGAGCAAGAAGTGGATCGATATTTAGAACATCTCAACTCGATTCATCCTAAGATGAAATTTACATAAGAGTTGGAGTCGGCCAGGTCATTGTCATTTCTGGATATCAAAATTACAGTGAGATCGGATGGATCCTTATCGCACTGTGTCTATAGAAAACCAACACACACAGATAGATACTTACACGCTGCCTCACATCACCATCCAAGCCACTTACAATCCGTAATGTCATCATTATGAAATAGAGCATATGATCTCTGTGACCCTGACCATTTGAAGCAAGAGCTAAATCATGTTCAGGAGGTTCTCATTAAAAACGGATATAAAGTGTCACCACATCTGTTGAAGCCTCCGATAAAACACTCTCTAAGTACATCTCGCATTTTTGCCCTACGTGAAAGGAGTGACTGATCAAATTGGCTTCCTGCTTAGGAAATGGTCCATTCCCAGGATTACACATGTGCGTGTCCGCTTGTCACGTATGAGCCGAAACCACTTCAAACTAGATGAGCCAGTGGTCAATCTAAGGGCTTGCAGGCGTGACACGACGCTCGAATGTCGTGCGTGTTTTGTTTTGTTATCGAGTTTCCCACAAAATACGTAGTAATATTTTTGTTTATTATTTAAAAAGTGTTGTAAATATGGTTGTACATTGTACTGTGTGTGATAATACCTCCTGACAATTTTATTGCATTTGTTGAATTGCTTGAGCAAAAATTTCGCGAATATTTTGATCTTTATGTACAAATTGTTAATATTGGTAATGACATATTAGCAAGTTTGCAAGATTGTACATTTCATATGCCATGTGATTATTTCCCATTGGATGATTTGAAAAAACTTTATATTAGATTTAGAATTTATCATTCGATTAAAAGACACAACAAATTATTAAAAACCAAAAGTAATTAAAAAAAATATTCAGAGTATGTAATTTGTAAAAAAATAACCTATTTTAATAAAAAATGTGAAAAAAAAGAACATTTATATTTCAAATTTATTCAATTGTGCCAACCCTACCAAAATAGGTATACATTTTGCTAGCTCTTTAGAAGCTTTGTCTCTGTTCCGTTTCCTTACTCATGTGTTAAAAGTACAGACTACTAGGCACACCGAAGGATGTCTTGCCGTTACAAACACTAGGTGTTTACAAGATAAACTGTAGCTGCGGGAGTTCCTACATAGGCCAAGCAAAACGAACTATCGCTGAAAGGGTTAAAGAGCATATAGCTGCTGTAAAAAACCGCTAATCTGCGAAATCAGCGATTGCCGAACACCTTCTTGGATCGAGCACTAATCACTGGATTGAATTTCATCAAACGCAAGTTCTTTCCATGGATCGCCACTTTTATTATAGAGTTGTGCGTGAAGCTATTGAAATCAAAGAGTATAAAAATTTCAATCGGGACGACATTTCAAATTATCCAGTGATTAAAAATAGACAATCTCGTTTTGTTTCGTGATCGAGTTCTCACCTGAATAAGGACGCGGCGGTTAGTGTGCAGAATAGGGACACAGTGAGTGTAGTGTGTGACGGTACTTGGAATGAAAATAATATTATGAGGGTAGATGAATAATCTCATATGGAGTTAAGACATCGCTGTTCCAGTCAGCCTGTGACCCCGGTCGGTGTAACCCGATCGAAACGTCAGGCAAAAGAGGTAACATTTTGTACCTAAATTATGATCGCGTTAATTCCCGTTTCATTAAGCTACTTTCGCGTTAAATAATTTAATTATGCAACGCGAAAGTTTAAAAGTTATTAGTTAATAAGGTTAAATAAAATAAAATAAATTATTTGCTTTCAGTTTTTCGGCGGTTTAATTATTTTGTTAAAAAGTTTTTATTTAATGATTTTTTCGTACTTCAGATAATCAGAAGAAATAGGTTTCGTACAATTGATATTAATTCAAATGAGATTCGTGATTTTAAATGATTAAAATTTTATTCATTCGGAATTATGTAATTCGGATTAAAGAGAATCGGAATATTCAAATTCGGAATTAAATATTTCGTAATATTTAGGTGTTCCCAATAATGGCACTACTTAGCAAATATCTAAACTCATAATTATATTATTGTTAAATTTCATTTTTCGTTTAATAAATTATGTCCTCGTAAACCATATTGTGCTGATACCAATTTTAATGACACAATGAGACTAAGAGAAAAGACCTTATGAATATAATACAGCCAAAACTAAGGGTAGCTAGACATAGTGTAAAATATCAGGAGGTGAAACAAATTGCCAAAGGATCTTAAAAGTGTAACTAATTCAAATGTATTTAAAAACAAACTGAGGGCTTATCTATTGGAAAACAGTTTTTATAGGTAGAGGATTATGTAAATAATGTTTAAATTAAATTCATTCATTGACATAAATTGTAATCCAATTAAATTATTTAATGAGTATGTTTTAAATGTTTAATCAAATTAATTATACTTTAAATTTTTATGTGATCCAATTTGTGCTAATGTGACTGTAATAATGCGCATATATTTTTAATCTTATAAATTTTTATATTTTCCTACACAATATGTTTTGTTACCGGAAATAAATAAGTCATAAATGACTTATGACTTAATTATTTAACAAATATTGTAATTTAGCGCTCGCCGGCCGCTGCCGTGGCATGCTTAATACGCTCGCTCTGCTCGCTCGGCTTCGCGCTTTGTGTGGTCATAGTTCATGGTCACTGTTCTAACCTAACCTAACCCAGATAAGATTTGTGACACGTTTAGCCATAAATTGATTCTACACCCTCATGTGCTTTTCCGTCGTGCGACGATTTAAACTAAGACATTGTAAACGGTTAGATTTATGGACTACTTATTTAATATTATAAAATATTTCTATCGGGTGTTGACGGTAGTAGTATATACCGCAACATTGATTAGAAAATACGCTGGCTTTGACAGCAAGAACCACTTGAAAGATTTCATCGAGTTTGCTAACGTCTCGGGAGCTTAGTGGTCAAAGCACTCGCCCGGTATGCGATGGACGTGGGTTCGGATCCCACATGAGGCGGACGATTTTTTTCAAGTATTAAAAATCTTAGATATACCTAGCATGGTAATTGCTAAAAACAAAAATTTAAATTGTTTAAGCTTTTCTGAACTTTACCAATAGTTAAATATTTGTAAAAATATTTCTATCGGGTGTTGACGGTAGTAGTATATACCGCAACATTGATTAGAAAATACGCTGGCTTTGACAGCGAGAACCACTTGAAAGATTTCGTCGAGTTTACTAACGTCTCGGTAGCTTAGTGGTCAAAGCACTCGCCCGGTATGCGATGGACGTGGGTTCGGATCCCACCTGAGGCGGACGATTTTTTTTAAGTATTAAAAATCTTAGATAAACCTAGCATGGTAATTGCTAAAAACAAAAATTTAAATTGTTTAAGCTTTTCTGATCTTTACCAATAGTTAAATATTTGTAAAAATATTTCTATCGGGTGTTGACGGTAGTAGTATATACCGCAACATTGATTAGAAAATACGCTGGCTTTGACAGCGAGAACCACTTGAAAGATTTCGTCGAGTTTACTAACGTCTCGGTAGCTTAGTGGTCAAAGCACTCGCCCGGTATGCGATGGACGTGGGTTCGGATCCCACCTGAGGCGGACGATTTTTTTTCAAGTATTAAAAATCATAGATAAACCTAGCATGGTAATTGCTAAAAACAAAAATTTAAATCAACAATTTGGATAAATAACACTTATCATCGACCTCAGGTGGGACTCCAACCCACGTCCCATCGCAAGCCGGGCGAGTGCTTTACTAACTTTTTTCAAGTGTTATTTATTTTCAATGAAACCTTGCATGGAATTGCTAAAAACAAAAATTTACAATAACATTTATGATTAAGAAATATATGAAAACAAAAATTAGTAAAACAAGTTTATTACTAGTGATGTTATGAAGTTTGATGATTATGTGTTTCGATCATTAGCATTTAAAAACAATATGAAGAGTGATCATTATGATTAGGGCATCGAAACCCGAGCCGATTTTAAAAACCTGGGTTTTCGGGTCTAAGGATAATCACAAACCGGGTAACCCGAGCTTTTCGAACTTTAATATATTTTTAAAAATACAACGGAATTGTTTCCAATTTAGATTTTCTGAAGTGAGTGTTCTATATTAAGGTGAATAAATTAGTGTCAAATATATTTTTTTTCGTTATATTCATATTGTCAATTCTCGCCGCGAATTCTCCTTTATGTCTTCTACCGAATAAAACCGGGTGCCATGAAGTGGTAATTTGAGTTTAGGAAAAAGAAAGAAGTCGGCTGGAGCCATATCTGGTGTATAAGGTGGCTGCTCGATGGTATTTGTTGAGTTTTTGGTCAAAAATTCGTTCACAATAATGGCCTTGTTGGAAGGCGCATTATCGTGGTGCAAAATCCAAGAATTTTCATTCCACAAATCTGGCCTTTTTCTTCTAATTTGCTCTCTTAAACGCCGCATAACGCTTAAATAATACTCTTTTTTTATTGTTTGGCCTTCTGGCAAGAATTCTGAGTGCACAATACCGCGACAGACAAAGAAACTGCAACATGACTTTGCCTTTCGATCGAGTTTGGAGCGGTTTCTTCGGTTTCGGTTCAGTTGGAAGGCGCCACTCCGAAGCTTGTTGACTAGTTTGCATGTCAAACTCGTAAACCCACGTCTCGTCACCAGTAACAATGCGTTTCTTGAGTTTGTTTTTCTTTTTTGTGACTGCACAGGCTTAAAGAGGGCCTAAACAGACATTATTTACAAAATTTACTAACTTTTTAGCACAAAAAAGATTTTATATCGTAATTTTACGGTACTACTTATATTGACTGTGTCAACCAGGAATCCTTTTAGTTTTGCCAATTTGACAAGGTGACTAGATGTTTTGTTCATGATGTAAAAAACTGTGCAAAATAGTCATTTTCGATAAATTAATCATTCGATGTATTGAGCGTTCGATATTTTGAACGTTCGATTATTTGTAAATTCGATATTTTGAACGTTCGATTTTTTGACCGTTCAATGAATAGTGTTCGATATTTTGATTTTCGATAATTTGGTATTCGATATGACGTTGGTAACCCGAAAAAAGATGCACCCAAAAACTCTGTTAACATGAAACACGTTGGTTACAACAAAATGTTTTTGTTTTAGTTCTAAATAATGGCTGACAAAGAACAAGTAATCCAAGCGCTTCGTGCTACCCTCATATCAGTTAAGGGTGCATTGACAGTTAAACAGTGCAACCGTAAGTATTCAAAATATAATGTAAGTTGCGAATAATTGTAATTTAATACTTAAGTATAAGTTGCTAATTATCATTAAATTCCTTATCAAATTTTGCTAAGAGAAAATATTGGAAATACATTGTATTATATTAATTTAATTAGATTAGAAGAAGTACCTGAGTTTGGCTTCATTTATCAGGAGAACGGGGACGTTCGGGACAATGCTATGAATGAGGTGTTATACATAAACATTCATAGATTAACCCTACAAAATATCAAGCTGTGATCTGCCAAGAGTTGGTACTTATAGAGCAAGTTAGACATCGTACCATACCATTTTTTTTAAATAAGGTTCTTGTAAATTATTAGGGTACCTACGCCCAGACCTGACAAATCATGTTTCTGTATGATTCTCATTCAACCTAACCTGTATACTTGGAAGTTACTGTCTCTACTAATATGGGTTATTTATTTTTAAATATTTTCAGGGGATTATCGAGAACTTCAGGGGGAATGGATCCCTTTTAAAAAGTTGGGCTATCCCTCTTTAGAAAAATTATTTCTTGATGTTCCCGGATTTAAAGTAACGCAAGTTAATGGAGAATGGTATGTTGATGCTATTGCCAGCCAAGAAACACAGCATATCGTGGCCATGGTCGCCCGACAAAAACCAAGCAAAAAAACGAATATAAAATTGAATTATCCAGTAAGTATACATGGACAAAACCAAACTTTATCATTCATCATAGACAGAATTTCTTAATATTATGTCCAATATCGATAGAGATTATAAATAATAGCTACTTGACAAACTCGCTGCTCACTCTATAATAAAGTACTCTAATTTATTATTGAGAGATAAAGATTCCTAAACCTAAATTAAATTATCAGGCTTTTAGTAATGGTGACACTTGTATGGGCTAGGGATCGGACCGATACAAACGTGAAAAATCGACATCCTGTAATTTATAAATAGAAAAAAAAACTGGCATGCGTAGCTGATCGCTTGTCAGGTATATAATAATATTGCGGTTAAAAGGCCTATAGGCCTAAAATCCCTAATTATATTTTATTTATTAAATTTATTTAAAACAGATTATGTAATATCATACTTGCCTACAAAATATAACATGGTATTTAGATTTTAACGCTTCGCTGGCCGCTGCTGCGGTACCACTCGCTTGTTTAGCTCTGTTTGCGAGTTTTGGTACCTGTTCTAACTTTATCTAACCCAAAAGTGGTAGTACCTTTGGTAATGGATTCAGCTAAATTGTATTATACATAATAACGAATGATTTGGTTGATATTCTCTAACCCCGCCGCATCCGCTAACACCAAACTTCATTTTTATTCAGCCGTCAATATTTGAATTTCTGACTTTCTAAATGTATCCCTGTAAACTACATCTATCATTTTTATATCAATAACTGACAATTAGTAACGAAACCATACAAATAAATAATTACGTCAACCTCGTATTCTAAATATTTTCTTACCATAAATTGTGCTAATGTTCGATTGACTGTAAAATTAATCTACTATCTACCTAAATTTTAAGTATAAAACTTAGATGTTATATATTATAGATATTATTATTAAATTATTAAAACATTAGGCAACTAGTTGTACAGGGGTAAGTAGTAACAAGCATTTTTTTACCTAAATAATAATATTATAATGATAAATAATTTATTTCTAAGAAAATGGTTAAACAAGATCTTTACAAGAATTCGTTACAGGTTTGCATAACATTTTATTTAAAATCTTAGCTAAATAGTTGCTCATTCGAACAGTACTGCTGCATTTCCTATATACCCAAAAAGTTAGTTCCCATAGCAGACTGAAAACATGTACACGATAAATTTTGTTACCTTTTTTACTGTGTTTTTGGCAAATAAACGTTTGAACTTGAACTAACCGAAAAACGAAAAATTGTTACACTAGCCTCCCGCTTCTCTATTTAAAAATTGGTGTTAAGATTTCGTTGTTACAACATACTTATTTTGAAGGATTTAGGATTTCGAGCATAGGCCTTTTAAACGTCGAAGTTAAAATTCTAATTATTCTAATATGTAAACGTTCGGTTTTTAACGGAATGTTGCTTGTGAAAAGGTTTGTTGTCCTTAAGCCTAATCTGTCAAGCTCAATGTGTACCTGACTGAACATAATTTAAATAGTCGGTATTATTTCCTGTATAATTTTTTTAACATGCTCTATATTTTTCAGAATAGGTTTCCGAAAAAACAAGGATCTTGGCGAAAACCATTAGCATCATCAAGTTTTTCTCATAATTACAATAACCAATACTCAAATCAATATTACAGAGCAAAGAGTGCAGCACCTTTTAACAACAATAGTTATGGCAATAAGGTAAGTAATTCAATAATATATTGCTATGTCCACACGAAAACCTTCACAAGGATATTTCGAAAGGTTTTGCAAAGTCACTTGATGGTAATATAGATCGCAGCTACTAATGTGTCATATCTGCTATAAGTAACATAGTCGCAAGCGTAGCTTTTTTGACTTTTTAAAATTAAGAGCTTTATATTTTATAGGAAAATATGTATCTTGCCTCAAGCAGGATCTTGTGTTTATCAATCAACTTACAACAAGACGCAACAAAATTTTGTCCATACCCTAGTATCACTGACTAAAGTGTGTGCTTGTGCACACAAAAAACATACAAATGTGATTATTTATTTTAGATTAAGGGGACTGACTAAAATGTTATTTACATATATATTTTTGATACACGGATACAGACACAGATTCACATTTGAATTATAACACCCTTTTCTTTTCGTCGGGGGTTAAATAAAATATCTTTAAACGTAGAGTGCCTTAGCCAGGAATCGAACCGACGGAAACGCCAAAAATAACGACTAGTAAAATTTTTATGTCAATTTAATATGATACATGACGTGCCAGTTCTAGAGCGTAAAGCCTAACATCTTTCAAAATACATGAGTGACTTCCAGTTTGCGATTTATATTTTTCACTGGTTAAATAGCTACTTTGAAAAAAAAAACAGAAGTTTCATTGTGTGAATTGATGCTGTTTTTTTTATTGTGCAGAGCATTGTGTTAAATAATACATACAATTCATACAACGTTTCATCATCATCATATCAGCCTGTTGCAGTCCACTGCTGGACATAGGCCTCCCCCAAGGAGCGCCACAGCGCACGATCTCCCGCCCTGTGCATCCATTCGCTGCCAGCTGCCTTCTTCAGGTCATTGGTCCATCTAGCCGGGGGGCGTCCTACACTACGTTTGCCTAATACAACGTTTAAGTGTTAACATTTAAATCAATGGTGCAGAGAAATACTTTCTATTAAATGAATAAGTGTTACGCATTACCGATTGTGAAAATAAAATTTAAAAGCTTGATTTTTCCCATAACATATCAAAACCCGTATAAACAGTGTGGCTACAAGCCATGCTCAGTTTTAAACGAAGGAATATCTTTGTTATTAACATGTCATTATAAAGTTTATTCGCATCGATTATTTAATTAAGTGCATACCATTTATAGTTTCGTCATGTCATGTCATGTCAGTCAGTCTGTCTGTCCGTCAGAGGTTTTGCTTGGAGACTGTTTGCACTAGAGGGCTGTCATTTTGTTAAACTGTACTACTCTGTCAAGAAAGTACCGGGAAAAGATTATTAATCTTTTCCCGGTACTTAATACACAAAATGTAAGTTATTCATCCAAATTTATTTTATCACCTTTAAGTATGCTCCTTCAGAAGCGATACACTTACGCCAACGAATAATCCAATCATTAAACATTTTTTAAACGCATTTTCCGGAATCGAGTTCAGTTCTCGCCGCGAATTCTCCTTTGTGTCTTCTACCGAATGAAACCGGGTGCCACGAAATGGTAATTTGAGTTTAGGAAAAAGAAAGAAGTCGGCTGGAGCCATATCTGGTGTATAAGGTGGCTGCTCGATGGTATTTGTTGACTTTTTGGTCAAAAATTCGTTTACAATGATGGCCTTGTGGGAAGGCGCATTATCGGGGGTGCAAAATCCAAGAATTTTGATTTCACAAATCTGGCCTTTTTCGTCTAATTTGCTCTCTTAAACGCCGCATAACGCTTAAATAATACTCTTTTTTATCGTTTGACCTTCTGGCAAGAATTCTGAGTGCAAAACACCGCGACAGTCAAAGAAAACAGTCAACATGACTTTGACTTTCGATCGAGTTTGGCGCGGTTTCTTCGTGTCTTCTGTCTTCGGTTTCGGTTCAGTTGGAAGGCGCCACTCCGGAGCTTGTTGACTAGTTTGCATGTCAAACTCGTAAACCCACGTCTCGTCACCAGTAACAATGCGTTTTATGAATGTTGGGTCGGAATTGACTCGTTCTAGCATGTCCTCAGCGACTCTTTTGCGATTGAGTTTTTGGAGAAAATTCAGGTCTTTTGGGACTAGCCGAGCGGCAACATGTTTCATGCATAATTGATCATTTAAAATGGTACGAATCGACTCGTGTGACATAAAAAGTTCGACGGCTAGCTCTCTCAAACTTGAATGAGGATTTTCAGTTACTATTTCCTTCACTTTTGCGATGTTATCTTCAGTAGCAGACGTTGATGGCCTACCAGAGCGAGGCAAATCTTCCATCAGATCTCGACCGCTTTTGAACGCTTTGTACCACTCATAAACACGTGTTTTTGATAAAGTCGATTCACCGTAAGCCTTCTGTAACATTTTCAGAGACTCTGAACACGAAATCCTATTGGCGATGCAAAATTTAAGACAAACTCTTTGTTCGATGTTTTTGTCTATTATGAAATTCGCAATACACACTAGATATGGTATAACTAAAAACAATACTGTATTAAATCTAATTATCAGATGTAACTCAAACTCCGCGCCAAAATGGAAGACAGTTGTGCCAATCTAACAACAACAATAAAAATATAATTTTGAATTTGGAACCATAAACAAATCATCATTTCCCGAAACTTTTTTGACAGTATGTATATCTCAATCACGCCGACAAAGTGGTAAAATTAAATTTTGAAAACTATTTTTTATGGTAGCTACATGTATCGCGGGGATGTTTTTTATTTTCATCGTCTATTAGGTTCCGTTTGTGAAATATTACACTAAAAATTGCTAATTGTTGTTCGAGTAGAGCCCCTAAGGTCCGAAAAAGTCATGATTATGGCTCGAAAAATTCATTTTATGTGCTTTTTATGAATTTTTAAGCAAAATTATATCGGTTAAGTAAGAAAGCTCAGTTAGCTGAGTAAAAGTCTTTGACTTATGTATTTCTATCATTCAAGTAAACATATACAGCAAACATAATAAATAAATAAATAGCAAGCAAACATAATAAATAAATAGATATTTAAAATAAATATTTATTTATTTTTAAAAGAGGCTGACAATAGTGACCGCGTTTCTTGCGCTGCTTCTTCTCGGCACTAGCCCACAATAGTCCCGAAGCAGTGGTAGGTAAAAAATTGGGACATGTAAAAGTGCCTTTTATGGCCAATTTACAGAAATAAATGATTTTTGATTTTATACAATTAAAAACTCAATTAAAGACTTCTTCTGAAATATATTGTGGTAATGATTGGCAACTACGCAACCCTACACTGCGCGTGGCACGACACGCACTTGGCCGGATTTTTAAATCTTGCATTTTATAAATTACTAATATATAAATGACTTCAATACTATTTAAGAAAGTTGTAACTAAATACAAATAATTTCTTTTAGCCAAACCTGTGCCAAAAGTCGTCTCATCTTAAGCTGGATTGCGCACTTTATAATTTGTACTAGTCCACGCGGGTATTATAAAGATAGTCCAATCAATAAAGTAGTTGTAGAGTGCGTGAGCGGGAACCTAAGCGATTTCTTCAGAAACTTATTCAGGGTTCTTAGATCGAAAATATACTAAAAATCCTGACGTCTAGGAGGTGCGCCTTGAGAAAGGTCTCAATTTTTGGTTTTTCACTAACATCTCTAAAATGGTGCGTTGTAGCGATTAATGTTCTAAAATGGAATGAAAGCTTAATAAATTTTCTATAACTCTTATTCTATACACTTTTTTTATATTGCTAACCATTTTTAAACTACACGCTCCAGAAATGCAAAAACAGATATATGACTATACTAGGGCTTTCCATACATAACTTCATCCCCCTTTTTACCCCATCAGGAGTTAATTTATCAAAGACACGTGTTAATTCATTTTCATACGTCAGCCTAAATACAAAATTTGGAGATCCTAACTTCAAAACTGACAGATTTCATACAAACTTTCAAGAAATTCCAAAAATCCTTTCTTTTTTGGATGCCTACGCTGTATAAGGTATCTATGCGCAAAATTTGAAGTCTCTAGGTTTAGCGGTCTAAGTTGTGACTTGTGCATTGATAGACCAAATACGCTTAGAATTTTATTATTATAGATTTTTACATTTCTGGAGCGCACTGTGTTCAATTTCGCATCTGGGTCGCACATTTTCATCTGACCCCGTGGGTTGATGGGGAGCACTATTCTAAACAACATTAGTTAGGTGGAAGAGCATCCATTGTCAATAGTTTAGCTGAAAACTAATTCAAAGTTCGTGTTTCAGAGACTACCAAAAACTAGAAAATCATAATATTATATCTGTTTGAACAGACACACTTTACACTTTTCGGAGTTTCACTGCAGCCCATAGTATAAGAGAAAAAAAGAAAATATACATTTCAGTTTTTATTATTTTGCTACTAAACTCTATCGATCCCGCAACATTTTTTTCGGGATCGATAGAGTTTAGTAGGAAATATGGAAAAAGTGTATAGAATAAAAGTTATAGAACATGTTATAAGCTTACATTCCTTCATAGAACATTAATCGGTACAACGCGCCATTTTTGAGATGTTGGTGAAAAACCTAAAATTGAGACCTTTGTTACCCCCTCCCTCTGGCGCACCTCCTAGACGTCAGGAATTTTAGTATGTTTTCTCCCTAAGCACCCTGAAAAAGTTTCTGAAGAAATCACTTAGGTTCCCGCTTCTTTTGAGTCATTCCTTGACTGAACTATGAGTGCAATTAGACTTTCGGTAAAAAGTTTTTTTTCTGGTATAAAATTCAGTACAATTTTGACACTTATACTATTAAATAGTGAGTTAAACTGTAAAGAACGTAAAGATATAGTGTCACTTTCGATTGAACGAACTATTGAACTAGCATGTGTTGAGCTAGAGCAGTATATTATAATAAGCGTGTACAGCCCCCCATCAGCCAATTACCAGCTTTTTAAATCCAATATGGAAGAGGCTTTGTAAAAAGTCTGTAGTTCTAGTAAGAAAATAGTTGTATGTGGAGATTTTTATATCAATATATTAGTAAATTCACCGAATTCAACTCGTTTTCTTAATCTTTTTAAATCGTTTAATTTAATTAACTTATTTAATGAACCAACAAGAGTAACTCTCACAACAGATACTTGCTTAGATAATAATTTTTGCAATAGCAATGTAATAGATAAATCAGTTATAAATTATTTAAGTTCTGACCATAGTGGCCAGAGGGCGTCGTTTGAGCACCATCATGTCCGAGGAATTATAGATGCTGTCTGCAGGCCAATAACCATAAATAGAATAGACAGATTTAAAGAAAAAAATTGTGATGGTATAGATTAATTAAAATCTAGCAGTAGCCATAGTGTTGATCTGTTATATGAGGATCCTTTTGGTTTGAACAAAAATGAATTTGATAAAATTTTTACATAAAAAAAAAAACAAATAAAGTCAGGTGTAAGTTTAATGAATGGTCTATACCTGGTATTTACAAAATTAGAAGAACATATTATGACTTTTATAATCTAAAAGCAAACACTCAGAACCCACAGATCATAGATCATTTTCGAAATTACTCTAAAATATTTAAAAAAGTATGTGCCACTGCAAAACCAAATCATCTTCGAAATATTATTTTGGGTTCTGATAATAAAGCAAAGGTCACATGGAACATAATAAATAAAGAAACATGTGGCGTAAACAGAATGATCGATCACACTTACTCTCTTAAAATTGGGGATAAACTAATTAACTCACATGCAGAAGTTGCAAATGCTTTTGAGGAATTCTTTTCAAATATAGCTCCCTCTAAAGAACTGGCTTCTTCTGCTGAACTAGCTGAATCCCTTCTCAAGTCGGGTGTTGATGAGTGCAAAACTCCATTTAATTTTAGACATATTAATACTGATATACTAATAAAAACTTTCAAGGAATTAAACATGAAAAAAACTGAGGACTTATGGGGGATCTCAGTCAATATTATCAATACAATTATAAGTACGATAGCCCCTTATCTTACAATTATTTTTAATAAATGTATTGATGATAAACAGTTCCCACAGACTTTGATGACAGACACAACTTTGATGAACAGATGAAATGACTTTGATGACAGACACAACTTTGATGAAATTTAGTAAGATAATTCCTTTATATAAATCAGGCGAGAAAAATGATCCTTCAAATTTTCGACCAATTTCTATTTTACCAGTACTTAGTTAAGTTTTTGAAAAACTAATTTTTAATCAACTTTTATCACACTTTGTGCTCAATAAATTGTTACATAACAAACAATACGGCTTCACGATAGAAGATAGAAGCACTACAGATGCTGGAGTTGCACTCTTGAAACACGTGTTTGATGCTTGGGAAAGTAGGCAGAGAGTTTTTTTGTGATCTTTCTAAGGCTTTTGATTGTGTGGAAAGTCAAACTTTACTGAAAAAACTTAGACACTATGGTGTTTCACGCGATGCCTCAGATTTAGTAAACTCTTATCTCACAAACAGAACACAAAAAGTTTGTATCAATGGAGCTGAGTCTTCTTGGTCGCCTCTTACTATGGGCGTGCCGCAGGGATTGATATTAGGGCCTCTGCTCATTCTAATTTACATAAATGACCTTCAATCTTTTACAAAAGACCTCTGTGAGACAGTGTTATTTGCAGATGATACTTCATTGATTTTTAAAATCAAGAGAGGTAAAGACTCATTTGACGATGTAAATATGCACGCTCGCAAGTATTGCATTGGTTCACCACCAATAATCTTATGGTCAATGCAAATAAAACAAAGTGCATCAAATTCACAATGCCCAACGTAAAACTTGTATCAACACATATTACTGTAAAAGATGAACATCTTAATACAGCTAGTTCCACTACATTTTTAGGAATCACTTAAGATTCCCGTTTGCAATGGGGTGCGCATATCGAGACTCTGTCGGGAAGCCTTAGCTCTGCTGCTTATTCCGTGAGAAAGATAAGACAACTGACTGATGTTGAAACGGCAAGATTGGTGTATTTTAGCTATTTTCATAGTATAATGTCATATGGAATATTGTTATAGGGCTCAGCAGCAGATATTGAATCTATATTTGTACTGCAGAAGAGAGCTGTACGGGCAATTTACGGCCTTGGACCCCGAGACTCCTTAAAAGAACTGTTTAAAGAAATTAATATACTAACAGTAGCATCCCAATTTATTTATGAAAGTACATTTGCAAAAACCTGTCCTTATTCCTTAAGAAAAGTGACATTCATAATCTTAACACCCGGAATAAGAATATGCTTGCCGTTCCCAATTTCAGACTGCATAAAGTGGGTAATTCGTTTATGGAAAAATGTATTCGCTTTTTTAATAAATTACCAGCGTCTGTTGTAGAACTGCCACTGTTAAAATTTAAATCGCATATTAAAACAACTTTAATGAAAAAAGGATATTATACTGTAAATGATTATATAAATGATAAAAATATTTGGAAATAAATACTGCCCTGCTCTCACAGGTACATTTATCTTGTAAAGTAAAATATATACTATTTAAAAAGAGGCTGACAATAGTGACCGAGTTTCTTGCGCTACTTCTTCTCGGCGCTAGCCCAAAATTGTCCCGAAGTAGTGGTAGGGAAAAAATATTGGGACGTGTAAAAGCACTTAGTTTAAGCCTATTTACAGAAATAAATTGGTTTTATTGGTTTTAGTTCTTTAAAACAGACGCCTATGTGCCTGAAAAATATCAATACTACTTATGGGTCAATTGTATTCGCTCTAGTAAACAATTCTATAATTAAACTAAAACCACGCATTTGCCATTATTAAGTCCAGTCCTCTTAGATCTTTTGGACTAATTTAAACTAACACTGTTTAATGTATGGTATTTCTGTTCCACTAAAATATAAAGTTTTTAAAATGATTTTTGCTACATATAATTATTTCCATCGGAATCTTATGAATACGTACACTGTTTTTATTTTATAAGCTTTTAAAATAATTTTGTTTTTAGTTTAATAATAAATATAGTTATAAAACGAACGAAACAAAGACCGTCCCTCAAGTCAAGCAAGTAACTAGATCAATAAGTGATCAGCATTCCGATAAAAATGGATCTAATACCACTAAAACTTATACTTCCACACCTGGTGTCCGGGAAGTAAATATTTTGTCTGACGAGGTTTGTGTTTTTTATATAAGTATAACAATGCAAAATTAGACATTCACCTTTTTGCGGATGCGCAATTTTAACAAACAATTTGATTTTTAATAAAGTTGCATACATTCTTACTTGCATACATACAAATAGATTCACGTATAAATCAGCCACCAAATGTTTGTCAAAGTTCTTGCTTCTTAACTTTCCGCTTGTTATTGCAAATGATGTTTTAAATTAATTAGAGAAAAATATGAACTTCCTTTAGTGAGTTAATATTTGTTTTTAGTTTAAACATTCCATTCGTGCTGAAAATGAGACCGACTCGAAGTACAGTGGCAAAGTATCAGCATCCCAAAGATTATCTAATTTACGAGATCGACTTAGTACAGTCGATCTGATTCCGCTGCAACTACCCGCTACGAAAAATGAATGTTTGGTGAGTTTATAAAGTATTTTTTATGAAAATATTTTGTAGGGCATAGTATAAATGTTACTCTATTAAACAAATAAAATAATTTTATTTCGAACAATTTGGAACAGTTCATATTAGTGTTAGTATAAGAGAATAGACTTTAAAAACCTAATAGTGCTTAAACATAATTTCGGGTATTTGTATACTAATTATATTAATACTAAGTCAACGAGAGTAATTAGACCTGCAGGGCATGCAATGCCCACACAGCATGCGCAACACGATAAAAAAATTTCGTGGCATTTTATCAACTTTTGACATAAATAAGTCGTTTTGTCTTCGATATCAAATAAAAAACTAAAATATCTTGGCAATGCCGTGTTATAACGTAAAAATAAGAACGAACGAAGAACGGGAGACCCTGAAAATATTAAGAAAAAGGATTCGAGACGTCTGTGATCCGTTAGGTTAGGGAAAACGACAAAATTATCGTCGATGACAAAATTTATCTTTCTATCGATAAAATAACCGATGCGCGCATGCTTGCCCTGCAGAAAGTGTATACTCTTTCATTTGATTACCCTCCGCACCATTGTTTTCTTAATAGGTGAAGTGTATTCTATCAGCCACCCTCTCCCTCCAGGATGCTGTTGCACTGATGACTGGCACGCAGTCTGTCTATCAGTGATGTTTTTTATTATATTAAAACTTTTTCGCAGGAAATTAGCGGTCCGGTTACTAGCGTTACACCAGCACATAGTTTAGAGCCACCTCCAGACTCTACGTCATCTGTAGCGAAATTGGAGTGGACATGTCGAAAGCTTGGACTGCCTTTACCCTTGTTCAAAGTTCACGATATTAGACCGAAACGTGGTCCTATCAGCTATGACTGCACTGTAAAAGTTAGTGTTTTTGTTTTCAATTAATGCGCTCTGCTTTTTTCGGCTTCACCAAAAAAGGTTTCCTTCCGAACAAACCACCACCAAAATATTTTTAAACAACTTATCCAACTATGGGGTGAATGTCGAAATTAAGGGTTCCGTGTTGAACGGGTCATCTTAAAAACGACGTAAACGCGATAGACCATTGATCCAAACGAAGAAAATTAATGTCCAACCAATGATGTCAAAATTCGCTAAATTTTGGTACTAATACTGCAGGAAACATCGAAAACAACCATTTTTACCCCTTACATTTTTTTATTACTATTTTTACAACCCTATTTTATACCCCTAAACTCGTGATCATCCAAGAACGTAACAATAGAATTTCTGTTGTGCCTCGATTGCGCATGGCTGACAAGTTACGAGATGAATTTACTTCTACATGCATGTGTGTTATTACGGTGTTCAGTTGCGTGTGGCTGTCCTTTCAAAGATGCATGGTGTGGGGCATACATAGAAAGTAAAAAAAAAAACGAATTTACAATCAAATTAATAAATATATTTATAGGTGGGGACTACATATTCCAGTACGTCGTATCCGGACTCGTCGCCATCCGAAGAATTAGCTAAGGAAGTGGCAGCTGTTAAGATGATATCTGTAATCGAGAGCTCTGAAGCTGGTGGTATGCCAACGTCATCCAGTAGTGACGCTTTAAACTATCTTGCGGAACTCGTGGCAGAACACGAAGCCGGTCTTTGGGCGAGTACTGTGCCACATTTCTACAGGTTTGAAATTTTCCCGGTCGGGTCAATGTAGAAAACGAACTTTTCTATATTGGCTCGGGTCTGGGTGTTGTGGTACCGTCGTTGTTTCTGATTTCTATAACACAAGTGCTTCAGCTTAACCAACTTACCTTACGATCAAAGCAATGTATGTGATGTTGTCCAATTTTTTTTTCGTAACATGTCATATATAAGGTTCGATTTTATTAGTGTTCATCCTGTTATTCTGTGACTAGGTATATAGGTGAAAAGCAATCGTAAAAACCAACTTTCAAATGTCTATCATAAAAACTAAAAAAGTCAAAAATAAATTACAAAATAGCAACATTGACTTCATATTGCATAAACTCGTCCTATCTTCAACTCTTTCTAGCTCTGTACAAGGGGAAGGAATAAGACGGATAATCAGATGGTTAAACGTAGCAAAGTTAGTTTAAGCCTATTTACAGAAATAAATTGGTTTTATTGGTTTATTGGTTAAAGATAGGACGAGTTTATGCAATATGAAGTCGATGGTGTTGATTTTTAACTCTTTTAGTTTTTATGGTACACATTTGAAAATTGGTCACAGGTTAACAGGATGAACACTAATAAAATCGGACCTTATATAGAAAGCGTATATATATAGCCCGATGTTGGTCCCATACGAATTAGAAAAAAAAACCCTTAGGGTAGGAAAACAGGGGATGATTGATTGTTTACTCACTTATTGTAATGTTTGATCACGCATAACTTTTTACAGAGTAGTCCAATTTTGATAATCCTTTTTTTTATATGGATACCTCGATATTAGTCCCATATAAATTTGAAGAAAAAAATGCTTACCCTAAGTGTGGGAAAATAGGGGTTTATCGTTTACTCTCAGATTTTAATGCTGATCTTATCTCCGCAGAAAATCATTAAATAAAAACTGTTAAACAGAAAAATTAAACCTCCGAAAAACTAAAAAGCAAAAAATAATAAACTTTTTTTCTTTTAACCTTTATAACTAAGTGCCTAAAGTTTACCTAATCAGTTCTTTTTGGAGTCTGTGCGAATGAACAAATTTTAACTCTCAATGGCTGGCACCGATTCCAAAAAGAGCTGATTAGGTATACTTACATTAGTTAAGGAACTTAGTTTTTACGGTTAAAAGAATAAAAGTTATTATTTTTTGCTTTTCAGTTTTGCGGCGGTTAATTTTTTTTGTTAAAAAGTTTTTTATAATCAAAACATTAAACATGCTGGTGCACTTTACGTGCAGGGGGTAGGTACCCTACAACATTTTGTTTTGTGGTCGTGTCGTGGTTAATATTTCACTGTGTAATATAAATTGGCATTTAGTTAGATGTTCGGTTTTATGTATTTTAGGGGTTTAATTGTCGGAAGTATAATAATAATTAATTTTATAGTCCTACGCGATGGACCCGGCTGTTAGGCTACTCTTTCTGTTTCCTACCTATGATCATTTCGATAGCAGTGTTTTAACTTCCATGTTTTTTAAGTACTTAATATTTAATCTTGCGTTTAATTTGTTAATTGTTTTTCACTTAAGACTGTGATTTGGTTAGGTCCTAACGTTTTCACTTTTTTAAATAATGACTGTATGCGTTAAAATAAATAAATAGTAGTAACAAATATCTGGCACCTATACTAGCTTCCGCAGCTTCGGCTTGCTGGTCGCCTCCGGCGACTGCTCTCCCTCCGCCCTCCGGCTTTTTAATAACACTCTAGTATTGGGCAGACAAGTAACACGGCAAAGGACCACGGCGAGTCGAGTTTTCCAAATCGTTTTGTATGTCAACTTGGTTTTATTTTATTATGAACCTTATGGCCGCTTGCTTATGGCTTATCTTGAATCATACATAAAAGGAAACATACCTATATTTGAAGTATATTTTTTTGGAATGAATGGTAATTAAAATATAAATATATGTAATATGTGTATAAATGCTCCGATTCGGATTCTAAACTCATTTTTTTATGATATATGTGTATTTGGAATATTACTTCTTATGTTAAAAGATATTTAGGACAAATGTGTTTATTACTAACAAAATTATGAGATTTTATGTTTATAGAAATGAACATTATGACTAAATAATTTTCGGACAAATGACTATTCGACAATGTGATTGATTCGGACATTTGACTATTATGGACAAGTGATGATTCTGAGAACTTTGTTTTATGATTTTCGACCATAAAAGTTTATGAAACACAATGGGAACTCCCTAAAAAAGTGCACTTTACTTAATTTCTAATCGGTCATTGAATCTGCGAAAATTAGCCACTTGAATAAAAAGTCTAATTTGATAGCAGAATTGGCCCGTAAAATAATACTAACTTGACATTGTATTTCTAATCTTGAATTGTGTTTTAAGGGCAAAGTATGGCGAGAATCTACCTAGTAATTGGCAAGAATTAGTTGAGAATTGTCCTCGAATAATAAAAGACAGAGTTGTAAATGGATTATTAGTTCTTCTCCCTAATAATGAGGTATGTTCCTTAGTTGTACCGCGACCGTAGTTACCCCACTTAAGAGATGAATTTAAGCCTAAAACAAGTGTATATTATTTATCTACAGCAAACGGGCGGTGCCGCCGTAGTAAAATAATAGAAAAAAAAAACAGGCTTACCCTGAAATTATGGATCAAATCGAACAGATGAATTGGAACATTTGCGAGGGTGAAACCCGTCATTTTTGACTCCGAATGTGAGTTCCATTTTCGGCAGGAAAAAGTTGTGATTGATTTTTCATTTTTGACGACCTCTGAAACTGAGAATGCGAGCACGCCGGACTTGGCTGCGTTGCCATCTCTGAGTTTCCGGGTTCGATTCCCGGTCGGGTCATTGTAGAAAACGAACTTTTCTATGTTGGCTCGGGTCTGGGTGTTGTGGTACCGTCGTTGTTTCTGATTTCTATAACACAAGTGGTTCAGCTTAACCAAGTTACCTTAGGATCAATCAAAGCAATGTATGTGATGTTGTCCAATTTTTTTTTCGTAACATGCCATAGTGCTATAACAAAGCTCATACGAACAAACGATCAAAGGGAACAGTTGTTTTGATCTACTATCAAACATGTCTGACAAAAATGAAACTGAAAGTTTTTCACAACTTTTTATCTGTCAAAAATAAAACCTACATTCATAGAGCGAAAAGTATGAGAATCACCCCCCTTAAGCGTCTGTTCGATTTGATTCATACTTCCAGGGACATCCTGGATTTTCTAGTAGCTTTATCGAAAAATAAGATGAAACGTGCAATGTGTAAAATTACTTCTTCTTTTACCGGATTGCGACGAAAATGGAATAACATCCATAGGAAAATGTTTATGGTTAGCAATATAGGCTGTTAAAAAGTACGAGTATTTTAGGGGTGATTAAAAACGGAGTCTAAAATACAGAAAAAAAAAATTGAATTTCATTATTCACAGATTTACATTACCTTCAGCCGCCACCGTTCACCTTCAGGTAGGTACCTGAGGCCCAGGTATTACAAAAAAAAAATACATGACGGAATTTAAACCTCAAATACCTGTCTGGTATCAAAAGTCTTTAAAAAGCGGTCGTTCGTTTTTAAACCTTTTTACGTAGTTGGGTATAGGTTTTTCTAAACTTTAGTAATAAAACTAAATAACCGTCCGTCTGCGCGCCTTTTGTGTCCGATTCCGCGCTGAGTCCTTAGATCTCAACCCGCGAGACATTTGAATATATTTCTGTAGTTCCGATTAGGTATAGATCCGTAGTTTATTGAAATTCTCTGGTGCTAGCTATCTGAGGTATGTGAGCGGCGGGGCGGGGAATGTGTTAATCGTCAAACTACCATCATGTCACTTTAATGTGCGTCTTTCTGCACCTCAGATGACTAATACTAACTCGCAAAAGCTATAATCAAAATATTCAACATTATTAAGTAATTTTGTAATGCCCGTATTAATTTAAGGACTTTTTTAGGAAGTTGTTATACCGCCACAAATTGAATCTAGTATATCCGATGACACCATCGACAGTGATCTGCCCCCTTTGCAGTTTCCTGAAGACGATTTTTGGAATGTATTTGTAACTGTAGCAAATTCCACACTCGAAATCTGGCTCAGGATAATTGGACCACAGTACAGTGTTAGTATATTACTACTTATACATGACAACTTTTTGGGACACTATATATTGGAATAAAACGCAGACTAGCATAAACTTAGGGCTTTTGAAAAGAAAAAAGTATTTTCTTTAGTTCGATACACTTAGCTGGCTTTATTGTTTGTAGTTTTACTTTAATGACACCAACGTAAGTACTTAAAACAAAAAATAATTTATTACAAACATTTCTGATTTGTCTTTGATTTGTTTTAGGACGCTTTCGAAACTCTTCTAGCAGATATGGCCACATATTACGAGCATTTGGGAACTTCTGTGGATAAATCTATGTTAATAAAAAATGCTTGGTTAGTATAACTTATCATCAACATTGTGCAATATCGTTTAGTATCATTGGATGATGCAGATAATTAGTGCCTTATATCGTGTAAATGTGCCCGAAATTTTATATTTGTGCGTCCAACAGCTTCAGATTCTGCTGCACGAACGTTCGCCCAGCAAATTTTTTTTTAGATGATAAAACGTGTACAATATAAAATTTTTATAAACCCCCTACTCAAAAAGAAACATAACTAACTAACGCGAAGTCCTTGGTCTTGTTCGTTCGGGAGCCAGAGCAATTCTCCGTTTTTTAGGAAATTAAAGAATTGCATCTGAACCATGCTAGTCATGTTAATGAAAATTCCGGCACAAATGTACCGAATCTGTATACAAAAAAACATGAATGTGCGTTCAACCGTTTCCGATATACAGCAATCACCAAAACGTTCGCCCAGCAAAAAACTAAATAACTCTGATATCTTAAGAGGCACAAATCTGACTTTCACGGCACATTTATGATCGTATATAAGCTATCTTTTTGCATATTTAATATACAGCTAGGCCCATCAATTGAAAAAAAAATTTGCTGGGCGAACGTTCGTGCAGCAGAATCCGTTTTTCTTAAATTAATCTGAAGCTGTTAGCGCACAAATATAAAATTTCGGGCACATTTATACGATATAAGGCACTAATTATCTGCATCATCAAATCCTTGAAAAGGCGATACTTTTTGCTGCGCGAACGCACACTGCAATATCCTTCGCATGTTCTTCAGAATAAAATTTTCTTTCTTATTTTTTCCGTGTTATATACCTTTTTATGAGATGATAAAATTTATAAGGGTGGAATTTTAAGAATGTTTCATAGTATTTTATTTAAGACTAGTAAATTATGCAATAAATTCCCAGGTATGCGGTAAACCTAGATGACAGTTGGCAACGTGCTAAAATTTTAGAGATTGACGAAGACACGGCAACTATTTTCCTGGGAGATCATGGTGACGACGACATGGTCAATATACATAAAATAAAAATTCTTGAGCCGCAGTTTAGGAGATTGCCTGCCCAAGTAAGTTTCTAATATCGTTTCCGAGTCTTATTTTAACTCTAATCATAATACTTGAACTGGTAGTTACAACTGGAACTAGTTCAATGTTTAAATGTTGATCCCATAGTAAATATTGTTGTATAAGAGCAACAGATCACGTGGTTTTCAGGAGTGTCCTATTCTTTCGTACAGCCTGTCCATAGTAGATTAATTATTTCTATTTGCTTGGGAATCCTCTGCCGGCTGGAAGTCGCAGAGGAACTAGGAGCCAGCAGCGCAGGCGCAGCGCTAGTGCAGCGGCAGTTTTATGAGATTATGATTAGATAGAAATAATTTAAGTTCTTTGTCAGGCTATCCTCTGCCGGCTGGAAGGCGCAGAGGAACTAGCGGCCAGCAGCGCAGGCGCAGCGCTAGTGCAGCGGCGGCTGCCGGGCGAGGTGCTAGTGGCCGCGCCCGGCCCGCGCGCCGACCCCGCCGACCCGTCCGTCGCGCTCGTGCTCTACGACACCTCCACGCAGCGCGACCTCAACCTCAACAAGGAGATCGTGCACGACTTCTGTATCGCTGGCGCTTTCAACCTCACTCAAGTAAGATTATACTTTTACCCCATTATTTAAAAAATATATAAAGACTAGGTTCCACTTGCACAATGATTTGTTAAATATAATTACCAGTAAGTAAACATATTTGAAACATAATCCTGAGACATAAAAGTGGACGTTCTGAGGCTGAAATATGATAGGACCATCGATAGTAGGCTATCGAGCGGCAACACTAGTCGCTAGTTTGCTGTAACTTAACAATCGATACCTACTGTTGATAGGATCGATACTATTGATAGAACTATCGACAGTGTACTATGGAGCGGCAAGACTAGCCGCTTGTTTGTTGTGACTAAACATTCGATTCTATTAATAAGACCAACGATAGTGTACTATCGAGTGGCAACACTAGCTGCTACTTGAAAGGCGTCCGCCATACTACTAGCGTCTTTCGAGCGTCGACGTCGTGGCAGTGTCCAATCAGCGTTAGGTAAATGCCACAGCCTCAGCCTTGTCAAAGTCAAAGCATAGGTATATTTGCATTTTGCATAGAATAGGTAGATAAATGAAATTACAATAAGGTCTTATAATCAGTACAGTACTTACTATTAACATTTTAAGCATGCAAATTTTCCGTTGAGGAGTTCGGCGATATTATAGAAACAAAACTCTATAAGCCAATTTCAAAGTTTACATGCTATTACATTTTTAGACCCTTCCTTGAACCTATTTCCGGTATGGGTGCGCCTTTTTTCACATAACTTTTTAAGTCCTATTATCGGAAGTCCGAAAATACTTCTCATACTATTTTACATCATAATGATCACTCTTCATAATTTTTGTTAATAATAATGATCGAAACTCATAATCATCGGCATTCATAATATCACTAGTAATACAACTCGTTTATACTAATATTTGTTTTCATATATTTCTTAATCATAAGTGTTATTTTTCCTAATTGTTGTTATTCATAATTTTAATGATCATAAATTTGTTTGCACTAATATTTATTTTCATATAGTTTTTAATCATAAGTGTAAATGAAACTGGTTGTCTCATAAGTTAAATCTTGAGGTTACCCTGGTTAGTTTAAATAACCTTGCGGGTGGAAGGCCTGATTTTATGATATTTCGCGTGAAGCCGAGCGAGCGTAGCGAGCGTGCCGCGGCAGCGGCCGGCGAGCGCTGAATTACAATATTAGTTGAAAAATTGTGTCATTAAAATTGGTACTAGCACTCTACTAAAAAAAAAGAATTATTTCGAATTATTCTTTATATATTTTTTTCACTCTACTCTACTACTCTATATGTATACTTAACGGTTTTACAATGACTTAATTTTTACACGAAAAATTTATTTTACCAATAATATATTATGACTTCGAATAGTTTCTTATTAATGCAATTATGAATAAGAAAATTATGATTACTGACTGTTATGAAGAAAATTATTATGAAAAACAAAATTATGAGTTGAAACATTTCTTAGAAAAGTATTAATAAAAATATTATGAGAACTGACTGTTATGAGTTCCGATAGTAGTAATAAAAATTTCTAAACAAAAAAAGTATGAAATTTTTTTATTGAAAAGTGATTATTATGTACACAAAACGGTGGTAAAATCCAAACTAGGAACAAAAATTTTATGAGAGCCAATATGGACCCATTTGGTATTTTATTACTATATATTTATAAACTGGCTGTCCCGACGAACTTCGTACCTCCTAACAGTATTTTTTTTTCGTCAGCTGTTCGTATGTTTTTATTACTTGTTCTGCTATTCGGGGCGGAGACAAATCCAACAAATCATAAACCATGAAAATCGGTACAGTCGTTCTCTAGTTATAAGTGTTGTAACAAACACGACTTTGTTTTATATAATAAGAAATTGATTATAAGATTCTGATGCAAATGTAGTAGCAGTGTTTTTTGTAAGGAGGTTTTTCAACACTGATTGGATGGTGTCACAACGTCGACGCTAGTGTGTGGGTGTGTGTGGGGGGGGGGGGAGGTCTGTAAGAGCATAAGTTGTCGGTTGCAGAAGCCCTGTGAAGTGGAGGTGGGGTGCGTGAGCGAGGAGGGGCGCGTGTGGGTGTCGCGCGCTGGCGGCGCTGCGCTGGTGCGCGACGCGCTGGCGCTGCTCACGGCCGGGCCCTACCGCCGCCCGCTGCCCGCCGCGCCGCACGCGCCCTCGCCCAACGCGCACACGCTCTACATCGTGCGCACGCTCGCCGGCGACTGGTAAATAATCATAAAGTTTAATTGGTATAAAACTTAACCTACGTAAAATGATATTAATAATACATAGGTACTTATAAATAATTATTTATAAATAGTGTCCGACCGAAGTTTCAGTTTCGGCCAATTTCGGCCTAAAAATCATGTTTCGGCCAAGGGTTCGATTTCGCCCAAAAACAGCCGAACCTTTCGGCCGCGCCGAAACTTAGAACATCGTACTTTTGAATCACGTTTCGTCTCTGTTGGGTGCACTCGGCACGGCCACCGGCCGCTGAATCACTTTATTTCACAATAAAATCTGACAACCTCCGTAGCCGTTGTGGTACCGTCATTGTTTCTGATTTCTATAACACAAGTTCTTTAGCTACTTACCTTAGGATCAGAGCAATGTACGTGATGTTGTTCAATATTTATTTAAAAAAAAAATGTTCAAATAGATTGCTTATTAAGGATATAAATGCGAAGATTTACTTATTTCATTAAACGGCTTTATAATTCGTCTTAGTAGTGTGGTAAATGATTACTTCATCACCAGCTTATATCAGTCCACTGCTGGACACAGGCCTCTCCAAAAGGAGGATTTTGCCATAATCGCCACGCTTGGCAGGCGGGTTGGCGATCGCAGTTTGGCCAATGATGGAAAGGAGACGCTGCTGCCCGTCTTCTTGTGGCGGTTCTCCTGTAGTCGCCTCTTACGACACCTATAGGAAGAGAAGGGGAAGAAATGATTACTTAATGCATTTCTTTTTATATTGACGCGTAACTTTAATTTCATTTTATTCATAATCATCAGCATGTCAGCCTATTGCAGTCCACTCCTAGACTAAGCCGGGGGAGGGTCTGCAAAGAGCACGGTTTCCCGCGTTTTTGTTCAAGCCACTGCGAGCCATCTTCCTAAGGTCGTCGGTCCATCGGGCTGGCGGGCGTCTTACGTTTGCCGAGGCGTGGTCTCCACTTGAGACCCGTTTACTCCACTTTTTATCAGTTCTGCGATAGATATGGCTAGCCCACTGCCACATCAGCTTGCTAAATATTTAGACTATATCCGTTATTTTGGTCTTCTGCCCGATGACCTCGTTTTGAATTTTATCCCTTAACGAAATCGTAAGCTTAATCGACCTATCCTATATTAGCTGGGTGCGAAGTAGGTGGTGGGGGAACCACAAATCCATCGCAGCGCCCATGGTGGCTAAAAAAGGAACTTGGGGCGGACAAACTGTCACTTTTTACAAGAGAAATTTACGTATTCGTGCATTCTTAGTAAAAATAAATACTTGAACATTGGTAACGAAACCTGCTGCAAATTTAGGCTTTAGCCATGTCAAAATATAAACGCCGCATGGAACGCAGTAGCAAGAAAGAAAAAAATGCAGCTAATGTACAGTCGCGTGCATTGATATATATACATGGACAGATTTTCAAATAAATTAACTGTTAAAAAAATCTTGAACAAATAATCACTATAACCATACATATTAATATAACCATCAGAGAACGTCACATTAATCTTCTCAATATTGGCAAAAATATTTACACTAGTAGCTTTCAGAAATATGAATACACTTTCACGAGCAAAATTATGAAGACAATATAGTTATCATAATAATGTAAACAATATTTTTTTGTGTTTTTAACTGACTTCTAAAAGGAGGAGGTTATATGTTCACCGATATTATTTAACTATGGACCGATTGGATCCTACCCATAATAAAACCAGCCAAGTGCGAGTCGAACTCTCACACGAAGGTTTCCGTACCAATATCTATAAAAAAGAGCGAAAAAAACACGTTTATTGTATGGGAGGCCCCTAGAATATTTATTTTATTCTAGTTTTTAATATTTCTTGTTATAGCGTTAACAGAAATACATCATCTGTGAAAATTTCAACTGTCTTACTATCCGCACGCACGCGGCGCCACTCTTTTCTCCCTATTTAATTTCGGGTTATGCGCATAACCCGACCTTTCAAGTTTTTCAATGTAATTAGAGCCATTACTTATAAAATATATTTAATTTAGTCTAAACCTAGTTTTTCTTGTCCCATAGTAGACAAAGTGGCAGTATGATGTCTCGGTAGTATGATGGGATGACTCCCTGACGCAAACATCTGAAGAAGTTATTTATGGTTGAAAGCACACTCTATGTACCCAAATATTTTTAGGTTGTTCCTCGATTTCCCTGTGATTCCGTCATCAGATCCTAACTTGGTGAACATGGGAACACCTAGGGTAGGGAGTAAACTGTTTAAAAAAATAAGAAATTTTGAAACCGGTTCATTTGGCGGAATAATCGCTTAACAAACGTACAAAAAAAACAAGATACCTACTGTGGAATTAAAAAAGTAAATGCAAAAAATAATATTTTTAAACAACTACTAATCATTGTAAATTTTTGTTTTTAGCAATTCCATGCAAGGTTTAATTGAAGATAAATAACACTTGAAAAAAATCATCGACCTCAGGTGGGACTCGAACCCACGTCTTCGTCACGTCGAATCTTGTCACGTGACGTCCTCGGTAGCTTAGTGGTCAAAGCACTCGCCCGGTATGCGATGGGACGTGGGTTCGAGTCCCACCTGAGGTCGATGATTTTTTTCAAGTGTTATTTATCTTCAATTAAACTACTAATCACTTATTTTTGATGTAGCGAATGAAATTTTTTTTAAATCTTTATCGCTGTCAAATATTTTTTTACGCTTTTTGTTTCATATTAAACTTATATATTTTTATCGTATCTGGATGTGCTGGTTAACAGCCTAAGTAAATAAAATTACTGATTGGTATCTCGTAGGCGTCACGTCGGCCGTAGAGTCTATTTTAAACACTTCTTATTGACACATCACAGTATTATTTACCAATTCCTAATTGTCTGGATTCCACCATCAGCTTAGCAAAAGCCAATAAACACGTCCTGAGTGCCTATAACTTGAGAACTTTCCTTCATTTTCCTGAGAACCCATCATCGTAATAAAAAAAATAAAAAAAATGAGACCTTGATAATTTTTAGGGATTCGTACCCAAAGGGCAAAACGGGGCCCTATTCCTAGACTCCGCTGTCCGACTGTCTTTCTGTGTTTCCGTCTGTCGCCAGGCTGTATCCATGAGATAACCGTGATAGTTAGACAGTTGAAATTTTCACAGATGATGTATTTCTGTTACCGCTATAACAAGAAATATTAAAAACTAGAATAAAATAAATATTACATACAATAAACGTGCTTTTTTCGCTCTTTTTTATAGATATTGGTACGGAACCGGCACCTTCGTGTGTGAGTACGGCTCGCACTTGGCTGTTTTTTTTTGGGTAGGATCCAATCGGTCCATAATTGATGAAAATATTATAACCTTCTCCTTTTAGAAGTCGGTAAAAACATAAAAAAATATTGTTTACATTATTATGATAACTATATTGTATACATGTTTTTGAAATTGAGACACATTTGTCAGAATAGTGAAAAATGTTGCAATTTTATAAGTGTATACATGTTACTGATAAAAAGTCATAGTCATAACCGTTCACATTATTATGAAATTGTCTTGTTTACATTTTTGGAAAATAGCATGTTGATTTATTATTGAAATTCATAATGTCTTCATAATTTTGCTCGAGAAAGTGTATTCATGTTTCTGAAAACTTCTAGTGTAAATATTTTTTCCAATAATGAGGACATTAATGTGACTTCCTCTGATGGTTATAATAATATGTATGGTTATAGTGATTATTTGATAAGATTTTTTTATTTATTGAAAATTATACATTTATTTGAAAATCTGTCCATATATATATATATATATATACACCTAATGAACCGTACTCATTTGTGATTTTTTATTACGACGCAATGAAACCGAACCATTTTTGAAAAAGCTGATAACTGGTGTTGAAAAGTGGATCACGTACGACAAGAACGTGCATAAAAGGTCGTGGTCAAAGGCCGGTCAGGCTTCACAGACTGTGGTGAAACCCGGGTTAACTCGCAACAAGGTGATACTGTGTGTGTGGTGGGATTGGAAGGGGATTATTAATTATGAGCTGTTACCACCAGGCAGGACCTTCGATTCTGAACTCTACTGCGAACAACTGATGAGATTAAAGCAAGAAGTTGAGAGAAAGCGGCCGGAATTAATCAACAGAAGGGGTGTGGTTTTTCATCATGATAACGCTAGACCTCACACATCTTTAGCCACTGGGCAAAAATTAAGAGAGTTGGGCTGGGAGGTTTTAATGCATCCGCCGTTTAGTCCTGACCTTGCACCTTCAGATTTCCACCTGTTTCGCTCTATTCAGAATTCTCTAGGCAGTGTCAGGTTAACATCACGAGAGGACTACCAAAACCACTTGTCGCGGTATTTTGGTCAGAAGTCCCAAAATTTCTATAGCAATGGGATCATGTCCCTACCTACAAGATGGCAAAAAGTTATCGAACAAAATGGTACCTACATACTTTAGTTAAATGTAAATAAAATATTGTTTTAAACTTTCATGGTCACCAACATTAGAATAGTTTGTTACGGGATTGCTACCATGTACCTTATTTTTTAAATAGACGGAGTCGCGATGGGCAGCCCCGTAGCTCCAGTTATAGCTAATATTTGGATGGAGTTTTTCGAAGAAAAATCCCTGGCCACAAATCATCTATCACATAAATATGGCTAAAAGTGATTTTAATACTTGTGATCGTGTTACCTACCTACAAGCTCAGCGCTCTAGAGAACTTAGTGCTATGAAACAGGATCGTAAGTTCGAATCATTACTACTAAAACAAAAGCCAGCGGCCTACCACGAGAACTCGATCGCAACTCGAACGGTAGTCAACATGTCGAGTGTCGAGTTGTCTGCTGCTGCACAATCAGTTCTAGAAAAAGGGATGAATTTTGCCATTACACCTAAACGTATTCCCTATGAGGAGGTGATTGGGTCGGTTGAAGAATGTATCGTGCGTAATAAAATACCATCTGTAGACGCGGATACATTAAGACAGGATATTGCCGTAATATTACGCCACGTAGCACCACCAAAACCGAATATCACTTCTTCCGAATCAACTGCGCTGAATGAACTCCGAAAGGATGAAACTATACTGGTTCTGAAAGCTGATAAAGGGAACGTGACTGTTATAATGGATGTCGTTGAGTACGATAGAAAGATCCAAAATCTACTCAGTGATGTCAATACATACAAGAAGGTAAATTACAACCCGACGGCGAGAACGGATCGAAGCACTCGCTCACTCATTAGACAGTGCGAGGACGTTTTCGACGACGAGACTTTTAAATACTTACTGCGGCCTAGAAATGTCCAGCCCCCGAAACTATATGGCTTGCCTAAAGTACACAAGCAGAACGTGCCACTACGACCGATTGTGAGTCAGATAGACTCACCTACGTATGACCTGGCCAAGCACGTAGCTAAAGTCTTGCAACCATTAGTAGGCCGTACGTCATCGTTTGTCAAAGATTCTCGTCACTTCATTGAAATCCTGCACCAAAACAAGGTTGATGTGGATGAGTTGATGGTCAGTTTTGACGTAGAATCACTCTTCACAAATGTCCCAGTAGCAGATTGTCTTGAAGTGGTTAAGGTGAAGTTGGAAGATAATGACATCCCGATGGAATATGGCACACTTCTACATCATTGTTTGTCGAAGAATTTCTTTGTATACCAGGGTCAATACTATCTCCAAATAGACGGAGTCGCGATGGGCAGCCCCGTAGCTCCAGTTATAGCTAATATTTGGATGGAGTTTTTCGAAGAAAAATCCCTGGCCACCGCCCGCACCGAAATCAAACTATGGAAGAGATATGTAGACGACGTATTCTGTGTATTGAGAGGAAACAACCAAGATGTAGAAACTCACCTGTCATATTTAAATGGTATCCATCCAAAAATAAATTTTACCTGCGAGATAGAAGAAAACAGAAGCCTAGCATTTTTGGATGTGAAGATTGAAGTGCGGAGTGACGGTTCACTGAGTCACTCTGTCTATAGAAAATCCACTCACACTGACCGCTATCTCAACGCAACCTCGCATCACCACCCTCGACATCTTAATTCTGTAGTAACTGCACTGACAAACCGAGCCTATGACTTGTGTGACCTTGAACACTTAAACCAAGAGTTGGAACATGTTCAGAAAGTCTTACAGAATAATGGATATAGAGGGCAGCTACCATCTAGACACAAATCAAGACACTTTAAAGACACAGTAGACAGGCAACCTGTGTTCTTGCCATACATAAGAGGAGTGACAGACAAGATCTCAAACGTACTTCATAAATACTCACTTAATACTGTCTTCACTCCATTAAGAAAAGTAACACAATGTCTACGATCTCCAAAAGATAGTTTCCCAATGGAGAAACCGGGTGTCTATAAGATTGACTGCAGCTGTGGCAGTTCATATATCGGCCAAACAAAACGTACCATAGCGTGCCGAATGAAAGAACACATAAAAGCGGTCAAAAACAACGACAAACAGAAATCGGCAATCGCGGAACATTTGTTGGAATCAGGTCTCAATCACTGGATTGAGTTTCACAACCCTCAGATCATTTCGACAGAACGCCACTACATACCAAGAATGGTCAGGGAAGCGATTGAAATTACAAAGTACAAAAATTTCAATCGCGAGGATGGGTTTAAATTGTCAAGTGTCTGGAATCCAGTGATTCGTATGTGCAAAAACCGGAAAAAACAACAAACTGCTGTGTCGCGGTCAGATACTGTTAGTGTTGTGTGTCGAGAACAGGTGCAAGAAAATAGTGAGTTTGTAGACAATGGTACCGACGCGTGCAATAAAAGACAGCGAAAGAGGGTAGACCGATATGTTTGCCCTTAACAACTTACCCGCAAGATCTTCAGTTACTCCGTGATCATGGCGCTTGCAACAGTGCCGAAATATCGGGAACTCAAAAATAAGGTACATGGTAGCAATCCCGTAACAAACTATTCTAATGTAAATAAATTATATTAAAAAAGTTTTGAACTTTCTTAAAAAATGCGAAGAAACTTTTTCCCCAACCTATTAGAATGTCAAGTTGAAATATTTTTGAGTGTTGAAAATGAAGGAAAAACATTCATCTGCAATAGATATATTATATATTGACAAAGAAGTATGTGACTCTTAAAGTTCAAACTGAAATAATATATCATATCAGACAGATAGTATAACAGAGCCGTGTTTGCATCTGCCACTCTGATTGTAGACACAATCACACCTCCCACTAGTAACACAGCGACTTGAGTGAATCTGTAAAAAAACATTTCATTATTTTCATTACATTATTACATCGAATATGTATGAATTGTGCCACGTCAAAATTGCAAAAACACAAATAAGCAGCTAAGATGTTTTGTATGGCGTTGATGTCACTGAAGTTTGTCTAATTACACTAGCTTCAATGGTGTGGCTCATTTGATTTTCACATTTTATTTCTTTTACATCTTGCACATGTTGAGCCAAAACTAACTGTTTGCCTTTTGTGGTGGTTTGTGGCTGGAAAACTATATTGTGCCTTATTGTCCGGAATCCAGTTTTTATAATCAATTTGGCTATATTGACTGAAAATACACTAAAGTTTGCATTATTATCGACATTACTATTATAAATAATCGTGTACAAGATATACATAAAACGCTCTAGTCGATTAAATTTGTTCATTTCTTTATTTATTTCCCGTGAAGCCATGAGAAGGTATACTGCCTGAAATTTACTGATTGTGGTATTTTAGACGGGGAATGAAAAAGGTCAACATTATTATCGACGCAATAGACTTACAATATCCAACAGGACCTAAGTAATTTTTTTTTATTTTTTTTAAAAAACCAACAGCGTAACTTACAAATATACTTAAAAGTACGTACATGTGTTTAAGTTAGGCCAATAACAGGTTTTTCTTAAATTAACTATTCTCCTATGCTAGACAGCTATGTGAACCATCCATCAAACGTATGTATGTGTGTGTGTTTAAGTTTATGTGTTTACGTTGTTTCATCGAAATTATTTTTGTGTTTACTTAATTACATATACAATTGACATTTCAAAGTCCGCCCTAATTGTTACCGCTAGTGGCGCTGTCATCGCGCACCCAGCCAATAGCTTGCTGAGTGACGTTCGGTCATGTTCCACGTTTCGGCTCCGCAAGTTTCACTGGTAAGACGTACTAATCGAATACCTTGTTCTTTAAGCATTTTACCAGTGGCGACTAGAAGATGTGACGCATTTTTACAAATTCTGCCTAGCCAAGCTGTACTCTCCTAGCGATTTTCCACTCTACCTAACTTCAGCATTTGTCCAAGGTACTCCTTGATAATTGAGCGCCACGCTTTCGAAGGAAACCGGCCCTGAAATGTTATGGTGTTTGAACATGACTTTAATCTCGTCTATGTTCATATAGGATAAGGCAGCGTTGAGACTATACAACAATTTTGCCAATCCTCCAGCAATTCTGACTAGGGATTTTGATGATTTTGTACTTTTATGGTTAGTTGGCATTGATAATTCCGATTAAGTCAGCAACAAGCACATTTTTCTCAAGATATAGTTTAAACGTTATATTTTAGATAGCTATTTTGTTTAATTGATAATTTTAAACGGATTCATTCATGGTACTATTCTTGTTTTAGCTAAAAAACGTAGGAATTTTGGAATTTTAATTCGATAAAAGTAAAACGTAGGACCCAGGACCCTGTAATATTAGGCCAGCGAGATGTTTCTTTTTTAATATATCCGGAAAGAACGGCCCAATTACATTTTATTCAAAGTTTTAATCACGTTTATAAAAGGTTCGGTTTCCGAACATTCGGTTTCGGTTTCTGTTTCGGCAAAAAAACCTGTTTCGGTCGGACACTATTTATAAAAGAAAAAGAGTGTTAATGACATTATATAATGCTTTCACTACTAAAACTATATTAATACCTATACTGCGCAAGGTGTATGCTTGCATGTCATAATAGTAAATTATTATGACATAGGCATATAGGTTATGAACTAACATTGTTACTTAGCCCGCCAATTCGTCACTTGTTTCCTAAAATGTGTCGTCCATGTTATAATAGATTTACATTTATCTTAGCTAATCAATAGATTTACCTGCCCCCCTAGCTAGCATGACCAACCAAAAAAACACGATATGATATGATATAGCGATTTATAGACACCCAACTGTCAGAAAATGAACTTTTATCGAAACAGCGAGCATGTCGGTGCCGGTGAAAGGTCTCGGTCAAGTTCAAGATGGCGGCTATGTAAATCATATTTTGACAGTTGTGTGCGTGTCGATAAATCGCTCATATCATAATCATATCGCGTTTTGTTGGTAATGCTAGGGGGCTATTACTTAAATAAATGTCGAATTAAACAATAACTGCACCTCTCTTAATATAACCATAGAGAAAGAATAATACTACGTAAAACAGAGGGACAGTCTCGGTACTTTGAAAATTTCTACCTTAACTCGCGCGAAAGACAGCGAAGGTGGTGAGTAAATGGAACTAAAATATAACTACGCCATCATTTGTTTCCCTCTCTGACTAGATGGCACTATCTGCGCAATGATAGATAACTTGCCCATAATTCATAGAACCATAGAGAAAGAATTATACTACGTCAAAAAAGAATATTTATTTACATTAATTTCTGTTTCGGTCCGTCTGAGAATGGCAAACCACCATAAGGTTTACAATTGTTTGCACACTCTGTCAAAAAATATAAACTAACACTTGACAAATTTCGAAAATCGTTCTAACGTCCTCGTAGCTTAGTTGAAAAGGCACTCGCTCGTAGTTTCTATGAGATATGGGTTCGGATCCCACATGATGATCCGGTCTTTTTTTTCAAGTTGTTATATTATCTTGAATAACTTTTTGTGCGATCCATAACTTTTTTAAGATATTAAGTACTTTATTTATCTTCATTTTAGTCGGTTGCTGATTTCACTAGAGTACCAATGATCCTAATTTTTATGAAAACTGATGACGGCGAGCTGGGACCCATTTTCTATTTGTTATTTATTTTGTGAATATTATGTAAAAAAAAAAATCAAAAGTTCAGTACTGAGTTTAGTTATCAAAAATGGTTTTAAATGTGAATAAACAATTTTAATACGAGTCTGGATTTCGAAATCAAATCAAATCAAAAAAATATTGTCGCCGACTAAGATTCGAAGTCGCGCCCATGGAATATTAGCCCGAATTCTTAGCACTTTGGGCATCGATACTTGACAATACATAACGAAATTACTAATTAGGTTATAGCTTGAAACGACCGTTTATGACATATTTACGTCATTTAGACGTGACCTTTGGACGTGCGTGACACACAAATGACTTTAAATAAAATTCATTGTTTATAAAAATTTGATAAAAAAAATTGGAACAGGGTTACCAAATTGTCTTTTTTTAGATTAACCTTAAGAATTTTTTCCAAAAATTATTGCTTTTGGGATCAAAGAAAAATTGCTTAAAGCCATTTTAACTATTTTTTTAGCTTATGTAAAACAAACGTCGATGCAGCATGATATTTTCAAAGTTAGAGAGTAAGCTTTGTAAATCGTATGCCATGCAATATTTTGCAAAGAGAAAGTTGTGCTAAATAAAACATTTGATTAAATGAAACATGACAAACAATTATTTGTCAAACAATAATATCCCAAAAAAAGATTTGCTAACTAAAAAATTGCAATGAGTTGTTTTGACAAATGGTTTTTGCCAAATGAAAATTTGTGTAAAATAGTTGGGTTGTGATATTTTGGGAAACGTTTTTGGCTATACATTAGTAAACCATATTTTTCTTCTAAAAATTGATTTTTAAAATCACCTCCCAAATATTTAAACAAATCCCCATATTATAAAACTACAATACTGACACTGGTAGCCCTACAAACAAATATTTGACAGTTGTCGAAAAGCTACATTATTTTGAAGCTTCTTGCTTTTGACCGTTAATTATCAGAGAGTATATAACTACTCATTTAAAAAAATACTTACATTTTAAAATTTGGTTTTCCTTTATTTATTTTTTCAAATTATTTGATAAAATAATACGAAATGCATATTACCTCTATAATCAACATAAATGCCGTGTTTAGTTTTTTTCAATCCATTAGCTGACGTTGCGTTTCCATAAAAGATAGTTTAAGTTAAAACCGTTAGATGGCATTATACCGAAATTGTTTTAAATTTTAGGTAAAATGATTTGTTTTGAAATAAATGTAAAAATTCTATTAACATTTCATTTTTAAAAAACAAAAGTGTTAAAAAAGTGTTTTGATAACGTTTTATCAAGAGTTATCGTTTATTGATATCAAGCCCAATCCTAATAAGCCTTGTAGTGACATCTATTCGTTTTTAATATGTACTAATCCTACGATATATGGCGTTGACCAGACATGATATAACTATCAAAAAAAGCGTCCATCCAAAGCAGGACTCACCTAGCGGTTTTGCATGTAACGGTATCTGATACTATATCAAGTGAGTACGTAGGCACGAGCGTGCTGCGAGCCGCTGGCGCGAAGAGCGCGGTGACCCGCCGAGATACAGTATCAGATGCGTTACATGCTACACGGTTAAGTAAGTACCCTGTTTAATAGCTGATTCGCAACTTTAGTATGGATTTATGAATTTACTTTGTCCTTTCATTGAGATACAATAATACCCTATCATAATAAAATGAGTATTGATTCCTTGGGCTTACAAGTTCCATGATTACTATTAAATTTAGACGTATTATAATTATTATGTTTAATGTTGGTAACATTGTGAAGTTTCTTTGACTAATCTGTCATCGTCGCGCCAATTTTGGATAGAGTTGTTTGCGATTTATTTCAAGATTTTATTAAATTTCGTGCCAATAAATACAAAATGGGAAAGTCTTTACGAAAATGTGAAGTTTGTGGGATCAGACGCGTTAATAAAAGTGCTTGTAATATATTTATGGCCAGATTTCCACGTGACCCTACCAGGTTTGTTAATATGCGATGATATAAAATATTTAATATTCATTTTAGATGCCGTTTATGGGAAACGAAGATTTTGCCTATTTACCTATACAAAAGTTAAATGACATTTTTTTTTTGTGTGGAAACCACTTTTCAAGAAGCGCCTTTAATAAAAAGACAATCGATTAAAAAGGAAAGCCGTACCTTCTCTGCAATTGAACATGCCACCACTACCTGATCAAACCCTTTTGGAATTTCCTTTTCCCATTTTTGTTTTACCTGATAAAACCAAAAAAGGTTATTTATTTGATTTTGTGTTTGTTTTTTAGGGTTCCGTACCCAAAGGGTAAAACGGGACCCTATTATAATTTTTTCTCTATGCTTTTACTAAGGCTCCGCTGTCCGTCTGTCTGTCTGTCTTTCTTTCTGTCTGTCCATTTGTCACCAGGCTGTATCTCGTGAACCGTGATAGAAAGTTTAAATTTTCACAGATGATGTCCCTAAATTAAGTAAGGGAAAACTCAAGGATAAAAATGCTGGATAATGGGTTGTTTTATACAAGCTAACTTTAACTGGCTTATCTATTTTTCAGTTTTATAGTCAACCAAATATAATTATACACTTACAACAATAGTTGTACGATGTAAATATTAAACTGCAATTTCTGATAACCGCGGTCCATACGAAAGCAAAATATGCGTATAGTGTGTGGGAAATCTCCACTTATATTAAAAGGTAAAAGTTTGTAACTTTCCAAGTAAGGGATAAACTCTACTCAAGGACAATAATGCTGGATAAAAGGTTGTTTTGTACGGACAACAGCTCGTCGACCTACCACAAAATGTAAAATTTTCTCATTTGAAAATGATCTCTATATGTCAGGCTTAAATTTGAAAATCTATTAGAGATTTTTTGACTTTTTGGGTAGGTCGACGTGCTGTTGACTGTACAAGCTAACTTTAACGGACTCATCTATTTTTCAGTTTCTCGTCAACCGTATCGTATATCTATACGAAAACAAAATGTGTATAATGTTTGGAAAATCTGCACTAATAATAAGAGGTAAGAGTTTGTAACTTTCCAAGTAAGGGATTTATTCTACTCAAGGATAAAAATGCAGGATGATGTTTTGTACAAGCTAACTTACGAGGACTAACTAATTTTTAGTTTTAAGGTCAACCAAATATGGGGTTGGAAATAAATCAAGCTTCCCACTCTCCACTTCCTTCCTCCCCCAAACCAGCCGCGCTTTTGCCCCGACAGCGATTTTTTAAAACGAGTGAACTTCATGGCTCACGTGGCATGCGCCGAAGATACATCATTCATTAGTTAGAGTAATAATAACTCATATAATGTAAAAAAAGAAAATAGCTTTGGTATGTTTTTTATTACATAATGTAATAAATACGTTGAATTTAATTGTTGTTTTTATTTTATTACATACAACTGACATATTTTAATGGTAAAAAGTACCCACCCGACCTACCGATTGATCGCGGATTTATCGATATCGAACGATACAGCTTCGTCAAGCCCTAGCTTGTCAATTAGTGTGACAGTTGTGTTTTTAAATGTTGGTACAAGTTCAAATTATCAGTGCGGTACAATTTTCTTCCATAAATCGGTTTAGTGGCTAGCGCTAGAATGCCGACTCTTATTACGTAGTATTTAAATCCTCGTTGAGCTGATTTTTGATTCTGACATTTTATCAGTCAAATGTTTAATTTTTTTCAACATGACTTGGTACGAATAAGGCGCAAATAGCCCGATTACTACCATTCCAAGTGCCTAACTAAGCTACATTTTTAAGTTGGGTGTATGATTTTTTTTTTCGCAGTCCGCAGTGCGCGCTTTGGCCGGGATGGCAGGGATGTGTACCTTTAAGCAGATTTTTGTTAATAAAACTGCCAGAAGGCAGCCAGCGCTAAGTAATGTTTTTTTTGTCAATAATAGGGTGCGGTGCACGATCATAAGCGGTTTAGACGGCGAAGGCACAGTAAGAACGCAGTTGGTTGACAGCGGACTGATTCTGAGAGCACCATTGTCATCTCTAGTACCTCTACAGACATTTTCTCCAGCCCTCAACGCCTTCCCGTGGCAGGTAATGTAACAGATCGTAAATCATGTTGTTATTTTAATATTTTGTAAATGTCTCCGTAAAATTGCAATAACCTGTAGATTATACCTGAGTTACATATGGGTATCTGGGTGTCGAGCGTTTAATTATTAACTATCCGAAGGCTGTCCCTTATTATCGATCTTGCAGTAGTTCATAATGTGGCCATAGAGTTAGAAATCAAACACTGGTGTCAGTCTAATAAAATAAATGCACTTCAAGAATCAATCATTGTAAATTTTTGTTTTTAGCAATTCCATGCAAGGTTTTAAAGATAAATAACACTTGAAAAAAAAATCATCGACCTCAGGTGGGACTCGAACGCACGTCCCATCGCATGCCGGGCGAGTGCTTTACCAACTAAGCTACCGAGGGTGACGGGTGGTATACTACTCTGCTATACATTTAGCTACAACATTGATCAGAGATACGCTGGCTTCGACAGCGAGAAGAAACACTTGAGAAATTTCATCGTGTCACGTGACGTCCTCGGTAGCTTAGTTGGTAAAGCACTCGCCCGGCATGCGATGGGACGTGGGTTCGAGTCCCACCTGAGGTCGATGATTTTTTTTTCAAGTGTTATTTATCTTTAAGAATCAATCAATCAATTAATAATTCTGACATATTGTGAGAAATAACAATTGTAACAAAATAGAAAAAATCTGAGGCTCAAGAGGAGTATTTCGTTAGGGCGCATCATTAAAAGTGACAACAGTGAACTGTCATAGAACACATCTTGAAAGACTATAGTTAGTATAGGTAAATAATGATTATTTGGTGGTGGTGCAGGCAATGCAGGTGAATCTCGCAGCAGCGGAGTGCGCGCTGCAGTGCATAGTGGGCCGGCTGGGCGAGCTTTTACAAAGGCGCGCGAGTGCTATGTAAATTTCACAGTACCCAAAAAATTGATGGAATTTCGTTAGGGCGCATCACATCTACTATTACTACTATCACTATAAGTGTGAACACTGAACTGTCATAGAACACATCTAGAAAAGACTAAAATGAGTATAGGTAAATAATAATATGAGATGGTGATGCAGGCGAAATCAATGCTGTGTTAATTTCACTGAACCCAAAAAAACGATCGGAAATAACGACGGTAGTATACTACTCAGCTATCATATAGCTACAACATTGATCAGAATACGCTGGCTTTGACAGCGAGAAAAAAAACACTTGAGGAATTTCATCTTGTCACGTGACGTCCTCGGTAGCTTAGTGGTCAAAGCACTCGCCCGGTATGCGATGGGACGTGGGTTCGAGTCCCACCTGAGGTCGATGATTTTTTTTTTTCAAGTGTTATTTATCTTCAATTAAACCTTGCATGGAATTGCTAAAAACAAAAATTTAAAACGATCGGATTTTGTTAGGGCGCATCAGTTTAAGTGTCAATTACAGTGAACTGTCGCTGACAACACACATCTTGAAAAGACTATAGTTAGTATAGGTATAAATAATCAGGGGCGCCGGCTTTTAGAAAACCTAACTTTCTACCTAGCTCCTGATCAATTGATAACTCGAAAAAGTGGCGAAGTGTGAAAAGAGAAATGCACACTGATCGACCGTCAAATAAATAAATGTCTCACTTACATACTGCGTACTTAATGTGTGATCTCACAGGTGCTCGGCACCCACTGTTTATTTCTCATGGGTGGTCGAGGCCCCCGAGTGCCCCCGAGCACCCACGGAGTCGGCGCCCCTGTAAGTAATGAGATGTGGTGCAGGCGATGCAGGTGAACCTCGGGGCAGCCGAGCGCGCGGCGCAGGGCATGGTGGGGCGGCTGCGCGAGCTGCTGCTGGGCGCGCGCGTGCTGTGCCGCGCCATGGCCGCGCCCGCCGCGCCGGCCGCCGCGCCGCCCCAGGTCGAGCTGTTCGTGCGCACCGGCCCGCAGAACATACTCGCCTCCGTCAACAACGCCATCCTCATGGAGTTCGAGTACCTGCAACTGTGAGTCGCTCTATTACATTGCGTTACCGCAGTTTTTGTAGCAATAAGCAGAAATAGCAGTGTTGTGTATGGGTGTATATTTAAATAGTAGTCGACGCTTGACGAATGACAGATTTTTTTTTATTAACTCGAAACCATCTTTCTAATTCAAGTGATCATTTAAAGGTGCGTTCATAAGTATTCTATAAAAAATATCTAAATGCAGTAAAACTGTTGAAAAGTCGCAAACTAGAAGGGTTTCTTTATTAAATTTATTAATTGATTGGTATAACAAGATTCCATTGCATGCCGTGGCGCACTTAGTTTTGTTATAAATGTTAATGGCGTATTTTTGATATATTTCATACTTATTTAACATGGTGCTCGATAACCAATTTTAATTATATCGGTCCAGCGGCAAAACTAAGGACGAAGAGGCGGAAGCGACGAACCACGTTGAAGCGCTACACAAGAAGAAGGAGCGGATATTCCGCAGCATGTCCGCCGGCGCCGCGGCCGCGCCAGAGCCGCCGCGCCACGCTTTGCCGCCGCCCGCGCTCCCTGCGCCCGGCAAGTGCTTCGACGTCTACATCGCCATGGCCGCCAACCCCTGGAACTTTGTCGTGAGTGTCTCTGTAAACTACTTAAAACATGTCCGCCGGCATTGCGCCCGCGACCGAACAGTATTATTACCTTTTAAGATAAAGCATTTTACATATTTATGGCACTTCTGTAAAAATTCACACCGCTGTTGCAAAAAAATATATATTAGGTTGGGGAAAAAGTCTTTTCGTATTATAGTATGTATGTACTTGTAATAAAATCTCTTTGCTGTACTATTTGTATCTGGCTAGTTTTGGTATAATTAAAAGTTTAAATTTTATAGAAGTTATTCAAATTAAGAAAATGTGTGTTTTTCATTCGTTTTTCGTGGTGATCGATGATGAATCTAATAAAAAAAATTCGATACATTTTAAAATTTTACTACAAATAAGGTAAAAATGCAACGCAAGCCGCGAAAAAAATTTGCGATGTTAATGGACCTAGTGCAGTGTCTGTGAGAGTAGCACAAATTTGGTTTAAGCGTTTTCAATCCAGAAATTTTGATGTCAAAGATGCACGTCGCTCTGGTCGCATCTTCTACTATATAAAATTCTAAACTGACTGTTGGTCTATCAACGCACAGCCCAGACCGCTGAACCTAGAGACTTGAAATTTTACACATAGATACCTTATACAGTGTAGGCATCCACTAAGGAAGGACTTTTTTTTTTAATTCCACCCTTGAGGGGGTAAAATAGGGGGTGAAAGTTTGTATAAAAGTCCGTCAGTTTTTGTGTTTAGGCTGAGGTATGAAAATAAATTAACACGTTGTTCAGCGTTTTTGCTAAATTAACCCCCAATGGGGTAAAAAGGGGGATAAAGTTGCGTATTGAAAGTCCGTCGTTTTCAAAGTAAAAATGACTAAAATTATTATTTAGGCGTACGGTTGGAAACTCAGTCAAAGTATATGGTTGCTGTTGGAATTTCAACCCTTATGGGGGTAAAAAAGGGATTTTTGTATTTAAAGTTCTTTATTTTCTAACTAAAATTCACTCAATTTATTATTTAAGCTTATAGTTGGTAGCTTAGGCAAGGTATATCTATGTTGTTGGAATTTCAACAAATTTAGGTATACGGTCGATAACTCACGCAAAGTATGTTAGTGTTGTTGAAATTTTAACCCTTAAGGGGGTACCCGAAAAGGGGATACATTTTGTATTTGAAGTTCTTTATTATGTTAGTTAAAATCACTTTATTCATTATTTAGGCTTATGGTTGAAAATTCAAGCAAGGTATATCGTTGTTGTTGGAATTTTAACCCTTAAGGGGGTGAAAAGGGTTATACATTTTGTATTTGAAGTTCTTTATTTTCAAAGTAAATAAATATACTTATGGTTAGGCACTCACGCAATCAGTGATACCTACAGTGCAGGCATCCACTTAAGATGGATTTTTAGAAATTCCACCCTTAAGGGATTAAAATAAGGAGTAAAAGTTTGTATGAAAAACCGGCAGTTTTGAAGTATGGATTTCCAAATTTTGTGTTGAGGCTGACGTATGGAAATAGATTAATAGTGTTTCAGCGTTTTTTATAAATTAGCCCCCGATGGAGTTAAAAGAGAGATAAAGTTGTGTGTGGAAATTCCTTCGATCTCAAAGTATAAATCACAAAAAATAATATCGCTTATAGTTTAAAGCTCTGGCGAAGTATATGGATGTTGTTGGAATTTCAACCCTTAACCCCGTGAAAAGGGGATTTAATTTCGTATTTAAAGTTCTTTATTGTCGAACTAAAATTACTGAATTTATTATTTAAATATTAAGGCCTATGGTTGGAGTCTTACACAATTAGAGTTTTCTGACTTACAGCACTTAAAATGGGTTTCAATTTTGTATTTGTAAAAAATAATGTATTGTCACATGTTTCGTGTTATGACTAATTCTCTACTTCCGCAAGTCTATCCGTCTGTCTGTCTACCACGAGCAAATATCTCAGCTGTCTAGAAATAGTTGAGGTACTTTTGGATATGGAGTATGACGGCTTAGGGATATTCCCGAAACCTCACATGATAATATTTATAAAACGTGAAAGTTTACAAGTGTAGCAAGTCAGCGAAAACTACCGTGTAACATTTTTAAGGCAACTTAGATCGAAAAAAATAATAAAATTTGACCTCTTCATTTATCTACCCCTGATCGGCCCCCTACAGCTGATCGGACACTGCTTAATTATACAAAATGGCAAACTGACTGACTAGGTGATATATCAACGCGCAGTCCTAACCACTGGACCTAGAGACTTGGGATTTTGCAAATGAATAACTTATTACTACGCAAGATTTTTGAAAATTGTGGGATTAGAATAGGTATATACAAACTTCAATCTTAACTTATTTTATTTTATAAAGGCGTAAGTGACTTTGTTTGTTGATTGTTTTTTTACGCTTTCACGTCTTACAACTCCACCAATTATCATGAATTGTAACACAGATGTCACAAAATAGAAAAAATACAGAAGGTCCACTCCCGCCGTTTTCGAAAACAACTATTCTGATTTTTGAAATAAATAAGTGTGCTTTATTACACCGATACAACAATTAGTTTATTCATTCACCTTATCATACGTCCAGGCCTAAATGGAAAGACAGATCAATAATTACTCTCCCCAACTTGGCTTCTTCAATGACTGTCGTTTTTAACAGCGGCGGGCAGCTGCGTGCTGTTAGAAATTATACGTACTAACTACATTACTTACTGTTATGACATATACTGACGTGTTTATCCTAGAAACGACAATGTAAAAATAATCAATGAATAATTTAAGGAAAATTTAAAAGCTCATTCCTGCTGAATGTTTAATGAAATGAATGATTAATCGCTATCAAAACTTATATTTACCCTTTACTACTTACTTACTGTACTAACAAGAGAAAACCTAGACCTAGTTTTATATACCTTTTAAAATTATTTGGAAATTTGAAGAACGTGTAATCACAACTTTGTGTTGTATTCCAAACACACTGCAGCAGTAATAAAAACGCATATATTCATTTTTCGCACGTAACAATGATCTAAGCGTAGTAACTGTCGTGAGTGACAGTCCGCTGTAGTGCTGGCCCGGATCGTCCGAGATTGCATGTAAACGCAATTGTCAATCTGTGCGTTACGATTTTGACGCTTAGTTCCGAGTGGGCTATCTGTCTAGCGCGCCGCCGCTATACGTAATTTGTGCAGATGTTGTCTACGGTTCAGAACAGGACATATATCCAGAAAAAGTACTGTTTCCGCGGAAGAAAAATATCTCTGAAAAAATGGTCGTCCGGCATAACAACCCCGCTTACTGAATGTAAATAAATTGCAACATGATGCCTGTACTTAAAAATTAACAGAGACCAGAAGGAAATCTAATCCTCTGCTCTCTTAAAATAATTACTGTTACCTTTGTCTATAAACTCTTTGTCATAACATCTTACTAAAATTTCTTTCATGATTACTAGTTAGCTAATTAGGTACCTACATACTTTAGTTATATCGGGTGTAAAAAAAGGCTTAACGAAGCCGAATACCACATATTCTACGTATTATTACGATCATTTTTTTCTTTTGCACTATACCTGGGAAATGACGGGTTACCGAGATATTGACAGTCAAAGTTACAATTTATTTTTCAAAGATTTTTACAAAATTGACTTCTGTTTGATAATACTAAACTTTTTTACAAAGAAACATGATCCGCTTACACACACAGGCATAGTCTGTGGCGTGCCCGCTATACATTGCGGGTTAGAAATAAGTATTTTTTTTGATACCCAAAAATAAAAGTCATTTCCCAGCAATTATTTTTTTTGCATTCTACTTGGTTTGATGTATAGAATTCATGGTTTAAGACTTCGTTAAGCCTTTTTTTACACCCTGTATGTAAATAAACTATATTTAAAAATGCTTTGAATTTTCTTAAAAATGCGAAGAAACTTTTTCCCCAACCTATTATGTTTGGCCTTTTAAATGTCCAGTAAACACTAAATAACCGCCAAATTGACAAAATTTTGTAATAGGCCGCTTAACGTTTGAATGATGACGACAATATTCATCGGTCGGCGGTCCTTTTAATATTCGCTATAACACCAATGTCAGGCATTATTTTTAATATTATTATACTGTAAAAACTGAAGGCCAACGAACATCTCAACGCAGCTTAATTTCCAACAGCATTATTTTATATTAGTCTTGTTGCTTGTCAAAGAATAACATCGAATAGCTCAAAATTCATACTTTTGACAGTTAAATTAGTAATTATAGATTTAGAAAATATCCATGATCAAATCATCAACTACACTAGCGCCACCTTTAAAAACAACTTCTCTGAAGACTCTGAAAGAGGCAGAGGGTGCAATTTTTTTTTTTCAAATAACGCCTTCTGCTATTTTAAATCTGCCCTAAATTTAATATTTCTGGATAATTCCTGGATGGTCAGAAGAATTGGTTTCCATCGACTTGGCCTAGCCAAAATGAGCTGCACTGCACTACGTAATTGGGATTCTGATAGTATTACACAATAAAGGTTATTCTTGTCTAAATTCTTCTATAGCATATTTCGAGATGAAAGCAATGTGTGCGGGACGCGACGGATGCGGCTTAATGTCCCTTTTGCACCTAAGTATATCTGGATTGCGTCTTGGAAGTCTTGAGTGTTCCTATAGCCACGCTACTGCGGGGTTCGGGGGGTCGCTTCAGCTTTCGAAGGAATTGAAATAAAACCCAGGATCGGTTTATAAAGCTGGCAACCACTGGAGAGAGTCAGGACTGCTGCTATTTCTTCCTATTCTTCTTGTTTCCTATCGGACTGCTGGCTGTGGACTGTGTCTCGGCTTGATTTGGCCGCTATACTTATGGCCCATTTCCCACCCACCACTAGTGACTAAAGCCGGCTATTACTATCTATCCCGCGGTTTGTCTAACGGAGCGCGGGTGAGCGAGAGTTACTGTGGGAGTGGGATGGCACTATCTATTATCCTATCCTGGCGGCAATACCGTAAAGAGCCGAGCAGCTCTATTTCGTTAATTCCTATGTCCCCATACTGGGGGTGTGTACCTATCTGTTGCCATCTCTTTATTCAATCAACTTAGATCTATTTACAATAATCAACATAACATAATAATTTATAAAACAATAATCAAACTTAACACTATAAAGTAAAACTATACAAAAAAAGAGTAAATATACACAGAACATAAAGAATTAAATCTGAGAAAACTAATCGCCCGGAACATAATGGGTACGTATTATAATGCCGAATTTTAAAATACCGAATTTCATAAGACGTATGGATGAAAGGCCGAAAATTAAAATGCCGAATGTTTATATGATCGAAAGTTCAAAATCCCGAAAATTCAAAATACCCAATCTTATAAGACCTATGGTCGGAATGCCTAATATTGAAATGCCGAATATTAGAATGCCGACTGTATATGACCGAAAGTTCAATATACCGACAATTTGAAAGGATCGTGGGGCTTTCCGGGCATAAAAAAGATTGCGGGCTTCGACTTTTATTATTGAGACGGAGATTAGAGATCGATATACGGATTGGGATCGATCTAAGATTGATTTAAATCTGTGGTTTGGGATCAAATATTGGGATCGGGCGTAAGTTTGTAATTTCTAATATCCAAATCACCTAATGGTTCAAAATATTTAAGGTAATAATAATAAAATTTCACGATGTCGTAGTTTAAAACAGTTAAAATATCAACATTTAATATGAGAATAATGAAGTTGTTTTTGCTTGCGTATAAATATAATAAGATTAAATTGGTTAGGTTAGAACAGTGACCACACACAGCGCGAATGCGAGCGAACGAAGCGTGCGCAATGAGCATGCCGAGCGCTTAAAAACTTAAGGATTAATTCTAAGGATAAGGATAAAGGATTCATTATTAAAGCGCTGTGTGTGGTCACTGAGGTCTTTTCATTGGGCCGTCAGCGACAGGTCCGTCCGAAAAATAAAACTGTTCTAACCTAACCAATTTAGTCTTATTATATACGCAGTATTTAGTTGAACTGATCATATCAACTGTAGGTATTTGAATCATCGGGATTTTGAACATTCGGGATTGGAACTTTAGGGATTTTGATTCATCGGGATTCAGAACTTTCGGGTATTTGAAAATAGGCACATTGAGCTCGGTATATCGGTTATAGGTATTTCGTACATTCGGTATTTTGAATTTTGACGTTTTAAACGTAAGTATTTTAGTTGTAGGTATTATGAACTTTCGGGATTATAATACGTACCCAAGGTAATAAACCCAGTCATAGCTATAGTTACATTTATTTTTGCTTATACTTACAGGTACAACCAAACAGTACTAGACATACTCTTCAAACTATGATGTCATCTTTACAAGCGGAATGTCCGAAATTGTCAGAAGCAGACGCTCCTACTAATCCAGCCAGTGGAGAGTTATATACTGTATTTTATGACAAAGATTCTTCGTGGTATAGGTATGTAGTATGATAATATGAAACCTTTAGATTTTTAATATTTGTATTACCAGTGACTTGGCTCCGTCGCTTCCGGTTCCGGATCTTCGCATTTTCTATGAATATCTGGTGTAAAAAAAGGCTGAACGAAGCCGAATACTATATATTCTACGTATTATTACGATATTTTTTTCTTTTACACTATACCTGGGAAATGACGGGTTACCGAGTTTTGACAGTCAAAGTAAAAAAAAATTTTCAAAGATTTTATACAAAATTGACTTCTGTTTGATAATACTAAACTTTTTTACAAAGAAACATGAGCCGCTTACACACACAGGCATAGTCTGTGGCGTGCGCGCTATACATTGCGGGTTAGAAATAAGTTTTTTTTTTATACCCAAAAATAAAAGTCATTTCCCAGACATTAATTTTTTTGCATTCTACTTGGTTTTATGTATAGAATTCGTGGTTTAAGGCTTCGTTAAGCCTTTTTTTACACCCTGTATATTGAGACGCGTATTTTATGAACGTATTTAAGTTAATTTATTACAAGCCGCGACTACGTTCGCTTGGTGTTAAGTTTATTCATAATATGAAATTACACACAATCTTCATAAACTGTAGCTTAGGTGTTATTTTGATGTTTAAGCTAAACATATTACTGTAAAATTATATCACAATCGGTTTAGTAGTTTTGGCGTGAAAGAGTAACAAACATCCATCCTCACAAACTTTAGAATTTATAATATTTGATTAATAGCAGGATGACGTTCATTCATAGTCTTAGCCGCCGCCAAAAATTATAAACTATCTTAAACGTAGTTTAGAAGTCTGCGTTTTACACGGACATAATGTTTGAAGCTGAAACTGTAATCTAACTTTAGTGTGTATTTTAACAGAGTCACTGTCGCGGGAGCAGTCTCTGCAGAAACGGTGTCTGTGTATTTCTGTGATTATGGAGACTTGGCTCTCTTCCCAATAAAATCGCTGCGCCCCGTCCCACCCGCGGCTCCTCTTGCGCGCTCGTTGCCGCCTCAAGCAATCAAAGCACGACTATACGGTATTTATTTTCTATTAATTACGTTAAACTTTAGATTTCAGGAATATCTGAAGTGTTCATAAAACTTATAAGCATAGACAACTTACATTTTTCAATTACATTTCTATTGTTTATTTACTTTACCTTTTCTAATAAAGAAGATTATTTTTCACTAGATGTGTGGCCACTTCATCAAGACTGGACTGTAGAGGACTGCATTAGATTTCAAGAACTATGTGTTGAGCAACAATTCGTTGGTATTTGCAAAGATGTGGGTAAGGATCCGTTGAACGCAAATGAACCGTACCTTACCTTGGATCTTATTGATACATCGACAGACGAAGACATATATCTTAATCACCAATTGGTTGCTGAAAGTAGAGCACGCCTTGCTTCTGCTTCGTCTTCTTAGTGTTTAAACAATTATCGTGTATAGTTATTTTTTTTTATTTTTTAAGCCTTTGTTTAAATGCTACTAAATATAGAAACCTTGTATTTTCTGGCATTATTGCCACACATGTTTTATAGTGTCATTTATTACTACACAAACAACTTGTACAAAACAAACAAGGCACCTACGGAGCTGATTCTGACTGAACCTCAACTTTCGCAATGCGAACAAAAATATCGAAATCTTTTTGGGAAGTTTTTTTTATGAACCGACCAGATTTAAGGATTTGTATGAGGAAATAACTTTCTTTCAAAATTGTTATCGTAGGGAACGTTATTTTGTTCAGGCAGCAGAGTCCAGGCCTTAGGTTGTTTGTTAATTTTTTACATGTTGTTTAAGTGTCTTAATGGTAATTATAATGATTAACATTAATGGTGCATACTCATACATAATTACTAATAACTTTCTCTTAAAACGATACTTAAAACCTTTGAATAAGAATGCCTTCTCATATTTTACTAACTTAAGAGCATAAAATCACGAGTGTTTAATAATAGTTATAACCAATCACAGCTGTTTACAATAAATTTGCAAAGAAAGTTACCGGTAAGCAATAATGCCAGAAAGTTCTATTGATGATATAAAAGTGCATATTTAACTTTGTTTTTTTGTTATGTTTAAATGTACTTTATGTTTTGGTTTCGTATCAAAGGGGTTGACTTTTTATTAAACCTAACTACCTACTATTAATCCATCATTTGTGGTTCCAAAATAAAATTGGAACTATTTAGTGATATGATATGATTTCTTCTATGCTTCCATAAACCTGTAGGGGTCGTTTTTGTTTACTATTTGTAATTTTTGTAAATAATCCCTTTGATGCGTGACAAATTTTGACATTTATGAATGAACCAATCTCAGCTCTGAGATTTGAATGATAACAACTGCATGATTAGTTTGTTATTATGACATTCCGTTGATTATTTATCTATTTGCTAATGTAAAAAAACGAATCTTGTTAGATCTAAAACTATGATCGGAAACATAATACAAAATTGTAATATGATAACGAATAGCAGCAGTGCGTTTGGCTGAAATGTGCATCCAGATTCCGTTTGTTACGTAAAACCTTAAATTGTAATTTCGAAAAATACAGGAAATAACTTGTGTGAATTAGTTTTTAATGACGATTCTGCAATAATTTCCATTTCCACGAGTTATTACCAGTATTATTGACATCATGCTACAGCTACTGGATACTTGACACTTCACTTATGTTCTGCAGAAGTAAACTAATTTCGTGCATTTTTTATTTCAAATAAGCAAGTACTTTATCAAACTTACCAAAGTTTACGGTATTTTTAATATATTTATCGGTTGCAGTGCTTTTTATCCTTTTTAAGAACAAAATCCAGTATAAAATGAGGTTCGCTCTGAGAATATTTCTTTAACGTATTTTATTTATCACAATATATCAGTTCTGTTAAAATAACGAAAGAACCTAGTTGGTTAAGAACTAAAGATTATGCAAGAATTGTAACAGATTCTAAGTAGGTGTCACTTTAAAGTAATAATAAGAATTATTTACTCCAATTTACATACATACTACAATTTATGAGATGTATAAAAGGGATGTTGACACAATTCAATATTAGTTATTATTAGACATTTAAATAAGGACGTTGTTTTTAATATTGTCTCAAACCATATCCAGTACATAATTTAACTGTTTATCCATTTAATTGAAACAGGGATGTCCTAGTGCACGATCGCCATACAATGTAAGAAGGTATTGCGTTGAGACGTCTCAAAAAAAAAAGGATGTCAAGTGATTATTGGTGTCAACATTCCCTTTTGTTATAGATAACACAATTTAAGTATTTTAAAACGTACCTATATCTACATCATACATTGGCTGAAAGGTATTGCTTATCGTACCACTTAAATGTCATACTCATGCATACATAGCACATGCAAACAAAATAAAGTAATGTAAAAAAAAAAGATTATTTATTTCCAACAATAACATATATCCTTGTGGGAAATTGACAGTATAAACTTAGAATAACTACGTTACAAATAATGCTATTCGAGATATGTCATAAAATAATATGATATGCGCAAAACTGAGCGCGAGACTGAAGTGCGAGATATGGCAGAGGTCCTGAAAGAGGAAGGAAAGAATTTCGACCTCGGAATCGTCAGAAAGCCGTGAGAAGACTGAAACATTTACATGAAGAGATACACAAGGGAAAGAAAAAATCTAGAAGTGTGGGGACAACTTAACATGGGATGTTCGGTTACAGATACAAACCAGAGAATGGAAGAAATTAATATCCGTATACATAATGCTCTCAGATGCACTGCAGCTCTTCATACGGTAGGTACTAGTGTCCAAGCTGTTTTGCAGAATTCGCAGAAGGACTCAAATTCGTGTCTACAAAACCTTCATCGCGTCAGTGTACGTGGGCCGTTCCAAAAATACTTAGTGAAATGAAAAATAGAATTTGAAAAAAGTTTATTTAGGGCTTTTCAAAATACTCTCCTCCAACCCCTATGCATTTATGCATTCGGGTGAACTAGCTTTTAAAACATTTAAAAGAGTTACCTCGAAGAATTTCAGTTATTTTCAGACCGCCCGAAAAATAACCGTCGGAATTCTTTGACGGCCTCGTCTGCACTTCTGCAGTGTCAAGTGTTGAATTTTTGCCCACGAAGTATTTTCTTTACCGAGGGAAATCTAAATCATGGCTGTGCGGAAGATGGGTAACATTTATACCCCCGAAATTGTCAAGTAGTCCAAGGTTCTAACAGCTGTGTGAGCGGGCGCGTTATCTCGGTGAAAAAGAATGCCATGCACGGATGCCGCTCCTTGGGCGCTCGCTATCCAACTGCCCGAAAGCTTGAGGCAGGCAAACTGCGCAGCATCATTCACTAGTAACGGTTCTACGGTCTTCTAGTGGAATTACTGCTACTAGTCCACTGCGTCGAAAAATAGATGTTATAATTTTTTTTATTAACGCTCCGACCGCAAACAACTTTGTGGGCAACTGGTCCACTTCAAACACTTACACGAAGCAGCAATCCACGCAAGATTGCTGCTTCGTGAGGGTTGTAGCTGTAGATCTAAGATTCATCAGTTGTAAGGATGTAGGATACGTTTTTCGAAGTCCCTCTTTCGAACTTTTACAGCATAAATTTGCATCAATCAATACCACGGGATTTTTGTTCTTCGGTGAGAGAATGAGGTATCGATCGCGTAGAAAGCTTCATTACTATAAGGTGATAATGCAGGATGGCGAAAACAGCCTGTGATACAATCTTCAGTTTGTTTTGAAAAAAAAATATCTACACATAGGTGGTCAATGATTTTACCAAGGAGATTTGTATTGAAATTAGCCGTCATTTTAAAATAGTTTCAGGAAAAAAAGAGATTGTATTTATTTATTCTGTGGCTAGCTATTTTCGGAACCACCTATAGGTATGGATGCGAAGCCTGGACACTGACCTTGAAAGAGAGCTATCGCAGGACAGAGGCATGGCGTGATCTGATTTCAGAAGCCAAAACAGCTGCAGCTGCTAGATATTTCCACGTTTCTTGATCAATGACATCTTCGTTTTGAAAGTCGATACCATTTTAAGAGCAATGCTTCTTGGTAAACTTTAACAACAGCTGAGAAGAGCTTGTGTCCTTTGTTTCACGGACAGGGACATTTCTTTTCAAAGACAGCATGATCAAGGTTTAGTTGTCTGGGATAGAAATCAACACATCCTTTATTTCGAACTGCAAAACGGTGCAAAACGTTTCTGGGATGATATAATCGTTACTGCCTCCCGAAACTTCGACAAATCTTCCAACAAATTCCTGTCAAATTGCGTAATTCTCATATCAGACTGACCTATTTTTGAAGCATCTCGTTGATTGGGCTGCGATTGTAGCAGTGGACCATGCTCTCGAGCATTTCAAGTACGCTATGCCAACGTGTTGGTGTTGCAGATTTAATATATTTGAAAAGTTTTTGCCAACCTCCGTAGCCGAGAGTCGAGCACGCCGGACTATGAAGCGTCGTCGCCATCTCAGAGGTTCAGAGTTCGATCCCCGGTCGGCTTAATAGGGAAAACGATATTTTCTATATTGTCTCGGGTCTGGGTGTTGTGGTTACGTCGTTGTTTCTGATTTCCATAACACAAGTGCTTTAGCTTCTTACTTTAGGATCAGAACAATGTATGTCCAATATTTAAAAGTGATCCAACCCGCCAAACCGATAGTGCTGTTCATCATTTTGGGTAAATGAATCCTGTTCCTGTTCTAACTCAGAATCAGAAATAGGCTGAGCTTAGACGCGAGTTTGCCTTCCGCCGACCCATAGCGGGCGAGTGCGAATCCACGCGGACCGCGCGGCGCGTATTTTGAACAAGCCGGCGGCGGCGCGCCATCGTCATGGCGGCGGCTAGCCGGCGCGGCTCGCATATCTAATTTCTAGCAAGCAAGATGCAAATTTTAGCATTTAAGGCTTAGAATGAAACGATGCTTTCAACATTTGCAGAAGTACTTATTTATCAATATATATATATATATATATTTTATTAAGGTACATATATATATATATATATATATATGTACCTTAATAAAATTTAATTATTTGTAATGCTTATGAATTACACAATTTCACTTTCGTAGTTCTTCTGTTGATATCCCATATTTCTTTTTGAGTGCATCTATTTCTTCCTGTTTCTTTTCAACATCCATACCTTTAAATGCTTTATTTGATCTGTAGTACAGAACTACTAAATATCTATTACAGACATTAAATCCTGATAGGTGGTCACAGGCATTTTTGGCATCAAATATATCCTCATATATGATAAACGCTGTGCCTCGTGTTTCTGGTGTATTACCCCTGAAATGAAATATTCAATGTTATTTAAAGTCAACAATCATTAGTAAATTATCAACATCTGTCTATCAAATAACAGAGGATGTTCCCCTCCTTTAAGAATAGCATCTGCTGCTATTCTTAGCGTCCTTACATACAAAAAGAAAAACAACAGTAAATTACAAACAAGAGATATAAGCAACATTGTCAGTTTGCGCAGCATCGAAATTATTGTATTATAATTTTGATTTGTGTTTCACATTTTGGGTCATTAAATTTATTTTGAATTTGCTATGCTTATTTTTGTATGTTAAGGCCTTAACACCACCCAAGTGCCTAAAATCTATGAAAATCAAATAGTCAGAATACCTGTTACTTGAATCTAAACATTTTAAATATGATATGCTAGAAGAGGATTTAATAAACATCTTGAATTTAATAATCTTGATTTTCCGTTATGTCCCTTGGATTAAAACATGCAGAAAAAAGTTTATATTTTTCATAAATTGCAAATGTTCTCTTAAACAGCACAAGCTATTTCATTACTGTTTTCACACAAAACAAGATTTTGGAAATATACATGTTTTGAATCGATAGTTTTATTTGAAAATTTAAAAGCAATAAACATGTTTTTCCGATTTTTAGAGGTCATGTGCGAAATTGTATGGGCGCGACGCATCAAGGTCATTCAAGCGTGTTAAGGCCTTAATATTTTATTATAATCATTAACTATGTAGATAATATAAATGCTTACAGGACCCACCCTCTGTTATTTGATAGACTAAATGTATATTATTAAGGGTCAATGGAAATTATTGCTATGTTAGTTAGTTTAGCTGGGACGTGTCCGCACTTAGCCTCTTGATTGGGCCATTGTTCAATGCTATGCTGTATTAAGGGTTAACAGAAATGCTATTTAATAATTCAAAACCTGTATAGTACTTACACGCGTATTTGTCTAATAGCTCCATATTTCCCAAAGATATCATACATTTCTTCTGCGGATATTTTATATGGTAGGTTGCGAACATATAGGATTCTATTTACTTCTGGTGGAAGTCGAACCTATAATGATAATAGATAAAGATTTATTAATAATGTATTTAATGTAGGCCTGGTGGTAAAAGTACTGCAAGAAATACTAGGTGCAACTAAAAAATTAAATAAATTACCCCTCAGTCCAACTAAACAAGAAAATAGTTATAAAAATGCAACCACTTGGGTTTAATCTGTTTAAAAATTATTTTGTGTAAAATGATTCAGCCTTGACTGGCAAGGAGTGCTATGAGGTTAATTCACAAGTTAAATTGGTTGGAGTGTAACAAAGGGTGTGCAAGGCGTTTGGAACTTAGAAAATATTCATCAAAAATATAAAACATAATAAAACTCAAATCTTTGTTTTTCAATGTATAAGGGGGCTCAAATTAAATGCTTTTTATACTTGTGACTTTTTCTTTCCGACGCATGGTTTAACCGGAAAATGCGATACAATATAAAGAGTGGTCAAACACTTAAAAAAAAATTGTGATAAAATTATAAAACTTCATAAAATTTAAATTTGTTTTTCGTCATATAGAGGGGCATAAACTAAACGCTTTTTATACTCGTGACTTTTTCTTGTTAAATTTCAATTAATAATGAAATGAATCTTGGTAAATTAATAATGAATGACTATAAATGATGTTGACAAAATACATGAGATATGAATAGTATACTGAAAAAGATAAGAAATTACTAAAAATGCTATGCAAAAGTTTCTCCTACTGCATGATTTATGTAGCATCAAGATCTCAAAATATGGCTGACGATTGACTTGTGCCGCTGTTCCCACTAAGAAGTAGGCGCCTTCGTCGTCTAATACCTACTATTATAATAGAGGAGAAACCTTTGTTTATGAAATTATTTACTCACATTAGCTCGTCTTTGAAGTGCTAAAGCCATATTATTAGAGTGCAATTCTGTGAAAAAATATGCTGTACAGTGTATTATAATGGTAAAATTCTGTAGAAATATATTCAATCACAACTTCCTTCAGACGTAAGGGACTGATTAAATTAACTTGAAACTGCAATGCAAATAATGCACTCGAAACAAAAATTTTTGCTTTGTAAAACACGAGTCAATCCACAGATTAATTTAAGTCTAAAGAAGTCAATCTGTCTTTGTCACAGATTATTATGGTCTTTTTTTTTCCGGTTTTTGGCATAACACGACTTGTGTGTTGCCATATTCGAGTTAAAACGAGGAAACGGGATTATAAGGAAATAATAAACGAAAATGACGGAAGGGGAATTTAGGAACGAATGTGATCAGGAGGGGTTAAAGGTTAGGATTATGTGTATAAAAATAGGTAATATGTACATCATTAATTATAATAAAGGTAAAACTAATTATACAGTATTTACGAGTTTTAATCAATTTTAGTTTAAATTTTAATGTTGTTTAAAGTAATAAATGAAGCTAATATTTTATATAACATAAGGTCGTTAGAAAACAATAATTGAGTAATACATGTAGGGAAAGGAACGTGATAGGAAGTAAGGCTATTTATGAAAGATGACCGGTCATAAAGAGGACACGCAAAAACAATATGATTAACATCAGCAGTATCGGCTCCGCACTCACACTTTGAATCAGTGATAATGCGAAGTTTTGCGAGATGGGCCGGTGTACAGACATGTCCGAGGCGCAACCGTATTAAGATTGATGTCACCGTCTTACTAAATTTTGCATTATAATACCACGGTTTTAGGGGTATAAAAGGTTGTACCTGAGCATAAAATCTACCTTTGGTTTGACAAGATGTTTCCCAAATGCTTTTCCAATCATCCATAAGGTAAACTTTAGGTAAAGATAGAAGATCATGAGAATAATTTTTGTAAGGAAATACGTCCCCACATTGCACCGCATCATTTGCCAGTTGGTCGGATATTTCATTCCCAGTTATCCCACTGTGGCCTGGGATCCAAGCGAAATGAATTATATGCCCATTAATGAAGCATTCATACACCACACGCCGTATTTCGAATAAAACTGGATATTGAGCTTTAAGATGAAAAGGGAATTCATTCAGAGCTTGCAACGCACTCTTTGAATCCGTAAAGATAATGGTTTTCTTTAACTTCATTAACCGAATGTAATCAACTGCTTTAAAAAGGCCGTAGCATTCCCCTGTAAATACTGAAGTTTCTGTTGGCATTTTCACTTTTTGGACTATCTGATATTGTGAATGATATATTCCTACACCAACACATTCCAAAGAAGAATGTTTTGAAGCATCAGAATAAATGTGATGAAAGTCACTAAATTTAGTGTCTAACATACAATTAAAAAGAGTCTTGACATTGGGGTCCTGTTTATCTAGTAGGCTGTAATGTTCTGTGCAAGAAAATGAAAGGGATTCATACTTGTGAGAATAAAGTGGTAGGCGGTTAGATCGATGTGTTGGAGAAGACAGGGATAAGAATTTACGATAGCTTTTAATCAAACAGGGTATAGTTTTGTGAGCCCAAAAACTTGACGTGTCTAACATATCTGATAGAGTTTGAAGCTTGGCAATAAGTGGATGGTTAGAAAACTGAATGGTACGGAATATAAATTTATCAGACAAAAATTGTCTTCTGAGATATAGAGGAGGTTCATTGCATTCTACTTGAAGAGCATTTATTGGGCTAGATTTCATCGCTCCCGTTATTAGTCTTATGGCCTTGTTTTGAATTTTATCTAATTTATTAAATGCAGTTACGTTACCAGGTTCTAGGAGAAAGGTTCCATAATCTAATACGCTTCTAATTAAAGCATTATAAAGGAGTTTCATTGAGTAAGGATGTGACCCCCACCACACTCCAGAGATACATCTAAGCATATTTAATAGCTTTTCACATTTATTAACAACAAAGTTGCAATGCAACGCACCTGTAAGCTTAGGGTCTAAAATTACCCCTAAAAATTTAAACTCATCTACTACAGGAATAACATTATTATCATATAGCAACTGAATAAGTGGGGTCGAACGTTTGCGACTAAATAACATAGCTGCGCTCTTAGATATAGATATATCCAAACCATTATTATCCATCCAATGTTGTAATGAAGTTAAAGAAGAACATAAGTTAGATTTAGCTATTTCAATTGATTGATTTGAACAATATAGTAATAAGTCATCGGCATATTGTAGAATTTTAATATTATTGCCTACAGCTGTTTCTAGATCGTATGTATAAATATTATACAATAGGGGGCTGAGGACAGACCCTTGGGGTAAGCCTCTCGATACCAAGCGATCTGTTTTAAAATCTGAAAATGGTAAGTTAATACGGCGTTCAGTTAAAATACTAATTATGAAATTACAAAACATACTGGGTACTTTTAACTTTTCGAGCTTTGTTTTTAAAACCGGTAAAATAACGTTATCATAGGCAGAATGAACATCGAGAAAGGCTGCGATTAAAGAATCATTTACCGAAAAGGAAAGTCTTATATCTGAAATAAGTAAACTTAAACTATCAGCGGTACTCCTTGCTTTTCTAAACCCATATTGGCTATCAAATAAGTATCCATTGCTTTCCATGTACCACTCTAACCGGTTTTTAACAAGATGTTCCGCAATTTTAATTAAGACCGATGACAGGGCAATAGGGCGGTACGATGAAGCATCGGACGGTTTTTTACCGGGTTTTATGAATGGCAACACTAGTTGACATTTCCATGATGGTGGAATATTACTTGTCAACATAACAGAATTGATAAGATCTAAATAATACTTAAGAATATTGTCGCTAACATTGGCAAAAAATGAATAAGGTATGCCATCGGTTCCAGGAGCAGAATCGTGTGTATTTATGATGACAGATTTGAGTTAATGTAGTGAAAAAGGCGAGATTAGTCCGGTAGTATCTGTTGGTTGTTGTACGACTGGTAGAAGTGGAAGCAAATTAATATCTTGAGCTACCCAGGGTGGTGCTAACTTATCCAAAAACTCACTTGCTATAGACTCAGGGACTGTTCTAAAATTGGATTCAGAGAAGGCCGATCGGAATCTCCTAATACATTGCCACACCATAGCAGATGGTGTAATGGGAGAGATGGAAGTACAGAAACTACGCCAACTTTCAAACTTTTTATTTTTAAATAATTTGCGAGTATTAGCTATAGCCTTAGTTAATATCTGGAAATTTGTGTCGGTACTATTCGCATTATATTTTTTTCCTGCTGCTTTCCTATTTTTAACAGCCTCAGTGCATTCACTATCCCACCATGGAGGAGATGGTATTTTACGTGGGGAATTACCTTTAACAGGGAAAACTTCTCTGGCTGCATCTGACAATACGGTTGCTAGAGCATCGGCACATATGGTTTCATTGCCAGGTGTAATATTTGGGAGCGAAGAAATTCTCTTTTGAACACAACTCTTATACTTATCCCATATATCACTATCTTTACTTTTTGGTACAACAAATTTTAAGCGAGTCATCTGTCTAGGGTTAGTTGTTTTGTTATATGGAAAAGAAATAACTATAGGGAAATGATCACTACCAAAAGTAGATGGGTAAGTTTCCCAAGTCAATAAGGAAGCTAAGTTATAATAGATAAGTCAACTGCACTCTTGCCCTGATTTGGAAGAGTACGTCTAGTAGGAGCTCCAGTGTTCAGGATGCAGAGATTATGGTAAGGTATTAAATCAATAAGTTCCTCTCCATTACTATTGGTACTAGCACAACCCCATGACTGGTGATGTGAATTAAAATCACCTAAATCTAATATTGGTCTAGGTAGCAAAGAAAGCATGTGGCTAAATACATTAAAAATTTCAGATGAGGGATAGGGAATATACAGAGAAACTATACATATATTATTTACACTTACAGCTACTATAGACATATTTACATTGTGAGGTGGCAGAGAGATTGAGGTAAATGGTGTGCCATTCTTTATTAATAAAGCAGCACCACCATAACCATCGGGTCGGTCATCTCTTACCACTGTATAACTATTAATTTTAAAACTGTACATTTGTTTGAGCCATGTCTCTGTTAATGCAAAGACAAAAGGCTCAAATTTATTTAATAAATAAATCAAATCTGACTTTTTATTATTAATGCTGCGGCTATTCCATTGCAACACCTTCGCTGCTGACGCCATTTTTAATCACTTCCAAACATTTTTCAATAATATAAGCAGCGTGGGACGGTGTATTCGTGTTAGACTGGGTTAAATTAATTAAAGAAATAATTAAATTAATTAAAGAAAATTGTTGAGAAGGATTATTTTGTTCACTATTTGAGTTAAATGCACAACCATTAGAAGGATTGGGAATGATAAAGTCCCTAATGAGAGCTTCATGGGCCTCCTGGTCATACCCCTTTGATAATTTTGGAGGGGGGCGAGGTTTTAAGAAAACTGTTTTTTTGTTAGATGTACTCATAGGTGCAAGGGGTGTGTTTCTACTGTTAAGAGAAGAAGATGAGAATTGAGGACTATAAGGCTTGGAAGCCATTAGTGTATCAGCATAGGATTTGGATGTAGGTGGATGGAGCTTAGAAGCCTCAGCATAAGACACACAACTATTAGCCATAGAGGACTTGATATTCTTTTGTCTTAAAAATTCAGGGCATGATTTACTTGTAGCGAAATGGTAACCAGTACATAGGCAACAAGAGGCATTATCTTCATCGACTTGACAAGATTCCCCAGTATGAGATTGACCACATTTATAACACCGAGGCTGTGATCTACATTGTAATTTGGTGTGTCCGAATCTACAACAATTGTAGCATTGTATAGTTGGGTAAACATACAAATCTACAGGAAGAGCATTATAGCACATAAATATGCGTTTGGGTAAAGTTTGTCCATCAAAAGTTACTACAACAGATTGTGAAGGTTTCCAAGTTGGCATTCCATTTATAAAGGTTTTAAAGTTTAAACGTCTCACCTTAATTATTTTACCACAATCTTCAGGGACAGTGATGTTGTCAATAATCTCTTCGGGTGACCAGTCTTCAGGCACACCTCGTACAAGGCCCATTCGGGTGATGTTGAAGGTAGGTATGAAAGCTTTTAGATTGTTTGCAACTAAGCAGCCATGTGAGAGAAAAGAATTGGCATCATCACTGTTCGAGAAGGAAATGGACAACTTATTTCTTCCAATTTTTTTTAAACTTCCTTTAATAATGTTGCGGAATAAATATCTTTCCAGAAGTCGGCCGCAAACAATAGGATGCAATGTGGTTCCAGAATCTTGTGCTACTATTCTTTGTATGTGAATTACATAAGGTGCAGAATCAGTACTATTATACATTTGACGACCAACAGGTGGATGATTGGGACTTGGTATTTACCAAGACTTGGTATTTGCTGACCCTACGCCAATGGTTGTAAACCCTACAGATTTCTGTAGTGTTTACAACCATTGGCGTAGGGTCAGCAATAGGGTTTTCGTTTGCCGGAATAACTGCATCTTTATGTCGGCCATAATGTTTTCGACGTTTTTTCATGCGGGGTGCTGGGGAATGCCCAGAACCTACACAACTATCTGTAACATTTGAGCCATCTGACTCTTTTCCAGACTCATGTTCCTTTTCAGAACCTATCGTAACATAACTTGCTGCTGGAGGGACGATAAAACCCCCCGACTTGTCGGGGGGTTCATTCATGTTAAAGAAAGTAAGTAAAACTTACCTAAATTACAGCAATTAACACAAATAATTATATATAACTTAATAAAAATACTAAAACTAACTTAATACACCCTACTGATCACTTTTTAACAATAAAATAATTAAATAAAATTTTTAAGAGAAAAAAGACACCCGCCACGATCCACGTTTCCCGCGCTTTTCCTATTATGGTCTTTGTATGTATTTATTTATTTGACAGTGATGACATGACAGCACTGTCTTTATGTTTTTTTTTTTTTTTGCAACATAGCTGTTGGAGACAGGTCCATTGGCCGAAATCAAATCAAATCAAAATCAATTCAAAATCAAAATGTTCAGTTCAAAAGTCACGCGCACGAAAGAATTATCACTTTCACAATATTTTTTCTCACTTTACAACAAAATTCAGTTGCAGATGATACTGTTCGTACATAGTCATTTCGTTCCAAAAATAGTAACAACACTAATTCTCATTACTGTCACTCAAAGTTTGTCCACAGTATTGTTTACATATTCAAGTAACGGTTTATAAAAACATGAATTGCTTAGGAAATCTTTTAAGCGGCGGGGAACACTTAATTTTGTGTCTTCTGCGATTTCCTGGATAGCACATACCATTGCCAGTCTCTGCAGGCCAAACTTCTGGCAATGGAAAAATATATGGTCCAAGTCTGCTTTTGGAGATTCGCAATATAAACATCTATCGCTGTTGGTTATCTTAAGCCGATGCAGGTGCAAAACGAAGTCTGTTTATGGTGGTTATGAATTTTCTGGATTCACATTGTATGCGATTGTACCATGGTTTTGTTGGCAAAGTTTTTTGGATATCGGCGTACCATTTCCCTTTTTCCTGATTTACTGAAGCCCAGTAGTCGCTCCAAAGAGTCTTCTTCTTTTCCTTTATCATAGTGTAAAAATCAGTAAATGGAATCTTCATTAAAGTTGTGTGGTCTATGTCAAATCCGCATGCTAGAGCTCTATCTATTTCTTCATTTCCTGCAATACCTCTGTGGGAGGGTACCCATATTAATTCTACCTGCTTATTACATAGATGTAACTCGTATAATACATTTTTAATTAAATAAATTATATAGTTTAACCATTGACTTATATATTACTTCGTAAGGACAGGGCGGACCACACGTCTGGGTGTTGGACCTAAAGAGACCCGAAAATGACCCGACCGAGGCCGATGTGACGTAGTCAGTGGTCGGCGGTCAACGTGATCTGACATTTGTATGAAAAAATAAAAATGCCTAAATGTTCACTGAAAGATTGCATAAATTACGACAGAAAGGTCATTAAAACAAATTCAAATTTTACTTCTCACCAATAATCCGCATATTTGATAAACACTAAACTTATTTACATTACTTTAACAATTTTCCAACTTCTTTGTCAATTTTACGAAGCAACGCCATATTTACCGTGCAAAACCGATACAACTTTGTAGCGGCGTGCATTAGTGCTCACAGTGCACTGAGTGCAGTCCAGTACATGGGATGTAATATAAATATTTTATTTTATGATGATTTATTAAATACTTATTTTAAGTTTACGTGATAAAGCACTATGAGTCAAAAATTGAAAACATGTCAAAAATAACAAAAGGCATAAGTAAAAAAAGATGATTTATTCGAAGGACAGTGAAATGTAATTAATAAATATATATAAATTATCTGATATAGTTTTTTTAGAAAAGTTTTAAGGTATGATTCCGTATACTTATAAAAATAAATTGTATCCACAAACACCCAATTATCTAGCCCCAAACTAAGCAAATCTTGTGCTATTGCCACTAGATACAGATAATAAACATACTTAAATATATTTATAAACTACTTAAATACATTTATAAACATCCATGACTTAGGTGCAAATGCTCGTGCTCATCACACTAACATTTGCCCCTCGCGGGAGTCGAACCCGCATTGTAGTCCGGAGTGCTACTACACCAGATGGTTGTCGATGTAATCTCATATAAACTCATATAGAAAATATGGGGACCAGCACTACTGCGTGCTGCTCAATTCGGAATCATACCTTTTGTTTCATTTCGAGAGATAGAAAGTGAAATTGTTTTTTGTTTTATAGCTTTAATTATATGTATAGATTAGTCATCATTACAACTTATAAGAAAAGTATAGTTTTATTTAAAAGTAATGTTGATGTTAAAGCATTTACTAATTACATATAATTAAACAGAAACAAAAATATTAATATTGATATATATTATAAAGACACGAAAATTAACGAAGTAAAACAAACGAAGTTCCTAGGTTTAACTATAGAACAAGACGTAAATTGGAAAACGCATATAGATAATGTTTGAACATCAGGCGCAGCGCGAGACTGCGCGCGAGCCGCGCGAACGCGACCTTTAAACTGGCTCGAACGTGAACCAGAACTGCACGCGCGCAGATCGCGCGCATTGTACAAGCCTTGCATGAGTTGCGCTAAAGAGGCGCACCAATCTGTTGCATCGTAACGGATCGCATGCCGCGCGCGTGCAGCTCGCGCGCAAATCGCGCGCTGTGCGCGTCCTGTGCATTCACGGCACGTTAGCCAGATCTGGACCTATCCTTACAGAGTCAATAAGTTTATTTATGCTTTAAAGCAGGTTAGATCTGTAACAAAAACTGCGATTGCTACCTATCATGCATTGTAGGTTCTAAATTAGGCTTCAGTTTACTGATGTGATACTACTTAATATAAATAGAGCTTTTATTGCCCAAAAAAGATGCATAAGAGCAATATGCGGTGTCCCTCCACGAACATCATGTCGTCCTCTATTTGCACAGTTGCAATTACTAACATTGACGTCCCTGTATATATTTGAAACATGTGTATTTGTAATGCAAATTATGCATATTTTTAATAGGGCATTTGACATTTATCCACGGAACACAAGAAATCAAAATATCCTGTTACTACTAAAACTCCAATAACAATGCAGTATAAAAAAAGCTGTATAACAATGAGTATAAAAAAAAAATCAATAATATACCTAATAAATTCAAAACATTAAATAATAATCAATTTAAAACAAAATTGAATAAGTGGCTAATCTCACCTACCATAAAGGAGTTTATTAAATAATAAATATTAATTTCAACATAATTATGATATGACTGACATCTATGTACCTAATTTAATTTAATGCAATTTTAGATTAATAAATTATATTTCATTTTAGTTCAATTTTATATTTAATTTGCATGCCTCGTGTTGGCTAAACATGCTTGGTACGTTCATTTTAAAACACCTATGCATACCGTGTTTAAGCAAATAAAGATTATTTTATTTTACCTTAATTCATGTTGACGTATTTAATTTGAAAAAGCAAAAAGTTATATTTACTCTGATACTACTTTAAATATAACATCTGTGAAATAAAAACTTTTTTCTTAGTTCCTCGTTCGTTATAAGCCGCTCTTACAAGGTCACTTAGGAGTAATTTTGTGGTTACTCTATGATGCTATTTGACAGTTGACATCAAAGTCTAACAGAAGGGGTTAGTGTGTCATGTATGGAGGAAATGCAAGGCGATTTGTTCTGTCAGCCGTATCTTTACTTTTTACATCAATGAGTTTAACTTAAAGTCTAACCTATGTCCTTCCAAAGCTAACAAAACACTTTTGGAGTCTGAAATCACTAAGAAGTGTACATTATTTACATTTTTAATATATAACAAAGCTTGTAACACTGCATAAGCTTCAGCAGTAAAGATAATAGCATTACTGTCTAAACTGAATACTTGTTTCATGTTAGTATGAGAATCATACCAACCACATCTTACATAGTCTTTTGTTTTAGATCCATCTGTAAATATTTTATAGTAATCATGTTTATCACTTATGAATTGTAAGTAGTCAAATTTATTTTTAATATCAGGAAAACTGACTTTATAATCTGAGTTGATTAAAGCCTCATATATACATTTGTACAAGGGCCACATGTTATCATCACATACATACATATTTACAAAGTTTTTATGAATGGTACTCATCAATGTACACAGTTTAGGTAACTTTCTATTAATTACATTATTTACAGTAACAACATCTACATTCAGATTCTGAGAGAGCTGTGGGGGCAGAATCAAGTTACTGCTAACCAATTTATTATTCGCTGACAGTTCCTTGGTACAGAAATTCTGTGCTAGCTGAAATCGTCTTAACAACAAAGGTGGTATACAAGTTTCTGCCTCCATAGCATTTATTGGAGTTGATTTCATGGCACCTGAAATAATGCGCAGACCAATATTCTGTATAACATCTAGTTTTTTTAACTGATTATAATTTGAGTTAATATAAGCTAAACAACTGTAATCAAAGTGGCTTCTGACTAAACTTTTGTATAATGTAGCAAGGATTTTTGGGTCAGCACCCCAAGAGACTCCTGTTAAACATCTTAAAACATTTGTAGCTTTCAAAGTGTTTTTGGAAATGTAAGCTATATGTTGATTAAACTTAAGCTTTATAATCACACCAAGAAATTTTTGGGTATTGGTTAATGATATTTCTTGACCATTGTATTTAATTTTAACATTTTTATCTGGACCAATAACCATAACACCACTTTTTGAGGTGTTGATGCTAAGTTTCAGTTTGTTTTTATAATAGCTAAACAACTGCTCCAGAGCTAAGTTGATATTGTGATCTGCCACTTTGATATTTCTATTTACACTGTACATTAATAAATCGTCAGCAAACTGCAAAATTTTGACATTGTTAGTAATGTTATTCATTAGTTGAGACACATACAGATTATATTATAATGTTGGAGAGAGACAAGCCCCCTGCATCAATCCTTTATGTGATTTTTTTGGACCATGAATAATATTGTTAAACTTAACAAAAACAGTTCTATTATTAGAGAATGTAAAAATCCATTTTATTAATTTTCCAGGAATACCGACATCATGCAACACATGACATAGACAACGTAAGTCAACATTGTCATATGCACCCTGGACAATGGACATCTAAAAACACAGATACTGCATTAGAGTGTGATAAAAGGGAATTTTTCATATCTGTGATGTATGAAACGAAACTTTCAGAAGCACTTCTGCCTTTACGGAAACCAAATTGATTATCTGGTAAGAGTTTATTTGATTCTATAAAATAGTCCATTCTGAGTTTAATCATCTGTTCAAATAATTTCCCGACACAAGAAGCTAAGGAAATTGGCCTGTAGGAGTTATGGTCATCATTCGGTTTATTGAGCTTTAGAATAGGTACAATACACTGTGTCTTCCAAGATTCTGGGATGATCTGTTTGTGCCATAGTAAATTAAAAATATGTAAAAGAGTGATTTGTGCTGTGTTATGTAATTTTTTTAACATAATATATGGTATATTATCCAGACCTGGTGATGAGTCTCTTCTTGAACCTAAAGCTATTTGAAATTCGGTTATGTTAAATGGTTTCAGTAAAAAGCAACTTTTATCATTGTCATTATTGCTTTCAAATAGATGTTCTATCTGATCTACTTTGTCTACATCTTCTGGTTGAGAGAATTTCTCTATAAAATCAGGTATCCATTCATCATTTTTAGTAACATTTCTAGATCTTATTCTTTTAAAACGACGAATTGAATTCCATATATGAGCAATGGGAGTATACCTGTTAAAAGAAGCACTAAAACTTTTCCAACTGTTACATTTTTCGTCTTTTATAATGAGTTTTTTCTGAGCATCTGTTTTCTTATACTGTATATAATTTTCTAATGTCATGTTATTTCTGTATTCTTTCAGTGCATCTTTGGACTTAGCAACTGCCTCTGCACACCTACTATTCCACCAAGGAGCTGGGGCATGATGACTCTGACTACTTTGACTACTAATATATACAGGTATACACTCGCTTCTCAACTTCTCAAGAATATTACAAAATTTGTCATAAGTAGCTATTGGATCTAGTTCATCAACTATAAAGTCTTTAATATATTCCTCAGAATTTTGTAAGTATTTAGACCAATCAGCTTTTTGATATAAGTATTTTTCTATGTTACTGTTTACTTGATATACTGCAGGTGAGACTTGGATCTCTATAAAAGTGGGATAATGAATGCTACCCAAAGGGTCATCACCCACATTCCACTCACATAAAGGTGCTAAAACTGGACTAATACAACTGACGTCAATGGCTGACGAGCTCCTGTTTGGACCCTGAATTGTTGTGTGTTGGCCTGTATTCAATAAACATAAGTCTGATTCATCAAATAGATTATAAAGATCTCGCCCTCGAGATTTTGTAGTATTACACCCAAACGCAATATGGTGTGCATTGAAATCTCCTGATACTAAGCATGGTTTTGGTATGTTGTTAATAATTCTTTTTAATTTATTTATATGGAATCTGCTTTCATTTCCAGGTGGACAATATACACATAATATAGATACAGGACCTCTAGCCGTATGGAGAGAAATTGCTACAGATTGGACATCTTCATAAAATGGAATCGACAATGTACTGAACTTATAAGAGTCCCTAACAAGAATACCTACACCACCATAACCATTTTTTGCATTTTTATAAACGAATTGGTATCCTGGAAAAGTAACAGGTGGTCGAGAATCTTTTTGCCAAGTTTCATTTAAAAGGCATATATCAATATTATTGTCTCTTAATAATGTTGCTAATAGAGGCTTCTTATTGTACATACTCTGAATGTTATGCTGTACAATTTTGATTTTACTATCCATTTAAGCTACCTAGGTTTTTCATTAAAATATCTCTGACATGAGTTGTTGTTTTAATTGTATTGGAATTTCCCAAAGCAACTAATGTTTTAACAAGACAATTGATAATTTTGTCATTTTTCATAATATCTTCGATTTTTAGAGGTGCTGTTGCTGGCCTGTTATCTTGCATTGGTAATTTATTGTTGGCTGGTAAAGGTGGAAACTTATTGCTTGGTGTACTTTTAAGTACACTCGAAAAACTTCTTTTGTTATTATTAGTAACTTTTGCAACTTTAACAGGACAGCTTTTAGAAATGGCAAGATGGTCCCCTCCACAGTTACTACACTTCAACACTTCCGAAGTGCAGTCCCTGTAGCTGTGACCCTCTGCACACTTTGAACAAATTTGGTCATTACGGCAAACTTTTGCAGTGTGGTTAAATTTTATGTTATAACCATTGATGTAAAAAGTAAAGATACGGCTGACAGAACAAATCGCCTTGCATTTCCTCCGTACATGACACACTAACCCCATCTGTCAGACTTTGATGTCAACTGTCAAATAGCATCAGAGTAACCACAAAATTACTCCTAAGTAACCTTGTAAGAGCGGGTTATAACGAAAGAGGAACTAAGAAAAAAGTTTTTATTTCACAGATGTTATATTTAAAGTAGTATCAGAGTAATTATAACTTTTTGCTTTTTCAGATTAAATACGTCAACATGAATTAAGGTAAAATAAAATAATCTTTATTTGCTTAAACACGGTATGCATAGGTGTTTTAAAATGAACGTACCTAGCATGTTTAGCCAACACGAGGTATGCAAATTAAATATAAAATTGAACTAAAATGAAATATAAAATTAATCTAAAATTGCATTAAATTAAATTAGGTACATAGATGTCAGGCATATTATAATTATGTTTAAATTTATATTTATTATTTAAAAAACTCCTTTATGATATGTGAGATTAGCCACTTATCCAATTTTGTTTCAAATTGATTATTATTTAATGTTTTGAATTAATTAGGTATATTATTGAAAATGTTTTTATACTCATTGTTATACAGCTTTTTTTATACTGCATTCTTATTGGAGTTTTAGTAGTAACAGGATATTTTGATTTCTTGTGTTCCGTGGATAAATGTCAAATGCCCTATTAAAAATATGCATAATTTGCATTACAAATACACATGTTTCAAATATATACAGGGACGTCAATGTTAGTAATTGCAACTGTGCAAATAGAGGACGACATGATGTTCGTGGAGGGACACCGCATATTGCTCTTATGCATCTTTTTTGGGCAATAAAAGCTCTATTTATATTAATTAGTATCACATCAGTAAACTGTAGCGTAATTTAGAACCTACACTGCATGATGGGAAGCAATCGCAGTTTTTGTTACAGATCTAACCTGCTTTAAAGCATAAACAAACTTATTGACTCTGTAAGGATAGGTCCAGATCTGGCTAACGCGCCGTGAATGCACAGGACGCGTACAGCGCGCGATTTGCGCGCGAGCTGCACGCGCGCGGCATGCGATCCGTTACTGCAACAGATTGGTGCGCCTCTTTAGCGCAACTCATGCAAGGCTTGTACAATGCGCGCGATCTGCGCGCGTGCAGTTCTGGTTCACGTTCGAGCCAATTTAAAGGTCGCGTTCCAGCGGCTCGCGCGCAGTCTCGCACTGCGCCTGATGTTCATACATTATCTATATGCGTTTTCCAATTTACGTCTTGTTCTATAGTTAAACCTAGGAATATCGTTTGTTTTATTTTGTTAATTTTCGTGTCTTTATAATGAATATCAATATTTTTGTTTCTGTTTAATTGTATGTAAGTAATTAGTAAATAACATCAACATTACTTTTAAATAAAACTAAACTTTTCTTATAATTTGTAATGATGACTAATCTATACATATAATTGAAGCTATAAAACAAAAAACAATTTCTCTCTCTATCTCTCGAAATGAAACAAAAGGTATGATTCCGAATTCAGCAGCACGCAGTAGTGCTGGTCCCCATATTTCCTATATGAGTTTATATGAGATTACATCGACAACCATCTGGTGTAGTAGCGCTCCGGACTACAATGCGGATTCGACTCCCGCGAGGGGCAAATGTTAGTGTGATGAGCACGAGCATTTGCACCTAAGTCATGGATGTTTATAAATGTATTTAAGTAGTTTATAAATATATTTAAATATGTTTATTATCTGTATCTAGTGGCAATAGCACAAGATTTGCTTAGTTTGGGGCTAGATAATTGGGTGTTTGTGGATACAAGTTATTTTTATAAGTATACGGAATCATACCTTAAAACTTTTCTAAAAAAACTATATCAGATAATTTATATATATTTATTAATTACATTTCACTGTCCTTCGAATACATTTTTTTTTTCTTAAGCCTTTTGTTATTTTTGACATGTTTTCAATTTTTGACTCATAGTGCTTTATCACGTAAACTTAACCTGTCAGGCCAAGGTCAAGAGACACAATAAAAAATCTATTATGACGTGGCCACCGGTGGGGAATTGAAGCTTGACAGGCTAAAATAAGTATTCAATAAATCATCATAAAATAAAAAATATATATTACATCCCATGTACTGGACTGCACTCAGTGCACTGTGAGCACTAATGCACGCCGCTACAAAGTTGTATCGGTTTTGCACGGTAAATATGGCGTTGCTTCGTAAAATTGACAAAGAAGTTGGAAAATTGTTAAAGTAATGTAAATAAGTTTAGTGTTTATCAAATATGCGGATTATTGGTGAGAAGTAATATTAGAATTTGTTTTAATGACCTTTCTGTCGTAATTTATGCAACCTTTCAGTGAACATTTAGGCATTTTTATTTTTTCATACAAATGTCAGACCACGATGACCGCCGACCACTGACTACGTCACATCGGCCTCGGTCGGGTCATTTTCGGGTCTCTTTAGGTCCAACACCCAGACGTGTGGTCCGCCCTGTCCTTACGAAGTAATATATAAGTCAATGGTTATAACATTGCATAAATGGTGGTACATATTCGTAAACCTTGTACCTCCAGTTATCAAGGTAAATGAATTGTGGCAAAATTGTACCTACAAATGTTATAGACACCGTGGTTAACGGCATCAAACCTTCAACCTCTTTTTTCATAAACCTAACTGCAATTATTTCGTGTTCAGATGTTAACTTCGCGTATAACTCTTGGTTTGATGTCTCTTTTGGTATATATCGCACAACCCCAACCCTCTCCACAGAGGCGGCAGGAATGTATGCACGCATGCTGTGCTCTGTAAGGCATGAGTGGTTAAGAAAGTCATTGGCCGCAGCGGCTTGTCTAAAAACAAGCATGATTTTCGACGAGTTAACTCGGCGCCGTTCGTGTACTCCTTTTACATTTTTAAAAATCTTAGAGAGTTGTAATGGGTTACGGTTCCCGATTCTTTCTTCTTTTTTCTGGCTTTCTACATATACTGGGTACTCTTCTAAGATGAGATTGTCCGGGTACGTTCTTTTATATCCGTTTTTTATAAAGGTTGGTACTTGCCTTCACTGTTGGTATCGCATTTGCGTTTTTTCGGCTCAGAGGATCCTCTCATGCCACCTGCATCATCTCCATCACTTTCCGACGCCATACCGTCGAGTAAACAGTTAAAGTTTACTTAATACCAATATTAATTGAATTTTTATAAAATTTAATTTAAAAGTTAGAGCTTTCAGTTTCCCGCCAAAAACCGAAGTCCACTGTCTTTATGGATACGGGCGGATTGCCCTCTACCAGTGTCGAGTAAAAAACGGGGAATCAGGGAAAATTAAAAGGCCTAAGATCGGAATTTGGAAAAAAAGGAGTTACAAGGATCAGGAGACTAGGGAAAGGTAGAATAACTTCTATTACATGAGAATAAAATTAATATGTTAAAAATAATGTAAATGTATAACAATGTATAGGATTATAGTTTTATATTATTTAAGATAATAAATGCAGCTAAACAGTTATATACAGCAGGGTCATTTGTACAAAGCAATGAAATAGTGGATGTAGGAAAGGGAATTTTAAGGGAAACAAGTTCAGCATAAAACATGGAACGGTCATATTTCGGACAGGCTAAAATAATGTGATTTATATCACCAATGTCAGTGCCGCACTCACAAATATCGTCTTCAATAAGACGAAGCCTGGCAAGGTGAGCTGGGGAACATGTATGGCCCAATCTTAAACGAGTTAAAATAGAAGTCACTAACTTGCCAAACTTCGCCTTGAAAAACCAAGGTCTTACTGAAATTCGCGGTTGAATTTGGGCAAAATATTTACCTTTGAGTTGGCTGCTGTTTTCCCACTCCGATTGCCAAGAGTCAAGTAATGAAGTCTTAGGTAGTGATAAGAGGTCGTGGCAGTAGTTTTTATAAGGAAACATGTCTCCAGAAAGTATTGCCTCGTTTGCTATCCGGTCAGCCACTTCGTTACCCTTGATGCCAGAATGTCCCGGAATCCAGGAAAAACAAGCATTAAATCCTCGTAAAACGCAGTCATGATAAGCCTTTCTGATGTCATATATAACTGGAAATTGTGTTTTAAATTTAAACGGAAACTTGCTTAGAGCTAAGAGGGCACTCATACTATCGGTAAATATGACTGTATGTTTAAGATGCATTAATTTTATGTATTCTATGGCTTTTAAAAGGCCATAGCATTCACCTGTAAAGACAGACGTTTCTGGGGGTAACTTAATTTTTTGCACAATATCATACTGAGTGTGATACACACCCACACCAGTGGCTTCATTAGGAGAATGTTTGGAAGCATCAGTATAGATATAGTGAAAGCCATCAAACTCAGAATTTAGTATTTCAATAAATTTTGACTGAATATTCGGATCTTGTTTATCAATAGAAAGTGGCCGAATATTTATGGGAAATATTAGAGAATCGAGGCTGCAGTGAAACAAAGGTAAGTGATTTGAACGGTGAGTAGGAGATGACAAAGACGTTAACTTTCTGTAGCTGATTGCAATGTTAGGTTCAGACTTATGCCTCCAGTAAGCTGATGTGGAAACTTTTTGCAATAAGCACTGCAGTTTTGGGAAAATTGGATGGTTTGAAAAATGGAATAAGCGAAAAAGGAATTTGTCAGATAGGAACTGACGCCTAAGTCTGAGAGGAGAATCGCAGCACTCTACCTGAAGTGCATTAACAGGGCTAGATCTCATTGCACCTGTTACGATTCTAAGAGCTTTTGATTGAATTAAATCCAGTTTTTTGAAGGCTGTTAAATTACCTGGCTCAAGCAAGAAAGTTCCGTAATCTAAAACACTCCTGATGAGAGCATTGTACACAAGCTTCATTGAAAAGGGGTGAGCACCCCACCATACTCCCGATAAACATCTAATTAAATTAAGTATCCTTTCACATTTCTCTACGACGTATTTACAGTGAGGACTGCCTGAAAGTTTAGAGTCAAGTATAACTCCCAAAAATTTGTGATGGGTTTTAATCGGAATGGAAACTTGATCATACAAAACTTGAACTGGAGGAGGATTTCTTACTCTAGAAAATATAACAACTGCACTTTTGGAAGCAGATAGTTCAAGACCATTTTGATCCATCCAGAATTTCAAATCTGACAATGAGGAAGTTAATGAGTTGGCAGCTGCAAGTATGGATTTGTTAACATTATACAACACTAAGTCATCAGCATATTGCAAAATGTTTAAATGTATTATTATCAAATGATAATGCTAAATCATAAGTATAGACGTTGTATAACAAGGGACTGAGAACTGAACCTTGAGGAAGGCCTTTCCAAGATGTGCGTTTGTATGATGAAGCACCTTGAGATAACTCAATAAATCTTTCGGATAAGATGTTTTTAGTAAAATTACAAATACGTACAGGAGTATTTAAAGAGTACAGTTTGTGTAGTAAAACAGAAATTAAAACGTTGTCGTATGCTGAATTTATGTCTAAGAAAGCTGCTACGACTGAAACATTATCAGACAAAAGCGATCCTGATATCAGAAATCAGTAAACTAATATTATCACCTGTTCCTTTTCCTTTCCTAAATCCGAACTGGCTGTCTGCTAGCAAGTTATTACTTTCGAGAAACCACTCAAGGCGGTTTTTTATCAAATGTTCAGCTAATTTGATCAAAACGGAGGAAAGGACTATTGGTCGGTATGAGGAGGAGTCAGATGGAGATTTATTTGGTTTAGGAACTGGCAACACAATTTGTGACTTCCAAGATGGTAAAACATTTCCAGAGTTCATAATAGAATTAATAACTCTAAATAAAAACTAAGAACCTGATCATTAAGATCAAAGAAAAAGGAGTATGGGATCCCATCTTTACCTGGCGAAGAATCAGAGAGATTTCGAATGATTCCTTTTAGTTCAAAAAGTGAAAACGGGGAATCAAAACAGGAACCTGTGACAATGGGAACTGGAATATTAAAATCTAACTTCTGTGGAACCCACGGAGGGGCCAGTTTATCTAAAATTCATCGGCAATATCTAAAGGAATAGAAGGACGAGAAGAGTCAGCCATTGCTGATTTAAATCGACGGATATTTTGCCAAACTATGGTGGATGGAGTATTAGGTGAGATTGATGCACAAAACTTCCTCCAGCTCTCAAACTTTTTCTTTTTAAAAAGTTTGCGAGTTGCAGCGCTGATGTTGTTAAGTTCTATAAAATTCGCATTTGACATACAATATTTATATTTTCGTTCGGCTGCTTTACGTTTTTTAATAGCCTTAGTGCATTCTTTATCCCACCAAGGTGGAGAGGGAATTTTATGACTGGAGTTTTTTAATGGAAAAGCTTTATTTGCAGATTCTGCAGATCAATAAACTAGCCAAGGAATCGGCACAAATTGTTTCATTGCCAGGGGAAATACTCGGAAGAGAAGAAAGTTGTTGCTCTACACATTCCCTAAAAGTATTCCAGGAACTATTGTTTCTATCTGGGAGCCTATGTTTCAGCTGTGGAACATATTTTGGAATAGAAGGATTATTAAATGGGAAAGAAATCAAGATGGGAAAATGATCACTGCCAAATGTTGAGGAAAGAGTTAGCCAAGTTAGTGATGATGCTAAATTTGGAGAACAAATAGAGAGATCAACAGCACTTTTATTTTGGCCTGGAGCTGTGCGGCGTGTTGGTGAACCAGAGTTTAAAGTACATAAATTATGCCTATCTATGATATCAATTAACATTTCTCCTGCAGCATTGGATTTTCCACTACCCCATGCACAGTGATGAGAATTAAAATCACCTAGAATCAACAAAGGTTTAGGGAGTGTGGTAATTATTTGACTGATTTCATTAAAAATTGAGAAAGAGGGATAAGGAATATACAAAGAGACTAGGCAAATATTGTAAACACTGACAGCAGTTATAGAAAAATCATTACTATGATTAGGTATTGCAATTGGGGAAAAACTAATAGACTTGTTAATAAATATGGCAACCCCGCCATATCAGTTCGCACCCGCGCAAGTTGTCGAGCGCACGCACTCGGCGAGCTTTCTGTGTCGTTCATTTTCGAGTTAAAATGTCGTCGCGTACCGTGAAATGTGTAAACTGCAATATAGTCATCTCGGAGCTTTTGGCTTTTATACAAAATAAAGCCGATATAATGGATGAAGAGAGTATCACCCGTTTGATTTCTACCACCTTCTCCGAGGAAGAAATATCACAGGCAAAGAAATTACTCTTCGAGGTGTCTGACCTGTCCAGGCGTCTGATTAAAAGAAAAAAGGATGGAAAGAATGTTAGAAATATTGAAGATATTATTGCAGTCATTAAGGAAACTGATCCTGATCAGCTACCTATCTACGTTGCGAGGGACTTGCAAAAACTGCCACCGGTGACGTTCGATCATATAGACGCATCAAGACTTCTTAAAGATATTATAATGCTACAATATGAGGTGGCTACTATAAAGGACACATACGCCACTAAAGATATGTTAAATATATTAAATGCGCAAGATAATCTCAACGTTAATTGTAGAAAACGAGGTACTTTTATAGACAGTTTTAACTACGAGAGTGGCCCAATAGGTTTGCCGCACATATCTACGGGAGAATACAGGTCGATAGATACAAATAACATCTCACAAAATAATGCAATGAACTTAAAAACTACGTCGGTAGAAACAGCTGTTAATATTGCCAATGACTCGGTAGTTTCGCTCGCGCAAACTGCAGTGACGCAGTGTGAGACCTGCCCGACCGGTTCACAGCGCACGGAGGCCCCTACTGCGGTTTCGACGGAATCGGATACCTACGCATCGACAGCTGCGTCTGCGCGTCCCTCAAACACTCCGGTTTCAAATAATGATAGCGAGTTGGTTAACGCAATGAAGCGGGCTGTGCCTACAGCTTCTAACGGCGAGCGTAGACTAATGTCAGATGTAGCAAGACAAGGAAATTTTATAGCTGGAAAACCAAAGGAAGATTGGGTTTTAGTGCAACGAAAACGTCTCCGGAATCGATTTATTGGTATGAAAGGGAAGGCGGATCTGAATCCAGAATATAAATTCAAGGCTGCGGAAGTGAGCATACCTTTTTATATTTATAATATTGACGTGGACTCTTCTATTGACGATATTACTAGTTATATTAAGTGTAAAACAGGGGTTAGTGTACTTTTACAAAAAGTAGATATGAAACAAAAAAAGGAATATGTAGCATATAAATTTTTAATACCTAAGGATAAATTATCTGTATTTATGGACGAGAATCTCTGGCCAAACGGCATTGCTTTTCGTAAGTTTATAAATTATAGTAAAAAAAAATTGAGTAACTGAATAAAAAAAAAAAAAAAAAATATATATAATGAGTAGTCAAAATTGTACTGATAATATTAACTTAACTTCAAAATTTGTTAGTTTCAATTGTAAAAACGTTAATAGGTCGATTGAATGTGTTCGAACTCTTTGCCAGTCTGTGGATATTGTGGCGCTCCAAGAGACATGGTTGTTACCCTCGGAGTTACCAATGCTGGGTGATATTAGCTCAGAATTTGGCTACCATGGCAAGTCTTCTATGGACGCAACTAAGCTAATCCGAGGCCGGCCTTACGGAGGGGTAGCTATTTTATGGAGGAAGTCTATCTTTAATTCAGTGTCTGTGGTAGAATGTAGTAACGACCGAATCGTGGCGGTTAGAGTGGATTTGGCGGATAGATCGATCTTATTTGTCTGTGTATATATGCCTACTAATTGTAATGATAATTTAACTGAGTTCTGTGAATGTATGAGTGAAATTGCAGCAATAGTAGAAAGTTGTAACTTGGAATCAGTCTTTATAATGGGTGATTTTAATGCCGACCCAAAGGAGTTATTTGGTAAGGAGTTGCTAGATTTTTGTATGGATCAGAAGTGGAATTGTATAGATATTGATATACTGGGAGTTGATTCGGGCACGTACACCTTTATTAGCGATGTACACGGAACTACAAGCTGGTTGGATCATTGCCTAGTTACCGACGCATCGCGGCAGTCCGTGAACAGAGTTGAAGTTTATTACAATAGTTACTGGTCTGATCATCTCCCATTGGTAGTACATGTTAATCTTAATATAATAAGGCCAATTGTACCTATTATCGTAAAACAGGTAACTAATAAGGTTTTATGGGGTGAGAGGGATCAGTGTCAAATTGAGTCTTACCGTAAGAGATGTACCGAGGTGTTAAGAGATGTTGATTTTCCTAAGGAGCTTAGTACATGTTGCGATCAAATATGTAGTAACCTTAAGCACAGAATAATTATTGATAATTTGTATTATACAACTGTAAACGCGCTTAGGGAGGCTGCTGAGCTTAGTTGTGTTGAACATAAAAGTAAAAAGAGAGGGCGTAACATTGCCGGTTGGAATAGGTATGTAAAGAATGCGCATGAGACGGCGAGACGGGCATTCCTCCGGTGGGTGTGGCACGGACGTCCAAGAGTTGGACGTTTATACCAGGATATGTGTGAATCGCGAAAAGCATTTAAGTCGAAATTAAAAGCGTGTCAAGAAAACCAAGACCAAATAAAAATGGATATCTTGGCTTCGCAATTCAAAACTAAAAGTTTTACGAAATTTTGGAAACACACGAAAAGATTGAGTCCTAGGTCAGCAGTCCCCGTGAGCGTTAGCGGGACCAGTGAACCGAAGGAGATAGCTAACCTATTTAAACGACACTTTAAAGTTGATTCGATATTGCAGAGAAGAGCAGAAGTGGGGGTGGGCGATGATGGGGGGGTCGTGACTGGTGACCCTGTCCGTATTGTGGCTAAGGATGTCAGACTGGTCCTGAAGCAGATGACCAGAGGGAAATCGCCGGGCCACGATAGCCTCAGTGTCGAGCACCTTCACAATGCAGGTCCGCATCTCCCGAGGGTCCTGGCTATGTTGTATACTTTTTGTATTAGGCACTGTTATCTACCAGTCGAACTTATGAAAACGATTGTTGTTCCTATTGTCAAAAATAAGACGTGAGATATATCTGACAAGGCTAATTATAGACCTATATCCTTGGCCACTGTATTGGCAAAGGTGTTTGATGGTTTGCTTGAGCGACGGCTTAGTAACCATATACAGTTAAATGATGCTCAATTCGGCTTTCGACCAGGCCTGTCGACGGAGAGTGCTATACTGTCGCTGAAGCAAACTGTCAAATATTACACTCACAGACAAACGCCAGTGTACGCGGCTTTCCTGGATCTCTCCAAGGCATTTGACTTGGTTGATTACGACATACTGTGGACAAAACTACGTGAAATATCCTTTCCAGCTGAACTTATCAAAACGTTCAAATATTGGTATAGTCATCAAATTAACCAGGTCAGATGGTCTGGTGCGCTATCCGACGAATATGTGTTGGAATGTGGAGTGAGGCAGGGGGGTTTGTCCTCGCCTGTGTTATTCAGTCTATACGTAAACGAGCTTATTGGTGCGCTCAGCGATACCAGGGTTGGCTGTTCTGTAGACGGACATATGATCAATAATATAAGTTATGCCGATGACATGGTATTGCTGAGCCCATCGGTGGCTGCGTTGCGTAGACTGTTGGCTGTGTGTGAAGCATATGCCGCTGAGCATGGACTCCTCTATAACACCAAAAAGAGTGAGTTATTAGTGTTTCGGGTTAATAGTAAGAAGCCCTTGTCTGTGCCGCCAGTAAAGCTTCTTAGTGTGCCATTAAGCAGAGTGTCCCAATTTAAATATTTGGGACACATCGTTAACGAAGATCTGTCAGACACTAATGATGTAGAAAGAGAGCGAAGGGCGTTGGCAGTCCGATGCAATATGCTTGCCCGCAGGTTTGCCAGGTGTACAAATGAAGTCAAAATCACCCTCTTCAAGGCGTACTGTCAAACTTTTTACACCTGCAGCCTTTGGTGTGACTATACGCAGAGGGCCTACAACGCGCTTCGAGTACAGTATAATAATGCCTTTAGGATGCTGATGGGCCTCCCCAGATACTGTAGTGCCTCAAGCATGTTCGCTCAAGCAGGTGTTGATGATTTTTACGGCATCATGAGGAAGCGTACTGCGTCAATGCTTGGCAGACTAAGGGAGAGCTCAAATGGTGTCTTGAGGGTATTCCAAGGTAAGCTTGATTGTCCCATCCAAAGGCATTGGACTCAAATGCATGTGGGTGGGACATTCAAGTTCCTAAACTAAATATAATATATAATTGTTCTCATCCTGGCACATTTTAGACTAATCCAATTTGAATATTTTAATTATTGATTTTAATTTTTACTAACATAATATAAGTAGATTACTAACAAATTTGTATGGATGATAATCTGAAATAAACATTATTATTATTATTATTATTATATCCATCCAGTCTATCTTCCCTAATAGAATTAAAACCACTTACTTTAAACTAAATATTAGGTTTGAGCCACGTTTCTGACAGAGCAAAAACAAATGGCTCATACATATTAATTAAATAATAAAAATCACTCTTTTTGCTTAAAATACTCTGGCAATTCCATTGAATTACTTTGGCGTGTAAATCCATCTTGGAGAAATCGAATGCAACTTTCTATTATGGGGGCAGCGTTGGACGGTGAGTTTGAATTAAATTGGGAAACTAAATTAATTAGGACTACAATAAGGTCTGTAAGATTCGATTTTTGCTGATCTTGGGGCTGGCTCATAATGGCGCAACCATCCCTTGGGGAGGGGAAGGAATAATCCTTAATTAGATTACTATGAGCTTTTTTGTCATAGCCCTTAGAAAACGATGGTGAAGGGCAAGGGGTCAAAAGAACTGTTTTTTTATAAGAATTTGTTGTCTTGGAAGTTTTAATTTTAGCAGAAGTATCCCGAGGACTGATCACTTGTCACATTTTCAGGGCTGGAGGACAAAATATCAGCATATGACTTGGAAGCCGGAGGGTGAAGTTTGGAAGCTTCTACATAAGAAATTGAATTTTCAGCCATATAAGTCTTAATATTTTTTTGGCGCATGAATTCTGGACAAGACTTACTGGTTGCAAAATGTGAACCAGAACACAAACAACAAGAGGCATGATGATCATCAATAGCACAAGAATTTCCAAAATGGCTCTGTCCACACTTAAAGCAGCGGGGCTTTCATCTGCATTGTGTTTTGGTATGGCCAAACCGGCAGCAGTTAAAACACTGAATTGTAGGGAAAATGTACAAATCTACTGGTAGGTAAAGTTTGTCCATCAAATGTGATAACTACTGTTTGGGATGGCTTCCAAGATGCAGAACCATCAATAAAAGTTTTGAAATTAAGGCGTCTTACTTTCATTATTTCTCCACATCCAATTGGTACAGACATGTTAGCTTTAACTTCATCAGGTGACCAATCCGCAGGAACACCACGAACAAGTCCCATTCTGGTAACATTGAATGTAGGTACAAAGGCTTTCAATTTGTTAGATTCCAAGCTATAATGGCCCATAAAGAAGTTAGCATCAGAGAACTTCGAGAATGATACTGATATTTTATTACGGCCTTTTAACACTGCCATCAATTATATTTTTGAAGGAATACTTTTTTAAGAATTTCCCAACCTCAATCGGGTGCAAAGTGGCTCCGTCATTAGGAGAGGCTAAGACTTTTTGCACATGAACAACATATGGAGCAATATCCGAGTCATTGTAAGTTTTACGCCCTATAGGTGTGTTATTATTCGGCAAGTCTTGACTATTGGCAACTGCATGTGGAACTACAGCAGGCAAATCATTCTGGCGCGGTACAGATTCTCGGTTTACTTGGCCTAAGTTTTTACGCTTTCGTTTAATAATATGCTCATGTTCTGTAGCTAAAGTTGAAATATCGGTGTCAGAATCGTTCGTAACAGTTACAAAGTATCCTGCTGGAGGTGGAGAAAGGTTAACATCAGGAAGATCGGCAAGTTCGTCAGATAAAAGTGGAGGAGGTGACCCTCCCGGATCATCGGGAGGATCATTCATTTTCAAAAGAAAACTGTGCAACTCACCTACTTTTCAGCAAATAAACACTACTAAACAATAAATATATGTACACAAATAATAGTTATCTACACAAACACTACCCTCCTGAACGCAATCCCTTAAATATTAAAAATAAAATTCAAAAGAAAAAAAAGACGCCCGTCGAGTCTAAAGATTCCCGCGCTTTTTTCTCTTTGTATGTATGTTCTTTTTTTTCCAATTTTACGGCTTTTTTGGACTTTTTTTTTATAATGTTTGTTTTTGGCTTGCGCGGCTTTCGTTTAGCCATAACGATGAGAATAAAAGGTACATTCATATCGTCGCTGTCATTTCAAAAAGTCGTATGTGAAAACAGACTGTTTTCAGAAAACACAAAAAACTGTTTTTTTCTGTGACTTTTTGAACTAGGAAAACATTTTTTGGGTGCTTCTTCGAGCAAGGCATTATTTGGTGATTTGCGTGGCAATTTTCAAATTTAATATATTTTATAAATCGACCTCTGTATCTTAAAATATACGTAAAAGTAATGTTTTTTATGGAAAAGGCACATAATAGAGCGATATACTTACAGAGATAATCGAGGTCAAAAAATTGGAGGCCACGCAAATCACAAAACACTCCACGAAAATGATTTTTTATTTATTTAAATTTCTTAGATAAGTTATTAAATGTTATTTTATATATACATTAAGTTATTATGTTATCAGTTGAAAGAAAAGGTAAGTAACTAACACAGAAATTGTTTTTTTAAGCTTTTATTTAAATTTATATTAGAATCAATCGAGCATTATTTATTTAAAGACATGACATGAATGACAAACCTATATAATTACACTTGAGTTTTCGTCGTTAAGACAAGAGATCACAGCTCTAGTAGTTTTTGTAGTCATCAGTTCTTCGTAGTCTTTGGCCAGGCCTGGAACTTCTATGTCGTCTAGTTTTTGTTCGCGGTGGTTCAAGTAATGAATACTAAGTATTTTTCCTTCGGCTTTCCTTTTATAATATCTCGCCCGGTTTTTTACCTTGAACTCTTCATTATTTTTAAGCCTCTCTCTTCTTCTTCTTTCTTAGAAAGAAAGAAGTTATCCTTCTTTCTTTCTAATTTTTCCTCTCATGTTTAGGCATTTTTGGTCTAAAAAATTATTCATTACAATTTTATTACTACGCAGCTACAATACTCGCCTCATAGAGGAGGCGATTGAGCAGAATCGGGGGTCGAAGGTCTTCACTAAAAGATTGGGAAAAAGTCACCTGACAAAGCTTAAAACCTCGGATGGCTGAATCTTCTCATCGGTTCCGGAGATTCTGGCCGAATTCGAAGGCTTTTACGGCCGATTGTACACATTGTATTCCCTACATACAGCCGCAGCTCGACGCGAATGATCCAAGAGCCAAGCTTACCCGCCACTTCACTGAAGATCTCCCAGATGTGGAGGAGGATAAGATTGAGGCGGCCCTCGGACAGCTTAGTAATGGGAAGGCTCCCGGCGAAGACGGAATCACATCTGAGCTCTTAAAAACTGCAGGCCAACCTGTGCTTGGCGAACTTAAGAGGCTCTTCAACTCCGTCATAGCCAATGGGGCAACTCCGGAAGTGTGGAGTGGGGGCGTGGTTGCATTGTTTTTCAAGAAAGGAGACAAAAGTCTCCTGAAAAACTATAGACCAATCACGTTCCTGAGTCACGTTTACAAGCTGTTCTCGAGGGTCATCACAAACCGTCTTTCCGCAAGATTTGACGCTTTCTAGCCACCGGAACAGGCTGGTTTTCGCAAAGGTTACAGTACCATAGATCACATTCATACGGTGCGGCAGGTCATATAGAAGTCCGAAGAGTATAACCAGCCCCTGTGCCTGGCCTTTGTGGACTATGAGAAAGCCTTCTACTCGGTCGAAACCTGGGCTGTTCTGGAATCCTTGCAGCGATGCCAAGTCGATTGGCGGTACGTGAAGGTGCTAAGAAGCCTGTACAGTATGGCATCAATGTCCGTCCAAGTACAAAACCACCGAACAAAACCCATCCAGCTGCTCCGAGGTGTTAGACAGGGAGATGTTATATCTCTGAAACTGTTCACCAACGCACTGGAGGATGTGTTCAAGACGCTGAATTGAAGCGGACTGGGTGGGCATCAATGTAAATGGCGAATATCTTACGCATCTTCGCTTTGCCGATGACATAGTTATTATGGCAGAATCGCTGCAGGATTTGCAAAAAATGCTGCACAGTCTTAATGCTGCCTCGAGACGTGTGGGGCTTGGGATGAATTTGGACAAGACAAAGTTAATGTTAAACGAACATGTCATCCCGGACCCAATTTCCGTCAAGGGCACTACGCTCGAGGTTGTCCAAGAGTACGTCTACCTTGGACAAGTACTACAGCTTGGTTGAGACAACTTCGAGCGGGAAATCGCCAGAAGAGTTCAGCTTGGCTGGGCAGCATTTGGGAAATTGCGTCACATCTTCACGTCGACACTGCCGCAGTGCCTGAAAAGCCGGGTGTTTAACCAATGCGTCGTACCAGTTTTAACCTACGGAGCCGAAACGTGGAACATGACAGTCAATTTGGCCCACCGACTACACGTCACTCAGCGTGCTATGGAAAGGTCTATGTTGGGGATCTCATTAAGGGATAAGATCCGGAAGGTTCTCGAATGGTAACCACGCTTAGGCAAACGTAGTGTAGGACGCCACCCGGCTAGATGGACCGATGACCTGAAGAAGGCAGCTGGCAGCGACTGGATGCAAAGGGCGGGAGATCGAGCGCTGTAGCGCTCCTTGGGGGAGGCCTATGTCCAGCAGTGGACTGCAACAGGCTGATATGATGATGATATGATGACAATTTTATTATTTATTAATATAGGTAGCTTATCTGACACTATTTTTACTATAATAAGGTACTTATAAAATTAGAAACCCATCAACTGCAACATTTTAATCGTGATTTAAACGTATTGACATTTCAAAATTAAAATGATCATACAATACTATTACAAAACCCGAAAGTTATTTCATTTGCATGGCCAATAATTGACTTGCGTGGGTCAAAATTGCCACGTAAACCACGCAAATCACGACCACGAAAATCAGAATAAATCCTTTATCCTAAAAATATACACAAACCTTTTAAGCAAATAAACTGTATTTTGAATATAGGTTACGTAACCTATTATTTGATCGCTACAAAATTTTATTCAATAAATAAATTTACAGACACCGGAGAAAATTGTACCACACAAATCAAATTTTTGAGAAACCATACCCATGCAACGAGGTTCTTACCTTAATTTTTCGGACACTTGACGCGTCGTCACACTAGTACTCTGCCCGGCCGTCGGGGCGCGACTAGTTTTAACGTGAATTAGGATGACGGAACATCGGGTCGCGAAATTAGGGTTTTGCAAGTGAATTTATATTGATCCACGCAAATCAGTAACTACCCCGGGACAGTCACATTTTAATTTTTTTTAGATAATGTATTTCTTTTAGAACGACGATCTCATTTTTCATAGAATTGTCAACTTCTTATGACTTAGTATATTTTTTTTGGTAAGCATGTACCGTTTAGTTTAAAATATATAATTTACTAAGTGACCAGATCGGGGTTTGGGACACTCCACGAAAATCAAAGAATCGGTGTGTCTTATTTTTTTAATGATATTAAATATAAAGATAATTGAATAATAATCAATAACCCAGTTAAGAGAGGAGTGGAAGTATACCCGAAAAAAAAAGTGGCTAGCTGGCTTTTCGATTTCCATTCTTTTTAGGTGATGCCGCTTAAAAAACGTGGCTTGAAGAACGACCCTTTTATGGGATTAGATTTCTTTTTCCTGTATCTATTTATATATGATGTTATTGTAACTAAATTCAAGCTGCATCATAGGTTTTTGTAACAATACGACCTTTTGACCCCTTTTTTTTTGACAAAATTTAAACATACGACATTTTGAGTGAATTTACGACTTATTGACTAAATACTTTTAACATGCGACATTTTGAAAATTATTACAATCTGAAATAAAACCCACAATTTTATTGCTTAGTGTTATATTTCTCAAATATAATAGTTATAACTAGTTGTCATTATCAAAGTTTTTATTTAATCTCAAAATGTGACAACAAAAACTAAAAGAGCGTTAAATGTTGAACATCCACTCTTTTCTCAAAATTAAAAGCTGTCCAAGTTTATTTCTACTAAACTTTGCATTCATATTATTTAAACTAAGCGACAAGGAACTTAAGCATTAACTAGGAATAATCATAAATCTCCAATTGAGCATAATATAAGGCTATAACGTATTCTTCTCCAATTAACTAATCAATCTCATTTATAAAAAATCTTAACCTAAACAAAGAAGAAATGATCAATGTCCGTACTGGGTTTTTACATACAACAACATTATAAAATTATGTGTTCATGTTTGTATACCTATAGTTTACAATCACAAATATACTATTGAGATCAGTAGATAACATTAATTAGTATAACATTTTAACAGAAAATGATCTTTTTCTTTATAAATCTTAAAATCAGTATTGCTATCTGGAAAAAGATTACAAATAAAAATATATTTGGCAAATACGTGCCATAATTGACAGTTTCAAAATATGACAAAGACATGCCATCTTTTTCCTACATTTACTAAGGCTCAAATGGTAAACAAAATAACTTAGTTTTTTAAGTATTTGCTTTTATCACAATATCTATGAAAAGGCTTAAACAACACATAAGGAACACAAGATAATTATATAGAGATCATTTAGGAACTTTTATGATTGTTTTACATGAGAACATGTTTCATTTGGGCATTCATGGGGTAGAGAATCGTAATAAGAATGATAATTTTCGTGAAGTAAAACCTTTAGATCTTGTAAATCGTGAAACTTGCGTAAAGTTATTTTTATTTTTGAATCATAGAGTGGAGGGAGTTCCACGTTGGGGTTTGGCAATTTAGTTCTTCTGGGTAACAGAGTCCAATCATCATTGTATAATAATTTATACTCAATGGTGCCATTGGGGTTATATTTCAAGCAACGAATGTCATTAACAACATTATCACCGGCTCTATTACCAGGTCGTATGCTTGTGTAATATTGTATTTTCGAATAATCCTTAAAAAAATTGAATTTGAGACTGTGAACCTCGTAAGGGGTTGGAATCGTTCGTGCTGATTTTATAATGTCTACATATTGAGCTGGGATATAGATATCTCTCTTCTTTATTTTTCTTTCGATCACGCTGTGCTCTGAATCAACTTCCATAAAAGTATGCCCGTGTTCTAGATATTTTTGTTTTATTGTTATGCCAAGTTCAACAGCACAGTTCAAAATAGCATTTGCAACTACTTGATTCCGATTTTGATAACAACATCCATCGGACCATAGCACAATTTTAGTCAAATTTTCTTGTGACCGTTCATATTCCGTTTTTATCAAGTCAACATATAGTGAAGCAAAAACTTCTGAATCCAATCCTCCATTTACTTCATCCCATAGGTAGCATCTACCATTCCGCGATACGAGATCGTACGAAGTAAAATTGTGTAGTTTCAGTTTAATCTTATAATACGCCAACGACACATTAAGCTTTGGCGCTAGCAAAACGGCTTGAACATCAACACAATATACTTTCATCGTTCTATCTATTTCTGCAAGTCTTTTGTCTGCCGATTTTTCATTTCTGCCCATGTCTTTTCTCAAAATGTGTAAGTCATAGGTTTTTTTTTCAACTCTGGATTCTATAAACGCGAAACAGGTGTCACACTGATCCTTTCTATTTTGAAATAAGGTTATGTTCTGTTTCTTTAATTCTTGTACAATGTGGGTCCATGAATACGGTTTGACGTTGTCTTGCGCAGCTACTTCTAGGTAAAAACAGTGAAGTTCTTTCAATGAATCCCAATTGGGTTCTAAATAAATCTTTGTTGAATTTGTGCGACAATAATGAGACTCCATTTTTGACAAGTTATTTAGGAACGATTGCAGATGATCATCACGTTCAGTGTGTGTTTGAGACGGACGTGGTGTCTTAGGGTTAGGAATACCACTCTGGGTATTTATAGACCACGCCCTTACACTTTTTTCTCCTAAATCAAGTGTGTTTAGAAACATTTTTTTACAAACACATATTCTGGTATCATCTAGCCGCAAGTGATAGTTCAGAGTTACATTCCTACGTGAGTTTCTAATATTTTGCCTTCTAGATGTAGGTTGTACTTTGGTAACTAAGCTTGCAACATAAACTTTTCTTTGTTCCCAATTAAGTTGTCCCCAAAAATTCTCATGAATAGCTCTTCTCGCTTCTTCAGTCAGTTTTCGACACTCGAATTTAGCAGTAATACATTCACAAGCATTTTTCATTTCTCTAGCTGGTCTGGAATTTGTTTGTGCCCATTTTCCTTCATGTTTAATCAATCCTTTATAAGTTTTACCTTGCATTCGTCGTAACTTTTGCGTGTTTCTATCCCATTGTGTCTGCCTTCTAATACCACGTCTTTTTCTTGTTAAGTGTGTTGTTTCACATTCTGAAACATCAGCATCGGTACTATTTTCACTATCTGGTTCATAGGTAGCATCTTGATCGTCATCACTGCAATTAAAGTTTTCATCACGTTGCTCTATTTCTGGTGTCGAGTTATGTGTATTGGTAGAAACCAAATCAAGGTGTCGGAGTTCAACTGTTGTTTCATCTAAAAAACAGGCGCTAGAAGGAGGATTCAGCATAGATGAAATGGTACAAGGGGAACTTTGGATAATAGCTGCAGATTCTTCTTCTAGTGACGCTGCTGTATCTTCTATCAAGGTAGGTAAGGTGGATTCACTGGACGAAACTAAATCGTTGCTTTGGATTTCACCTGTGTTTTCATCTAGAAAACATGCGCTTGAAGAAGAATTCACAATAGATGGACTGATACAACGGGAACTTCGGATAATAGCTACAGATTCTTCTTCTAGTGACGCTGCTGTCTCTTCCATCAAGGTAGGTAAGGTGGACTCACTGGACAAAACTAAATCGTTGCTTCGAATTTCTGCATTTTTATCGAAAACATACGGACGAGGAGAATTTTGAATAACAGCTACTGTTTCTGCTTCCGGTGGCATTGCTCCTACTGTTATTGAGGTGGTTTCATATAACAAATCTAACTCACAGCTTTGGATTTCACCTGTTGCTTCATTAAGGAAATAAGTGCTAGACGTAGATGTGCTACAACTAGGCGAGTTGTGGTTTAGGTTTTGATTAATTTGCTGATGATCAATCACCTTGGTATTTGTACTAAAAAGTCTTCTTTTTTTTCTTTTCATTTCAGGTTGCAAGGTCGGTGTATCAGAATAGTTTTCTTCCATGTCATTAGCACTACTAATACCTGCTAGCTGAATCGATCTCTCGAGAATATTCGCTGCCCTGCTGTACCTCTTCATTTTAGTTTTAGTGCATACCTGTTTTTTAAAATGTATTTATTAGCCCATAATTTAAAAATTAATCAATAATTCTAGAACAATTTTCACTCAAATCCTTTATTTTGTTTTATCCTTTATTCTTAGATAATAATCATAACAATGAATCTAGTTAAACTTATGTCAAAAACACCTATGTTGAAATATATAGGTAACATACGACTTATTGAAAATACATTTTTTGACTGGGTATAATACGGCAAAATAAGAACAAAACACTTAAATCAAGCTGTAACTTATCGTATGCTACAGTTATATAAATAACTTAACCGTTTTTGTAGTAGAACAAACTTAGTCCAAAAAATTTGAGTCATTGGAGGTTATACTCGCAAGTTGTGGTACTGAATCATTCTATTTTGTCGATAAGCAATTACACTTGATGTAAAACTACTGTAACGTGCAAATAAAAACATCTTACCTTGTTTTTAAGACCGACATAAAACTCTAACACTGCCAAAACACTTCAAATCACTGCAAAAACACCTTTCTCCGGCCGTAGTTTTTAAACATCAAATTGTCATAAAAGGCGCGAAATAAGCGAATTTGAATCAACTAGAAGTCAATAAGTCGTATGTTAGACATATGACTTTTTGACTAAGATATTCAAAATAAGACCTTTTGATTTTTAACATAAAGTCTAATATCGTCTAACAGAACTTACTATGACATTTTGACACATGAAAGATCACGTTTCGTACTACGCATACGGCTAAGAAAAAAAAAAACAAAAATCGAACATACGACTTTTTGAAATGACAGCGACGATATACAGCGGCTGTATATGAATGTACAGTCAACAGCACGTCGACCTACCCCAAAAGTCAAAAATTCTCCAATAGAATTTTAACTTAAAGCCTGACACATAGATATCATTTTTAAATGAGATAATTTGACATTTTGTGGTATGTCGACGAGCTGTTGTCCGTACCTTTTATTCTCATCGTTTTATTTTTTTTCACACTAAAGGACAGGCTGTTACAGCCTGTCCTTTAGTGTTGTCTTATTATTCATATAATTTTCCCATTTATGTTGTTACAGACATGACATATCGCTATTATCGTCTCTTAACCCTTTCCATACGGGGCCTTGGAAACCGAAGTGCGCCTCTCGATACGGGGCTTTTTTTACGCTGTTAGAATTTTTGTTAGACTTTAACTTACGATATTTTGAAAACTATAAGACTTACGGTATTGAAATTTTGAACATATATTCTGCAACTAATGTAGTTTCATAATCACATACACATTTTACACTTTATTTGTTATTTTTTGATAAAAACAAAGTTTATTCACATAAAATATAAAGTCAATTTCCGAGCTCCAGCGCACAGTTATTGATGCACAAGTTATCTTTTTAAGTACGTTATTAAATTGTTAATAAATTCAGTTACAAATATAAAAGATATAAGCCTCAAAACTAAGGAAAAAACACCCATTTATAAAAGCAATGTTAGTCACTCTACTTTAGTGACGTACCTTTGAAAAATAATATCGATACAAATTTCTTGAGTACGTAACTAGTAGGTATTATATTGCGATAATGAAATTAAGTTTTAAATGAACTTTATAAAATAAAACCAAAAATACGACAAAAAGTAGGTAAGTATTTTGAAATGTGGGAATATTCATTTATTTAAGGTACAGTCAACAGCACGTCGACCTACCCCAAAAGTCAAAAATTCTCCAATAAATTTTAAACTTTAAGCCTGACATATAGAGTTCATTTTTAAATGAGAAAATTTGACATTTTGTGGTAGGTCGACGTGCTGTTATCCGTACGACCCGCGCCAGACATAGTATGCAATTTAAATAGCACAAACAACTTGACCGATTAATAGCAACTAGTAGACTGATTTCAACTATAAATAACTAGCTGACCCGGCAAACTTCGTACTGCCTAATAAACATTTTTTTCATTAGCTTTTCCAATGTTTTTTTTTATTGATTCTGCTCTTTGGAGCGGAGACAAATCCAAAAAATTATAAACCATGAAATTTGGTTGAGCCGTTCTCGATTTATAAATGTTTTAACGAAACCGACTTTGTTTTATATAATTTAGATAATAATAATTTATATAATTTAAATGACGGTATATATATAATTTAATAATATAAATACCGTCATTTTACTAAATAAACTAATAAAATTATATCGATGCTGAAGTCATACATCACTATAAATCCACCATATTGTTTTCTCAAAGAACACCTCGCCAATACGGGTGGCATCATTAGATGCCCATGATTCGGTATCGGTACTCAACTTTGTCGGTTTTTTTTGTTTTAGAGACATCTAGTAAATTCCTTGAATACTTCGTTCTCAAATAGATCAACCAATCCCGTACTAGACACCATCGATAAAACAGTAACTTACCATAGACATTTTTTTAGCAAAACTCGATTTTGTATTGGCTTTGCCAAAACATCAATAGATGCCACCCGTATAGAGGAGTCACTTTTAGCTTGGCACCAATAGATGCCTCCCGTACGAAAAAGGTTAATTGAGATTTGTGTAAAATTTCTTTAAAAGTTGACATCACATAATTGTATGATAATAATCTGTGACAAAGACTTCTTTAGACTTAATTTAATCTGTGGATTGACTCGTGTTTTACAAAGTAAAAAATTTTGTTTCGAGTGCATTATTTGCATTGCAGTTTCAAGTTAATTTAATCAGTCCCTTACGTCTGAAGGAAGTTGTGATTGAATATATTTCTACAGAATTTTATCGTCTCTTCATTGAGATTTGTGTTAAATTTCTTTAAAAGTTCACATCACATAATTGTATATTTCTTGATAGTTTTCTATATTCTTCAGTAAAGATGGCAAGAGGCGGGGTATTTCTTGATCTTAGTATACCCATCTTTGTATTTATAAAAAAAATAAACTCTTTAATATTTTTTTTTAATATTGCCACTTAAATACTTACATATTTATATTTTCATTCCTATTTTATCACTAAAACTTATTTTATGTTAATAAATAAAATAATATGTAGTAGCAGTAGTACTAACCTACATAAATAAGTTTTAGTGTGTCTTCAACTTTACTGTGTCCTGTATGTTACTGCTAGGTCAGCAGTGCAATTCTTTAAGCGCAAATGTTTTTTTTTTTAATCTTCTTGGCCTAGCACGACTTGTGCAACAGCCACGGCGAAGGAAGGGTAAAAGGTAAGGAAACGAGAATACAAGGAAAAAGGAACGAAAAACTAAGCGGAAGGAAAAGGATCAGAAAAGTATAATTACTTGCGTATACAGGGTGTCCCAAAATTAGCACGTAACAGTGACACCGGAGATAGATGTGCCTAGGACGCATCGAACAAGCCTAACATGTCCATAGAAAAGTTTTATCAGTTTTGAGTATGGCCAATTTTAGAATGTTTTTAAAAATGTTTTTCATAAACTTTGTATCAGAATTTTTTACAGAGCTGTTTATTTTACTTATTTTGTAAACCTACGCCTTTGGCAACAGTTGCTTTTGAAGAAACAATCATTATCTAGACGGTAAATAGTGCGAAATAACGACAATCAATAGTCAATCTCAATCTAATTTTTACTCAAAGAAAATGGCTTTAGCTATGAGTAGCAACCGTAAAAAAAATATATAATTATCAAACATAATGAACAAATACCATTAAAAACTTGGAATCCGGACCGATCTCTCAACGACGACCTTTGGCATGAAAAAACGGACACGAATAGCGTTTTGGAACATACGTACGATCAGCGACGACAGCCGCCTAGCCCAAGCAGAAGCAGAAATGCTCAAATACAACCTGCAAGTTCTAGGTCTCAGTGAAGTGCGTAGAAATGGCTTCGGTGAGATGAGAACGTCTAAGGGCTTGACTCTTTTATATTCTGGTAAGGAAAGTGAGGACGATACCCGTGAATACGGCGTTGGGCTTCTCCTTTCTGATGCCGCAAAGAACAGCCTTCTAGACTGGAAACCGATCTCAGACCGAATCATTTGGGCCCGCTTCAACTCGAGAGCCCGGAAGATCTCCATAGTGCAATGCGTGGCTGTTGCACAAGTCGTGCTAGGCCAAGAAGATAAAAAAAACATTTGCGCTTAAAGAGCGCTTAAAGAATCATTTAATACCTAGATTTCTTCCGTCCGTAAGCCGCTTCCGATAGTATGTTTCCAGCTTTATGCCGGAAAGATTTAGTCCGGCCCTAAGCCGTGAGTAACACATATGTCAACAGTAACAGTGAGTCAACACATATGATGATATGATAGATCAATTGCCAACACCCACACAAAAAGTAAATAAATGAAACTAATGGAATGGTTCTTTTGGAAATGTTTTCGAAACCCACGGACGTAAAAAAAATACGGACGTAACCTCGTCTAACCATAAGTGAAGCATAATAATGGCCGCCCGTTTAGGCTGTGTGCGTGATTTAAGGGTTGCTATATAAACCATCAATTTCCCTGCTGTTTGGTGGTACCAATCGATCTCAGTTAACTTATGTAATTTACATATATTTTTTAACAGAAATTTAAACGGTTGATCTATGTTGGCCTACGAAACATATTTTTTATGATCACTGTGATAGAAAATAAAACACATGTTACGTATGAAGAAATATATTTTTACACATGACAATAATAGTGATAAGGCTATGACTATCTATAAAATATACTCCTGAATAACAAAAATTTTGAAAACCCCACGACGCTTAATACGTAATTGAAAAAGGATAATTTTGCGTCGGGGTTAAAAATCAAAAATACGTTTACATCATATATCATAATGGTATAATAATAATGTTAAGTACGTATATTATTATTATAACTTATAAAGATGCGCTAAAATCCTTTATGTTGGGTCAACTTTTTGTACACTTGTCTTTTGTTGTCTAATGTACGGGAAATACTTTCTATTTTAGAAATAAGATGGAACCGAACGTTCAAATACTTTTGAATAATGCATTTCATTAAACTTATTCTATGATCCGCTCCTGCTATGGCGTGAATATTTTCTATATTTAAAAAAGTTGTTCTGTTGTCAATGAACATTTCCAAAATTTTTGTCATTAGATACATATGTTGCTTATTACTATATATTTGTAATATTTGTAATAATTCAAATACAATAAAACTTACTCTTTTTGGAATGGCATACGGAACCACACAACGTAGCCCCTTAGCTGTAGTTGTAAAATCTATGTCATCAAAATGTGAACTGCACACGGTACTGGCAGATGATGGGTTCCAACTGCTTTCTCCTCTGCAGTTTCGAATAATTAAAATCCAGTCATCCCTACGATTTGTCTCTAGGAAACCTATGAAAACGACGTAAGAGATATTTTATATTAAAAGTATGGGGATCTTTTATTTTACTTTTGAGAAACGGTACCCAAAAACTGACAAAATCTGATTTCAGAGTCACATACATAGTTATTTGCATACAAATATAGATTTCCCCACCTTTTGGGGTAATTTTCCCGTAAATAAAGTGACAACACTGTTGAATTTTACCTCTAGAATTCTCGGCCAAGTCTTTAAAACATAAATAGTTTTTTTTATCACGAATCGTAATAACTTACGTATGATAGGTGATTCCATGTGACTTTTTACTTTTGCTCGTGTAGTTTTTGCATGATTTAACAACACAAGACGGCATTTTTGATAAATAAATCGTTGACGCAACGAACGCATTTACTATGTGTCACTGTCGCTGTCACTCGGGGCGAAATGGCGGCGGTTTGGCGTACCTAGTGTGTATGTGTGAGTGTAGATCATGTACAACGAACGAAATTAGCGTACCTTGCATGCTTCACATTATTTTAATGTGATGTTACGTCCGTATTTTTTTTACGTCCGTGTCGAAACCCTCATTTTTTGTTTCTAGAATGCCTACTTGTTTAGTGACTCAACCGTGCTGACACTGGTCTTGTCCACAGAACAATAACCCTAGTCTAGTCTGTGGAAAATAAAACTGGACGCCATTTTGCTTTTACGCGTACCAAACTGACCAAACCAACCAACAAACGTCACCTTTCCTTTGGTGAGCAAGGTGTGTTCACGTGAGGTTGTGTGTTCCCTCGAAATATAGGTCACACAATCCTCATAATTTCGTGAATTATTCTTCTAAAATATAAAAAAAAATCATAAAATTATTAAAAACACAAAAAAATAGTAAAATATTTAAAAAACAACGGGAATCACTCGATTTTAAGTTAGTGTACGTAAGCGTGCAACGTGGTCTAAGGAATGCGATAGTCATCACATCACGAAGAGAAAGTGAAGTTGTTCTTTAATTGAGGCCATTTTTAATGTTCATAAAACTGAATTAGTGAAAATATCAACATGAATCCAGGCCCACCTAATTACCCAATGGCATCCTTGTATGTCGGGGACTTGCACTCCGATATTACTGAAGCCATGTTGTTTGAGAAATTTTCAACGGCTGGTCCGGTTCTCTCTATTCGAGTTTGTCGCGATATGATCACCCGTAGATCTCTAGGCTACGCTTATGTAAATTTTCAGCAACCTGCTGATGGTGAGTCTTTTTTTTATTTTTTTCGAGGTTACATTAATTTGCATGTTATTTTTGTGTTATCGTATTCTAAGTTCATAATTCCATTCACCAAGTGGTGACTAAGAATTTTAATGTACCTATTAATTAGCTTTCTCAAAATATCGAGATTTTGCATTGTCATTATGAAATTTATAACAAATCCCGAAATCACTGCTGCAGTCAAAATAAACACTTGTTCTTTCTTAGTGCTTTTAACAATAAATTAACAGATATTTACAGATCAAATTGATAAAATATTTTTCAGAATTTCATTGCTGAACAGCTACATAAGTTTTTATTCAAGAATGGTAAAGTTATGCAACTTTTAATGTGTACATCCATATTACTGAATGATTATTTATTAGTAATGCAAATAGATTAGTAATATTATTGGATTAAGATAATAATTGATTTGTTACTAATTTCATAATGGGTATTAATAAATGTCTTGATTATAAAAACAATTGATTGCCCGCCACTATTTTTAAATGCACTTTCTACACGCTAAACAGGAAATTATTGAGCCATGATTTAATGTTACCACACAATATTGAAGGAAGACTGCAATATTAGTCTAGAAATTAATATTTATTAGAGATGCCGTGAATAGCTATTATTGCAAATAGTCGAATACTAATTTATTGTCTATCGCTATGGTGAGTAGCCAAATATATCTCCATTATTATTCTGTATACAAAAGGATTTTTTCCAAATGTCGAATTATACTAGCTATAATTAGATGTTCAATGTATTTGTGGCATCTCTAAAATTTATGTAGTAAGCTAAAATTACAGAACATGTATCGAATACAGTATGGAAACTAGGCCTGTTTATCTAGATACTTCAAATATGTTAATGGATCATTAGGGTTGGTTAAAACTCATGTGAACTGCAAACAATTTTATGATACAATATTATGATTTAAATACTATGTTTAAAGCTCTACAGTGACAATGACAACTGACAGCATATTGTCTCGTATCGGCAGTATTTGGCAACCACCACTCTTAGTAGGTACTCCTTGTTTACCCAGATTTCTTGTTGAGGTGTGCCCATGTGTGAGAACGTCATTTTGACCATTTATTGGTAGTTTCTTTACTGTATAGCAAGGGAGGCATTGATAATGTGCTAAAATTATCTTGAGGACAGATCTTAATTTAATCTTTAATCCTGCAAACAAACATACATTATTCTGTAAAGCAAAATCTTATTTAACAGCAGCAACTTGTATGCTGTCTGTCTGTATAAAGGCAACTGATACAAAAGCATATCCTTGTACCTAATAAATGACTCGGGTTTGACTTGATGTGTTGCCTCTTGTTGCTCTTCTTTTTATCAACACGACCAGTACAAAATAAAAAATATAATAAACATAAAGAACTAAAAAGTTAAAAATAATTTAAGCCTGATAAGAAAAATACCATTATATAGGTTCCCGGTAGGTAGGTTATAGGCATAATAAAAACTTGTTTTTAAAAAGCTTTTTTATTGTATTTTCAACTTTTTAATATTTTTGATACGAGATTGACCACGGCGTAGTTTGAAGCGCATAGCAAAGAAACTTAAGACGAATCAAACGCGACGCGGTTGTGTCGCTTAATTACTGAATTTCTATGGGCATCTTCCAGCTCCATCATCAGACCCTGGTTACCGTCTAGCAACAAAGTACTCGTCAAGACGAATCATACGAGCCCAAACTCAGTGGAGTAATGTCGTTTAATTACCGAGTTCCTTCTTATGGTCATCTTCCAGCTTCATCATCTGGCCCTGGTTGCCATCTAGCACCAAAGTACTCGGCGAGACGAATCAAACGAGCCCAAACTCGATGGGCTTATGTCTAGGGTTGAAAATGACATGTAAAATACATGTATCTTTCAAACAACCTCTGTATTTTTCAATATAATACAGAAACTTTACTTGTGGTTCTTCAGTTGAATCTTTCGCAAGTTTATGTATTTTACATGTATTTAGTAGTGTTTTTCTCGCATTATTCGGCTTTTTAGCTTTTTCAATGGTCGCTTGAATTTAAGAGTTATAAAATATCCTCAATAGATTTTTGTATGAGTTTTGATAGTAAATCTGTCAATAAAAATAAACAATGTTAGATATATTGATTTAAACTACTACTTATTATTACTAATTTACTAAAGACCTTTGTGAGATAGTATTGTTTGCAGATGATACATCATTGATTTTTAAAACTGACCGAGGTATAGCTGCCTTTGACGATGTGAATGATACTCTCTCTCAAGTAGTATGATGGTTTACTGCTAACAATCTGTTACTTAATGCAGAAAAAACCAAGCTTATCAAATTTACTATGCCCAATGTAAGGCAGGTCAGTACTCATATTAATATGTCAGACGATCATATAGATGCAGTCAATTCAACAACCTTTTTGGGAATTACAATAGACTCCCGACTGCAATGGGGTCCCCATATAATTGCCTTGTCAGGAAGGCTCAGTTCGGCGGCTTATGCTGTGAGGAAAATAAGGCTTTTAACTGATGTCGAAACGGCAAGACTTGTATACTTTAGTTATTTTCATAGCTTGTAGTCGTATGGTCTATTGCTATGGGGCTCAGCTGCTGATATTGAGTCAATCTTTGTGTTGCAGAAAAGAGCTGTACATGCAATATACTGTCTTGGGCCTCGCGACTCTCTGAGGGAGGTCTTTAAAGATATTAAAATATTAACAGTAGCGTCACAATAAATTTTTGACAATATTATGTATGTTAGAAAAAACTTAAGTTCATTTAGCCTTAAATGTAATTCACATCATTATAATACTAAAATTAAATAAACTTGCCGTTCCAAGCTTCAGATTAAAGAAACTGGGTAATTCATTTTTGGGGAAATGTATAAAAATCTTCAATAAAGTACCACAAACTCTTGTTGACTTACCTGTTTATGAGTTCAAAAACCACATTAAAAAAATCCTTATGGAAAAAGGATACTACAAAGTTGAAGATTACTTGAACGACAAGAGTGCATGGACTTAATAGCCTGCCTAGCTCGCACTTACACTATCTTGTAATTGTATTTCCTGTAATAAAATCAGGCTGACAAAGGTGACTGAGTTTCTTGCGCCGTTTCTTCTCATCACCAGCCGATATGTTGTCCCGAAGCGGTGGTAGGGCTAAGTTATATGTTGGGACGTGTATAAGTGCCCGGAAGAGGGCCTATATACAGAATAAAGAATTTCATTTCATTTCATAAACTTTCATGGTCACTAACATTAGAATAGTAACTACTCCGTGATCATGGCGCTTGCATCAGTGCCGAAATATCGGGAACTCAAAAATAAGGTACATGGTAGCAATCCCGTAACAAACTATTCTAACAATGTTAGATTTTTTTCAAATTTATAATATTGTTTTTTTATTCAATTACTCTGTTTATTTTATATTAACCCATTAGAGGTCAAACAAAAAGTAACAGTTCTTTTTTTGAACTTTCTTTATTTATGTAATAAAAATAAAGCTAAAAAACATAAAATAAAATAAAAACTCGAAAAAATAATGTTTTCAGTAAATTACAGGGGTGTACCCAATTGAGTACACTGACCGCTTAGGTGTGAAAATTTTTAAAGCACTCTCTCTCAACACAAAGTGTTTTGATGCACTTCGTACACTGCCAGCGCACTCTTGAATGGCAAATAACACATCGCAGTGGTTTTTCAATCGTGGCGGGATAGTGTCCAATACCATCTTGAGGCAGGCCTTCAACAATAGACGCAGACTGCTGAGATTTTCTTGGTTCGCCTTGGTGTAGATATCTTGCGATATGACGGCGAAACATGAGTTGATCCATGGGACCATCATTACTCATCACATGTAAGCGCCAGGAATTAGCAATGACCATGTCCAACATGTAGGTGAACAAAACCCACCACTACTTTTTACCATGAACGGCAACTCTATATAGTGAAATAGACTAATCAAGCTCATCGACACCACCCATGTTTTTATTATAATTTTGGAACAAAAGTGGTATCGCTACGTCTGTCTTCTCTCTCTTCACTGGGCACCAGCGCTTGACAGTTCCAAGTGGTTCAATGGTGTCGTGATTAGTTGCCATTGTGCACACGCTGTTATCTTTCTACCTTACCAATAGAAGCTCACTTTCCTTATCAAACCTGTAGTCGTAAGAGGCCCGTTCTTGCTTAGCCCCTTTAGCTCTTTACGCAAAGCATTCTGCCTGTCGCTGACTTCGGAATTTCGCTGAAAAGCTGAGGCGTATAAAGGTGGACATTTACGCCAGGTTGGAGTTGGTCGACGAGTAACAGCCTGTCGACTTCTTTTCGATGCCAAAGGTTCATCATCACTATCGTCACTAGCACTATCATTATTACCATCCTCGCGACTCGTAAATACCTCGACAGTACTGGGTACGTCATGTGGCATGGACGACGACACGTCGGCTCCCTCTTCTTTATCAGTCAATGCACTTGGATCAGGGGGCACAATTGCTATGTCGAATTCATCGTCGTCACTATCACGCAGAATGGCATCAATAGCTTCATCGAGCCCTTTGTAGCTACTCTGAGCCGAAAATCGTTGCTTGCTCATTGTTTGAAATCTTAAAAAAAAAACAAAATTATTTACTTATGTATGTTGTCATTGTACTCAAGCGGGTACACCAAAGTTCATAGATCTTTAGTTTGATCGTATGTATAAATTTCTGATAAATTTATTGTTTATAACTTAGTTTGATATCTATGATGTACTAATTACGTGAGGAAACCAATAATTCATCAGTAATTATTTAATTATGTTTAAAATAATTCACTCACCTGCACAGTATTTCCGTAACACAACTTTGACTGACGTTTTTGTGTGAAAAATAACGCACTACCCTCAATATATTTACTTCTTATTTTGAGCAGTTTTATAATAATCTAAAATAATAGGAACATGGCCACATATCAATTGAATTCTATAATCTATGCTTGGTGACATAGCTGTACCTGATCGGGTACGGTGACCTCTAATGGGTTAACCGAGATATTGATTCGATTACATTACAACTACTCCGTGATCATGGCGCTTAAACAGTGCCGAAATATCGGGAACTCAAAAATAAGGTACATGGTAGCAATCCCGTAACAAACTATTCTAACAATGTTAGATTTTTTCAAATTTATAATAATTGTTTTTTTTTCAATTACTCTGTTTATTTTATATTAACCGAGATATTGATTCGATTACATTACAAATTACAATTTCTTATATTCAATTTATATTAATAAGCAAGATTGTTCCCCTTTGATTGCTAAATATGAAAAATACACAGTATTATACGAGTATGATTGTATTTTTCAGACGAACCTCACGTTTGTTTTTTTTTTTCGAAAAATACATGTATTTTACAGGAAAGTTACAAAGTTTCAAAACAAACAAAATGTATCTTTTGCAATTTTCAACCCTAGTTATGTCGTTTAATTACTGAGTTCCTATGGCCATCTTCCAGCTCCATCATTAGACCCTGGTTACCATCTAACACCAAAGCACTCGTCAAGACGAATCATACGAACCCCAACTTGATGGGGGTGTGTCGTTTAATTACCGAGTTCCAATGACCATCTTTCAGCTCCATCATCAAACCCTGGTAACTATTGAAAGACAAACTACTCTTCAAGACTATTCAAACGAGCCCAAACTAGATGAGTTTGTGTCGTTTCATTGCGAAGTTCCTATGGCCACCTTCCAGCTTTATCATCAGATCAGCACGATGACATCATAATATTGCATTGTCATGCGATTTACACATGTATACCGGTAACCGGGAAGTGGGTCAAATTAAATTTTCAATTGTCAATATTTTTGGGGTTTAGGTATATTTTCACTTTCATTTGATCAAATCGTATCGCAATTTGTTTTTTATTCGCAAAGAAAATATTAACAGTTACGAATCCACAGATAAAACCATAACTAAGTACTGGTATTAATTAAAATATTTTCAAATCATTAATCTGTATAAACACTTTAAAATCGAAAATCAAAGTTAACGAAATTGCTCCGACAGCGACGCGCGGTCCACCCTCGACAATGTCCGGAAACGGACTGCGCGAAGCGCGCGGCGTATGACAGGAGTACAGGACGAGTCAGAGCAAGCGCGCTTACGCGAATACGGAAAACCATATTTTTGATAAATTTAATGCAAAATATAGATAAAACTGAACTCAATGCATTTATATTTGCATAACCTTGTTTTTGTGTGAAAACATTAACGAAAAAGCTTGCACTATTTGAGCAACAATTTGAAATTTATGAAATACATAGACACTTTTTTGGGATTGTTTTACTAGGAAAAGGTATTAAAGAACTCAAAATGTTTATTGAATCTTCTTCTAATATTTTATTTGAAGTTTATGGTTTTGAGTTATAAGTATTCAAAGAAAATGATATTTATATCCGACATTTTTGACATTTCACCCATCTCTTAAAAGGCCTTAACCGTTATGACTTTCCTTAAAAGTTCATAAATAGCCCTTTTATCATGATTTTTCCAGATTTTTAAAGCCAATAGCTTAGCTTTTAGAGAGGACGCCCTACTCGATCAAAGAATTTCACTATAAAGTTTATATTAATTTCACGAACGAAAAAAATATCATTCCCACGTTACGTATACGTATCATTGTATGGGCCGGTCTACGGGAGCTAACCAAAAAAACGATTTTTTTTTTTTACCATTGTGTCGGTGTAATTGATTTATATATCTCTACAAAATTACAGCTCTCTAGCTAGAGTCAACATTCTCCAAGCAAAACCTCGGACGGACAGACAGACAGGCGGGCATTACGAAACCCTAAAAAAAAGTTTAATTCAACATTATTTTTCTATAAATTTGTTTGAATGAAAGGTTATATATTACAAACAAACTTACTCGCATACCTTGATGATAATGTATGGAGCATCTGAAAATAAAATCACGATTTCGATGTTGCTCCCATAGGAAAAGTTGTTGTATATGACCTGCTGATCACGTGGTTTTAAGGAGTGTCCTATTCTCTTGTACTTCCTGTATATAGATATAAAGGGTATCAAATTAAAAAGCATTTCTTTATCTCTTTTTCTCTCATAGACACTTCATATAAACACAAAAGGAATAACAACGAATAACAGCGTTTTTAAATTGGTAGCGTAAGCGCACAAATGTGTGCGCGGTTTGAGCTTAACGGTAAAAAACGTCACCGCGCGTCAACGTCACGTCACGCACATTTGTGCGCGCGATTTGAGTGGGAGGGTTACTACTTTTACCTTACCTAGGTAGACGTACTCTTGCTTTAGGCCTGAAACTTTGACGAGGTCCCGCATAGCTAGTTTTAATTTACTAAAATGAATGTTCTCCTGCTCAATAAACTGTCGTCGTTTTCCATTTCCTTCAGGGGAATGAAAACGACGACACATGAAAAAGTGGCTGTCCGATAGCTATCTTATTTACGAGTTTATGTGCTAGTCCGGGGCTAAGGTTAACCCACTGTTCTATACCCACCCACTGTACCTTAGTTTTATGTCCTAAGACTTTTTTTTATGTATAGTCGCTGCTATTCAGCAGCTGTTAACTTATCGCCCATTTTGAAACTATAAAAGAATCTACTACAAAATAATTATAATTCTTGCATTGGAGCATAGAAGAATAATAGTATAATAAGAATACAGTTTTAAAATCAGGCGTCTGTGATTTTTTGACCACTACTGTAATTATTTTACAATCTTTGTTTTTAATTTCAGCTGAAAGAGCACTTGACACTATGAACTTCGATATGATCAAAGGAAGACCTATTAGAATCATGTGGTCCCAACGAGATCCTTCCCTGCGCAAGTCTGGAGTAGGAAATGTTTTTATCAAAAATCTTGACAAGACAATTGACAACAAAGCTATGTACGATACTTTTTCAGCCTTTGGAAATATTTTAAGTTGTAAAGTGGCTCAGGATGAAACTGGTGCCTCCAAAGGGTATGGGTTTGTTCACTTTGAAACTGAAGAAGCTGCCAACAAGTCAATAGAAAAAGTGAATGGTATGCTTTTGAATGGCAAGAAAGTTTACGTGGGCAGATTTATTCCTCGTAAGGAACGCGAAAAGGAACTTGGAGAGAAGGCTAAGTTGTTCACAAATGTTTATGTGAAAAACTTTGGTGAAGACTATTCCGATGAAATGTTGCGTGATATGTTTGAAAAATACGGAAGAATAACTAGCCACAAAGTAATGTATAAGGAAGATGGATCTTCTAGAGGATTTGGATTTGTTGCCTTTGAGGATCCTGATGCGGCTGAGCGCGCTTGCATAGAACTTAATGGAAAAGAGCTTGTAGAAGGCAAGCCATTATATGTTGGACGTGCGCAAAAGAAAGCTGAGCGTCAAAAGGAACTAAAACGTAAATTTGAACAATTGAAATCTGAGCGCCTGACACGCTACCAAGGTGTCAATTTATATGTCAAAAACCTTGATGATACTATTGACGATGAAAGGCTTCGTAAAGAATTTGCGCCATTTGGTACAATAACATCAGCAAAGGTATGTTTCAAATTTGCGATTTACATATACTTTGACGGTATGTTCAAAAAGTTGTAATTTTTTTTGATAATTTTTAGGGTTCCGTACCCAAAGGGTAAAACGGGACCCTATTACTGAGGCTCCACTCTCCGTCTGTCACCAGGCTGTATTTCATGAACCGTGAAAGTTAGAGAGTTGAAATTTTCACAGATGATTTATTTCTGTTGCCGCTATAACAACAAATACTAAAAGACAGAATACAATAATTATTCCCATACAACAAACGTGATTTTTTGCCGTTTTTAAATGGTACGGAACCCTTCGTGCGCGAGTCTGACTCGCACTTGGCCGGTTTAAAAAAAAAACATTTTGGTCGAGTAAAACTGTATCTTTAGTATGGAACAGCTGATATTTTTTCCTAAGTTGTTTATATTCATAAGTAGAACACCATATTAAAATTTATGCACTCATAAAAAAACCTATCTGTATAATAATTTTTTTTTCGAATTTGTGTAACTTAAAACAGAGATATCCAATCGCCTTGTTTTTATGGGGAACATTGACATAGGGCTTATTGTTTTCTAAATATTTTGTGTACACTTTTAGGTGGATAAAATGCTTGAGTATTTTGTGTAAATGCGGCGAAAGAATCCTTACCACCTTTCTTTTAAATCTGGTCTGACTCTTCGACACCAGATTTGTCAAGAATGATGTTTGGAGGAATTGCTAGGCAATAATTATAATAAATAAGCAACTGATTCTGGGAAAGTGTTTTTGTAGATGTCGGATATTTCAACAATGAAAAATCAAAGATTACAAAAAGGTTTAATTCTACCACATTGTCGGAGTGATTATAAAATATACCCTTGCGTAATCGGCTTTCTAGTAGGTACTGTTTTAGCTTCTGAGCTAAGCCGCGATCTGACCGACGGACTGACATGGTTTTAAAACCCGATTTGTAATTGATTTGTAAACAAGTGAAGAGTGTGAAAAAGAATGATAGAGGGTAGATAATTTTGTCAGTGTGTAAAATTCACCCGTATATGCTTCACTTCTTCCGCGATCGTGGCGCTCGTATCGTTCCTAAATATCAGATATTAGTTCAGTCTAGAAATGACTCAAAAGAGAGAGTGCGTCAGCAGGAACCCAAGCGATTTCTTCAGAAACTTGTTCAGGGTGATTAGGGAGAAAACATACTAAAAGTCCTGACGTCTAGGAAGTGCGCCGGTGACGAAGGTCCAATCAAATCAAAAGGACAATACTCAATTTTATGCCTCAGAGTGCAAATTGATTCTTTAAATCTTGTTTTCATCTTTTAAGTTCACTTTTTACGCAGTCGGGCTTTTGTTTTTTTTAATTAATTAATTTTATTGCATTTCTGGAGCGTGAAGTTCAAAAACACTAAAGTGTAGGAATAAGACAGAATTAGGAAAATAATGTATGGTAAATTATGTTATGGTAACAGCCTATTCCTTTTTCTTCGGAGACGTTACCAGCCTCCAAAAATAATCGCTTGCTATACACGGTGCTTGCAGGTACACATAGAAAAACTCGTGCTAAACGTGCCAGCTCTGGGTACCTTCTTTGGTGCCCTTCGAACAGGAATTTGATTGAACCGAGTTACTCGCCGAGACCTCGGTTGAAAAAAAAATTTATCAAGTAAAACTCGGTATTCTTTACTCGGCAAAAGTGCTACTCGTCGCACCGCTAGTATAGAATAAAAGTTATAGAAAATTTTATAAGCTTTCATTCCATCTTAGGATTATAATCGCTACAACGCCCATTTTTGAGATGTTGGTGAAAAAAAACAAAAATTCCTTTGTCAAGAAAAGAGACCTTTGTCAGTGTCACCCCCCCCCCCCCCCCCCCTGCCTCCGGCACACCTACGAGACGTCAGGGTTTTTTAGTATGTTTTCTACCTAAGATAGGTTACCGCTTACGCACTCTACAACTACTTTATTGATTGGACTATATCCTCAATAAAAATAAGTTAGTACAGAAGTATAATCCCAAATCAATTAATTCCATTTTTTTGTTTCAGGTCATGCTTGAAGATGGTCGCAGTAAAGGTTTTGGTTTTGTATGTTTCTCATCTCCGGAAGAAGCCACAAAAGCTGTTACTGAAATGAATGGGCGTATTGTTGGGACAAAACCATTATATGTGGCATTGGCCCAACGTAAGGAAGATCGTAAGGCTCATTTGACATCGCAATACATGCAAAGAATGGCTAGTATGCGCATGCAGCAAATGGGTCAAATATTCCAGCCAGGTGGAGCTGGAGGATATTTCGTGCCTACTATTCCACCGGCTCAACGCTTTTATGGCCCAGCTCAAATGACTCAAATAAGACCTTCACCACGATGGACAGCACAACCACCTGTAAGACCCAGCACCCAAACTGCTGCATCTGGGTACCCGAATATGCAGGCTCCATTCCGTCCTGCTCCAAGAGGCCCTACCCAAGCCGCACTCCGTACGTCTTTAGGGGCTAGACCAATTACAGGCCAACAAGGTGTAGCCACTGCTGCGTCTATTAGAGCTCCGCTTGTCACTCAAAGTGGCCGCCCGGCAGGCTACAAATATACTGCAAATATGCGCAATCCCCCAGCACCTCAGCCAGCAGTTCATATTCAAGGTCAAGAACCTTTAACCGCGACTATGTTAGCTGCTGCGCCACTTCAGGAGCAGAAGCAAATGCTTGGCGAACGCCTTTTCCCATTAATTCAAAGAATGCATCCTGATTTGGCGGGAAAAATAACTGGAATGCTTCTCGAGATTGACAATTCTGAACTTCTTCACATGTTAGAGCATGGAGAGTCCCTAAAAGCTAAAGTAGATGAGGCAGTTGCTGTTTTGCAGGCTCACCAAGCTAAACAACAAGCTACAAAGAAAGAGTAATTTTTTGCAGGTCTGGCAA